>OZ024872.1:15979330-17179330 GCA_964017185.1 Rugalucina vietnamica
GAATTTTCATTATGATTAACATGTCTTATCTTACCTTGTTAATATCACGCACACTTCATAATTGGTTTCAATAGACAAATTAATCGGTTTGGTCATGATTAGAGAATGTTTGGTTACTTTTTACCTCAGATACGCATATTGTATACAATGTTCGAATGTTATTAAATTTTATTAACGTGATATAGATTATTTTACATTTTCCTAAATCATTAAATAATAAATATAATTAGAATCTTTATTTTATTTTCAATGTTTATTTACTTAAATCTTTTGCTTTAGTCTCTTACTTTAATCTTTTGCCCTAATCTGCTTCCCAGCAAGAATATCTTTTAGTAACCTGTCTAAATAACCAGTCAGCATTTACCTGAGAACCATTCAATTAATTACTGATTCAGTCTCAGGTAAAAACAAATGCTCTCTTTAATTGTATTATTGTAGAGATGGATAATTATAGATGAGTTATTGCTCATATTTTATGACAGGTTATAAAGTGGATTAAAGGACCATAAACCTCGAAGTTTGAGCTTCTTTAATTCTATTGAACAAATTTGTCCTGGATAAGATATTGAGTATACTTGATCAATCTTAAACTTATTCAAAAGAAGGCTTACGGAAATTAATGATTTATGATTCTGTTCGCTTGACAACCGTTGACTGTTATTTTTTACCTCCATTGCAGTCCTCTGATTTCAATCGAGTCAAATAAATAAATAAATAAATAAATAAATAAATAAATAAATAAATAAATAAATAAATAAATAAATAAATAAATAATGGTTTATGTTCTGAAAACAATATCCTAAATTTTAGGGTATATAGACATTTACATGCATTCCTTTGTTTAAACCTTGCGGAATAGGATTATAAATTTGAAACAATTTTGCCAAGCCGAGAGAAAGAAAAGAGAGATTAAAAAAGAAAGAAAGTAATAAAGAATATAGAAGATTAGATCTAATAAAAAAGAAAAAGGAAAGGAAAACATATATGTAAATTGCTTATTGTCCCCAAAGGAACATTAAATTAGAGGAGATATAATACTTGAAAAATTAAAATAAACCTAAAATAATGCAAACTTTTTTTTATCAAAACCATTTCATTATACTGCTGATACAGCAAATACAGGTAAGTGGTATCATCAAACACCAGCAAAAGTGAACTACAGGTACAGGTAGGGGTACTGAGGTGCCAGAACTTGGAGTGCACTTGAAATGAACATCAGGTGCAACTCATGGCTCAGATCAAGCTCACGCATAGTGCACATGGAGAGCACATGATGTGCACAAGGGTGTATACATTAGTTCAGACTTCACTGTATATGTCCGTTAAACCTGGTTTATGTCCGTTAAACCTGGTTTGTGTCCGTTATCGTAGGTTTTTCTGCCAAAACCTATGATATCAGTCTATAAACCTGGTTTAACGTACATATACCAGGTTTATCTAGTAAATGTGGAGATAAACCAGGTTTTACAAACTTTGTCATATTCTTTAATATAGTAGGCAAGCCAAATGCACAATAATTCGAGAAACCTATCCTCCGCCTAGGTTTAAGGAAGGAAACCTATCCTTTGTCACGTGATTACATATACCAGGTTTCTCGATTTTTCATTGGTTCTAGCCTAGATATCGCCGAAAGCGTTAAACCTGGTTTCTATGAATCCGTTTGGCTAGCTATCTGTTCGGGAAATCTGTGTCATATTTGAGCCGCCTCGTGGGAAAACCAACAATCTGCATAGGCGAAAACAAAGGCGCAGATCAGCTTCGCAGTATCTGCAAAGCCGATCAGCGCATTTGTTTTCGCTACTCGGATAGTACATTTCCTCTCCTACCTAAGTCCAAAATTTCAAGCTTCTAGCAAGCTCTTTTCTTTGCTTGTACAGGTCGGTTTGTGTCGGACATGTTCGGAAACCACATCGTTGGTTTTCCCTCGAGGCGGCTCATTTGTTTTTGTCCCCCTGAGCTAGCCCAGGTAATTAAAGCATACTATCTCCGGTAATTTTACGAGACTTCACGAGAATTCCCGATCCGATGATGACTTTAATCCATTTATCTCTAGTGTTTTTATAAGGGTGTAATCAACATTTTATGGCTTTCACTGCGATTTTGTAATTGTTTAAGTAGGTTCCCGCGATTTAACTGCAATGAAACTATAAATTAACAAAGTAGTTTTGGAAAATGTTTGTAACAAAACCAAGGACGCTGCTACATGTACTTGGTGGTTATATCAGGGACTAGCATTATTTGCGCACAGAATATGCACAATGCCGATTGCGTATATCATCCTCTCTCTCTCTCTCTTTGAGTCGTTGAGTCGACTCTTTGGCTCAGTGGTAAGAGCATTGGATTTCTACCCCGGCAGTCCGGGTTCGGATCCCATCAGATTTAAAATACTGTATATTGCATAGTCATGTTTTCATAATGGTGAGCTGATAGAAGAGTTATCAAGAGTGTGGTAGGACTCATTTTATGGATAGACCACCCACTCTAAGCCATGATTTCGAATGATCGTGTGTTAACGTGTCCGCTGGCCATTTCAAAGTGGTGGAGATTTATTTTATGGCGATTCATTGAACATTTTTATGGCATGAAATGTACAACTTTTTACAACATTATTGATCAAACAATCCCTTATAATTGTCTTGAGGAGTATATACACTCGTATTTCAAACATTCGTTTGAAAATAATCAAATGTCCTGTCTCCTCAGCTTAAAGCACGTATTATATAAAACGTAGTCATTCCTACAACCGCAGTGCGATCATGGTCTTCCATAAACTTTTTTAAAAGTCCGTTTTTATTCAAATCAGCAATTGTCGTCAGTAATGCCTTTCTTTCCTCCTCATCTGCGCATGCGTATACACATGATCCAAGCCGCCATTCTTCTCGAAGTGGACCTTCCGAGTCAAAATGATTTTTCATATCAGGTATAAGAGAATTTGTTGCCGAAACAACTTCAAATCCACATTTAGCAAACAAATCCGCCCAGTCTTTGCTTGTTGGGAAGTATTTGGCTAATTTTTCAGCTATAGGTGGGTATATTTGCGTATACCATATTGACTCTGTCAACATTTCCGGCATAGATGTTGCTATGACAACGAGTCCCTTGGGTTTTAAGATCCTTTTTGTATTGCGGAGAGTGGTTTCAATAGCAGACCACTGATGAACTTTTCTGTTCTCTGGTTTCTCTAAATCTTGTAGGACCTGCAACATACGTGTAATGATACTGTCAGTATTATGACATTAAATGCATATTCAGATAATATCTTTCCTCGGAGAGCCTTTGTTGGGGAGGTGGGTATGGCCGCAATCTAAAACGCAAAACTAATAATTCGCAAAACACATTCGAAAATATCTATACTCACATAATTATACATGACCGCATCAAAAGTACCATCTTGAAACGGAAGTGTTGGTAGTTTGGCTTCTATGATATCTCTAACATGTTCTTCTACAAGTTCACCCTTGTCTCCGACAGAATCAGTTTGCCACGATCCTTTGAGATTTTCCTTTGCAAGTCTTAACATTTCTACACTCGCGTCCAACAAGCTCATATTACCAACCCCTAGATCCACCAGAGCCTTGGCATACCGCCCCGACCCACACCCCGCATCCAGAACATGAAGGTCCTGTAATAAAGGTGAGAACATCAGGATAAAATGTCCGTGTAATGTATACCCCCTTGAGTCCCACTTTTATATAGCAAAACTGGGGTATGCAGGGGTACACCTATTTTATTATTTTTGCTTCAAAACATAGATTGTGGGTACTCGTAAGAACCGTCTCGGCGAGACGATTCTAACGTGTATCTACATGTACAATCAACGTTTTGAGCAAAAAAATTAGAAATGTCGCTTCTTACCATTAAAATTTTCAGTGAAAAAGTACAAGTAGGCAAAGATCAGGAAAAGGCGCAATCAGAAAAAGACTCCCACTCCAAAAACCAAAGTGGGAAAAAAAACAAACTAACAATCAGGTACTTATACCATGAAAACATTTCATAAGCCGAATGAGCAGCTATTTTCCCAATAGGTGGCCACTCAGTTACGTTAACTTAACTAAAAATATGCAAACATACATAAGGCTCCAACTGCACAAAAATATTTTAAACACCAAGACATAAAACAAAAAGAACCACCACAGAAGTATCGACTTGGAACGATCAGTAACATAAAGTTACTAGCGGGTTTAAATCGATTTTACACGGCCGTAACCTCACCCTCAGCTTCTGAAAAATCTTTGTTGCCAGGAACCCTATCTGCGGGACTAATGTAGTATGTAGGGAGAGGTCCTCGTTAAACTCAGGCTCTGTTTATAGAAAATTATCACTGCATTTTAGCACTCGCAAAATATATTCTCACCTTTAACGGCTTGCCACGATGCACGTGCAGCAGCCCCGCAATGACATCGGCACCAACTGCCCGCATCTCCTGGTCAAATATCCTGGCCATGTCCTGGGCGTCATAGTTGGTGTACTCGCTCATTCTTTTGGTTGTATTCGGGACTTTTTAGCACCTGCTGGATAATGAAAAGGTTTGTAACCAACCCCAAGTTGTAAACGAAAATGCAGACATACCACGCTCCGCATAATAATTTAAGATATTTATAATCATCTTTTAATAAAATTATGATACGATGCAAGAAGAGGACAGGGCCCGCGTCCTAACAAAAATTCACATCAGTATCAACAGTTCATTTTAAAACACATGGGGGCGGCCCCCGTGGCCGAGCGGTTAAGAGCACTGTTTCTTAATCACTCGATCATTTCACCGCTGTGTCTGGTGTGGGTTCGAGTCCCGCTCTGGCCACATGTGAGACAAGCCAAGTACTGCTTGCGGGTGTGCCAGGTGGTTTTTCTCGGGCTTCTCCCGTTTTCGCCCACCTACTGATTGGCCCGTCTCATATGAGCTGAAATAATCTTGAAAGGGACGTTAAACTGAATTGGAAAAAAATACATGGAGAGTACAACATGTATGTAATCTCGCTTCTTTGGAGAGTACATGTACAATCTCGCTTCTTTCTTCGCCAAACATTTCAATGCTAACTTCTTCTGGAGTTCAAATGACAACAGTTTAATGGCAATTTGAGATGATCAACTATCTATATGGTATCTTTTTAAAAACAGAAAAACGTGCTTTCATGTAAAATCTGCCTAAAAAGGTAATTAAAAGTCTTAAGGGTTTATAACGTGAATAAATAAGCATATGCATCTCCGAGTATCTTGATAACATGTTTAAAGTCTCTTACCTTATAGATTACACGCAAATTGTAATTTTATACGTCTTCGTACATTCCATTGCATGTTGCATGTTGCAATTTTATACGTATATACTGTGTGCTGTGTTAACTATACGATAAAGTCGACACAAACAGGCAATACGCTGACATTAATTTGCACGATAAGAATAGGCCTACGTACACTGCTTCAGTTGGCTTGTCACACAGCGATGATGTGTAGTCGTCGATCTTTGACCCGATATTTTAGAAGTCAAATAAAGTTTATATCTCGAGTTTACATGAATCACAGTGTTTATATTCCGTCCTGTGTGTATTTCATCTCAAGGAAGCTTAAAGAGTACAGTAGTATCGACTGTATGTGCATTTTATTATGTTTATGCATGCATTCACAACTGTTCCAATCCTGCTGCATTATATTAATAAGAGGCTGAAATAATTAATGATTTTATTAGGCTAATGAACCATAAAATAATATAATACAAACTCCTGAACGGAACTACTTATACCGTTCGACTAGGAATTAAGCCGGTCAAAAATAACGTGTAGAACTCAGTCAAGGAAACTGATGTTTAGAAAAAAGCTTATACTTGTTAAAATTATACAAGGGGTACAATCGGATAAATTACATAAAATGTAATTTATCCGATTGTACCCTTTCTTTAATTTTTCGGAAACAGTAGATAACTGGTAAAAATAAGACTAATATTCGTTAATTAGCTATTTGCCATATTCAAATTTTCGGCGAGATGGAAAAAATGTACATAAACTGATAAAACTGCTATTAACATATGTATATATATATTGTTAAACCTCTCATCAGCAACATTGGGGAATTAGCTCAAGTGGTAGAGCGCTCGCTTAGCATGTGAGAGGTACCGGGATCGATACCCGGATTCTCCAAACACTGTTTTTTTTTTTTTTTCATTTTTTTTCTCTTACATGTAATAAAAACCTGTCTTGCTCTGATAATCAATTAACCCAACCAAACCTATCACATGCTCTGAGACCAAACCTATCACAAATAATATTTTCAACGGTTTATACAATTCATTCTGCATACATGCTACTAAGTTCTGGTGTCATAGAACCCAAATCATTATCCAAGATTTTAAGTTTGACAAGTTTGTAACCATGCCCCACCCCCAGGGGAGGGTCGGGAATAGCTTGAGAAAAGATCCGGGATTTTACCGTCAGCTTGCCCCCACAGTACAGGGTAAATGCGGTGGTTTTGTTTTCGCGCCAAAGTAGCGGGGATTATAACCAGCTTGTTAGTCCCTGTAGGGCGGTGTCTTATTGACCATATCTAAATTAATTGCTGGTTTCCCGCTTACAAATAATCAATATTGGAAAACCAGTAACCAGTAAACCCCCCTCAGTGATCAATATTTGAAGGCAGTCTTCACGAAAAGTGCCGGACTGTCTGTCAAAACCAGCAAAATTTCTTTCTGACTGACAAAATATTTTATTCTGTCAAACAAATGACCGGCAAAAATTTCCAAAATTACAATGATAACGTATAGAACTGTCCTACAGAATTAGGGTTTGACCAGCAAAAAATTGCAGTCTGTCAGACAGCTGTCCTGCAGCTGAAAAAAAGATTTCGCGAAGACTGTGAAGGTGTGTCCAATATTGACCAATGGCTAACCGAGGGGAATTTACAGGTAACCTGGATTTCCAATATTGATTATTGATTATTGGAAGACTGGGAACCAGCAAATTAATGTGGATTTGATGAATAGCGGAGATGCCCCCGCACTGTCGAGAGCTTTTGGCGGGGTTTTGCTGGAAGGAAAGCCTGTCCCCGCTATTCCCCGGGGTGGGGGCGTCACAGTGGTTACAAATGATTTGCACATTATCCAGAATCAATAGAAAATTAAGAAAACTAGAAATACTATATATTCAATTATAAATGAGCCTGTGTGTGAGAAAACCAACAATTTGGGTTACGACCAGGTCTGACACAAACCGGTCTGTGCAGCTAGAGAAGATGGCTACAAGCCTGAAATTTCGGAAGAAGAGGAATTGTACTATCCATGTAGCAAAAACGCCTTTGTTTTTGCCTAAGCATTTTGTTGGTTATCTCATGCAGTGGCTCAAATAAGATTAATCAGCCCATTGGACCCCATTTGGAATGAATGTTATATCCACCTTCCGATATTTCAAAAGTGTCCTATTTGCGCACCTAAATTCTGATTTTTTTTCTGCTCAGATAAGCTATAACTGAAAATACGATTCCTGCTTTTAAGGTTCTGCTCTGATAAATCATTTTTCAAATTATTAATGTCCAAGATTTCCACACACGCACACCAATATTCAGTATGAATAAATTAAATAATAATAAAATATTAATTAGTTTATGTGTCCTTCTTATGGCTTTAACAGGGAAACACACACACACACACACACACACACACACACACACACACACACACAATGTGCACACAGAGAGGAAAAATGTATCCACCCACAAATCAAATTCCAACCAACAAATCAAGCCTGCCAAGTCTTGAACACAAGCGGAGACATGGACCCCTAGCCACTCTCATGTTTGTTTCTTTAATCTGTGGCTAAAGTATCATCCTGGTCAACAGATGTCATGTCAAGACATTGCATACAATTAATTGGACTTTTACCCAACATTAGGATGTCATGATATACAAAATACAAAAATATAACAATCCAAGTAAACCAGTAAGGCTTACTAGTATGTATGGATAGTTCGACTTATATCACTTTGCCTAGGCAGGCTCAGACCTTAGCGCTCAGTGGGTTAACCAGTAATCAGATTGTCATTTAGTGGTTATAAGCTTTGAAACAAAACGCCACAAGGGCTTCTATCTGAGACTTTTTCTTGATATCAGACATATTTCATAAAATATTTCTAGATGCCCTTTACAGTAAACATAGGTCATGCGCTGTCTCATTATGGGTGCCCAACTTTGTGGTAGTACATAACAACAATATTCATCAGGATAATATGTCAGCCTTCGCCATGTTCGCATGAGAAAACCACCAATTTGGATTTCAGACCAGGTCCGATACAAACCAGCATGTACAGTCACAGAAGCAGGCTGGAAGCTTGAAATATCAGATTTATGTTTTATGTTTAGCGAAAAAAAACGTGATGATCAGCTTTGCGGTAACGGTGAAGCTGGTCTGGACCATTGTTTTCATATATGCCAATTGTTGGTTTTCTGATGTGGTGACACATGTCTATGTTATGTATACCCATCCCCTTATACCCTAATTTTAAACTGGGATGAATGGGGATATTTCCATTTTTCTTGTTTTAGATCTTACATATAGATCGTGGGTATAATTGAGTCAGTTCTAACATATACATGAACCCAAGATCTATGTTTTGTGCAAAAACAAGAAATGTATCAAATTTTTCAACTAAGAATTTCGATTTTTACAGCTTTTACATGGGCATGTTTTTTGTAATGAATAAAATGAATAGTTAAGTATTCCACAACAAATTAACAAATTGGCCACTGAAATTGCCTGAACTGCAGTCCTTGAGGAACAAACAACAAAATCAATATAAAATCTGTGAAATTTATTTTGATAATAATACAGGTCAACCTCATTATAACGCTATCTTTGGGGTCCATGAAAACAGACCGTGTTATAAGTGAACCGTGTTATAATGAGGTTATTTACAATAGACATATAGCAAAATAATTAATTTGGGAGCCATGACATGGCCGCGTTATATTGAAAACCGCACTATAGTGAGGCGCCTTATAATGAGGTTGAACTGTAATAATAAAATAATAATAACAATACATGTAATTATAGTGGATTTGTCAAGTTGATGCACTGACACATAATAATGTTGACAGCATTATAAAAATGGTAGAATTTATTGCACATTCATTTTATTTAGCAAACAGTGCCTCTGAAATGCCAAGTAAAATTTCTTCCTAATTAACTAAAAACAACACATTATGAACTGCTTTAGTTCACAAGGTCCAGACTGACTTAAAGTATTCTAAAATTGCAAAATAAATAAATAAATAAATAAATAAATAAATAAATAAATAAATAAATAAATAAATAAATAAATAAATTTATGTAAGACTTAGTTTTGATTATCATACTATTAAAGATATACCCATGACAAACCTAGTTTAAAATACCCTAATGCAGTGTGCACGTGTACATTTTTTTTCAGAATAGGTGTGTATGTGGGCTTATTGGAGCATATGTGCTAAATAGAATGAATATGGTAACATAAATTAACATCCTAATTCCAAATGGCCCATAAGGTTACCACAGTAGGGTATATACGTGGGTTGGGATTTAAGTTCGTAGACTTTCTTTATAAAAGTTCAGATGTTTGTCAGTCAAATTGTCACACAGAAATAAAAATGATATCATCTGAAAACATATTCTTTTAACTATCATATAAGATATTAAGCATAGCTCTATTCATAATAGTTTCAACACAACAATGAATTAAACACAATGACCTGCCATCACCCGGGGCACGTCATGGAAATTTTGACGTCAAAACTACGTCAAATTTCAATAAATGTCAGCAATAAAATGTCTTGTTTGGAACCATACAACACACCATACCTTTACTAATTTGCAATATTTCCTTCAGGGGTTAGTTAGTTATTAGTGTTGAAATACTACATTCACCAGATATAACAATTTTAAGTGTATCGTGCATAATTTTGCTTTAATTAAGAATGTTGACCACAGCATTTGTAGATTAATTGAAGGTGTGTGCTTTTCTCATCAATTAAAATTCAAATGCGTCTACTTGAAATTTTTCAAACCGTTTAAATATCTCTGTAAGATCTGTTCTACAACTGTACTACAAATTCCTATCATTTTGAATGTTTCTGTGGGCATTTATGCTTCTCAAACATAAGATTTGACCATTGCTCTTGTTTCGACATTGCCCGTTAACGCCATTTTTCTTTCACAAATCAGTCGTCGACATAATGCTTAAAAAAGTATATGGAATTAACAAACATGATACTAAAATGCCTCAAACTTATTTAGCTCAAGTTTTGGTATACAATATGTTAACTAATAGTTTGTTCTTCAACGCCATAAAACTTCAGAAGTAATTAAAATACGACATACCCCGGATTGCGAAACCTACGTTGCTATGGAGACCAGTTTTATGTGCACTGCGCAATATGTCTTGAAAATAGTGTAAAAACGAGACAAGGAGACATTGTTTCTATATAATAATGCATCAAATATTGGATAAATGATGTAATAGAAAATCAGCGGCAAAAGTCTACGAACTTAAATCCCAACCCTCGTACATTATTCATGTTTTTTTTTTTGTTGTTGCTGTTTTTTCATATGGGAAAGAAAAAAGTCCTTTGGAGTCAAAATACATTTTTCATAGGTAAAACAAAAAAGCAAATTCAGAGAATTTATGTCCCCCGCCTTAATGTTTAGTTACACAAATATATCTGACAATAATGTATATCCAAATCACATGCATTTACTTCATGTCACAGTGTCAAACATTTATCTGAGGATTATATTCAAACCACATGCAAATCTTCAAATCATGGTCAGGACATCTGTACAGTTTGAAAAGAATCAGAATAAAACTGAGGGAGGAGTTTGCACACAAGGTACACAATGTCCATTCACTTTCATTGTATAAATGCCTGAAAAACGACTAAGTTCAAATTGCGAAAAAGTGTCAAAAATTAATCTGAGGATTATATCCAAACCACATGCACATCTTCAAAGTATGATGAAGACATCTGTAAAGTTTCAAAATAATCGGAATAAAACTGTAGGAGGAGTTGCGCACACATGGTACCCTTTGTCTATTCACTTTCATTATCAAAATGACAGAAAAATGACTAAGTTCAAATTGCGAAAAAAGTGTCAAAAATTAATCTGAGGATTATATCCAAACCACATGCACATCTTCAAAGCATGATGAAGACATCTGTAAAGTTTCAAAAGAATTGGAATAAAACTGTAGGAGGAGTTGCGCACAGAAGGTACCCACTGTCTATTCACTTTCATTATCAAAATGCCCGAAAAATGACTAAGTTCAAATTGCGAAAAAAGTGTCAAAAATTAATCTGAGGATTATATCCAAACCACATGCACATCTTCAAAGCATGATGAAGACATCTGTAAAGTTTCAAAAGAATCGGAATAAAACTGTAGGAGGAGTTGCGCACACAAGGTACATACTCCTATAGGGGGACGGAAGGACGGACGGAAGGACGGAAGGACGGAAAGCCAAAAACTATGTCCCTCCGCTTTTCTTGGAAAAGGCGGGGGACAATAAAATGGCAATAAAAATATGGTTTGTTTCTAGAAGTGACATTCACACACCTCTGAGCCTAAGCATGAGGAAAACCTGTTTTGAGCACAAGTTACCAAATGGCTAACCCAACCTTTCCAAGGCAGTGCATGCATACATAACATGATTCTTTATAGTTAATACTGCTTAAGTTTTAGTTTCTGTGCTATGTGAATCATCTGGGGCCAGTTGTTCAAAACTTCGTTAACTAAACATCATCTTTAAGACCACAACTCGTTAAGTAAATGCCGAATTCATAAGCAAATACACTGGTATTTTATTTGTTGATAAAATGTGAGAATCCTTTGCAGCAATGCAAAGGATTCTCACGTTCTATCAACAAAAAATACCAGTGTATTTGTAATGTTCATGTTCGAAATTTTAACGAATCGTTAACTAATGACATAAATAATTTTGAACACCTGGGCCCTGATCTGTAAGTCATTAGTGTTAGTTCCACTTCAGTGAAGGTATGTGATCACCATTTGGAAAAGAGCTGCTCACTAAACCCATTAATGACGAATGAGCCGCCTCGTGGGAAAACCAACAATGTGGTTTCCGAACAGTTCTGACACAAACCGAGCTGTACAAGCACAGAAAACAGCTAGAAGCTTGAAATTTTGGATTTAAGTAGAAGAGGAATTGTACTATCCGAGTAGCGAAAACAAAGGCGCTGATCAGCTTCGCGGTACTTCGCGGTTACCGCGAAGCTGATCTGCGTCTTTGTTTTCGCCTATGCAGATTGTTGGTTTTCTCACGGGGCGGCTCAAATGGATTTATCATTTTCCCATTATTATCATTTGGGCGAGTCCACTTTCATATTAAGGGGCATTAGATGTGGTTTTAAATTTTCATAAAAATTTTTTGATGAAAATCCTCTTAGCAAACAGAATAGCACCAGATTGGACACCACATTCTGCGACGTCACATCTGGGTCTATACTATTTGACTATGTCCCATAAAAAGGATGCCAGGCTTAAATGCTTAAATGAGTTAGCCATGTTTGTACATTGGCTGAGCATGAAATTTCTGTTAAAACCTTGTGGCCTCATATAAATTTCAAAGTTAAGTTTTCTCAAGATTAAGCTCATATCTCATCAGACAAGAGAGTAAATAAAGTAACAATAAAGCAACAACAAAAGTAAAAATGTCAATATTTTATTTTTACTATTAAAATAATGGACCCGCATTTTTCTTTAACATATTAGCATTTAACTTTAATATCATATTTGTTCCATAGTCCGGCAGAACCTTCAGTGGACCTGGATTTGGAGTACATAGAAAATATTTTTACATATTTGGAAAGGTGAGGTCTTCTACAGTAAGAATCCGGCAGGTGACATCTTGTCATCATTGAGCAATTTGAGATATTCAAGATGGCGTCCAAGATGGCTGCCCGAATAAGGAAAACAGCAGTTGACATGGGAATAATCATATTTTGAGAGACTTTTGAATATGAGATCAGTTGTACCGGTATTTGAAAGCAGAATCAATTGTACATAGAAATTAGCGCAAGAAAACAGACAATGTATGGAGAGCATCCAAGATGGCCGCCAGAATCAAGGAAAATTACATTATTGAAAAGAGGTGATTTCAAGACTAATGAATTTATTAAACCAAACAGTTTGGTGGCATTTTAGATTAAAACATTTAAGAATCCAATGGATGTCATCTTATCACCATTGAACACTTTGAGAAATTCAAGATGGCATTCAGGATGGTTGCCCGTATATGGCGAACAGTAATTGCCGTGTAAATAATCAGGTTTTTAAGACCTGAAATTGCTCACATTTAAAGGCTGAAGTCTGTGTACATTGAAACTAGTTAAAAAAATCACAAAGTATGAAGATCATCGAAAATGACAGCCAGAATAAAGAAAAATGCAATATTGAAAAGCGCTGGTATTGAAACTAAAGAATTTCTCAAACCAAACAACTGTAAGGTGGTAAAATTTGTTAACATCAGTCAAAGAATAAGTCCGAAGAGATATAATTATTTTTGAAATCTGTATTGACTTATGGACATCATTTAGAATATTTTATATGTTAATGAATGACTCCTGCAGAATTAAATGCCAGTAAGACAAACACAATATCAGTGGTTTATACGCTAATTACTCTTGAAACTGGTCTGAAAATGTCTGTTTGGGCTCAAAACTATGATATCAAATTTGGTTCCTCATTCTCTTTATTGTTTTCAAGACATCCCTGTTTCGGAAACCACAAAACAGAAATCATTTACCCTAAGATATGGCATTAAATGTCTAATAGTTTTAATAAACCACTTTTAGAGTTTACAGCTGTTTACTCTTAAAATTTGCTATAAACCCATATGTTGACAGCCGTTTATCAGAGACATTCATACATAGATTGATAATTGCATGTATATAAGTAGTCATGTCAGTCATAAGGGGTCATAATGCTCAGTGACAGGGCTATAAGTCAAAATTTAGAACTTTATCCACATTCAAATATCAATTTGCAGTTTATATGTGAAATGTTTTATTTTTCTCGCGGCAATGTACTGAAAACCACTCTTCTGAAGGTACATGTACTTGAACCAATGATACTCGTTATTAGGCCTTATCAGTAAAAATGTACACTTTTGGCCAATAAGGTCTTACATTAGAACAACTTTTAAAGAACATATTTGGCAACTTTTCTCTCAAGCTTTGTTTGTAGATCATTGGCATGAAGTGAAGGTCAACCCCACCGGGGTCCAACTGGTGTTTTTCTTTTGCTCCGGAGTTAGTAGGTTATTCGGCGCCCAGGGATCTCCATCGTCGGGCAGCTTACTCAGTCTGTGAGTCCTGGTTTTTGATTCATCAGGATGTTTATCATGATTTATTTGTTTGTTCTTGATGATTCATTGACTAGTTAGAGATTCACCACGAGGACCGAATAACTAACTAAATGTTATGAACCACTGCGGAAGCTGAGGGTGAGGATATGGCCATGTAAAACCGGTTTAAGCCCGCCAGTAACTTTGTGTTACTGATCGTTCCAAGTCGATACTTCTGTGGTGGTTCTTTTTGTTTTATGTCTTGGTGTTTAAAAAAAATTTTTTGTGCTGTTGGCGCCTTATGTATGTTTTCATATTTTTAGTTAAGTTAAGGTAACTGAGTGGCCACCTATTGGGAAAATAGCTGCCCATTCGGCTTACGATTGTTTCATGGTATAAGTACCTGGTTGTTGGTTTGGTTTTTTCCCGCCTCGGTTTTTGGAATGGGAATCTTTTTCTGATTGCGCCTTTTCCTGATCTTTGCCTACTTGTACCTTGATGATTTTTGACATGATGACTTTAGAGTATGACATACTAAGACCCAGTGTTTGACCCTCACTCTCTTATGTTTCAGTCCATTCAGCCTATGGTCGTTCGTCTCTCACTAATGAGAAAGACCATCATTATTTCTTGATGGCTGACTAGGCCAATTCTAGCTCTAAACTGTCTGTTGCAAGTAGAGCAAGGCAATGTCATGGAACCTGCTGATGACCTATTGGTCTTGGCTTTGCTTTCTCTGCGCTTTCTTTCAGCTTCAGATTTTTTTTCATAGAAAGCTGCTTCTTCGTTGATGAGACCTCGCCACTTTGATCGCTCCTGTGCAATCTGTTCCCAAGAACCCATTGGTATTTCGAAATCCTTCAGAGAGGTTCTAGCGTTTCTTTGGGACACCTTAAGAGCGATTTCCTTCCTCTAGTTCTTCATAGAAAACTTTCTTTGGAAGTCGCGCATCAGGCATTCTTATAACAATGCAAGTCCATCAAAGCTGTGCTAGCTTTAAGACTATTTACATGCTTTGCATCCCTGCTTTCTTCAAGACCTCTATGTCTGGAATCTTGTCTTGCCACTTGATATTAACAGCTTTCTCTAACAGCTTAAATGGAAATGGTGAAGTCTCTTTGCATGATGTTGGTATACTGACTAGGTCACACATGCATACAAGAGGGTTGGCAGCATCACAGCCTTGTAGACTTTCAGCTTGGTCTCAAGCTTGTGTATACCATTTAGTTGTACATACATATTTTCTAGACAAAGGATACATGAAAGTGTGCATATAGATGGTTTATCAATAGAAACCACTGTTCTACAATTAAAAGAGATACAGTGTATATTTTTCTGAATGTGCTACACACATGTATATTGGTGCCAATGTTTATTCAATTTGTTTATTCAATTTATGACCTCACTTGTGCAATATGCGCAAATGATCAATGGACTGCCATACTAAGGTATTTTCCCATCGCTTTATGGAATAATAAAGAGACTCCTAAAGGATAATGCAGGTGATACCAATGTTAATTGTTTTTTTGGTCCCTTATTACCTGTACAGTAAAACTATCCCCCTCCGCAATCAATATTGAGTTTTCATTTTGGAACCCAACCTGTATTCAGAGCCATTGTCTGGCCACCAGGTTTTCTAGTATCATGTTCCATATCAGTTATCAGCTAATGACTGTCAATCAATAGGAGTTTATGCTTTTACAGTAATCATAGTTAAAACATATTTTATTGTTATCCCAAAGACGAAGGATTGGGCTCCAATTTTTGACAATATTAGTTACAGCCCCCCCCCCCCCCCCCCCCCCCTAAAAATCATAATCATATGTCACTTGGATTTACATTTTCAGACTTTGCTGTCTGTCTTCCAGAATAAAAGATACATGCATGTATATGAGAAAAGATACATGTATGTGAGCCTATAGATAATGAGATATTAAACCCCATTTTTTTAATCATTTTAGTCTAGGTCGCTGTGAACTACATATCCCTTTATTTTGCAGTGATTTGTCAACAGAATTTTTATACTGTCTGAAAGTGACCACATTACTTGTTTGTTTGTTTGCTTGTGCTGTTACTTTATGTCCCAGTCAACAGCTATGGTCATGTCGGGACTTCTACCAAACTTTAGGATGACATAACTCTCAATATGTTCTTGAAAATATAACCACCTGAGTTGACAGCTAAGGCTTACATGTATGGAAGGTTTTACTTTAACCTCTTTCCTTGGGCAGACTATGGCCTTCTGTGCTGTAACCGATTAATCAGATGGTCATTCAGTGGATTTTTTAAAACTTTGCCTGGAGATAAAAGCAGCTAATATATTTCTCTTGACACCAATGGGCGGGGCTCACATTCCCCCTTAACCACCCTTTTGTAGTATTACGCATGCAGCATAAAATGAAATAGTCCCCGTTATTTTAGGTTCTGATAGCAATATGGGCTGCTTGTGTTTCCAGATAAAACTAACTGACCAGCCTTTTGATTACTGGTCTGAACCTGTCCGAAAAAAGTAGTTAATTAAAATTAAAATAAAACTAAAATAAAACTGAGATCCTCTAAGAACATTTATATTTATAAGCATGAGCTGTTCAATATTTTTGGTTGTAGTTTACTTATATTTCGGATGTCATGGCATCCCAATGTTGGATAAAAATCGCATAAAATGGAGGTAATATCCCGGCATTGCAATATTGGCTGACTTGGGCGTAAAGCAACAAAACAAACAAACAAAGCAAAAACCGCAAAATTTTCCTTTACTGTGGTGGTCATATTAGATGCACTCCTAACATGGTATTAATTGCACTGATGCCAGGTGTTAAATATGCAAAAACATGAATATTTGCATGGTAACTACTTTTGCCATATACGGGCAGCCGTCTTGAATTTCTTAATTTGCCGATGGTGACAAGATGCCATCCACTGGATCCATAAACATTAACAAAATTGCTACCAAGTTGTTTGGTCATTTTCGAAGGAACCTCTTTCAAGTATTGCGTTTTTCCTTAGTTTTGGCAGCCATCTTGGATGTCATCTTTACCGTGTATATTTTGTTGCACTTATTTTAATGTACAATTAATTCAGCTTTTAAATACAAGTGATTTCATGTCAAAAAGTCTGACAAAACATGATTGTTTCACAGGAAAATAGCATTTTCTGTATATGGGCAGCCATCTTGGACGCCATCTTGAATTTCTCAAATTGCTCAATGGTGACAAGATGTCACCCGCCGGATTCTGAATGTAGAAGACCTCACCTTTACAAATATGTAAAAACATTTTCTATGTACTTTAAATCCAGGTCCACCTCAAATAGCCCAGATGGCTACAGGACTAATTTAATGCACTATGGGTTTGATTAACCTTGTAAAACTTGTTTCTAATTAGCGCACACTAAGACTGAAAATAACTCTGTCATAATGTGTCAAAAATATGATGTCAAATAAGTGTTACAACTTTTGCAAAATATTGCTAGATTACATATTTTTTAAGCTAAGTTTTAATGCATTTAGTATTAAAGGCATTTTTTTTTTTTTTTTTTTTTTTTTTTTGATTCAGTTTTACGTCCCTTTCAAGCTTTTTTCACTCATATCGAGACGAATCAATCGGTAGGTGGGGCAAAAACCGGAGTACCCGGGGAAAAACCACCTGACACACCCGCAAGCAGAACTTGGCTTGTCCCACATGTGACTCGTGCCCCGAGCGAGGCGCGAACCCTAAGCGGTGAGATGATCGAATGATTAAGAGCACTAAAGTCAGCGACCTTAACCACTCGGCCACGGGGGCCGAAAGACATTTTGTGATCCAGGGTGACAAAACAGGTGGCAAACACCAATAGGCTAGTTGTATAGCATGACTTTGTGCCTGTTTTTTTTTTTTTTTTTTTTCCTGGAAAAAATCTTGGTGTGCACTAATTGGGACATGTGCGCTAAATAGAACAAATACAGAAATACTATCACATATGAACACTTAATATCTGGAAATAAGACTCGTCTTTCTCTGACAATTCCGAGAACTTTCTAATGTATGTAGCAAGGCATACTAACAAATACATACACAAGTCAAGATTTTCTTAATGTGATAATACTGAGAGATCATTTGACTTCTTCATAAGAAAGCCTTCCCAATGGATTGAAAGTCAAAACTTGTCCATAGATGCAACTGTGCCTATAGTTATCTCTGATGTACATTTATATTGTCTCGACAAAGATAATTCATTTACTGTCAAGTTTGGCTCTTTAATATTGACTGATCTTTGTGTTTTATATATTTCCCAATTCTTTGAGTATTTGAATTTGCAAACTGGGAGTTATTTTGTTGAAAGACAATAGTTGACAATAGAAAGCTTATCTTATCAAAATTTTTGAATTCACAAGGCAACAAAGTTTCAAATATAAATGAAAATGCAGTTATTGCAACATTCCATAGTACAGTGCTTGTATTAAGAGAATTCAGGACCCAATCAACTTTTTATCTAAAATGATGATCCGAAATAAACCGCCAGGGAAGGTTTTCTCACGACAAGCCCTTCATTTAATACCCTAACAAAAGCCATCATCAACTGGCCACAGCATTTCTACTTGAAAACAAGTACTTTGTTATCACAGAACTTTGTAACCACAAGTAGAACTCGTACAAGTCCAGCTTACACAACTGCCATTGAGCCGCTAGTCTTATTCTCAACGCTTGAATATAACCATCACATTGTCTTAATCTATCACTTGACACAGCTCGTATACAGCACCGTGACATGTTAAGAAATGATGAAGCATTTGCTCTGATTTGTAACGAGGCTTCGATCCCTCGCAAGACGTCGTTGGTCTTCATGATGAGCAGGAGCTGTCGCGGTACTCGGTTTAAGACTTCGGAGATCTGGATCATGTAGAGGGCTGCATTCTGTTTCAGCTGGTCATTCTGTAAGTACATTATGATAGAAGATGAACTTAAGTAGGTTGACCACTTTTCAATAACTGGCCTTGTGCTCAATATGAGACATTAATTAATGTTTCTTTCACACCTAACGAGGAAATATCAGTATATCCAGGTCTAGGACAGGGTCAGAAATTCTTATCTATCCATGTAGTCTGACCCTGCAAGCGTGTGTTCCCTTTTAACATTGGTTGTAAAGGAAATCTCAAAAGTTTGTCATTAAGCGCACATGTCACAATGACTTCAGAAACATTCTATTTCAAAAATGGCAGAAGTGATTGCAGGGTTTTTTAACGCAAGTGTTACAAAAATCAAGCGTCACCACATAAAGGCGTGCAAGAAAAATAATCTATCATGCATGCAAGGTTTCGGATAGACAAATCTGTCCCTCAGGTCACAGTTCAACATCACTCTGCGAGCCTCATGATGCCAAAGTGACCCTCAGGACAGATTTGTCTATCCATCCCTTAAACTCATGTAAATTCTTACAATCTTAGACACATGTCATTGTTTAAGCCACTATCTTTTTACTTATTCCTCGCACCATGGGTGGACCTGGAAATGTTTATATGCTAAACATTCCATAAATTAAGCCAAAGCTAGACTTGTCGCCTGTTCTTCAACTAACATAATAATCGTATTTAAGGATTGATAATCAGGTTTAGCTTTTATTGGACGATGAAAAATATAAGGCCATATTGATGTCTGTGAATGCTGAAGGTAGACCAAGGCAGACACACAGTTAAACAGCACCACCATGACCCTAAAGAGTTTCCATCAAGATGCAACAAATCATTTAGATACCATATCATTACCCAAAATTGATGAGCCAAATTTATTTTTATAAAATCCATCAATTGATTCAAGCTTTTCTAGCTAATTAGCTTACCATACCTCTGATTCTGTGAGTTCTTTCTTATCAATCCCTACATTGATAGAGTCCCAGGTTCTGGCGGTCAACATGCAGGCAAACAGGGGGTACAGGTCACCTGCGTTCAGCTTCTGGGCATAGGTTTTGATACCTTCGACATCAGCTTGAATCAACGACATCCACAGCTTGGAGTAATTGACCCTGAACTCATCTGTCAGCTCCTATAGAAAATTAAGTACCATTAAACATTAGTCATTGTTATTGTTCATATGGTATCACTAACAAATGAGCCACCTCGTGGGAAAACCAACAATGTGGTTTCCGACCAGGTCTGACACAAACCGGCCTGTACAGCTACAGAAGCAGGCTAGAAGCTTGAAATTTTGGAGTTAAGTAGAGGATGAATTGTACTATCCGTGTAGCAAAAACAAAGGCGCTGATCAGCCTCGCGGTTACCGCGAAGCTGATCTGCGTCTTTGTTTTTGCCTATGCAGATTGTTGGTTTTCCCACGAGGTGGCTCAACTTTGGTCACAGCAGAAGACAACACCATGGTTTGATGTCATCTGAAATACAGGTAAAGCTAAGTAATACAAGTTGAAAACCCTCAGCCTGTATCTAACAAGGCCTGTGGGTTTACCGGGTTAAGCACTACACCATAGAAGCTTCTATATTTTACAAACTGAATAAGATTTTTATTGAATATCACACTAGATTTTAATATTAACTGCACAAAAACAACCAATTATGATGGATCACTACAAGTTAGGAAATGTTCACGAGCACTTACTTTGCGCTAATATGTTAGCTTGCGACATCTACATTCTCCTTTATATAAATTCTTACTATAAACTTAATAGACTAAACAGGTTCTGACTCGTGAATTGATAAACTCACTAATAATTGCAAATAGAAAATTTGCAAAATAAAAGTCATGCAAAAATTTCCAAATTTACAGTATTTTGCTCTTTTGTGATGGCATTACATAGAGATGCGCTTGCCATATAATAATTGAGCCGCCTCATGGGAACACCAACAATCTGCATATGCGAAAACAAAGACGCAGATCAGCTTCGCGGTAACCGCGAAGCTGATCAGCGCCTTTGTTTTCGCTACACGGATAGTACAATATCTCCTCTACTTAAATCCAAAATTTCAAGCTTCTAGCCATCTTCTATAGCTGCACAGGTCGGTTTGTGTCAGACCTGGTCGGAAACCACATTGTTGATTTTCCCACGAGGTGGCTCAATTGTACTCCCATACCTGATACCACTGATGATGTAGCTTTTGTTTATTTGCTTTGAGGTTTAAGGTTCCAGTCAAAAATTTGTCAGTCATTTCAGGACTGCTTCTCGGGCATTAACCTCTGTGCTATGGGGAATTAAAGGGTTAGAACCCTCAACCTCTTGGTCGCGTGTCTGACCCCTTAACCACAAGGCCATCGCACTCCCTAAGGACGATTTGTGTTCTACTTCTTGCCCTATAGACTAAAACAATCACAGTGGACATGCCCTTGCAAAGATCTCTACTTACACAACAATTATCTTAGTACCCACCTGATACAATCCATGATCCAGCAGGACAATCTCTGTTCCTCTGTTTGTTTTATTGACAAGAACATTGCCTGGATGTGGGTCACAGTGGACGTAACCTTGTACAAATATCATCTCACTGTATAACTTGCCTAGGTCTCTTGTTACCTGACAACACACAGCAATGTTAATGATATTAAACTTATTTTTATGTACTGGTTGTTAGAAATAAAGAAGCCTAGTTAGACGAAATTCTTCGGCCACTATATGTTAAATTTAATAGCTAATAAGATCACACACTTATACCTTCACTGGCACAAATCGATGCTAATCAGCTGCAGGCAAGAAAATTTGTAACCCCTGAAACAGCAATCATGGCCCTTTCCAAAACATGTAACAGCATCTTGGCTTTTTCCAGAATCCTTACAGCTTAGTTTTTGAAGCAAGTCATCTAAGATAATAGAGCAGCGTCTGACATGAGAAAACCAGATTTTTGCATATGTTACAAAGACGCAGAACAGCTGTGCAGAAACTGCACCACTAAAAAGCATGATCAGTGTCTTTGTTTTCGCTTTATGGATAGTACAATATCTCTTCTTCTTAAATCCAAAATTTCAAGCCTCTAGCCTTTTTCTGAGGCTGTACAGGTTGGTTTGTGTCCCACTTGGTCGTAAACCTGAAGACTGATTTTCTTGCCGCAACTCAATAATACCTCAAGTGCTCAATCTACAAACCTCGTTAACCGAGATATTGCGTTTCTCCATGTATTCTCTGTCATCCACTTTCCCGCCCTCACAATATTCCATGGTCAGGACTCTCTCACTGGATAAGTCCCAGTGGATTTCAGGCACCTGAAACGTATGAATACATTTCTGAGCTACTCATATATGAGTCGCAACACGGGAAAACCTGGCTTTGGAGGTTTCCGACCAGTTCCGACACAAACCGGCCTGTGCAGTCACAGAAAATGGCTAGAGGCTGGAAATGTTGGATTTAGAAAGTAGGGGAACTGTACTATCCGTGTAGCGAAAACAAAGGTGCTGATCAGCTTCGCAGTTACAGCGAAGCTGATCTGAACCTTTGTTTTTGCCTATGCAAAAATCTGGGTTTCTCATGCTCATATGTACAGTTGCAAGAAACCACTTTCCACCAGGTCAAAAGAAATCAAGCCTTTGAAGCATAAACAGCTTATAAAGTCCTATAAAGTTACATCTGAAATTTTCACTTTTTTTTTTCACAAATTTTCTGTTCCAGTCTCGAATTTTTGAGTATCATAGCATACTTGGATCCTTCAGCCCTATGGTAAGGCTTTGTTACCAAGAACTTGGAACCCAAGAGGCAATATAATTCTTAACACTAGCGAAACTAGAATTGTCAGAGAATCTGACTATAGCCCCGCTTCTCAGCTTTTTTGCAGGGTGAAAAAAACAAATTTGACAGGTAACTATCACAAGCTAGATCTCGTCAATATTGATGCGCATACAAAATTTGGTCTGATTATGTCAATTCGTTCTCAAGATATTGAGCGGAAACGAAATTCTGACCTCAATAAAGGGCCATAACTCCGTCAAAATTTTGCGAAAAATGACGGGTAATAATCCAAAGCTAGATCTTGTCAATGTTGATGTGCATACAAAATTTGGTCGGATTCTGTCAATACGTTCTCAAGATATTGAGCGGAAACGAAATTCTGACGTCAATCAAGGGCCGTAACTCCATCAAAATTTTGCGAAAATGACGTGTATCAATCCCAAGCTAGATCTTGTCAATGATGATGTGCACACAAAATTTGGTCGGATTCTGTCAATACGTTCTCAAGATATTGAGCGGAAACGAAATTCTGACGTCTATCAAGGGCCATAACTCCGTCAAAATTTTGCGAAAAATGACGGGCAACAATCCCAAGCTAGATCTTGTCAATGATGATGAGCATACAAAATTTGGTCGGATTCTGTCAATTCGTTCTCAAGATATTGAGCGGAAACAAAATTCTGACGTCAATCAAGGGCCGTAACTCCGTCAAAATTTTGCGAAAAATGACGGGTAACAATCCCAAGCTAGATCTTGTCAATGATGATGTGCACACAAAATTTGGTCGGATTCTGTCAATTCGTTCTCAAGATATTGAGCAGAAACGAAATTCTGACGTCTATCAAGGGCCGTAACTCCGTCAAAATTTTGCAAAAAATGACGGGTAACAATCCCAAGCTAGATCTTGTCAATGATGATGTGCACACAAAATTTGGTCAGATTCTGTCAATTTGTTCTTAAGATATTGAGCGGAAACGAAATGTTCACGGAATGACGGAATCACAGAATCACGGAACCACGGAAAGACAGGGTGAATCTAGTATAGCCCCACTTTTCCAAAGCGGGGCTATAAATGAAGGGTAACAATCCAAAACTAGATCTTGTCAATGATGACGTGCATACAAAATTTGGTTAGATTCTGTCAATTCGTTCTCAAGATATTGAGCGGAAACGAAATTCTGACGTCAATCAAGGGCTGTAACTCCGTCAAAATTTTGCAAAAAATGACGGGTAACAATCCCAAGCTAGATCTTGTCAATGTTGATGTGCATACAAAATTTGGTCAGTCTATTCGTTCTCAAGATATTGAGCGGAAACGAAATTCTGACGTCTATCAAGGGCCATAACTCCGTCAAAATTTTGCGAAAAATGACGGGCAACAATCCCAAGCTAGATCTTGTCAATGATGATGTGCATACAAAATTTGGTCGGATTCTGTCAATTCGTTCTCAAGATATTGAGCGGAAACAAAATTCTGACGTCAATCAAGGGCCGTAACTCCGTCAAAATTTTGCGAAAAATAACGGGTAACAATCCCAAGCTAGATCTTGTCAATGATGATGTGCACACAAAATTTGGTCGGATTCTGTCAATTCGTTCTCAAGATATTGAGCAGAAACGAAATTCTGACGTCTATCAAGGGCCGTAACTCCGTCAAGATTTTGCGAAAAATGACGGGTAACAATCCCAAGCTAGATCTTGTCAATGATGATGTGCACACAAAATTTGGTCAGATTCTGTCAATTTGTTCTTAAGATATTGAGCGGAAACGAAATGTTCACGGAATGACGGAATCACAGAATCACGGAACCACGGAAAGACAGGGTGAATCTAGTATAGCCCCACTTTTCCAAAGCGGGGCTATAAATGAAGGGTAACAATCCCAAACTAGATCTTGTCAATGATGACGTGCATACAAAATTTGGTCAGATTCTGTCAATTCGTTCTCAAGATATTGAGCGGAAACGAAATTCTGACGTCAATCAAGGGCTGTAACTCCGTCAAAATTTTGCGAAAAATGACGGGTAACAATCCCAAGCTAGATCTTGTCAATGATGATGTGCATACAAAATTTGGTCAGTCTATTCGTTCTCAAGATATTGAGCGGAAACAAAATTCTGACGTCAATCAAGGGCCGTAACTCTGTCAAAATTTTGCGAAAAATGACGGGTAACAATCCCAAGCTAGATCTTGTCAATGATGACGTGCATACAAAATTTGGTCGGATTCTGTCAATTCGTTCTCAAGATATTGAGCGGAAACGAAATTCTGACGTCAATTAAGGGCCGTAACTCCGTCAAAATTTTGCGAAAAATGACGGGTAACAATCCCAAGCTAGATCTTGTCAATGTTGATGTGCACACAAAATTTGGTCGGATTCTGTCAATTCGTTCTCAATATATTGAGCGGAAACGAAATTCTGACGTCAATCAAGGGCCGTAACTCCGTCAAAATTTTGCGAAAAATGACGGGTAACAATCCCAAGCTAGATCTTGTCAATGATGATGTGCACACAAAATTTGGTTGGATTCTGTCAATTCGTTCTCAAGATATTGAGCGGAAACGAAATTCTGACGTCAATCAAGGGCCGTAACTCCGTCAAAATTTTGCAAAAAATGACGGTCAACAATCCCAAGCTAGATCTTGTCAATGTTGATGTGCACACAAAATTTGGTTGGATTCTGTCAATTTCGTTCTCAAGATATTGAGCGGAAACGAAATTCTGACGTCAATCAAGGGCCGTAACTCCGTCAAAATTTTGCGAAAAATGACGGTCAACAATCCCAAGCTAGATCTTGTCAATGATGATGTGCATACAAAATTTGGTCGGATTCTGTCAATTCGTTCTCAAGATATTGAGCGGAAACAAAATTCTGACGTCAATCAAGGGCAGTAACTCTGTCAAAATTTTGCGAAAAATGACGGTCAACAATCCCAAGCTAGATCTTGTCAATGTTAATGTACACACAAAATTTGGTCAGATTCTGTAAACTGGTTCTCAAGATATTGAGTGGAAATGAAATTTTGACGGAATAACGGAATAACGGAAGGACGGAAGGACATGGTGAATCCAGTATAGCCCCACTTTTTCAAAGCGGGGCTATAATTAAAATTTCCTCAAACATTCCATAACTTACAAAGAACAAAGTTTTCATACCATTTTAGGCAGCAAATAAAAGGCTACTGATTTTTTTTTCTGTTACTATTTTCAAGTACAGTTATTGCCCACCTGGTATTCGCCTATGTTATTAAGAGTCTTAGACTTTTGAATATCACTCTAACCTTTAGAAATGAGAACTGTTTGAAGTTTCTCCCCGCTCTCTCACAGTGGTGGCCCTCCAAGACAAAGTCAAGCTCTAGCGGTAGGTTCTTCTTTGTTTCTTCAGCAAGCCACAAGTACTGGAAGTCAGGGAACACCCAGGCCACTCTGCGAATCAAAAACTGTAGTAGGAAATAAGCATGACACTCAAACTTATATGATCAGAGAGACACTCAATTATATACATACAATGTATATCACAAATGTGCAAGTTCAAATGGCACCCTAAAATTCAAAAGCTTAGCCTCCTTTCCAGTAAAACTGGCTCAGAAAATGGTAACAATGTAGAACCCCATCAAATGCTGTCACAAAGGCAGTCTGGACTTATAGTCTCATCTGGGCACACTTTTATTAAGTGTATTTCTGTCCCAAGCTATTCAATAGCATTAGAACAAGAACTAGAGGACCATTGGTCCTGTAGCTCACCTGAGAGATTATCACATTGTAAGCTCATGAGATTTAAATTAATTGAGAATCGACCAATGAAAGTCTATGCATGGACACTATTGACCCCCGGGGCATGGCCAAATTTGACCCAGGGGCATGACTGGCACAATTTATAATGGGGACTACCAAACATTGCTACATACAAAATATAGAAGCTCTGGGCCTTTTGGTTTCAGAGAAGAAGTTTTTTTTAGTTTTTCCCATTGTAAGTCTATGGAGACTATCTACCCCCGGGGCGTGGACAAATTTGACCCCAGGGGCATGGCTGGCATAATTTATGTAGAGGACCATTAGCCATTGCCACATACAAAATATCAAAGCTGTGGGCCCTGTGGTTTCAGAGAAGAAGATTTTTGAATTTTTTTCCCATAGCAAGTTTATTGAGACTATCAACCTCCGGGACCTGGCCAAATTTGACCCAAGGGGCATGAATGGCACAATTTATGTACAGGACCATTAGCCATTGCTACATACCAAATATCAAAGCTGTGGGCCTAGTGGTTTCAGAGAAGAAGATTTTTTTAGTTTTTCCTATTGTAGGTCTATGGAGACTATCGACCCCCGGGGCGTGGCCAAATTTGACCCCGGGGACATGATTGGCACAATTTATGTAGAGGACCATTAGCCATTGCCACATACAAAATATCAAAGCTGTGGGCCCTGTGGTTTCAGAGAAGAAGATTTTTGAATTATTTCCCATAGTAAGTCTATGTAGACTATCAACCCCCGGGGCGTGGCCAAATTTTACCCCAGGGGCATGAATGGCACAATTTATGTAGAGGACCATTAGCCATTGCTACATACCAAATATCAAAGCTGTTGGCCAAGTGGTTTCAGAGAAGAAGATTTTTTTAGTTTTTTTCCTATTGTAGGTCTATGGAGACTATCGACCCCCGGGGCATGGCCAAATTTGACCCCAGGGGCATGATTGGCACAATTTATGTAGAGGATCATTAGCCATTGCCACGTATAAAATATCAAAGCTGTGGGCCCTGTGGTTTCAGAGAAGAAGATTTTTTAATTTTTTTCCCATAGTAAGTCTATGGAGACTATCAACCCCAGAGGCGTGGCCAAATTTGACCCCAGGGGCATGAATGGCACAATTTATGTAGAGGACCATTAGCCATTGCTACATACCAAATATCAAAGCTGTGGGCCTAGTGGTTTCAGAGAAGAAGATTTTTTTAGTTTTTCCAATTGCAAGTCTATGGAGACTATCCACCCCCAGGGCGTGGCCAAATTTGACCCCAGGGGCATGGCTGGCATAATTTATGTAGAGGACTATTAGCCATTGCCACATACCAAATATCAAAGCTGTGGGCCCTGTGGTTTCAGAGAAGAAGATTTTTTAATTTTTTTCCCACAGTAGGTCTATGGAGACTATCGACCCCCCGGGGCGTGGCCAAATTTGACCCCAGGGGCATGAATGGCACAATTTATGTAGAGGACCATTAGCCATTGCTACATACCAAATATCAAAGCTGTGGGCCTAGTGGTTTCAGAGAAGAAGATTTTTTTTAGTTTATCCCATTGTAAGTCTATGGGACCTATCTGTTGCCATGGAAACCACAATTTTGATACAATCTGCTCCAAAACCTAATGCCATCAATCCCCCAACCCAATTATGGTTCACATTAAATTTGATCAAGATCGGCCTACTAGCTTCAGAAATATTCTTCTTTGAAATTGTGGACGGACGACGGACGGACGGACGACGGACGGACGACGACGGACGACGGATGCCTGCCTATCCTAAAAGCTCACCTGTGAGCCTTCTGCTCAGGTGAGCTAAAAATGGCTTTCAGAATGCTAAATTAGTTTGAATGGAATCCAACTTACACCAAGCTTACACAATGTGATGAATGCTTTAGAAACAGAATTTCAAATTACTGCAGATTAAACATAACTTACTCAGATATAGTGAATCATTAAAAGCTAAACACAGAAACAAGAAAGTATATTATCTTTTGGACATCTTACTTAAGAAAACTTGACATAGGATATTCATTATACAGCAAATAACAAAGGTGCAGATGGGACTGAGATTTTAATTTGATCTTCTTCATTTTTCTCATTGTCTGTCACATATACAAACCAGAGGACCAATGGTCCTGTAAACGCTCACCTGAGACCTGAGATACCAATGAACTTGTTTGACTAGAATGGTAATATGCACGAATATAACCCCAGGGCAGGGCCAGAATAACCCCTGGAGTCAATGTCTTTTTCAAATCATAAAAATTCAGTGCATTTGCCAATTTACTGTTAAGTTTTGCCCTTCAAATGACATATTAAAAGACCTAAATTGACCTTGCCGTAAAATAGGACAAGGTCATCCCAGGGTCATGATTTATATAAATTTTGTAGACCTCCATTCCTTGATGCTTCATGCCAAGTTTCAAAAATTCTGAAGAAGAAGATTTTTAAAGGTTTTTGCTATTTATAGCCATGGCGACCACCTTGGTCATGTGACCTTGACCATTTTTACAAACTTTCATTCACTCTTCCTAAGGATGCTGCACATAAAGTTTGGCTTTGACTGGCCAAGCGGTTTCAGAGAAGAAGCTGTTTGAATATTATGGCCGTTTACATGTATATAGCTCCAGGGCAGGGGCAAACAACACCCTGTGCCCAAAATATTTTCATAACATAAATCTTCTGTCCATTTGCTAATTCCTAGCAAGTTTTCTGCCATTAAATGACATTTTCCTATTCTCTCCATTCAAATGCATGGGCGACATAAGTTGACATTGCCGTAAAAAAGGTTATGGTCATCCCAGGGTCATGATTTATACAAACTTTGTAGAGCTACACTGCCTGATGCTTCATGCCAAATTTCAAAATCATAGGCCTTCTGGTTCTGGATTTTTAAAGGTTTTTGCTATTTATAGCCATGTGACCATGACCATTTATATAAACTTTCATTCCCTCTTGCTAAGGATGCTCCACATAAAGTTTGGCTTTGAATGGCCAAGCGGTTTCAGAGAAGAAGATGTTTGACTGTATGGTCAAATACATATATATAGCCCCCGGGCAGGGGCAGACAACCCCCTGGGCCCAAAATATTTTAATAAACATAAACCTTTTATCCATTTGCTCATTCCTGGCAAGATTTCTGCCATTAAATGACATTTTCCTATTTTTTCCCATTCAAATGCATGGGCAACCTAAGTTGACCTTGTCGTAAAAAAGGTCAAGGTCATCCCAGTGTTATGATTTATATAAACTTTGCAGAGCTACACTGCCTGATGCTTCATGCCAAATTTCAAAATCATAGGCCTTCTGGTTCTGGAGAAGAAAATTTTTAAAGGTTTTTGCTATTTATAGCCATGGCAGCCATCTTGATCATGTGACCTGGACCATTTATACAAACTTTCGTTCTCCCTTCCTATGGATGCTTCATATGAAGTTTGGCTTTGATTGGCCAAGTGGTTTCAGAAAAGAAGATCTTTTAAATTGTGAAGGACGTACGACGAGGGACGCTGGAGCATGGGTATACTATTAGCTCACCTGTGAGCCTTCGGCTCAGGTGAGCTAATAATACAATAATAAAACTAACCTCCATAGTTTTAATGTCAACAAATGAGTGGGCCTTCACTTTAGGATGTTGTATTTTGACAGCCAGCACTCTTCCATCCTTAGTGACAGCTTTGTGAACTTGGGCCAGAGAGGCTGTTCCCAGGGGCTCCGGATCAAAACTGACAAAGACATCCTCAACCTTTAAAATACAAATGGTATATTTTTACTGTTAACTATTGTAAGTTCGGAATTTGTGAGAACTTAATTCTTGCAATTTTGATAGCTAGTGACTTCAAAGTTCTAGCTAATGAAATACTAATATAAGGTTTTAAGAACACACAAACACCCACTTGCAAATTTGAGAACTCGCTAATAATTCCGTGATAGATATTTTGCCAAAATGAATGTCAGACAATATTTTGAAATTTACAGTACTTTAGAATCTTAATAATTTTATCAGAACTCTGTGTTAATTTCTTCTCATTAAATTTGATAGTAAGTCCAGATCATAACTAGAATTGTCAGAGAATCTGACTATAGCCCCGCTTCTCAGCTTTTTTGCAGGGTGAAAAAAACGATGACAGGTAACTATCACAAGCTACCGGTAGATCTCATCAATATTGATGCGCATACAAAATTTGGTCTGATTATGTCAATTCGTTCTCAAGATATTGAGCGGAAACCAAATTCTGACCTCAATAAAGGGCCATAACTCCGTCAAAATTTTGTGAAAAATGACGGATAACAATCCCAAGCTAGATCTTGTCAATGATGATGTGCATACAAAATTTGGACGGACTCTGTCAATTCGTTCTCAAGATATTGAGCGGAAACGAAATTCTGAAGTCAATCAAGGGCCGTAACTCCGTCAAAATTTTGCGAAAAATGACGGGTAACATTCCCAAGCTAGATCTTGTCAATGTTGATGTGCATACAGAATTTGGTTGGATTCTGTCAATTCGTTCTCAAAATATTGAGCGGAAATGAAATTCTGGTGTCAATCAAGGGCCGTAACTCGGTCAAAATTTTGCGAAAAATGACGGGTAACAATCCCAATTTAGATCTTGTCAATGATGATGTGCATACAAAATTTGGTCGGATTCTGTCGATTCGTTCTCAAGATATTGAGCGGAAACGAAATTCTGACATCAATCAAGGTCCGTAACTCCGTCAAAATTTTGCGAAAAATGACGGGTAACAATCCCAAGCTAGATCTTGTCAATGTTGATGTGCATACTAAATTTGGTCGGATTCTGTCAATTCGTTCTCAAGATATTGAGCGGAAACGAAATTCTGACGTCAATCAAGGGCCGTAACTCTGTCAAAATTTTGCAAAAAATGATGGGTAACAATCCCAAGCTAGATCTTGTCAATGTTGATGTGCATACAAAATTTGGTCGGATTCTGTCAATTCGTTCTCAAGATATTGAGCGGAAACAAAATTCTGACGTCAATCAAGGGCCGTAACTCCGTCAAAATTTTGCTAAAAATGACGGGTAACAATCCCAAGCTAGATCTTGTCAATGACGTTGCATACAAAATTTGGTCGGAATCTGTCAATTTGTTCTCAAGATATTGAGCGGAAATGAAATTCTGACGTCAATCAAGGGCCGTAACACCGTCAAAATTTTGCAAAAAATGACGGGTACCAATCCCAAGCTAGATCTTGTCAATGATGATGTGCACACAAAATTTGGTCGGATTCTGTCAATTCGTTCTCAAGATATTGAGCAGAATCGAAATTCTGACGTCAATTAAGGGCCATAACTCCGTCAAAATTTTGTGAAAAATGATGGGTAACAATCCCAAGCTAGATCTTGTCAATGATGATGTGCATACAAAATTTGGTCAGATTCTGTCAATTCGTTCTCAAGATATTGAGCGGAAACAAAATTTAGACGTTATTCAAGGGCCGTAACTCTATCAAAATTTTGCGAAAAATGACGGGCTACAATCCCAAGCTAGATGTTGTCAATGTTGATGTGTATACAAAATTTGGTCAGATTCTGTCAATTCGTTCTCCAGATATTGAGCTGAAACAAAATTCTGACGTAAATCAAGGGCAGTAGCTCAGTCAAAATTTTGCGAAAATGACGGGCAACAATCCAAAGCTAGATGTTGTCAATGTTGATGTGTATAAAAAATTTGGTCAGATTCTGTCCATTCGTTCTCAAGATATTGAGCAGAAACGAAATTATGACATCAATCAAGGGCCGTAACTCCGTCAAAATTTTGTGAAAAATGATGGGCAACAATACCAAGCTAGATCTTGTCAATGCTGATGTGCATACAAAATTTGGTCAGATTCTGTCTATTCATTCAAAAGATATTGAGCGGAAACAAAATTCTGACGTTAATCAAGGGCCGTAACTCTATCAAAATTTTGCAAAAAATGACGGGCTACAATCCCAAGCTAGATGTTGTCAATGTTGATGTGCTAATAAAATTTGGTCAGATTCTGTCAATTTGTTCTTAAGATATTGAGCGGAAACAAAATGTAAAAATGTTCACGGAATGACGGAAAGACGGAATGACGGAAAGACGGAATCACGGAACCACGGAAGGACAGGGTGAATCCAGTATAGCCCCACTTTTCCAAAGCGGGGCTATAATAATAAATCATAATATGCCGAGAGTTAAGTATCAGTAGGAACTACATGTACCAGGATCCTGAACTAGCTACATGTACCCCACAAAATGCATGAGCAAGGATCCTCAAATAAAACATTATTTGAGCCGCGTCATGGGAAAACGGATTTTTGCCTATGCGAAAACAAAGGTGCAGATCAGCTTCGCAGTAACTGCGAAGCTGATCAGCGCCTTTGTTTTCGCTACACGGATAGTACAACTCCTCCTCTACTTATACCCAAAATTTCAAGATTCTAGCTTTCTTCTGAGAATGTACAGGCCAGTTTGTGTCAGACCGGGTCGAAAACCCCGAAGACCGGCTTTCCCACTAGGCGGCTCATTTCACCTTCTGTCCCAAATCCTCTTCAAACACCCTGTACAGGTCTTCTACAGGTGACTGCGGAGCCTGGTTGTGCAGGACTTTCATGGTCTGTACATATTCCTTGGGCAGTAGGTACTCCAGGGTCCCTACATGCTGGCCAACCTTGATGAAAGCCCCTCCATTCTTGCAGCACATGTCTCGCAGTCTCTCCGCTGAACGGGTGTGAACCTTTGAACAAAATTTAAAATATACTCATTCATTTTCACAATGGATTGAATGATTGAATGCATGTGACTTTAAAAAACTAGAGGACCATTGGTCCTGTAGCTCACCTGAGAGATTATCACATTGTAAGCTCATGAGATTTGAATTAATAGTGAATCGACCAATGAAAGTCTATGCATGGACACTATTGACCCCCGGGGCATGGCCAAATTTGACCCAGGGGCATGACTGGCACAATTTATAATGGGGACTACCAAACATTGCTACATACAAAATATAGAAGCTCTGGGCCTTTTGGTTTCAGAGAAGAAGATTTTTTTAGTTTTTCCCATTGTAAGTCTATGGAGACTATCTACCCCCGGGGCGTGGCCAAATTTGACCCCAGGGGCACGGCTGGCATAATTTATGTAGAGGACCATTAGCCATTGCCACATACAAAATATCAAAGCTGTGTGCCCTGTGGTTTCAGAGAAGAAGATTTTTGAATTTTTTTTTCCATAGCAAGTCTATTGAGACTATCAACCTCTGGGGCCTGGCCAAATTTGACCCCAGGGGCATGAATGGCACAATTTATGTAGAGGACCATTAGCCATTGCTACATACCAAATAACAAAGCTGTGGGCCGGCCTAGTGGTTTCAGAGAAGAAGATTTTTTTAGTTTTTCCTATTGTAGGTCTATGGAGACTATCGACCCCCGGGGCGTAGCCAATTTTGACCCCGGGGAATGATTGGCATAATTTATGTAGAGGACCATTAGCCATTGCCACATACAAAATATCAAAGCTGTGGGCCCTGTGGTTTCAGAGAAGAAGATTTTTGAATTTTTTTCCCATAGTAAGTCTATGGAGACTATCAACCCCCGGGGCGTGGCCAAATTTGACCCCAGGGGCATGAATGGCACAATTTATGTAGAGGACCATTAGCCATTGCTACATACCAAATATCAAAGCTGTTGGCCTAGTGGTTTCAGAGAAGAAGATTTTTTTAGTTTTTTCCTATTGTAGGTCTATGGAGACTATCGACCCCCGGGGCGTGGCCAAATTTGACCCCAGGGGCATGATTGGCACAATTTATGTAGAGGACCATTAGCCATTGCCACATACAAAATATCAAAGCTGTGGGCCCTGTGGTTTCAGAGAAGAAGATTTTTGAATTTTTTTCCCATAGTAAGTCTATGGAGACTATCAACCCCTGGGGCATGGCCAAATTTGACCCCAGGGGCATGAATGGCACAATTTATGTAGAGGACCATTAGCCATTGCTACATACCAAATATCAAAGCTGTGGGCCTAGTGGTTTCAGAGAAGAAGATTTTTTTAGTTTTTCCAATTGTAAGTCTATGGAAACTATCCACCCCCATGGCGTGGCCAAATTTGACCCCAGGGGCATGGCTGGCACAATTTATGTAGAGGACCATTAGCCATTGCTACATACCAAATATCAAAGCTGTGGGCCTAGTGGTTTCAGAGAAGAAGATTTTTTTAGTTTTTCCAATTGTAAGTCTATGGAAACTATCCACCCCCATGGCGTGGCCAAATTTGACCCCAGGGGCATGGCTGGCACAATTTATGTAGAGGACCATTAGCCATTGCCACATACCAAATATCAAAGCTGTGGGCCCTGTGGTTTCCGAGAAGAAGATTTTTTAATTTTTTTCCCATAGTAAGTCTATGGAGACTATCGACCCCCCGGGGCGTGGCCAAATTTGACCCCAGGGGCATGAATGGCATAATTTATGTAGAGGACCATTAGCCATTGCTACATACCAAATATCAAAGCTGTGGGCCTAGTGGTTTCAGAGAAGAAGATTTTTTTAGTTTTTCCCATTGTAAGTCTATGGGACCTATCTGTTGCCATGGAAACCACAATTTTAATACAATCTGCTCCAAAACCTAATGCCATCAATCCCCCAACCCAATTATGGTTCACATTAAATTTGATCAAGATCGGCCGACTAGCTTCAGAAATATTCTTCTTTGAAATTGTGGACGGACGACGGACGGACGGACGACGGACAGACGACGATGGACGACGGATGCCTGCCTATCCTATAGCCTCACCTGTGAGCCTTCGGCTCAGGTGAGCTAATAAAGTGTTAAAAAATTCATCCAGTACATTTATGTATGCATATTAATACGTAGGCTGTCCGGAAAGATTTGAGACTGTGTCTATAACTCAGTAACTGCTGAAAGGAATCTAATTGAAATTTTACCCAGGAACATGACAATATATCATGAGGTATTGCTGAGAATTTCAGAAGAATAGCTTATCTGGAACCTTTTCATTTAATCATTTTAGTAAAGGCATGTCACTACCCTCGGAGCACTTTGACGTCAACAATGTCACTTCCCTAAGTTCCCTTACAATTTTCAAGATTTTTCCATCTGTCTGTTGCCCTTCCCCAAATTATCTGCATCTTTTCTAAAATCTTGCCCTTAGCAAACAATTAATGACAAAACATATGCTGAATTTGATTTAGCCAAGAACAACAAATTTTGAGTATGTTGGGGACTAATTTCGGCATGTATACAGTGTTTGGAAGTAAGGGGCTGCTCCGTGCACTGATTTAACGTCGCATTTTGGATCAGACATGGGGCGATTACTGGGGTATCAGTAATGATTAAATTACAATTATTCAGGAGTCTTTATGATTAAATTATGATTATGATTACTCATTTTTTCAAAAGTAATTGATTAAATTATGATTATTTTGACAGAGTAATCAGATTACTTTTATGATTATTGATTACATTTTGTTGTTATTGTTTTTGATCCGGAAATGGGTATTTTTTTGTTGTTTACCCAGATCTAGGCACTTTCTCTGGTACAACAGAAACCAAACACATGATGCTGCCCTGACAATTACCTAGATCTGCCACTAATCGTTTTTTTTTAAATTGATGCTTAACGTCCAAGTCAACAGCTATGATCATGCTGGGATGTTAAGCAGTTAATTAGAGGGATAGTAGTACCTGGATCTGCGAACCTTATTCTCTACTTCATCTTTTGTTCTTTTAATTTTTGACTCAAAAATTGCAAAATGCATGGCGATATTATCCTTTATCTTCATTAAAACTGATTCAACATAAAAGATGTACATTCCAGAAAAAAAAAAACATACATATAACCTGCTCAAACCTCCTGCATTGTGATTAAGATCAAATATTCTCACCAGCATGAAAAAACTTAGGCCCATGGCTGCATTTAAAAAGACTTCTCATAAAATCACTGCTGTTTTTCGCACACATCACCTTTAAATACACAAAGCCATTGTCAGTGAATTAAGACACTCTTTACTCAAGAGTTGGGAAATTTTGATTAGAGTTTGAGTAATGAGAGATAATTGACTGTTTGTGCAGTTTATAATTAATTGATTGTTCACACTTTAACAATTAAGCAGGACAACATTTGTTCATAATGTTTGCCTTGTCTCATTTTTTCATCTCTGTCTATCAAAGATTGAGAAATTGCTGGGCTTTTAGATGCCTGAACAATGAGTGGCTATGTGACTGAGCAAACCACTTACAATGTATGTGTAAAAGGCTACAGCCTTCCAAGGTTATATCAGACCAGCCTTGAAGCAGTGCTTCCTATATAAAATGCATGACACAGAGGTTCATAACTCCCAGTGTAAAGCAGCATCAATAGTTCAATACAATCTTCGGACTGAGCTTTCCTTTCAGACTATGATATTTTATTTTTGCTGTAATCATGAAAGTAATCATAAATAATCATGATTACTGACCTAATAAAACATGATTATGATTGAATTATGATTAAAATGACTCTGAAATTTTGTGATTAATGATTATCAATGATTATTCAAAAAATTGTAATCGATTACTGATGATTAAATTACTGATTATGATTACCCCATATCTGTTTTGGATCACCTTGGAATTTCTCGAACAATTTCAACAGATGATGTAGTGACATCATGCAAGTTGCTTCTGCTTTGAAGAGCCAGATTTTCTATTCGTGCTCGTTTGTTTTGTTGTCTTAGATATTTTGAAAACGTCAAATTCAAAGTGCTCCGAGAAGCACTACATTGGTTGCCTTGGAGACGAATATCTCCCAACAATATTCATTTTTAAAATTTTGACTCTATTTTCCACAGTTCCACACAAAACACTTATAAATCTGATCATCGGTATGTATTTTATTGTAGCATAAAAATGACCTTGAGATACAGACACAATCTCAAAACTTTCCAGACAACCCTCGTATATTAAAGCCTATCTCTTCTGTAAGTATATTTTACAGTCATCAGAAAAACATGTCTGTGACATGTATACCCCCTTGAACCCCACTTTTATTTGGCAAAACTGGGTTATACAGGGGTGTACCTAGTTTTCTTATTTTTGCTCCAGAACTTAGATTCTGAACCCACAATCTATGCTTTGTACAAAAATAAGAAAAATATCAATTCTGTTTCCAATGAAAGTTATAATTTTTATGCGGAAAAAAAATCTCTGTATATTACATGCGCATGTTTTCATGATAAATTAAAGTGAAGGGTTGACTTGAGCGATACAATTTTGCTATTCTTGTCACATAGGGTATGTGTACAGGGGTCAAGCCAGGGGTCTAGATACCCACTCCATAGAGTGTTTGATTTTATAATGGTGAAGTTCTGTTGGACCCCTCAGGGCTCCTGGTTTGTAGATAGGATCTTCTAAGAAACCCAGTTTCCCACCCTGTCCTGGGACCCCCCTGTGAAAAATTTATTGATCCATGCATGGAATGGCTAAAAGAAAAAAAGAAATTAAGAAAACTATACCTCTGCTTTAACTCTCACATACTCCTCACTGTCTTTCTCCAGGTTCCGTAGGCTCAACTTATAGTCAAAAACTATTCTCACAGCCTTGGAAAGAAAAAATAAAGATATACATGTATATGCATTGTACATGTAGCCAACCAGTAAATGATAATAATAAACTAAGTTACACTGAAGCACAACCATGTAACTACATTGTCAAGGTCACAAGCACTAATCATTAAGTGATTTGAAGGAACTCAATTGATTACCATACATTTGAAAATCTTCATTCCTTGTTCATCATAAAATGAGTCACTTCATGAGAAAACCTAAATACATACGTCTTTTTTTGTTACGTGGATTGTACATAGTAATTTTGCTCTCCACGTAAAATGAATCCTTTACACAGCTACTGTGACTGTACAGCCCAGTTTGTGTCTGACCTGGTGGAAACAACAAAAACTGGTTTTCTCATGATAATCTCAGATATATTAGCCCTGTACCTCCAGATCAACCTCATTATAACTCTATCTATAATCTTTGGGGTCTTAAGAAACATATCATGTCATAAGTGAAACTGTGTTCTATTCTTATGCGCTTACTCACAACAGACATACAGCAAAAATTTGGGAGCCATGGCATAGTCGTGTTATATTAATTCCTGCATTGTAACGAGGTGGGTTGACCTGTATTTACACCCCAGCAATGCCCCATTAAACTCACCGCTATTGCAGCTCGACCAAACCTCACCACACCAACAGTTGACATTTCCCAATCATTTTTCTGTAGCAGGTAGCCAGAGCCTAAAATGCCAACTCCAATCGCTCCAAGCTTTACGGCTCGTTTTACTCGACCTTTCAACATTGTGAATCTCAGTTCTGCAAAGAATGTGAAAACAACCTTCAACTGAAAAGAAAAAAGTAATAAATGCAAAAAATATTTTGAGTCTTTTAGACTTGGTTGAAATGCCTTGAGGGGAAATTGCACTTAGTCAGCACTTTGTATAAAAATAGTTTATATGCATAGCTTTTACAGCCATTTCCCTTTGATGTCTAAATGAATTGGATCACTTCCAACTGGTTTAGTTACAACATACAAATACAGCAAGATCATTTTGGTTGTAAGTAGGTCGGCCATCCAACCAGGTCAACTCAGCCAGAAGACAACTTGGCTAAGGACAACTCAGTCCAGCAAGATCTCTTGACGCATTTCAAAAGACAACTTGGACCACTGCAAAAGATACCTCTGCCAAACATAAGGTCTATTTGGCAAGTTGTAAATGTTACTTTTGGCATAACTACCCTACACACACAGGCGGAAAAACAAGTAGATTGATAGTAAAACTTGATAAACCACTAATAATAGTAGTAGAAGTATATAAAAATTAGTGTCTTCTTTTTTAAATGCTTAAACATGCTAAAATTTCTTTTTTATGTATTATCCTCCAACCGTTAGGAGCACAACCTTTATGAAAAAGCTTTTACTTGTCCACAAATGATTTAATAAGCGTCTTTTGACCCAGAGTGATTACATAAATTCGGTCATCTAATTTGGTTATTTCCATCGGTAAAGAATAATTCCAAGGGGGTTGTACGGCTGAAAGTCGAATCCAAACAAAGACCAATATCGAAAAGTTATCAGATCATTTACTTTTGTATAACTTGTGACGTAAATCTCACGAAAACGGCTGTTTACTTCAAAGTGACTTTCATAACGTCCATTACGCAAGCGTCTGCTTCTAGCTATTGATACATCTATCGTGCAGGCAAGGATAAAAGATATAGGGGCCAACTTAGTATGGTCAGGATATGTTTAGTGTCCGAGTTTGCCATTGGTCATGGGGAGATTCTAAGCTGGACCCTGCTAGGCAATGGGAATGAGATTTCAACCCGTCAAATGCAACTTGATGCAGCTGACAAATAAACGGTCAAGTAAGATACAGGCTAACTACACCCTTGAGGGCAAACGTTGAAAGCATAAAAAGGTACACAAAGGCAAAGATCAGGAAAAGGCGCAATCAGAAAAAGATTCCCACTCCAAAAACCGAGGTGGGAAAAAACCAAACCAACAATCAGGTACTTATACCATGAAACATATCGTAAGCCGAATGAGCAGCTATTTTCCCAATAGGTGGCCACTCAGTTACCTTAACTTAACTAAAAATATGAAAACATACATAAGGCGCCAACAGCACAAAAAAAATTTCAAACACCAAGACATAAAACGAAAAGAACCACCACAGAAGTATCGACTTGGAACGATCAGTAACACAAAGTTACTGGCGGGCTTAAACCGGTTTTACATGGCCATAATTAACCTATAAAATATCTGGGTGTAACTATCACAAATGATTTGAAATGGAATACTCATATTTCTAATGTTTGTACAAAGGCTAACAGAACTCTCGGATTCCTAAGGAGAAATTTGCATTCTTGTCCCCCACAAAGTGAAAGAAGCAAGCTTATAAAGGACTGGTGCGGCCGGTCTTGGAATATGGAAGATCAGTTTGGGACTCTCACACCCATGGCCTCCAGGAAGAACTGGAAAAGGTCCAAAATCGTGCGGCAAGGTTTGTGACTGGAAATTATGTTTTTGAAACTGGGCGCATGACAGAGGGTCTGGATGGGGTATAATGATTAATGAATAATGACCAAAGAAATTTGATGAGAGTGAATAATGAGCAAAAAATGATTAGTGAATAATGAGGTCCTAAAGAATAATGAATAAATGTCTTTTTAATGAATAGCAGAATAAAATAATGAATTGTGAATAACACGATTTTGAAGAATAATGAATATACCAAAATTCGGCTCCAGAATTGTCTTAGACATTCTAGATTTTCATTTTTTCTGGGGTCTGGGATAGGACCCCCCCCCCCCCACACACACACACACACAGACCCTATTATTATTCATAATTGCAATGACTTCTCAAATGTTTGGATTGACCAAAGTTTTGCCTGCAGGAAGCCAAGAACGTAGGGGCTTGCAACATGAACACTGAAAAAGTATTTACATGAACGAGTACATGTATGTCATTTGAAGGAAACATGAATTCGTCATTCTAGGTGTTTACTGAGCAGGACAGAGCAATCAGTATTGGGTATTGAAAAAGCTATTTCCCAATAGGCGGCCACTCAGTTACCCAAACTTACCTAAAGTATGAAAACGCACATAAGGCGCAAACAGCACACACATTCAACACCAAAACATAAAACAGTAAGAACCACCACAAAAGTATGGGAACAAGGTTATTGTGAATATATGGTATATATAATATTTTCCTCGCTCGCTCGATTTTTTAGACCATAATAAATGCCTTGTACAACCAGGCACAACCACAAATTCATAGAACTGCTTGTATCACTTTTATCCATGAGGTAATAACTTTGTTTTACATAGTACATGCACGTATTGGGTATTTACAAAAGTAGATGAATAGGAGCATTCATTGGCTTTTGGTATTCATGATTGGCATGAAGGTGTATTCAGGATTTAGGATAAAACTTAGATGGTTTTGGGTGTCCAAGAGCGAGGGTGTTTTTCTCTCACAAATGGACAGGATGTTATCTAGAAAATAAAATTGCTCAAACATCTGTACTTAGAAAGTTTCTAAGAGGCTTTATGGTCTAGCAGAATATACATGTTTCTCAGCATCAAAAGTTGCACTCTGCAGTCTACAATTTAATATTCCCTTTGCTTATTTTCTTTCTTTCTTTCTTCAGATACTGAGTCGATCAATTTCTGATCATCACCTCAGGTGTGGGGTGGGTGGCTAAATTTTGAATTTAGCAAAATGGGGGAAACATTCGGGATGGGCCATTAAAACTATTTACAAGAAGCTAGACAGAGGCATACTAAAACGTATACCTCTGGACCCTTGGTTCTAAATAAGAGCCTTGAATTCTTCCGTGTTCTTAGATGAGACCACTGAAGAAGGAAGACTATTCCAATGGAATAGTCCTTGGGAAGAATGAATTCTTCAGGGCATCACTATAGGACATGTATCTTGTGTACTGTGATGTATCTTGTGTACTGTGATGTATCTTGTGTACTGTGCTTATAAATAGGCTGTAAATAAGACATAGTTATACTGTAAAGTAGTCATCATATTTTAATGAATAATCAAGCCGATTTTAATGATTAAGCCAAAATTTAATGACAGTGAATAAATGACTAAATTTTTAATGATTATTATGATTACCCCCATGCAGACTCTCATGACTGGCATTTTAGGTCAACTGAAATGGGAATCTCTTAAGAAAAGGAGGAAGGATAGCAGACTTATATTGCTATACAAAGGTCTAATGGGTAAAGCCAGAATACTCACAGATGACCTTATCCCGAAGAATAGGCGTTGTAGAAATCAACACTCTTTGGCTTTTCAGATACCTTCAGCTAGCAAAGAAGCGTACAAAAGTAGTTTCTTTCCACAGACTATCACGGACTGGAATGACCTCCTTGAATCGCTGATCTCCTCTGCTGAAATGTCTGATGACTGTGTGTCCAAGTTCGCATCTCTTGTTAGAGCCAGGGACTAATTTCCCTCCTCCCCCCCCCCCCCCCCCCCCTGGTGAAGTATTGTCAATTCGGCGTATCACCAGAAAACCATTCAGATTCAGATATTTCCAAATAGCTACGAGGGTCATTCAGGAATTAATGACAATGATTTCATTAAACTTTATTCTTAACACTTCTGTGCTTCTCATATACTAATAACCAAATTTGAAGATGTATGCTATTCAATGGTTCCTCCAAAAGTTCGCTAAGATGCCAGTTCTGTGGTTGCTAGGCAACCAAAGAATACAATGTAAATGAGCTTGGACGCGACATACTGTTGTTTATAAAAGCTAGTACTTGCCTGGATGGAAGACGAGTATCTTGGATATGTTAACAACATTTTATGAGGATTAAATATGTGGTTGTTGTAAGCATGACTGTCAATGGTATTGAACACAGTGACACTGTACACAGAGCTTCAAAATGAATCAGCACCGTCTCCAGTTCAAATTTAAATGTATCAAATCTAGCTAGTCTTTTTAAAATCTAATACTTGTTCCATAACAGTCTCCGATTTTTGAATTTTTGTTTTTGTTAAGAAGCCATAGGAATACCTTTAAGATTAAATACATCACTAGCTGTTGGAATTTATTTGATTGTTTCATTATTTGGCTTAAAACACACTGTTAGGCTCAGAATGGGTTTATTTTGTCCTGTTCTGTTGTTGCTTAGCAACCACGCGTGTTGCAAATCAGGAAATTGACATAAATGTTATGGTTGCCCTTGTTGACCTCTAGAGCTTTCATTAATCATCAAAAATCACTGATAAGACTGTCCAAGCAACAATCTTTCCCGTTTTACTTACCCTACCCCCATGCAAAAATAAGTAAAAATTGACTTTTTCGCGTCCATGAGCACTTCAGGAGCCATATTCAAATTAGCATAGCGTCAAATCTAGACATGATAAAAGCACAAACTTTTCAGCACGAATGCATAATATATGTGTCCACATGTAACGTATCAAATAAAGCCGAGCTTAATTATACTTTCCGAGATATGGATCCATTGTCATTAATTCTTGAATGACCCCCGTAGTTAATCGTTTATATTTTTATGGTGTTAAGAAGTGATTTTTGTGATAGATCAACAGTTTTTTTTTTTTTTTTTTTTTTTTTTTTTTTTTTTTTTTTTTTTAAATATCAGTTCATATTGCAAAGATAAAGAAATTTTTGGAGACCAGCTTAGTCAACCCAAAACAGGACTTGTATTGAACATATAGAATAGAATATATAGAATAGAATATATTTTATTTCAAATCAATGACCCTTTCGGGTAGTTAAAAATGTACATTTATATGATTGGAAAAAAGAGACATATAACATGAAACGTAAGGACATTAACAAACATTTAAACTCCACATACACATGAGGGAATAGTATTTGCACAACAAGATTAAAGCAAAAATCAAGGAATGAAGGTGGTTCGCTCCAACAAAAATGAGTATATTGAAATATTTTTTCCACATTGTAGTAGATCATCTGAACTAATTATTTTATATTAATGTACAATAGTAGTCCTTTTGTCAAAACATTTTAAAATGAAACAGGCTAATTCTATTAAAACACTTTCACATTCTTGTGATAGTAACCACATAGTTTTTTGTAAATCATTTAGTAGATCAAAATTAGCATTTAACTTACGGATTGTTTTATAAAATTCTTCTCTTTCTGAATCATATTTCAAACAACGTGTTATAAAGTGTAGTCGTTTTCAACTTCATTTAAATTACAAAACTTACATAGTCGAACTTCTCTTGGTAAGGGTTTTGGCTTTTTATATCTCCCAAACTCAATCATAAGATTATGAGCACTAATGCGAATTTTAGAAATAGCTCGTCTGTGATGGAAGTTTGTCAAAGACAAATAAGGTTCAAAGCAAAAAGATTGTTTTAAATTAAAGTACGTATCAAGTTTGCCCGAGAGCAGATGTTTACTCCGTTCTTGATTCCAATAAGAAGAGTATTGTTTAATTAATTTATTTTTTACAATATTGGTTAAATGGTTTATAGTTAAGTTTAAACAGGAAGAAATCTTCAACCCTAACAATTGAAGAATATAGATTGCAGAAGTATACCACGATTGCAATCCTCCCTGGTGCATACGCTTTGAAGATATATATGCATCCTTTAATAAACCATCGGACGCATTTTCTAATCTATGTAAATATTTCACTACAGACATAATAACAGAGAAATATATTGGCAGCCGGCCAGTTTCTGACAAAACTGCTAAATTTGAAGAAAATCTATTAACACCTAATATGTATTTCAAAAAACTTATTTGCGATTTGTCAACCATACTATTTTTATATATATTAGAAAATTTGAAACTTTCATCGTTTTTACAAGCTTTAGAATTAGTTTTAAAAATACCCCAAATTTCAGAGCCATATAATAAAATAGGTTTGATGAGATGATCGTATAAATGAAGACTAGTTTTGATGCTTGGCTCTGCCGAAGAGACAAGTTTCGTTAATTTGAATGATGCCTTTCTGGCTTTATTAAAAATATCTTGTTGTCCATAGTTGAAAATACCACTTGCGGAAAAGTACACACCAAGGTACCGATAATGTTGGACACATTCTAGGCAATCCTTATCGAAATATAAAGTATTTTTAATTAATTTTCCTCCCTTATTAAATATTAAAATCTTTGTCTTAGAAACATTCAAATCTAGGCACCATTCTTTACAAAACTGGTTTAATCCATTAAGTCTTTGCTGAAGCCCCTCTAAAGATGTTGAAAATAGAACGATATCATCAGCATACATTAAACACTGTAAAACGTTGTTATTAATATTAACAGGATCTTTACATTCTGACAAATAATTAGGGAAATCATTAATAAATATTTTAAACAAGTTTGGACTTAAAACATCACCCTGACGAACACCTTTACCTGATGTAAAAAACTTTGTATGGGTATCCCCTAACTTCACACATAATTTACTTTTCGAATACATATTCTTGATAACATCATAGAATTTACCACTTATATTTAACTCCTTTAATTTTAATTTCAAACCAGGGTGAATAACCGAGTCAAATGCTTTTTTAAAGTCAACAAAACAGACATATAATTTATCGCCACTTTTGTGTGTATATTTATCAATAAGAGTTTTTAGAACGAACATGTGATCTTGGGTTCTTGCATTTTTTGTAAATCCAATTTGTGATTTGTTTATTAATTTGTTTTCATCAAGAAATTTGTCTAACCTTGAATTTAAAATTAGGTTGAATAATTTACCTACATTGGACGTAATAGTAATACCCCTGTAATTTTCAGGTTGTGATGAATCCCCAGTCTTAAATATTGGAGAGATATAACCAGTTGCCCAAGAGGAGGGATAAATACCTGACGAGAGAACTAGATTAAATAGTTTTCTTAAACAAGGAATAAATTCTGTAATTCCATGCTTAAGCATTTCGTTTTTTATTGTGTCTAACCCCGTTGCTTTGTTATTATGAAGTTTACTAATATTATCTTGAATTTCTTTTTCTTTGATCGTGCTGTCTAATAAGTTAAATGTTACCTCATTTGATGTCTCAAGCTTTTTATCTAGTATATCACATCTGTCTTTAAATTTGTCCTCCACCGAATTTAAATTTACAAAATAATCATGCCACGTATTAGAATCGATAGACTTTTCGGGGCTTTCTGAGTCAGACTCATCTTTTAGAGAATTTACTAATTTCCAATACGTTTTTGGGTCTATATTTAAGAATAATATAGAAGAATTGCGGTGAGTTGGAGAACGGTCAAACTATGTAAAAACACATCCAACCAGGCTCCTGTGAATCCAAATATTTAAAAAAAAAAAAAAAAAAAAAAAAAAAAAAAAAAACCCTGCGAATTAAAAATATCTAGCATGGCAGCTCGGGTTCGGCTTGGCAGGGGCTTTCATTCTTCACCCGCTCCACATGACAACACGACTTCTATACCACTAGCATCAAAATCAAAGGGACGTTACTCATGTAAACTGTCAAAATGGCAGCCAAACGTGCGATGGGAAAGGGCAAACAAGTTGTAGAAAAGGCCAAATTTCCTCCCTATTTTAAAGAGACAATTCTTGCAGGTGAAGCATCAGCTGCTCCTCCACTTGGACCAAAGCTTGGACAGGTTTGTCACTTAATCCAGTGCATCAGTTTTGCCGACTGATATGTATGTGTATGATCTGTCAAAAGGTGACTTACTTTTAATGAACAAGTAATAGCTTTAAAAAAAGCTTGCCATTTAGTGTACGAGAGGCGTCCTTGTGTGGCTTAAAGTTGACGAATTTGTGTCATCAATGTATGTCCTCACTGTCTGGCCTGTAAAGTACATAGGCCAGTTCAGGTGATCATAAAATATACCGATTTAAGCAGTCAAAAATGTCTTCAACTTGGCTTGGCTGTGTGTTGCTGCTCTTGTGAGAGCTAGGGACTAATTTTCCTCCTGGCACATCCCCTGATTTGGCCTGCCACCAGTAAACCCTTTACGTTTAGACTTCAGATTATGCTATCAGTAATTTAGGAAACCCTAGTCTTCTTTGACTGATAGTTTAGGATTTGTGCAAATTGTTTGCCTTTTATTTCAGAGGGGTATACAGATAGGTCAGTTCTGTAAACAATTCAATGATCAGACCAGCAGGATCAAACCCGGTATTCCAATTCCTACCTGGATCTATCAAAATGTAGGTGCACCACAATCCTTGTTAGTTTGGTTTTACCTATTTTAGCCTCTGCGTGTGAGAAAACAAACAATTTGGGTTCCCACCAGGTCCGACACAGACCAGTCTGTACTGTCACAGAAAAACCCTAGAAGCTCGAAATTTCGGATTTAAGAAGAAGAGGGATTATACTGTCTGTTTAGCGAAAACAAAGACACTGATCAGCTGAGCAGTTACTGTACAGCTGATCTGCGTCTTTGTTTCTGCATATGCAGATTGTTGGTTTTCTCATGCAGGGGCTCATTTATAAGCCTGGCTGCCTTTCTGTGGGACACAATGAAGCGTCCCATCTGGGGCTATTCTGTTTGCTTAGCGGAATTAAATGGAAAAATTGAACACACTCCTGATTCACTTAAAAATGAAAGTGGACTTGTCCAAATGATAACAAGGCTAAAAATAAAATTTTGTTTGTTTCTCCTTTACCTACCTACCCACAGTTTAGCCCCCTACTAAAAAAATTATATTGCAGTTTCATGAGGAAAAATATTTTTTTTTTCTATGGCTGAAATGGATGAGTTGGGTTTTATTAAAGGATTCAAATGCTTGTATACAAACTTGTTATGCCCCCAACTTTGAAAAAGTTGGAAGGGCATATTGGTTTGGGCTTGTCTGTCTGTCTGTCTGTGTGTGCGTGTGTAACGCCTTTTTTTTGAATGGTGAATGTTAGGGATTTGAAATTTCATGTGTGTATTCCTCATGAAAAAATAGTTGACCCGTATTTTTTTTCTTGTCCGAGTTATGCCCCTTTTCTGAGTTATTTCCCTTTGAAAACAAAATTTGAAAATCTTGTGTGCAAGATATCTCCAAAAGTATTTAAGCTAGAGCCTTCATATTTGGTATACTGGTTGGGGATGATGAGTAGATTACCTGATCAACTTTTGAGAACTTTCCGTCAAATTTTGACAAAAATACGGAATTTTGAAATTTTGATCGATTTTTCCACTTTTCGGTGAAATTTGAAACTTTTGAAAGGTGAATGCTAGGGTTTTGAAATTTCATATACACATTCCTCATGATAAAATAGTTGACCCGTATTTTTTTGTATGGCCAAGTTATGCCCCTTTTCTGAGTTATGTCCCTTTGAAAACAAAATTTGAAAATATTGTGTGCAAGATATCTCAAAAAGTATTTGAGCTAGAGCCTTCATATTTGGTACACTTGTTGGGGCTGAGAAGTAGATGACCTGATCAACTTTTGAGAACTTTCCGTCAAATTTTGTCAAAAATACGGAATTTTGAAATTTTGATTGATTTTTCCACTTTTCGGTGAAATTTGAAACTTTTGAAAGGTGAATGCTAGGGTTTTGAAATTTCATATACACATTCCTCATGATAAAATAGTTGACCCGTATTTTTTGTATGGCCAAGTTATGCCCCTTTTTTGAGTTATGTCCCTTTGAAAACAAAATTTGAAAATATTGTGTGCAAGATATCTCAAAAAGTATTTAAGCTAGAGCCTTCATATTTGGTACAGTTGTTGGGGCTGAGGAGTAGATGACCTGATTAACTTTTGAGAATTTTCCGTCAAATTTTTACAAAAATACAGAATTTTGAAATTTTGATTGATTTTTCCACTTATCGGTGAAATTTGAAACTTTTGAACAGTGAATGTTAGGGTTTTGAAATTTCATATACAAATTCCTCATGAAAAAATAGTTGACAGGCATTTTTTTTTCATGTTCAAGGTATGCATTTTTTTGGAGTTATGGCCCTTTTAAAATAAGATTTGAAAATCTTGTGTGCAAGATATCTGAAAAAGTATTTAAGTTAGAGCCTTCATATTTGGTATACTGGTTGGGGCTGAGAAGAAGATCACCTGATTACTTTTTGAGGACTTTCCATCATATTTTGACAAAATAACTCCATTTTGAAATTTTTACTCCATTTCTAACTTGTATGCAAAGGCTTACATTCTGTTTCTGGATGGAGGCAAAAAAGGCAACCGAACAGCTTTTTTAGGAAATTAAATTTCACTTAATTCGAATGAAATAATGAATCATACAAGCTGCCAGTTTAGGGACAAGCATACAGTTGGGGGCATAGTGTTTTACAAACACGCATTTCTAGTTAAATTTGCCTTTCCTGGAAAATTTGTGCACTGTATGTGAAAAACTAGGCATGTAATTTATACTTGCCCATATTACAAAATAAAAGACAATTCTTACTACACTAAAATGTTGAAAGTTAGCTTTCTAAAGAAATCATAATATAATACATTCTCTACCTACCTACACAAGATTAAATGCTGGGTAGGTAAAGGACAAAAAAAAAACAACAATTTTTTAATTCAGGCCCAATGGGAAAGTCCATTCATCACTAATTGGTTTAACGTGGTTCTTGGTTTCCATAATGATTATAGACCGTCATTGGTGTGATTCCATAATGATTATAGACATCATCAGTGAAAAAAGATAAAGCTTTGTAGTGAAATGGGAACTTGTTTATCCTAGATTAGAACTAGATTGTTTGACCGACACTCGGAATGTAAATGCTTTTGTCGGCTTACTATAGATGTACACGTAAAACAAATCACATTAATTAACTAATTTTAGTTGTAAGTTTGATTGAATGATGGCAAGTCTTATGACATCCCAATATTTGGTAGAGATCCCATGAAAAAGACGATGTCTTGGCAAGACATTGTCTCCATTTCATGGGATCTCTACCAAATATTGGGATGTCATGACTGGATGTCATGAAATGTGCTTTAAAATACAACAACCAAAGTAAACTAATAAACTTATAAATACATGTATATGGATGGTTTGACTAAACACTTTTCCTGGGCCTGCTTGGACCTTCTGAGCACTTAACCAGTTATTTGGTGCATGGTCAGTCAGTTATAAGCTTTGCTCATACCTGTTAACTTTTTGAAATTTCAGAGTGAGATTGCGCCCGACGACCCTAAAGTGACAAGTTTTCGCTCGTAATGATTTTACCACAACTTTGAGATTTTTAGTTAAAAATCAAGAACTTGGTCAAAGATATTAGCAATAGTTACAAAACTTTCATATCAACTGGTATATATTTACACTATTTAAGACATAAATATTTACATAAAAATATGGAACGCCTATACTGCCTCCGGGTGTCTGAGTTCCTTATGTTGTGGGGACCTATCTTTATGTTGTTTGGACCTATCGTTATGTTGTATCGAACTTTCTTTATGTTGTGTGGAACTGTCTTTATGTTGTGTGGAAATGACTTTATGTTGCGTGGACTTATCTTTATGTTCTTTGGACCTGACTTTATGTTCTGTGGACATGTCTTTATGTTGTGTGAAACTGCTTTTATGTTATGTAGAACTGTCTTTATGTTCCGTGGACATGTCTTTATGTTGTGTGAAACCGCTTTTATGTTTTGTAGTACTGTCTTTATGTTGTGTGGAACTGTCTTTATGTTGTGAGAACCTGCCTTTATACCATGTGCTTTCATCATTATGTTGGATACAGTTAATATTATGTAATGAATATACACCATTATACTGGTAGAATATGATGTTATATTATGTATAGATACTATTTTATCGTAGGCAACTGACATTGTGTCCTGTTCTATAATCATTATACTGGATGCTATTGCCATTACAGTATGTGAAACTGTCATTATATTGTGTGAAACTGTCTTTATGTTGTGTGACACTGTCTTTATGTTGTGTGAAACTGTCTTTATGTTGTGCGGAACTGTCTTTAAGTGGCGTTGAATTGAATTTATGTTGTATAGAGCTGTCTTTATGTAATGTGCAACTGTCTTTTTGTTCTGTGCAACTGTCTTTATGTTGCGTACAATTGTCTTCATGTTTTGTGCAAGTGTCTTTATGTTATGTGCAACTGTCATTATATTGTGAGGACTTATTGATTTTTTCGTAGTATCACTATTTACCGGAATGCTCCGCATTTTGTCGGAATCCGGGATGTTTCGCCCCCAAACTGTTTCCCTCCCTAGTCGTTTTCCCCCTAGTCGTTTCTCCCCCACTAGTCGCTTCGCCCAACTTGTTGTTTCGCCCCCTAGTATATATGAAAGGGAAGAATGCATATACATATAATATAATTACTTAATTTTACATCATTATACGGCATGTAAAGGCAAAAACAATGATACAAGTAGCGCAAAGTGATGTAAAGATGCATAAAAAAGTGCACAACGGCACAAAAGACGTAAAGGTGGTGCATAGTGGTATTGAATAACATTAAAGCGCATTATTTATCAAATATGAAGCAGATTGTACAATTTTAGTCATTTAAATTCGCATGTAGGGCTTGGGAGATCAAGGGGGTCGGGCGTAACATAATCTGTCAAGCAGATGTTTTTATTTATTTTTATTTATTTATTTTATTTATTTATTTATTTATTTATTTATTTTTGTAATAAGACCATGGTGATGATTGTAAAAGCTCTTTACACTTCTCAATAGGCATAACAGGTTAGCATTTGCTACATAGAGTGTTGGTTTCAGTTTTACACAAAATGTTACTGACAGAAGCATTGTACAAAACTTTTGACTGCCATTATCTCTGTTACAAAGTGTCAAGCACACAGTGAAATATCAAATATCTCGTCAAATATTTCGTTTTTCTTTCTTGTTATATTTTAGCTCATCTCAAAAGGTGAGCTTATAGGATGGCCATGCTCCGTCGTCCGCTGTTGTCGTCGTCGTTGTTCACACTTTTCAAAGATTTTCTCCTCTGAAATCCCTGGTCCATTCAATGCCAAACTTCATGTGGAGCATCCTTAGGTAGGGGGAACTAAAGTTTGTATAAATGTCAAGATCACATTCCCAAGATGACCGCCATGCCCATATATGGTAAAAACTTCTCTGGAACCGGTGGACCGATTTCATTGAAACTTGGTATGTAGCATTGGGGACTCTGGCCCATCATAGTTTGTATAAGCCATGACCTTAGGGTGACCTTGACCTATTTTACGGCAAGGTAAACTTTGTACAAATAGGCTTTGAAATGGAAAAAAAGTGAAAACATTGGATTTTTCGGGTAACCTGAAAGTTGGTACATACATACAACTTATTGAGTTAATGAAGTCATAGGAGTATTCAAGGTCAAGGTCATCTCTTGACCTTGGTCAAAGGTCATTTACATATTAGATTTAAAACTTACTTTTCTCAGGAACAATTTCACCAATCGAAGTCAAATTTTATATGTGATATCCTTAGGAAGGAGAAATCAAAGTTTGTATAAATGGTCCAGGTTACATGACCAAGATGGCTGCCATGCCCATATATGGTAAAAACCTTAAACAATCTTCTTCTCTAGAACTGCTGGACCGATTTCAATAAAACTTGGTATGTATCATCGGGGACTCTGTTCCATCATTGTTTGTATAACTCATGACCTTGGGTTGACATTGACCTACTTAATGGCAAGGTCAACATTGGTCACATAGGCTTCTCAAAGGAAAAAAATGGAAAGCATTTGGATTTTTCAGGAAGTTTTGTGGCCTGTGACCTGAAAGTTGGTACATACATACAAGTTATTGAGTTAATGAAATCCTATGAGTATTCAAGGTCAAGGTCATCTCTTGACATTGGCCAAAGGTCATTTACATATTAAATTTAAAACTGAATTTTCTCAGAAACACTTCACCAATCAAAACCAAATTTTATATGTGGTATCCTTAGGAAGGGGGAACCAAAGTTTATATAAGTGGTCTAGGTCACATGACCAAGATGGCCGTCATGCCCATAAATGTGGTAAAATCCTTTAAAAATCAACTTCTCTGGATTCAATGTACCATTGGGGGCTCTGGCCCTTCGTGGTTTATATAAATCATGACCTTGGGTTGACCTTGACCTATTAAACTGTTAACTTAAACAGAAAGGTCAAATATTGCCAGAAAGATCTGAAAGTTAATAGATACAGACGGATTATAATTTTAATAATTATGTGAGTATTTGAGGTAAAGTTTACATTTACGTCGGCCAACATGGCCTTAGCCAAAGGTCATTCATCAAAGACAAAATCTCAGGTGAGCGATATCAGGACCATTGGTCCTCTGGTTAAATAAGAATGATATAAATGTAAATTAAACGAGAGAAGAAGAAAGAAATAATACTGTGAATTGGAAATCATGTAAATATTTAGATCTTGTGATTGTTCCCTTTAACTGAATAAAAGGCGTGAAAACGTCTGTCAGGTTACCAGAACGGTAATTGAATTATCAGCTACACGTCTGTTTTAGGGGAAATGTCTTGGGGGCGAAACGAGTACCCACATTTTATGTTTTGGAGCAAAAATAAGAAAAATAGGTATACCCCTGCATATCCCAGTTTTACTGTATAAAAGTGGGGTTTAATGGGGTATACATTTCATGGACATGTTTTCCTGATGCACAAGCCCCATGGCCCATCCCTATCTCAATATATGCCCATCCCCCCTCTCACATATACTAGGTGGCGAAACGACAAGTGGGGCGAAACGACTAGGGGGAAGACTAGGGAGGAAATGTCTTGGGGGGAGAAAATGGTTTGGGGTAAAACATCCCGGATTCCGATAAAATGTGGTGCGTTCCGGTAAACAGTGCTACTACGAAAAACAATCAATAAGTCCTTACAATATAATGACAGTTGCACATAACATAAAGACAGTTGCACAAAACATGAAGACAGTTGCACACAACAAAAAGACAGTTGCACACAAAAATAGACAGTTGCACACAACATAAAGACAGTTCTATACAACATAAATGCTATTCAACATTAAATAAAGACAGTTGCACACAACAAAAAGACAGCTCTATACAACATAAGTTCAATTCAACACCACTTAAAGACAGTCCCGCACAACATAAAGGCAGTTTTACACAACATAAAGACAGTGTCACACAACATGAAGACAGTTCCACATACTATAATGGCAATAGCATCCAGTATAATGATTATATAACAGGACACAATGACAGTTTCCTACGATAAAATAGTATCTATACATAATATAACATCATCGATAAAGCACATGTTAGAATTGCCTGTGACGTAATGGTGTATATTCATAACATAATATTAACTGTATCCATCATAATGATGAAAGCAAATGGTATAATGGTAGGTTCTCACAACATAAAGACAGTTCCACACAACATAAAGACAGTGCTACAAAACATAAAAGCGGTTCCACACAATATAAAGACTGGTCCACAGAACATAAAGACAGGTCCATAGAACATAAAGATATGTCCACAGAACATAAAGACAGGTCCATAGAACATAAAGACAGGTCCATAGAACATAAAGATAGCACCACACAACAAAGATAGTTCTACATAATATAAAGACAGTTCCACACATCATAAAGACAGTTCCACACATCATAAAGACAGTTCCACACATCATAAAGACAGTTCCACACAACATACAGACATGTCTTTGGAATATAAAGCTAGTTCTACAGAGCCTAAGGATAGGTCCACACAGCATAAAGACAGTTGCCCACAACATAAAGATTGTTGCCCACAACATAAAGATGGTTCCAGACAACATAAAGATAGGTCCACACAACATTAAGACAGTTCCACACAACATAAAGAAAGTTTGATACAACATAACGATAGGTCCACACAACATAAAGATATTTCCCTACAACATAAGGAACTCAGACATCCGGAGGCAGTAAAGGCGTTCCATATAAAAACATACTTAAAAGTGATATTTGTTTGCATAGTTTGGAAAAATGGTCAGCCACTGTAAAGGGGAGGTTATGTTCCGCGATGAAGTAACTGAACAAAGTTTCACTTGTGATAACATCGTCGTCACCCTTTTGAGCATAAAGTTGTTTATCAAGCCTTTGCTTGGAAGCACAAGCAGCCCATCTATTTCCCACGACCCAAATAGGTGGGGTCCCTTCTGACATAAGAAATGTCATTAGCAGAACTATTCCAAAATATCAACTCACACTTGTGGCATGAATTGAATAACTTTATTTTGCAAATTTAAGCAAAAACTAAGACATAGATACAGTGTAGCTGATCAGCATTGCTACAAAGATATAGTGTCTTCATACTAGTACTAAAATATGAAATATCAAGACTTCAGAAAGAAACTTGTCTTGAGTTCTATGACGGCAAGGCCAGATTTGCACAGGACCTCGTCTGAAATCCTGACAAGTTTTATAATTATCCACTTATTTATAATTTACAAGCATTGTTTCAATTTCAGCCGGACAGATCAATTACTCTAGATTGTTATAACCCACCGGCAACTTATTTCTTGAAAATGGCAGCAGGGATCAAGAAAGGTGCAAGGAAAGGTATGTTACATTTGAGCTGTTGCATGGGAAAACCAACAATCTGCATATGCAAAAACAAAGATGCAGATCAGCTTTGCACTAACTGCACAGCTAATCAGCAATTCAGCATCTTTGTTTTTGCTACACAGATAGTACAATTCCTCTTCTTCTTAAATCTGCAATTTCAAGCATCTAGCTAAGTTCTGTGATTGCACAGACCAATTTGTGTACGACCTGGTCGGAAACCCAAATTGTTGGTTTTCTCACCAAAGGCTCATATCTCAACAAGCTAAAATGGCCATGTTTGTATACAACCCCCCCCCCCCCCATCTTTGATGTTGCGAAACTGGAGTGTATTGGGGTAAATGTTTTTACAGCTGTATATTTCATGGGCATGCTACATTTCTACTTGGTATCATGTCATTTTTATTTATTAAATCAGTTCATGCCATACATGTTGCAGCAAAATCTCCAAGAGATCAGAGGCTATTATAAGTCTTGGTGCTTTCAACTTGTATGTATTTGGTGTTCACAGCTAAAGTAGACTTAGTGTTTTACTTATATTTTTTCTCCACAGGTGACGAAATAGCTGGCAAAGTGACATTAAAGCATATATACGAGATAGCCAAAATAAAGTCAGAAGACGAAACACTGCACGGAATCGAACTTTTAGAAATCTGTAAAATGATGATCGCTATAGCTCATTCGTGCGGAATACAGGTCGTACGGACTCTGGATCCTGTGGAGTATAGGGAGTTTCTTGACAAGCGGAAGGAAGTCATAGCGGAGCAGGATGCAGAACTTGAACAAATCAGACAACAGAAGTATTTGCGGTTATAGCAGTGTTTTACCAATGTGATAGAAATAGTGTGAGCTGCAACGCGAGAAAACGGATCTTCTGGGTTTCCGACCAGGTCTGACACAAGCCAACCTGTAGTCACAGAAGCAGGCTAGAAGCTTGAAATTTCGGATTTAAGAAAAAAAATTGTACTATCATGGTAGCGAAAACAAAGGTGCTGCTCAGCTTCGCAGCAACAGGGTGCTGATCAGCTTTGCAGTTGCTGCGAAGCTGATCTGCGCCTTTGTTTTTGCATAGGCAAAAATCCAGTTTTCTCACGATGCGGCTTGTATACATAACTTGTTAACAGTGCCAAGAGTTTAAAGTCGGGAATCTTTCAAATACAAGATATTAGCCATATCATGAGAAAGCCTGCCTGCCCAGGCCCTGAGGTAATTAAACTTTTTTTCATGCTCAACTCAGCTGAGCTTGAAATTTTGAATCCTCATAAATACTGAAATAGCCCAACTTTATTGAAATTTCAGGTTTAGATCACCAAAGTCAATCAGTTATCCTGCTCATAAATGTTAAATTTCAAGCTCAGCTGAGTTGAACATGAAAAATGTTTTATAACCTCCGGACCAGGTCAATTAAATCCAGTCATTAACAGCCAGAGGCTTGAAATTCTGAACACATTGTATCGAGGAATTAGCATGGAGTGCTAATGTAGGGAAGACCAGGCCTTGAGGTTATAAAACTTTTTTCATGCTCAATTCAGCTGAGCATGAAATTAAAACTGCTCAGTTATACTGAAATAGTCCAAAGAAATAGAAAGGTTTTCGGAAGATTTCGTAGGTTTCCCGCCCAAAGTTTGAGTGTTTCTGGCAGCTTCTGTGTGATTTTTATAGAAAATATGTTGCATTCTTCGTAAAATTCAACATTTGGCCGATGCAACAACATGGCGGAAACATCATGATGTTACATACATGCAGCATAAATCTATGTCTAAGGGGGAGGTGGTCAGATTTTTTCAAAAAAATATTTTGTCAGAAAACATATTCTTTGCAATAGATTTTCAAAGAAATGCTACAATATGCTTACTGCAACCCAAAATTTTGGGTAGAAACTATTTATCCACGAATAACAGGTACAACATGTTTATTAGATTTATAACTGTAAACAGCACTGTCCATCACTTATGCAAAAACCTGTACCTTAAATATACTATGCAAAATAAATAGAGCAAATTTTACTTTGAACAGTGACTCCATACGTTTTGTAGACATTAGGGAAGTTCTTCTGACAATGGCTTGCATGTATCAAGTTATGGTAGAACCAGTCTTTGTGTTCAACCCACGGAACCCACGGACGCATATCTCAAGTAAAACATAAACAATCAAATACTGATATACTTATTTTGCACGGTATATCTATATGCATCATAAGTTTACACCTTGTGTATACCTATTAAAATAGGACAGTCAGTCTGTTCATTCAGGTAGAACATATATATACAGTATATTTCCATAGCCCTGGTGAATTACAAATAATGGACCTGAGCCCATTTTTCAGTTTTGGGGCTTTTTGACAGCCTTCCCCCCCTTGCCCAAACATGGCATTTGGATATAATATATCATTTATAAAAGTACAGTTGTGTTCAAAATATTTTGGTTGGGCAAGGGGGGGAACATGGTCTTATAAAAGGTTTCCTATTTCCTATATGATGCTATATTAAAGTTAAAGATTTTGTCCAATTTTTAAAGAACCACTGCTTGAGTTACACAAAACATTACATGCTTAAAAAAACAATAGAAATTAATTTTTCGACTGCAATAAACGTCATTTCAGTGCCTGGAACGCGAGATTTTGAAAATTTCTTGGGCATTTCACAAAAGAAATCTTCCGAAAACCTTTCAGGTTTAATTCACCAAAGCCAATCATTGATCCTGCTAATAAATGAGCTGCCCCATGGGAAAACCAACAATCTGCATAGGCGAAAACAAAGGCGCAGATCAGCTTCGCGGTAACTGCGAAGCTGATCAGCGCCTTTGTTTTCGCTACTCGGATAGTACAATTCCTCTTCTACTTAAATCCGAAATTTCAAGCTTCTAGCTCTTTCCTGTGCTTGTACAGGCCGGTTTGCATCAGACCTGTTCGGAAACCACATTGTTGGTTTTCCCACGAGGTGGCTCAAATGTTAAAATGCACATTCATTAGCAGGATAAATTGAACGTGAAAAATGTTTTACACCTCCGGACCAGGTCAATAAAATCAAGTCATGAACAGCCAGAGGCTTGAAATTCTGAACACATTGTATCGAGGAATTAGCATGGAGTGCTAATGTAGGGAAGACCAGGCCTTGAGGTTATAAAACTTTTTTCATGCTCAACTCAGCTGAGCATGAAATTAAAACTGCTCAGTTATAGTGAAATAGTCCATATAAATAGAAATTTTAGGTTTAATTCACCAAAGCCAATCATTTATCCTGCTAATAAATGTTAAAATGCACATTCATTAGCAGGATAAATTTTAATCTCAGTTGAGTTGAGCATGAAAAGTTTTATAACCTCAGACCAAGGGGCCTCTCATCCCAAAGTCAAAGGTTTTACCACTGTGCCTGTCCGCCCCACACATACATTACTTTGCACAACAGATGTTATCAACATTTTGCTTTAGTCGAGCATTACGGAAACATGCCCAGGTAATTTATATACAGAAGTTGTAAAAATTTAAAATTTTCATCAGATAAATTTTGATATTTTTAATATTTTTGTTCAAAACATAGATTGTGGGTAAACGTTAGAACTGCCTTGCCGAAGATGTTCTAACAAGCACCCACAATGTGTGTTTTGGATCAAAAATAAGGTATACCCCAGCAAACCCCAGTTTTACTATATAAAAGTGGGGTTTAAGGGGGTATACATTTCACGGACATGTTTTCCAATCCTTGACGATCCCAAAGCCAAGAACTGCAAGATTTATAAAAAGAAATGAAAAATGCAAAAGAAATATATGTATTTGTGTATTCTCTCATGTACCCTCTTAAGTTAGGAACAGGCCTATGAAATCCCTGAGTAGACTAGTAAACGACATTTCATGTCTATGACTTGGAGACAAAGTCGGTTTAATGTGTCGTCCAAAAGTATGGAGAAGCCTGGTATTAAACTCAAATCCTTGTGTTTACATAGCCAGTGGCTTAACGTCTATGTTATGGAGCCTTCTTCTAATGAAGGGATTAGCAAGGAGTGCTGGTAAACTGCTTAAATTAAGTGAGTTAAGACCCGTTTACATATTCATGATTTTCTCTACGATTCACCCCGATTTCTCATGGTCAGAAAAATCGGGATGGATCAGGATGAATCGTGGCGAAAAGTGGAAATATTCAGTGTCACTACGATTTGTTACGTGCCAGGCATAACTAGAAGATTAAGGAAACCAACAAGTTGGTTAGCCAGCAACAAGCTTTGTTTAAAATTTAACAAATCTATTTAGAAATGATTTAACCAGTAATTACATGTGAAACAATCAAAAGCATATATACAATCAAACAAAAATGAATGTACAATACCTTTCAAGATGTTAATTCCCTTAAAGAATGTCTGAATGTCCCTCAGAATTTTTTAACACAAATCTGTATCAGTTTCTGATCCCAAGAATTAAAGTTTGTTTCAAAATAGCACTATGTCCCAATCCAGAATCGAATATCACAAAGTAATCCAAGAATAAGTTTAAATTCCAGTAAGATAGATTTTGACTTCTTAATAGTAACAGTACCCAAAGATTGTCCTTATGAAAATTTGTAGCCCTTATATAGCACTGAGGAACATTCAGGATTCTTCCAGCAAATTCTATGATATCATATACTAAAAATAACAAGTTGTTTACCAAAATTTAATGTTCTGGAATATTCTAGAGAGGCCATTATCCTTCCAGAAAATTCCACAATATTCTTTTGACATAAAAAAGATTTTTCTAGAAGATTCTACATCTTTCCAGGTTTTTCCGGACTTTTCCGTCAAAGAACAATTTGAAATTTCTAGTAAACAACCTGTTTATGTCCAATATTTGGGACACTAAAAGTAAATAATTGCTAAGGACAACAAGCAAACGTCATATGTATAACATCATACTTTCCTGGGCATACTCCCTTGGGAAGTTTACCAGTACTGAATGCACATCTTTCGACAAGTAACTGTCATACATAACACTTCCCCTCTTCAAAGAAAAGAAAGTTTTATAAAATAAAGCTTTCTTTTGCAATACTGGATAATTTTATACAATATGTTTAGCAAAATTTGTGCAAAACTAATCAAATACAACAGCACAAAGCTGGACATCAGCATTGTAGAGGCACTTAAGCTCTGCTTAGGGTGTCTGGAATGATATTATCTCTTCCTCGGATATGTCTGATGTCAAGATTGTGCTCTTGCAACATGAGACTCCACCTGAGTAAACGCTGGTTCTTGTTTTTCATTTTATGTATGAAAGTCAGTGGATTGTGGTCACTGAAGACAACAATTGGTGCATGTGAAGAAGCTAAGTAAACTTCAAAGTGCTGAAGCGCAAGGATTAGAGATAGGCATTCTTTCTCTATGGTAGAGTAATTTCTCTGATGCTTGTTAAACTTTTTGGAAAAATAACAAACAGGATGGTCAACACCATTGTCATCTTCTTGCAACAATACACTGCCTGCACCAACATCACTGGCATCTACAGCCAACTTGAACTTGGTGCTAAGAGAACCGGAGCACCTCTAAGTATGGCCTTGAGCTTATCAAATGACTTCTGGCAGTCATCTGTCCAAACATACTTGGCCTTCTTACCAAGCAAGTTTGTCAGAGGCTCAGCTATAGCCGAGAAGTTGTTGCAGAATTTCCTGTAAGCCATACCCAGAAAGCGCATCAGTTGTCTTTTGCTAGTAGGTACAGGAAAATCTGAGATAGCCTCAACTTTAGCTTCTACAGGTTTTACCTGACCTTGACCTACAATGTGTCCCAGAAATGTCAAGTTTGCATGGCAAAATTCACTTTTTGCCAAGTTCACAGTTAGTTTAGCATCACTTAGCCGGTCAAAGAATGTTCTGATTGTCTGCAAGTGTTGTTGCCACTCCTCGCTGAATATAAAAGCGTCGTCGATATAGGCTTTACAGCCATCCAGATTGGAAATCAAACTGTTGACCAGCCGCTGAAAAGTCGCAGGCGAGTTCTTCATTCCAAATGGCATGACTTTATACTGGTACAGTCCATCTGGTGTAACAAATGCCGAGATCTCCTTTGCTCTGTCCGTGAGGGGTATCTGCCAAAATCCCTTTAGCAGATCGAACTTTGTAACATACTTGGCATGTCCAATATTATCAATGCAGTCATCGATTCGTGGGATGAGAAAAGTGTCTGTTTTAGTGACAGAATTGACTTTTCGATAGTCTGTGCACATTCTAAATGTCCCGTCTGGCTTTGGTACAAGAATACAAGGAGAACTCCATTCACTTTGGCTGGGTTCAATGAAATCATTGTCCAGCAAATATTGAACTTCTTCCCTGAGATATTGCTTTTTTACAGGGTTCATTCTGTAAGGATGTTGCTTTACAGGTTTTGAACCTTCAATAATGTCAACATCATGATAGATTTTGTCAGTTCTGGATGGAATGTCCGGAAATAAGTGCTCATATTCGAGAACTAACTGTTTCAGTTCAAGTCTTTTGTCTGAATCAAGGTGACACAGTTTCTGATCAAGATTCTGTAGTATGTCAGAATTCTGGAGTTTCGATGACGAGGGATCAGATTTCTCCAAGTTGAAGTCCTCAGAGTCCATTTGATTTTGTTCATGAGGGACAGAATTAACTATATTTACTGATGAAATAACAGAACTATCCCTATCAATATACTTCTTAAGCATATTAATGTGACAAAGCTGTTTTTGCTTGCGCCTCCCAGGAGTGTTGACAATGTAATTTACGTCACTTAACTTTTTGTCAACAGTATAAGGGCCGAAGTATCTAGCTTGCAAAGGGTGGCCTGGAATTGGCAAAAGAGCAAGCACCTTGTCTCCAGGTTCAAAATTTCTGTCTTGAGCATTTTCATCATAACGAACCTTCATTTTGTTTTTAGCTGACTTGAGATTGGACCGAGCTGCTTCACATGCTTTTGATAGTCTGGTTTTGAAATCAGACACATACTGAAGTAAGTGCAAAGTAACTTCATCATCTGAGAAAAATTTCTCTTTGAGGAGTTTTAATGGTCCACGTACAGTATGCCCAAAAATAAGCTCAAATGGGCTGAACCCAAGAGACTCTTGCACAGATTCCCTAACAGCAAATAAAAGCAAATGTATGCCTTCATCCCAATCCTTTTCGGTGTCAAAGCAGTAAGATCTGATCATGTTTTTCAAAGTTTGATGGAATCTTTCTAAGGCACCTTGGCTTTCAGGGTGGTAAGCCGATGACTTGTATTGCTTAATTCCAAGTTCGTACATGACTTGCTGAAAAATTCCTGACATAAAATTTGACCCTTGATCTGATTGGATAGATTTTGGGAGACCTACAAGTGTGAAGAACTTCACAAGTGCTTTAACTATTGTTTTAGCCTTGATATTTCTGAGTGGAATGGCTTCAGGAAAGCGAGTTGAAGCACACATTATGGTCAAAAGATATTGACAACGTGACTTGGTTTTAGGTAAGGGACCTACACAATCAATAATGATTCTGCTGAAAGGTTCATCAAAGGCAGGAATGGGCTGCAATTGAGCTTTTGGAATGGTCTGATTGGGCTTTCCTACCATTTGACAAGTATGGCAGGATTTGCAATGCTGTGAAACATCAGATTTTAATCCTGGCCAGTAGAAATGATTTAGAATCTTGTGATAGGTCTTATTTACACCTAAATGGCCTGACATGGGTGTTTCATGAGCCAAGTTTAAGATTTCAGGGCGATAAACCCTAGGAACCACAATTTGGTGGTTAACAGTCCACTCATCTGCTGCTGAGACATCTGGAGGACGCCATTTTCTCATCAAAATGCCATTTTTGACATAATAGCAAACAGGAACCTGGGATATTTCATTTTCATTAAAAGCCCTTTCAAATGAAGGCGAGATCTCAGGATCACTGTATTGTTCTTTACAAAGCTGTGACCTTGACAGCTGGTCATGACCTTGGTCATTTGAGTTGGAAGGTGAAAGGTCATTTTCTGACCCCGACCTTGGATTGCTAGGGTCAGTCTGAATATCAGACTGACTAGAGGAAAGAGATGTTGAAATCTCTTTATTAAAGGACTGACCTATCAAAGTGTCAGTTAAATTTAAGTCCTGCATCCCATCATATAATTTGGCTTTCTTAGCCATTGCCCTAGTAACAGCACAAGAAGGGTAAAGGTCAGGAATTTCCTGCTCATTGGGATAAGGCGGTTGATCAACACATGGTGTGCTGGTCAAAAGTGGGTTTACCACAACCTTATCTCCTGCCAAATCATTGCCTAACAGCAAATGAATACCTTTAAAGGGTAAGGAAGGTCTAATACCTACAGCCACGGGACCTGTTACTAAGTCAGAGGACAAATAGATATTATGGAGGGGTACGTTAACAAATCCACACTCTACGCCCTGGATAAGGACACTTGTCCCAGAAGAAGACTTCTCGGAAAATGGCAAGGTATCTGCCAAGATAAGGGATTGAGAAGCTCCGGTATCTCGTAAGATTTTGATAGGGGTAGACTGGGCAGAGTCACTGTTAAGTGACACAAAACCATCTGATAAGAATGGTTCATAAATCTCCATAATAGAATCCTCAGAGACTGACTCTTTACAAGTTCTGGTCAGTATAGGGTTTTCTTCCTGGATACAAGACTGTGGTTTAGCCTTTAAGGAGGTGAGGCCTGTCGGTTTAGCACTATCTAGATTTTCTCTTTCTTTCTTTCGTTTCAGTGCCAAACATTCAGAAATAATGTGGCCAGTTTTCTTACAATAATTACAAATTGGCTGGGATAAGGGATTTTGTCCTTTGTTTTCACTAGAAAATTTGGGTTTTGGACTGGAATTGTCAGTTGGATTACTGGGACTGGCTTGGGACCGGACTGAGGGGAATATGGTTTTGACTGAGGGGTAATTTGCTTTGATTGAGGGTTATATGGTTTCCTAGGATATGGCTTGTTGACAAATGAAGCCTTATGATTCAAAGCATAGTCATCAGCTAAACGTGCTGCTGTTTCCAAGTTTTCAATTTCTCTTTCGTTCAAGAAAGCCTTAACATCAGAATTTATGCACCGTTTGAATTCTTCAACAAGCATGAGCTGCCTTAGCTTTGCATGATCAGAACCTACTTTCTTTGAAGAACACCATCTATCAAATAGTTGCTCTTTTGTTCTAGCAAACTCAACATGAGTCTGGTCATGTTCTTTTCTACAGTCTCTAAATTTCTGCCTGTATGCCTCAGGGACCAACTCATAAGCCTTACAGCCCCTTTCACTCGAGTTTGCCGTTTGAGCATTTGCATCACGCAAGAAGACCATGTGTTCCGAAAATCTGAGTTTCTTTTCATGTTGTCCTCAAAGACATCTGGATTGATTGATCTGCTGATTTGAGTGACAGCTTCAAACTAAATGACCTTTAAAAATGGCAAACTCGAGTGAAATTTTTAACTTCCTATGTGGAATTTTTGCCATGTAGATACCGATCAGGTAACTGCTTAAATTGATAAAATTCTGCTTTTGTCTCTATCCTGTTACAAATGTGTGTTCTTAATATGCATTGTCTATGTTGTGCAAAGAATTTTGAAATAAAATTATGCTTTAACCAAGCAATTACAATGTTTTATCAGAAGAGGTGACATCATTACTTAAAGCTAAATGCTAAATAGATTTTAAGCACACCTGGCACCTGGGAAACTGTTTCAGTTCTAAAATAGAATAAAAAGTTACCTGATTTACAAACAAACGGCAAACTCGAGTGAGCAAATTTGACCTAAATGCTCAAACGGCAAACTCGAGTGAAAGGGGCTGTAAGAATAAATTCTTTTACTGTATCATAATCTGAGCTTTGCTCAAGAGAAAGCTGAGTGTAAATTTCTCGAGCTTTACCAATTACAACACTTTGCAAAAGCAAGGTCCAGTGCTCTTTTTGCCATTTCAAGTTTTCTGCCACCTTCTCAAAATGTAAGAAATATTTGTCAACCTCTTTTTCTTGAAATGGAGGAACGAGACGGATGTGTTTTGTGACATCAAATATTTTGCTTGTGTCTGAAGATAAAGATTTTGATTTTGATTTTTCATTAAATTCAATTTCTTTGATTCTTAACTGAAATAGCCTTTCTCTTTCTTTTTCTTCATTTTCAAATCTCAATTTTTCTTTTTCAATTTCGATCCATTCTTCTCATTCTAATTTTTTATATTCTAAAGCTCTTTGTTTCTCCTTCTCTCGTTCTTCCATTTCTAACCTTTGTTTATGCATTCTTTCTTCCCGTTCTAAAGTTTCCAATCTTATTCTTTCTTCCCTTTCGGCCTTTTCTGCCCTTATTCTTTCATCCCGCTCTAAAGTTTCCAACCTTATTCTTTCTTCATACTCAAATTTTAGTTTTTCCATCTCAATTTGTCTTTTGATTTCTAGTTCCCTCAACTGCAAGTCAGTCTGAGTGACAAGAATCTGAGAAGTAGCCGAGGAATCAAAAATTTCCTCGTCAACAAAAAACTGAATCAAAATGTTCTTAATTTCATGTTTTAACATGGAAGTCTTGATATTTGACAACCCATAATGATCAGCTATGTCTAAGAGGTCACTCTTTTTGGCCTTATCTAACAGCTCCTGAGAAGGCGCAGCAATAAAGTCACTTAGTTTGAATGACATGGTTGCTTTTTGCTGGCTTTAGCTATTTAAACAGCAAACAGTGAAGATACTTTAGAATTTTAAATAAATTTGGTGCACAAGAAATTTCAATCCCGGACTCGAGCCCCCAATTCTGTTACATGCCAGGCGTAACTAGAAGATTAAGGAAACCAACAAGTTGGTTAGCCAGCAACAAGCTTTGTTTAAAATTTAACAAATCTATTTAGAAATGATTTAACCAGTAATTACATGTGAAACAATCAAAAGCATATATACAATCAAACAAAAATGAATGTACAATACCTTTCAAGATGTTAATTCCCTTAAAGAATGTCTGAATGTCCCTCAGAATGTTTTAACACAAGTCTGTATCAGTTTCTGATCCCAAGAATTAAAGTTTGTTTCAAAGTAGCACTATGTCCCAATCCAGAATCGAATATCACAAAGTAATCCAAGAATAAGTTTAAATTCCAGTAAGATAGATTTTGACTTCTTAATAGTAACAGTACCCAAAGATTGTCCTTATGAAAATTTGTAGCCCTTATATAGCACTGAGGAACATTCAGGATTCTTCCAGCAAATTCTACGATATCATATACTAAAAATAACAAGTTGTTTACCAAAATTTAATGTTCTGGAATATTCTAGAGAGGCCATTATCCTTCCAGAAAATTCCACAATATTCTTTTGACATAAAAAAGATTTTTCTAGAAGATTCTACATCTTTCCAGGTTTTTCCGGACTTTTCCGTCAAAGAACAATTTGAAATTTCTAGAAAATTCTGAAGTAAACAACCTGTTTATGTCCAATATTTGGGACACTAAAAGTAAATAATTGCTAAGGACAACAAGCAAACGTCATATGTATAACATCATACTTTCCTGGGCATACTCCCTTGGGAAGTTTACCAGTACTGAATGCACATCTTTCGACAAGTAACTGTCATACATAACAGATTCCAGTAAGAATGTCCACGATATTAGTACGGTGTCTGTAAGGTTTCGCTACGAATCAATGACAATTCATGACGGCAACGCTACTGTCAATGAGGATTGACCACGGTGGCAGAGCGAATGCTCACGGTGTTTGTACAGTTCGATACGGTACTAGTACGATTTACAGCGGTAGCTCTGTAGCGAAACCATGGATGATTCGTAGAACAACTGTACACAATTCGTGGTGAATCATGAGAATTCATGGTGTCAAAGATTCCACGACTGGCTACGATCTCTCACGAATAGCCGCGAAATTGCGCGAATATAGCTACGGTGTCAGTATGAATAAGCATGATTCCGCTACTGTTGCGCTACGAATGAGGCCATGCCCAATAAACACCATGATTCGCCACGAATGTTTTAAACAGTTTAAAACTTCTATAGCGCTATTGTGGAGTTTCCCGAATCATCACGATTCTACTACGAATCACCACGGTACACATCGATTTTACAAATTGTGGCGAATCATAGCGGAACCGTAGCCTAAAATCATGAATGTGTAAACAGGCCTTAAAGGAGGGTTGTAATCAGAGCAAATGACCCTCACGAAATCACAGCTGTTTACGAAGGAATCTGATGTTGTGCAAGACATCAAAGGAATTACAATGAAATTAAAGCAGTTTTTTCTTTCTTTCACAAGCATTTCTGCTGACAAAATACGAGATACATGTATATTCTTTTCCTTGATTTTAAAAGTTCTTAAAGTACTTCACCATACTGTGTACATCCTCTTATCTCACTGACCGCACTTTACCCCCATTTTTCTATGTTTTGGGGGATAAGTGTGGTGCCCACTTATGCTTTAATACCTGCTGTGAACATATACAGCTTATCAGTGTTGAGCTGCCTCTCCTGGGTAATTATGCAAGGAATGGTCGGATTTACTGTAATCTGATACCTAGAATTCCAGGTATTTTACAGTACAAGCCAAACCCAAAAATAATTTTTTATTCATTTTTCATCAAAATCCAAATTTAATAATCAAATTAATTGAAATAATCATAAAAAGTTAAGCGACATTACATTTTCAATTGTCTAAATCTGTTCTGTATTAAGGATTTTGTATGGTCAATTTGTACATGCTGATCAGAGCAGACGTTCCTTAATACCTGGAATTTCTTATCAGAGGCTGCTGAACTGAAATTATTCGTGCTAATTGGTTTTACTGCCTTTTGCACCATGGGTGTCTATTGACCAAGGTCAATTTTTGGAGTTAAGAGAATGTACACACTATGCATAGTTTCTTCCTTGTACAGCCATTGAAGGTTACTGAAGGCTTTTTATTTGCAAGTGGAAAAAACAAAGACTGATCTGACAGGATAAAACTGCACAGATTGCCTGTCACAGTGTTTATGACTTCCAATGTAAAAACATTTTCTCCGACACTAATCAAATACACAATATTGCTCAATCATGAAATTCTAGCAAATTTGCCCGGCAGTTTTTTCTTTTCTTCTTGAGCATTTTTCTGTCTCTTTCTGCTGAGATACTGATCCACTTTCCCTGATTTCTGTAACTCCTTGTATCTCTCTGCTAACTCCAGTTTCTTTCTATCAGCTGAAATAAAGAAAGGTAAATATTACGAAAATATATCCATGCAAAATATGGAATTTTCTGAAGCTGTAAAAGTTGAAAAATTTCAGTTGTTTTTTTCTTGTTTTTGCTAAAAGCATTAATTGTGGATATAAGTTAAAACTGCTTCAGCAAGGCGAACCACAATCTATGTTTTAGCCCAAAAATAAGGAAAATGCTATTCCCCTGTGTGCACCCCAGTTTTACTACACAAAACTGGGGTTTAAAGGGGTATACATTACACGGACATGGATGGATGAATTGTAGTGCTTAACGTTCATGGCCAACAGCTAAGGTCATGTTGGGACAGCCAATGGCAAGCCTCCCACTGAGGCAGGTTACCAGTACAAAATACACATTTCTTTCACCACTAATCGGCTCCTTGAATCAGCAAAATAGGAAGATTGACCGTAGACATATTTTCATGACCAAATCTTATGAAAGAAATGTGCTGGAAGTGAGGATCTATCTAAGGTCCCCTTTGTATTTGAGCATACAATTGAACTAGTGCACCAGATGAAAGGAAAAGAGACTTAGAAGAGCTGTAGAAGCAGCAGTATATGGCGTCTGAAATTTTAACCTTACAACAGTAAGTCTTCCATTAGTTCAATCAAGCTAATCATTACCCATATTCCTGCAGGTTTAATGGCAACTATCAGATTCTTGAACTTTTAAATTAGGAGTTTTTTATTCCGTTTTGGTGATAAATCTCAATAGGGAAGTATAGAACCTCAAATATTCTATGGTGTAATTCAATTTTCAAATTGAGAAACATGAAACCGGAAAAAACAATATTTACCAGGTAGAATAAGTAGTTTACGAGACAACAGGCTAAAAACTTACCCTTCTTTAAGAAGTAAGGATTTTTTCCTTCCTTGACTAATTGTTTTTCTTTCCGTTTAACCCTCATTTCAATCTCCTTTCTTCTCTGTTTCTGTTGGGCAGCTTGCTCCTGCTGGTTCTGCAAAACAAGGAACAGAACCTCACTGTAGCATGGTTCATTATAACACACTTTGGCATATAGCTTGGATCAAAGTTTAACCTTAAGTTATTTTCTTTTCACAAGCATTTGATCATCTCACCCCTGTGTCTGGTGTGGGTTGGAGACCCACACGGGGCACATGTGAGATAAGGCAAGTTCTGCTTGCGGATATGCCAGGTGGTTTTTCTCTGGGTTCTCCCATTTTCGCCTCACCTACTGATTGGCCTGTCTTACATGTAAGTAAGTTTAGTCAATTCCAATAGCCCGACAGGACTTTAAGGATTCAACAACTATACATGAGCTTAAATAATCTAATCTAAGGGATGTTAAACTGAATCAAAAAAAATTAAAAAATATGTTCATGTTTGTTTATGCTGGCTCTGAGGAACAAAAGAGAGTTAAAAAGTGAACCTCTTTATGACATGAGCCGCGACGCGAGAAAACCGGTCTTCGGGGTTTCCGACCAGGTCCGACATAAATCGGCCTGTACAGTTACAGAAGCAGGCTAGAAGCTTGAAATTTCGGATTTAAGAAGAAGAGAAATTGTACTATCCGTGTAGCGAAAACAAAGGCGCTGATCAGCTTCGCGGTTACCGCGAAGCTGATCTGTGCCTTTGTTTTCGCCTAGGCAAAAATCCGGTTTTCTCACGATGCGGCTCACATATTTCAAACTTCTCAGAGACAGGTTACAAGTTCTTTGTTCTCGGCGAGGCAATTCTAACGTGTACCCACAATCAATGTTTTGAACAAAAACATAAAAAATATTAAACATTTTCATCTGGAATTTCTGCTTTTACATAAAAAATACTGTGTATCACATGGGCTTGTAATGTAATGAGAAATTCACATACCATTCTGTTAAGTAGATACTGCAGTTTCTCCTTCTTTTCTTCATTCTTGGACTTTAACAGTTTCTTCTTGATTACCTAATTAGACAACAATGTGACACAGCAATTAGAGCCATTCCTTGCTTCATTAGTTTCCAAAAATAGTGAAACAAAATGGCAAAATTTGTTCCATTTCTTGGTTAACTTCCAACATAAACATCTATAGACTGAGGTATCCTACGGTAAGCTCTATCAAAGTAGTTATCAGTATTTTCCTAGGGGATGTGTTCAAAATGGGAATTTTATAAATTGATAATTCTTTACACTGTGCAAATACTGAGCCAAACATATGGTTGAACTGACCAAGATCCAAAACTATAGCAAAGCAGCATCTCCTTTTGCATTAAGAAAACTTGCCAAATTCCGAAAGGGGTCGGACGGAAAATTTTAACGGCAAAAATTAATAATCTGGCAATTCCAGGGGGGGGGGGGGGTGGTTGATATATATATTGTAGTGCTTGTGCCATCGATGCTTCATGCCAAGTTTCGTTGAAATCAGTCCACTGGTTCTGGAGAAGAAGATTTTTGAAGGGTTTTTACCATATATGGGCATGGCGGCCATCTTGGTCATGTGACCTGGATTTTTTATATACACATTGGTTCCCCCTTCCTATAGATGGTTCATATAAAATTTGGCTTTGGTTGGCCAAGCAGTTTCAGAGAAGAAGATCTTTGAAATTGTGGACGACGGACGCCGGATCATGGCCATCCTATAAGCTCACCTTGTGAGCCTAACGGCTCAGGTGAGCTAAAAATAGGTATACCCCTGTATACCCCAGTTTTGCTACATAAAAGTGGGGTTCGAGGGGGTATACATTACACGGACATGTTTTCGTGATTGGTTCCATTTGGTTATGGCTCAACAATCCAGGCAACAATTTTTCTGTCATGATGGGACAGAGCCACTACTTCCAGGATGCTTACCAGTACTATGGGACTCTTTAAGTGTCTTGCAGAAGGACATTACACACAGAAGGTATTGAACTCAGGACCTCTCACTCTGATGCCATGTTATCTACCACTACTGACTAGGCTAGCTGCCACCATGCTCCCAATGACACAGATGACATTATTCGAGCCACCACATCAGAAAACAATAATCTGCATATGCGAAAGGTGCAGAAAAACAAAGATGCAGATCAGCACCTTTGTTTTCTGTACAAGTATAGTACAATCTTTCATCTTATTAAATCTGAAATTTAGCCTGTTTCTGTGACTGTACAGATTGGTTGGTGTTGGACCTGGTCAGAAAACCAGACAGTTGGTTTTCTCACGCTAAGGCTCATTTAAAATGACACCTCTTACCTCCTTTTCTTTAGCTTTGATATCCTGTAGGAAGGAGTAATTCCTCTCAAAGTATTCCTCCTTATATTCTCCTGACAAATCATCAAATCGCGGATCCCTGGCTACCTACAGGATAATGAATATTCTATTAGACACAAAATGCTTTGATGTCTTGCAGGAAAGAAAAGGCATTAAATATGTTAAATATGTTAATGGAGTTTAATGCCCCACAACTCGCTGTCATACAAGTTGGGACCTCTATTTCAAGTCATCCATAAGAATGGAGAAGCCTGGCTTCAAACCTGTGACCCCTATTTTACTATAGGGGCGAGTGGCTCAACCACTATGAGCCACGTTTTGAGAAAACCAACAATGTGGTTTCCGAAAAGGTCCGACACAAACCAAGCTGTACAAGCAATGAAAATGGTAAGAGGCTGGAAATTTTGGATTTAGAAAGTAGAAGAGTTGTACTGTGTAGCGAAAACAAAGGCGCTGATCAGCTTCGCAGTTATTGCGAAGCTGATCTGCACCTTTGTTTTCGCATATGCAAAATGGCGGTTTTCTCGTGATGCAGCTCAAATAAGCTACATGTATACACTTGTTATTTTAACAAAAGGCAAATATTGACATAAATTTCACAAGCACAGCTGTAGAAACACAGGAAAGACAAAACTTTCATTAGCATCAACACCAGGGTCATCAGAAAACCTACCTTTTTCTTTGGTACATGTGTCTGTCTGATGATAGGGACAGGTCGCTTTGATGACATCTCCATAGGTCTGAAATTTACAGCAGTTTTGTTTTTTTTAATTCAGTTTTACGTTCCTTTCAAGATTATTTCAGCTTATATGAGAAGGGCCAATCAGTAGGTGGGGTGAAAACGGGAGAACCCCGAGAAAAACCACCTGACACACCCGCAAGCAGAACTTGGCTTGTCTCACATGTGGCCAGAGTGGGGCTCGAACCCACACCAGTCACAGCGGTGAGATGATCGAGTGATTAAGAAACAGCGCTCTTAACCGCTCCGGCCACAGGGGCCGCCTAATTTACAGCAGTGAAAAGTGATGCTGGTTTCATTTTTAGGAGACAGGTATAAGCAAAAAGTGTAGACATAGAATAGATTTTTTGCATGTTTCAAAACCATTTGGCATACATTTTGCTTCTCAGACCTTTTGATAAAGCTCATAACATTTAAAGATATTCTAATGTATTGTCATAAAACGAGTTCAATCTGGATGTACAACATCGTTTTATTAAACTTGTTTGAGAGTCATATTTCTGTTGAGCTTACATTAACCCCATTCTACCTTAAAGTTCACAAAGAAAGGGACTCTTAACTCATATAAGCCTGGCGTCCCTTTTGTGGGACATTGGCAAACAGAATAGCCCCAGATGTGACGCCGCAGAACGCGGCGTCCCATCTGGGGCTATTCTGTTTGCACAGAGAAATTTCATCAAAAAATGAGATAAAAAATAAAAATCACTCCTTACACCCCTTAAACTGATAGTGGACACACCCAAATGATAATGATGGGAAAATCTATTCGTCAAATATGGGTTAATCACCATTTAAGTGAGAGCTGTTCACTCGGGTAACCCAATGCTCTCTTTCAGTGTTTTCAGCCACGTCATGAGAAAACCAGATTTTTGCCTATGTGAAAACAAAGATGCAGTTCAGCTGTGCAGTTACTGCACAGCTGATCAGCACCTTTATTTTTTGCTACATGGATATTACAATTCCTCTTCTTCTTAAATCTGAAATTCCAAGCTTCTATCCTTCTATGACTGTAGAGGCTGGTTTGTGTCAGGCCTGGTCAGAAACCCTGAAGACGGGTTTTCTCATGTTGCAGCTCAGTTATTTCAAAAACTGTAATTTGAGGACATGTTTTTGGTTCTGATTGTGCAAGTTCTTGGACATTGCTTATATTTGACTTGTACCTGTTCTTATTTTCTCTTTTAAAAACCCTTTTCTTGTTTGGATCAGGATTTTTCCCTCCTTGCATAATCTGGCTAAATCTGAAGATATACATGTAATAACGTAAGGAAACAATCATAAAGCAATGACAGGTGGAAAAAGGTCATGAAATAATTAAATGAACAGAATGTCTGAGTCTGGCCTCAGACTCAATGACTTAAAAGTTGTCTTACAGATTGGAGAGATCTGACTATGAGACAAGGGACATAACTAACCTCTGCTCAGATCCTACCTTTCTGCATCAATCACTAGACCTTAAATTTACAATACACACTTTGTCATAAGAGTAATCACTTAACAATGTACAAGTTCGTAAACTGTGTCTTGGCGGCCCCGGTGGCCGAGTGGTTAAGAGCGCTGTTTCTTAATCACTCGATCATCTCACCGCTGTGTCTGGTGTGGGTTCGAGTCCTGCACTGGCCATATGCGAGACAAGCCAAGTTCTGCTTGCGGGTGTGCCAGGTGGTTCTTCTCGGGGTTCTCCCGTTTTCACCCATAATCTTGAAAGGAACGTAAAACTGAATTAAAGAAAAAAAAACAAACTGTGTCTTGCATTATATGGCCATTACATCAAGTTTTGCTGTTGCAGATACAGTTGTGGGAAAAAGGTAAACAATTGTGAGCTGATTTTGATTGAGCCGCCCCATGGGAAAACCAACAATCTGCATAGGCGAAAACAAAGACGCAGATCAGCTTCGCAGTAACCGCGAAGCTGATTAGCACCTTTGTTTTCGCTACTCGGATATTACAATTCCTCTTGTACTTAAATCCGAAATTTCAAGCTTTTCTGCGCTTGTACAGGCCGGTTTTTGTCGGACCTGTTCGGAAACCACATTGTTGGTTTTCCCACGAGGCGGCTCAATTGTTTGCCTACTCACACTACATGTATGTACATAAGAAATGAGCCGCCTCGTGGGAAAACCAACAATTTGGATTTCGACCAGGTCCGACACAAACCGGGCTGTACAAGCACAGAAAAGAGCTAGAAGCTTGATTTAAGTAGCAGAGGAATAATACTATCCTAGTAGCGAAAACAAAGGCGCTGATCAGCTTCGCGGTTACCGTGAAGCTGATCTGCGTCATTGTTTTCGCCTATGCAGATTGTTGGTTTTCCCATGGGGCGGCTCAAATACCTACACTTTGAGACCTAGCTTGTCTTTAATCTTTACCAGATCCTCAAGTGGTATATTGGCTAGCTCTGTAACAGATTACACGCATGTTCTGTTAATACAGTTGGTTGGTTAATTGTGTATATTTATACTTTTAATTATGTATCTTTTCAAATGCTTATAATTCCCTTTTTACATGTACATGTAGTTTGATTGAGCCACACCCCAAGAAAGCCTGCTTTCTAGAAACATGAACACGCAGAGCAGATGAGCTACAGGGTAAGTGTGCTGATTAGCACCTTTATTTTTGTTTGGTTATGGCTTATTTCCCAGTCAACAATGCTTCAGTAATGTTGGGACAGCACCAATGCTGCCTGATTATTAATCAGTACAATAATGTGTAGCTTACAGGGTCTTGCTCTAGGATACTATTTGATGGAAGTAGGTATCAAACTCAGAACCTCTTCCTCCAGAGTCCTGGCCTCCAGGTTATAAAACTTTTTTCATGCTCAGCTCAGCTGAGACTAAAATTTATCCTGCTCATAAATGTTAAAATGCCAACAATTGTTGGCATTTTAACATTTATGAGCAGGATAAATTACTAGTTTTTGAGTTTAGAACCTGAATTTTCCACTTATTTTGACTACTTCAACATTTATTAGCAGTTGAAATTTCATGCTCAGCTGAGCTGAGCTTGAAATAAGTTTAATAACCTCGGGACCTGTTCTCTACCATAAGGCCACCCTGGTCTCTGTTTAGTTTACCAGTAAGTAAATACTTGTGCAAAAAAATCCCTCTACTTTTTGTACAATTCCTCTACTTTTTCTATTCCAATTTTCAAGCATCTGGGCATCGTGTTTGGCTTGGTTTGAGTTGAACCCCCAAAGATATCCAAAGGCAGGTTTTTTGCCATCACACCAATTATCCAGAGACAACCAAATCAATAGGTGGTAATCATGGTAATAGGAAGTAAACATCAGGAAAACATCTCCGTGCAATGAATACCCCCTTAAACCCCAGTTTTACATAGAAAAACTGGGGTTTGCAGGGGTATACCCATTTTTCTTATTTTTGCTCCAAAACATAGATTGTGGGTACTCGTTAGAACCGCCTCGGCGAGGCGGTTCTAACGTGTACCAACAATCTATGTTTTGAGCAAAAATAAGAAAAATATCAAAAATTTTCTAATGAAATTTTAGAATTTTTTTTTCACAACCAAAAATACTGTATATTGTATGGGCATGTTTTCGTAATGATGCAAGTCTCGAAACATTCTTATCCATAGCAAGTTGTTCCTAGACAGGTACTTGCAGCCTTATTACAATTTCATCTGCTGGTTGTTCTCAGTCGCATTGGTTGTCTCTGGTTGCCACTGTACCATGTGACTCTAATTAAGACATACCTTTCTTGATAGCAGCCTGAAATAAATAGGAACCACTGAAAATTAATACAGGCTTACAATTGTACAGTGTGTGTGAGCCTTCTATTCTTACTTTATAATAGTTAGTAATAATGTGGGCTTTATCAAAATGAGCCGCCTCGTGGGAAAACCAACAATGTGGTTTCCAACCAGGTCCGACACAAACTGACCTGTACAGCTACAGAAGCAGGCTAGAAGCTTGAAATTTTGAAGTTAAGTAGAGGAGGAATTGTACTATCCATGTAGCGAAAACAAAGGCGCTGATCAGCTTGGACGCGGTTACCGCGAAGCTGGTCTGCGCCTTTGTTTTCGCCAATGCAGATTGTTGGTTTTCCCATGGGGCAGCTCAAATATAGATTTGTTTTAAATTGATTCAAGATTACATTATGAATTTCAATTTTCATTTTACATAAAATCAATATACATTAATGTTGTACACATGTTTATTCACTTAAACATGTACATTACCTTTGTTGTCACTGCAAAGATGTACAGGATACATGTATGTACTCTCTGAATTCAGAATTTAAAGCTTCCAGCCATCCACAGAGGCAGGGTCTACTTTGACCGCATTAGAATGTCACATTAAGTTCAATAGCAAACAGTTTACTACAGAAGTGTTGTCAATTTAATAGGCTTTATCAAAATGTTTTTCCCATTCTGAAGGTACATTAAGGCAGAAATATTATTTCTATTGACCTACTGAAGCTAGAGTTGAAGGAAATCTAGGCCTATGTAAATTCTAACTTACATATGGATCTTTTTCTTCTTCCCCAACATCATCTACAGTTGCATTGTCTTTTGAGAACTCCTTTTGCTTTTTCTTTCTTTCATGGGTAATCTCTTTTCCACTTTTAAAAAGTAGATTCTTTTGTCCAGTCTTTTCAACTTTACGAGGCACTGCATCAGAACTGATTTGATCTGAATCTGATAAACCATTGTTTGAATCACTATCAGATTCAAGACTCTCACCATCAGATGCCTCTGTGTTAGTGTCTGAAGAAGTATCTCCTGCAGCAGTTTTAATCTTTAAGTCTGTCCTATCTAATTTTGCTTCATGTCCTTGCAGTGTTGCATTGCTTCTAATCCTTTCTTGTTTGACTTTACCTTTATTTGAATTCATGTTCTTTACAGATTTTCTTTTACCAGTCTCTGAATCACTTTCCTGACCACTTTCACTATCAGAACTCTCAGAATCTGATGATACATCTAAATCTTCCTTAGAATCATCAGAGTGTGATCCTGCCTTTGTAATGCTTTTCCCTTTCGCCATTTTTGTGGAACTTTCTTTAATACCCTTTTGTCCCATCTTGTCATTTAACCTTTTTGCCCTAATGCTACCTGTTTCTAAATCAGATTCTTCACTACTTGTACCAATTGTTTCATTTAGTTTAATTTGGTCTTTTTTAGACACTTGTATTGTCTTCGAGTTATCTATACTTCTACTAATATGCTGTTCTTTGATTCTCTTCCTTTTCTTTGGAGACAAACCATCTTCCAACACAATATTGTCTTTATCTTCATTCTTAAACTTTGTCCTTTTTACAGACAATGCAACAATGTCACTATCCAATTTTTCAGAATGTTTGTGTTTTCTCCTTTTAGGCTCCTCTTGAATTTTAAGAGATAAATCATCATCATTTTCACAAAGTTTATCATCACTGGCTCTATCTAAGAGATCATCTTCATCTTCAGTTTTCATTTTCTTCTTTTTAGTCTTTGTTTTCTCTTCACTTAGTTTCTTTTGTGATACCTTGAATTTCTTGCTGAATAAAGCTATATCCATGTCTTCATTGTCTGAATCTGCCTCCATTTTATGGTGTTGTTTTTTTTTCTTGGCTCAAAGATCTGAAATAAATGCATATTTTCTGGAATACATGTATGTTATAATATGTATTAGTTACTCCATAAATACCAGTGTCACATGATAATAGCAGGCATATATTAGTTAAGAGAAACGCTGTGTACAGAACTACACATGAACCTCAAAGTGCTTAAATGTTTTATTTTTAAATCATATACACATCAAGTTATGGGATAAATAGGACTACAATTATGAACTCGGAACTCTTTATAGGGCATGCCGCAGGATGAAGTCACACAGGTAAGTTAAAACTAAGTTTGTTCATTCGGTGGAGGTACATTACTCGGTGTTAATCGCTATGCCTTACAAAATTTGGAGTGCAAAATATAGAATCAAAATGGACTTTTTTCATCAAAACATTGGATATTCTATTAGATTTCCGGATTTATTCCAAGGTAAGGAATGTGTAATATTTTTGTCATATTATGATTTTATTAGCGTCTGAAAGTAGTTAGCGCATAGCGATAATGACCGAGAATACCAAATCCACCGAATGAAGAAAATGGCGGGAAAGGTGACCGATATTGATTTCTTTTCATGGAAGAGTACCTTGTCGACCTGCCTTATTGCCAGGCTTGATTCTTAAGTCATGTATCGAATGACAAAACATTTGACTATGCAATCCATTTCTTTTCATGCTTTTATCTGGAGTTAAAAATCAAGAGCCAAACTGTTATGTGCATGTTCAGGTCGCACACTTTAGAATCAGAACAGTTAAGTTTTGTTAACTTATGTTACGTAAGGAGTGTAACATCAAATTGACACAATCAGCACCATGACAGAAATTTAATCCCAACAGGCTAAAACCTGATGGGTAGAACAAGTTCTTAGCATAATAAATTACACATTTGCTACGACGATATAGTCGAAGCAAGTGCAAAATATGTTAGCAAATGAACACCCAAAAATTATAAGGTCGCGAAAACTCATGACATTACTTTTTCACGTTCATTTACTGAACTAGCATCTGATTAGAAGGGATATACATTTTAAGTTAATATTTTACGATAATTACAGTATAAATATAACGCAAAATTATTATGAATTATGTCGAATACTGGAAAAAATAATATTTTCTTCAATCATCCAGGTAGAATCACACGCTTTGTATGCATTCCATTGACACAGATCGTGTGGTTGCGTTCGATTTTATCTCTCGAGCATGGTGAGGTATGAAAGGTTCTGCCGAGCCGAGCCCGACATAAAAGGAAGGCAGAATTTATACGGATACAATACAATGCGATGGAGACATAAAAATGAATAGGGACTTCCCCTGTGCAAAAAAGAGTTCATGTTACAGGTAGGGGCGATGTTTACATAATAATCTATATTTTTTGAATTTATAATGATACTAAAAGGGTGGCTACCTTGTTTAGAAAGAGCTGAAGTCATCTTGCTCTGTATGGGTATGCGTGTGGTAATAAAGCATCGATGTTTTCTAATTTCCTTTCTTTCCAGCCTGGTGCCTTGATTGGAATTTTATATTTACATGTATCAATTATTGGACCTTACATTTTAAGGAGTTTTTGACGTTTTTGCATGCCTTACATGCATTTTATCTATTGATAAATGCGTCACCCTCATTACTGAGTATTATGCGCAGGGATGTGTGCGAGAGAATAAAAGTAAAAAATTTAAAGTGAGAGTGAATGACAGTGAAGATGATAGTGTTAGCTGTGCATGGTGTGACTACACCTATAAAATGTTCTGTTTAAGCACGTTAATCACATAATGGGATTATAAGACAAAGATCTTGATACACAACTCTATGTTATAAAAGCAAGTCCTTTGTTTACTAGACAACCCTGGTGTATAAGTCAGTCTTATATAATTTATTAGATAGAGATCAAACAAAGTTTTCTATCTGAATCTGAATCTGAATCTGAATAGTTTACTGGTGACACGCCAAATGACATTATTTCACCAGGGGGTTCGGATGGGAGGGAAATTAGTCCCTTGAACGCACGAGTGAAGCGAACTTGGACACACAGTCATCAGACATTTCAGCAGAGGAGACAAGTGAATCAGGGAGGTCATTCCAGTCCCTGATAGTCTGTGGAAAGAAACTACTTTTGTACGCTTCTTTGCTAGCTGAAGGTATCTGAAAAGCCAAAGAGTGTTGATTTCTACAACGCCTATTCTTTGGGATAAGGTCATCTGTGGGTATTCTGGCTTTACCCTTTAGACCTTTGTATAGCAATATAAGTCTACTATCCTTCCTCCTTTTCTTAAGAGATTCCCATTTCAGTTGACCTAAAATGCCAGTCATGCTCCCAGTTTCAAAAACATAATTTCCCGTCACAAACCTTGCCGCACGATTTTGGACCTTTTCCAGTTCTTCCTGGAGGCCATGAGTGTGAGGGTCCCAAACTGAGCTTCCATATTCCAAGACCGGCCGCACCAGTCCTTTATAAGCTGCTTCTTTCACATCTGGGGGACAAGAATACAAATTTCTCCTCAAGAATCCGAGAGTTCTGTTAGCCTTTGTACAGACATTGGAAATATGAGTATTCCATTTCAAATCATTTGTGATAGTTACACCCAGGTATTTTATGCTTTCAACGTTTTCCAGTAAAGTGCCCTCAAGGGTGTAGTTAGCCTGTATCTTACTAGACCGTTTATTTGTCAGCTGCATCATGTTGCATTTGACGGGTTGAAATCTCATTCCCCATTTTCTAGCCCAACTGCCTAGGCGATCAATGTCTCTTTGAAGTTTCAATGTATCCTCTTCATTCTTGATTTCACGATAGCAAACACAATCATCAGCAAAGAGTCTTATTTCAGACTCGATGTCTGCTGAGATGTCATTTATATACAAGGAAAACAGCAAGGGGCCGAGAACGGTGCCCTGAGGGACACCCGACACAACTGGAGCCCAATCCGATTTAATACCATTAACCACTACCCTTTGTTGTCTGAAACAAAGGAAAGCATTTATCCAATTCAATGTTGTTCCACCTATTCCATAGCTGAACAATTTGCTTTTAAGGAGTTCATGGGGAGGAGTATCGAAAGCCTTTTCAAAATCGAGTATAAAAGTGTCGACCTGGCCTTTTTTGTCTAAGATTTTGGCCCAGTCATTTATCACTGTAGTCAACTGAGTTTCACAGCTATGCCATTTCCTAAATGCGTGTTGCCTGTCCGACAGGAGTTCATGTTCATCAAGATGGGCCATAATATTTGAGCATACAATATGTTCAAGAAGCTTACAAGGAATGCATGTCAAAGAAACAGGGCGGTAATTGCGGGCAAGTGACCTGTCACCCTTCTTAAACAGGGGGCAAATATTAGCAAGAGACCATTCTTTAGGAATTTCACCTGTATCAATTGACTGCTGGAAGAGATGGGCGAATACCGGCCCTAATTCCATAGCCAGTTCCTTTAGGACTCTGGGATGAAGCTCATCAGGCCCTAAGGCTTTAGACGGGTTTAGACCTTTGAGAAGTTTGGTCACCCCTTCCTTTGTGACCACAATGTCATGCATGAATGGGGCAGATCTATCCATAAGAGGGACCTGTTTGTATTCACTTTTAGTGAAAACATCCGAGAACTGACCATTAAATTCTTCCGCCTTCTCGAATTCAGATTGAGCTATTCCACTTCCATTTCTCTTTTTCAGCGGGGGAATACCTTGGGTATCTTTTTTCTGACTGTTTATGTACCTGTAAAAATCTCTAGGATTAGCCTTAACATCTCCTACCAAGTTGTTCACATAAAGATCATGCTGCTTCCTGATATCAGCTTTGATCTCTTTCCGTAAAGATTCAAATTTAGATCTAAATTTTGCACTACCAGTCTTTTTAGCTTTTGCATGAGTTGCATTTTTTCTGCGAATCTTCCTTCTTATTTCAGGTGTTATCCAAGGGACAGAGGAAACTGAGCGACTAGTTTTTGAGGGGATATGTTTATCTGCCGATTCCTGAATAAACGATGTAATGAGATTGAAATTTTCCTGGACCGACCGAGTATCTGAGTAACCGTTGAAGTATCTTTCCTTTGCAAATTTAAGTGTTTCTGTTCTCATAGATTCATAATCACCTTTCTGATAACGATACACTTTTCTCCTAGGTTTCTTTATAGGGGGGATAGCAATTTTCAATGTGCCAGAAACAATGTCATGATCACTGAGCTTATCCGGGGAATGAATGTCTACAAACTGACCAGGAAGAGAGGTCAAAATTAAGTCCAAAGTATTTCTTTCTCTGGTGGGGAAATTGACTAATTGTTCCAAATCATGGTCATTCATGATATCTATCAAAATCTGACCCTCCGTCTGACTCAATGATGACCCAGATTTGCTGAGTCTGTCCGGCCATACAATATCTCTAAAGTTAAAATCACCTAAAACATGAATTAAAGGGGGTTTGTTGCCTTTATTAATATTTTTGATTTTGTCAAGCTGTTCTCTAAATAAATTGTCAAACTTTTCCAGTGAATTCAATAAGTCATTTCCATTGTCCGATACTGGTAAATGACCATCGACAGGTGGTCGATACCAGCTAGCCACAAAGTGAGTTTTCTTATTTACAAAAAGTTTGACCCAAACTGACTCTGAGTCATTGTCCAATTCTGTGAGGGGCATGTGTGGGATGTCCTTGTGTACAAGAAGCATAACACCACCACCATGTAAGGTTCTATCCTTTCTGTACACGCTGTATGGAAAAGATTCCGGAAATAATTCAGACGTTAATATGGAATTGTCAATTTTTGTTTCCTGAATTGCCAAAATCTGCGATTGATGAAAATCAATGAAGGCCAACAACTCAAGTTTTTTTCCTCTTATACTGTTTATGTTGATACTGGAAAATTTCAGACCACTAATAAAACTGTTTTTGCTATTCAAGGTTTCAGTGGACTTGTTTTCATGACCTCTTGCAAGTAGGTCAAACCTATTTTCACTTTCCAAGTTAAACTGTTCATTGAAAAAAGAGTCTGAGAAATTGAAAAAGTCACATTTTGGGCAAATCCATGTACAGTTTGAGTTTTGCATCGTTTCATACTCCGAGTCTGACATAAAAGAACAGTTATTGTGCACCCACATTTCACATTTGTCACACTGGACAGCCTTATGGGAATTCAAAACAGCACCACTGCATAGGCTGCACTCAGCTTTGCAGTTTGAACAATACCAATAATCATTACCCGACTCAATCTTTTGTAACTCAACGGAACCAAGATTTACGCAAGACGCATGGAAGCGTTTCTCGCAATCTTCACATTTAACTGCTTTCTCGGCCGCCTTACAATACTTCTTGCACGTGCGGCACTGGAACCTGGGGCCTGGGTTCATTTCTATATCTCCAGCCAAAATAATAAGAATCAACAAGTTTGTTCCCTTTGAAGGATTGAAACTGCGTAATCCTTCGGAGCCTCTTCGGTTACCAATTTTCCTTGTGAGAGCCAAGCTCTGAGCAATTCCACCAACTGATTTACCAAATCCTATACTACAGTCCTGGTTCGCATCTAAAATATCTCCTGATGCTGTCCACTTCCAAACACAGAGCCCGAAAACCAACAACAAAGCCAGCCTGAGGAGCAGCGGACAAGACTTCGGTGTATGGAAACAACATACCAGCTCTTTTCCACCCCGACAAGTCAACCGCCCCACAGTTGGACCGACAAAACCTGAAGCCATGAGTTCCAATTCAAATGATTAAACAAAAAGACCTTCAATCACTATATGAAAAAAAAGTGGGTGGGGGAAGGTCAAACCAGAAAAACTATTCAGATTCTTTAAATTTTATGACAGATCGTTGCAGCCCTGCTAGAGCCGTTCAATGTCACTGTCAATGAAGCTTGAACAAATTCTGGTCCAAAAGCTTGTCAGCTCTCAGGCCAAAAAGTTTCAAGAAAAGAAATTTTCAAGTAAAGTACGAATCGTTTTGGCGCGAATCGCACGACTAAGAAAATCGATGCTTAGACACTTAATTTGGGGGAAAACAGCGACCAACAATGAGAAATTGCAGGTCCCAAACTTCTTGACCTAAAGTCGGGAAGTTTTACAAACAAAAACAATGGGAAATTCGAAAAATAATAGAAAAAAACTTCTCTTTCAAAATTCTGTGTCCGTGTCGCCGAACCGAACCGAACATCTGCTGGGCCCGAGGAAGGCGTTGAAATCCGAGCCTGCCTGCATCAGAAAGAACATGTTTGATCGTTATTATTGCATTATACAACTATTTCTTGCGAAAATTTAGAGGAATTGTTCAGATTTTGCAAAAGAATCATGAACCTGAAAAGGCGCGGAAAAATGACGTTAGCTAACGACGTTTTAAAAAATTAAAATGCTGCTTTCGGGGCAAGCTTCAATGTCATCATGGCGTCACAATATAACGTTTTATTTTATACTTCACAGTGAAAACCAATGCATATCAAAACTTGATAAAATTGATATTTTCATTGATATGAAATTTCACAGATATCAAATCTCACTGATATCAGAAGTCACTAGTGACTGATATCAGCCTATATCTTCACTGTAGATTTTGGATTACTTCTGACGTTTCCATTTACTTGACGTCATTAAATATATCTCACTTCAGAAATTCAAACGCATATAACTCCGTTATTTATGGAAGAAAACATAAAGTGTGTGTATTCATTTTCTTAGTTAGAACGTAAGGAACACCAAAATTATTTGTGTTTTCAAAAATTTTTAGTTTTTGCATTTTCACCGCCTGCCTTGTGAATTGGAAAATGCCCGTGCGACGGTATTGTATAAAATAAAAAGAAAATTTGCTTTTTTTTTCGGTGAATACCAAATATATTTCATCTTGTGAGTTGAAAACATAAAAATTTTCACTCGTGCTGCGCACTCGTTAAAATTCTGTTATTTTCAACTCGCTCAATGAAATATATTTGGTATTCACCTCAAAAAATCAAATGTATGTTACGCGATGACGTCAATTTTTGACAGAGGCACTCTAACAAGCATAAGTAAAAGCCATGTATTACAACAGCACGCGCTCACGAGAATTGCCATATTAATACATGGCTTTCTATTCGTTAATATATGGCTGTTAATATCGTGTGACACGGATATTTATGCAATGATAATCATAGCCATTTCTTACCGCAGTATAACGTCACGTCCCAGTAAAAACGTCACCCTTCCAGTGCAGTAATTTATCTTCATGATACATTTTTGTCGGCTCCTCCTCCCCTTTAACCGACCCTAATCACTCTCGGGAAATAAACTCCGTGTAAGCTATCATTTGCACATACAACGTTGACGTCATAGAGAATATTAACAGTTCGGACTAAACCTAAGTTCGGAAAATTTGTGGTGCCGTTTGCTTAAGTTATTTAATATCCTATCATATGCAGCACACATTTTTGGTCGTATAACAGTAAAAAATTCCATAATTCATTATCTGGTCGCTGAGAACACTTCGAAAACTTTAAAGTTCCGAAGTGTTCTAAATGAAGACAATTGTTTCAAAGACAGAAAATATTGTTAATTAGTGATAATAATATGCCGCATATGATAGAATATGTGTATTTAACATTTTTCTTTAATATGAAAATAGCAACGCGCGAATTCCGAAATTATTTGCAGTACGAACGCGCGCTCTGTCGTATGACGTATACACAAATGATAGCAGTTTAGTTTAAACATATTTATTGCTCTTATTAAGCATGGGGTTGGGCCACAAGTTTTTCCAACATTAGTTACGGCCCTTCCCCTACAGTGTACATACAAAACGTAAAAAAGCGACATATAATAACTTTAAGAAAGCTTCATCAAGAATATGATAAACGGTGAAGAACGATGAATGATAATAATAAACTCAGTATGGTTTTGAGATGAGGAATGATTATGAATGTGGTGTGGATGAAAAACATGATGAGACGGCCTTGGTGGTTTAGCGTTTTTTTTATATTTTTGAAAGCATATTTAGAATCTTGCTTTTAGAGTGTTACCATTGGTTTATGTGCCATCGAAGCGTGATGATGTCCGAATAAAATTGTGGACAGCCTCAAAAATAGTTTGATTGTCTTCTTCAGTTAGGTTAGAATTTCCAGACATCAAAAGTTCAACTGATAAAGGATATGTCCTCAATTTTTGGAATAACTCCATACGCTGGTCATTATACTTATGACATTTAAAAAGGTAATGCTCAGCATTTTCTGGTTCCTGAAGACAACTGCAAAATGAATCAGGGCGCAAGAAGTTATTAAACAAATCCAGATTTAGATTGCTGCAATTATTGCGCATCCGTGCATGCAGAACAGATAGACGTCTGTTACCAGCTATGTAGTAACTGGGTACTTTAAGGTTTACACTGGATATACGCTTTTGTTGGTATTTAAATGACTGAAGAGAGTTCGAATCCTTCAGCGTATTGTCGGCTGCGTTCCAAAGACTAATGGATGAAGGGATGCATGATTTTTTAAAAATTTCTGTACGAGCGAATGGAATTGAATAGTTATGCATATTTCTAAGAGGGTAGTTTGATACATCTCTGACCAAGGGTGGAATCAGATCAGAAATATAATTTGGCACTTGACCCTGATGGACTTTAAACATGAAATTTAGCTTTTGTTGTTTTCTTCTTTCCGAAAGTGAAACCCATCCACATTCTTTATATAAGTTTTCTAAGGAGACAGATCTGGTCAGCCCAGTAACGATTCTGGCTGCTTCATTTTGAATTTTGTCAAGCATTTCAGCGTTTTGGACGGAACAACCATCCCAAACTGAGGAGGCGTATTCCAAAGTCGGTAGAAGATAAGAAAAATAGATTTGATTAAGTGCACTACGACTAAGTGAGAATTTTAATTTACGCATAATACCTAATACTTTTGCTGCTGAGCTTTTAACATTATCTAAATGGTCTGTCCATTTACCATTGAAGGAAAGGGTAAGTCCTAAATGCTTGTGACTTTCTACAAATTTAATAAAGGTATTCTCAAATTTAAGGAGTGGCATATAAGTTAGATTCTTTAATGTAAACAAAATCGCTTCTGTTTTTGAGGGATTAAAAGTAACAAGCCATTGTTTAGCCCACTGAGATAATAATATTAGATCATGATTTATAAGACCTTGAATGTCGTCTAAGCTTGATGCAGAATAGAAAAGAGAGCTATCATCAGCGAAGAGGCGTGTTAGGCTAAGAAGAGAATCTGCGATATCGTTCACGTAAATAAGGAATAGCAGCGGGCCTAAGACAGAGCCCTGTGGGACACCTGCATTTATAGGTTTCGGACTGGAGATGCATCCTCTAATTATAACCTTCTGTTGCCGTTCCGAAAGATAGTCGGTTAGCCACTTAAGAAATTCTCCATCGATGCCATGCTGTTTAAGCTTGAAAATAAGACCTTTATGCCAGACTCTGTCGAACGCCTTTGAGACGTCGCAGAATACCATGCATGAAAATTGTTGATTATCAAAACTTTGACAAATGTTATGGTAAATATCAATTAGTTGGAAAACAGTTGAGTGTTGTGGAAGAAATCCAGACTGGTATTTATATAATAGATTGTTGGTAAGTAAATGATTATACAGATTCTTGAAGGCTATGCGTTCTTGTATTTTGCTTAAATTGCTAAGAAGGGCGATCGGGCGATAATTTGAAGGGGAAGATTTGTCTCCCTTTTTTGGAATTGGAACCAAACCGGAAGTTTTCCAGATATCGGGAAATATACCTTCAGAAAAAGAGCGATTTAACAAAATTGCGAGCGGTTTAGATATGCTTTTGGAAACTGATTTTAGCATTCGATTACTAATTCCATCTAGACCATTTGCTTTGTTGGGATTTAGTGTTTGTATCAACAATTCTAGTTCGTTTTCAGTACAAGAGACTTGACGAAGCGAATTTTGAGATTTACAAAGGAAAGGCGGCAAGGTCGTATTACGATCATCCACATTTGAAATTGAAGAAAAATACTCATTCAAGCATTCGGCCTTCTCTTCATCAGAAAAATGAAATTGTTTCTCGCCGGATGGTAGTGTAGAACACAAAGGGGGAATAGCAGAAGATGAATTTTCATTTTTAACGAAATGCCTCACAACTTGCCAAAATTTACGTCTATCATTTTTCTGGAAATCTGATATGGATAACTCAAGATTATTATAAAATAATTCTTTGGCTTGCTTTTTTTTGATTATTGACTGTATTTCTAACTTTTTTGTATGATTTCCAATCGGAGGTTTTACCTGATTTTATTGCCTTTGTTTTAAGCCTATCTCTCTTACGTGTTGTTCTCCTTATTTCTGAATTGTACCAGGGTTTATCATCTGGCCTTACAGTAACGCGTTTAGAAGGAATACAGAATTTAACCATTTCAATAAAAATATCGTTAAAAAGACAACTTGCTTCGTTAACAGAGCCGTGAGACAGGCAAGACCAGTCAAATTCGTTAATTTTCGCATTTAGGGAGTTATAATCGGCCTGGTTGTAAAGCCAAATAGTACGCTTAAATGGGCTTTTGGGTTCATATTGAAAGGGTAGAGTAATGAAAGTTGCCGAATGATCGCTAATATGATTAGGTACAGGAAATGTACCGGCATCTAGAAAACTTAAGTCCTCGTTTATGACAATAGGGTCAAGAAGAGCATTCAGCCTTGTTGGTTCGTTAACTACATTCATTAAGGAATTAAATAGCATTATGTCTTTTAGACATTGAAAATCGGGGTTATAAAGATCTTCATTTAGGTCACCAAGAACAATAATATTGCTACAGATTTCCTGAGCTTTCTCAATATTCTGGTTTAACCCATTAAAAAATATAGCATCGGACGTGCGAGGACTATAAAAGACGCCTAATAGAAATAATTCATTCCTAGATTTGATTTCAACCCAGATGGATTCGTCACAATAAATCTCTAGTTGGGGCTGTCTTTTGTGATGCAGGTCGTGGGAAACATATAACATTACACCACCCCCATGGTTTGTCCGATCTTTCCTGTACGGTGAGTCAAAATTTTCAAGCATAAGACTATCCGTTGACACGCCAATGTCTAAATGTGTTTCTGTCAGGCAAATAATATCAAAATCAAGGAATTGCTCTTTAATGTAATCCAACTTGTTTCTTACGCTTCTTATATTGCTATGTAAAATCGAAAGTGAACCTTGGTGTAAAGTAGCAGGACCTGGGTTAGTTTCGATATCACCTGATTGCAATATTAGTAATATTAAAATCAACATGAATTGCGAATTAAGCAGATACTCTTTCATGTAGCTAGAGGTCAGGATACAAAATTTATCGCACAGTTCTAAAAAAGTTGCAAGATTGAATGAGAAATTGAGAAAAGTGAATCGGAATGTACATTTTCTACAGCATATATAAGTATTACTGTTGAACAGCCCTATACAAGCACGCCACTGGTCTAGGCTGTTACCCATTTGGTAACAATTTAACAACAACAAACATAAGTGCTTGTACAAGGGCTGTTGAGCAATAATACCATTTAGATGAACCATTCAGACCGTCTATGAAAGAAAGTGAAAACGAAATGAAAACAATGAAAATGTGCATGAAATTATGTAGAATGTATATGAACATATTATACAATGTCAGACAATATTTGTTGTCAGTAAATTGTGAAAAAAACACCCAGTATATACAAAACCAATGTGCAACTCTCAGTAGAAATGCATCTTTCGCCCATGCAGTGTAGGCCTAATCATATTTGTAATTCATAATCATGTGCACTTCTGTCCAGTTATTAAACGCATAATATATATGTCATTTTCAGCTCTTAGATTACGTACAAGATGCATGGGCGAGTAGCATCACGAATATAATCCGTGGTACTCAATTAGAACCCTTTCAGTTTGGTATATAGTATACATGTGCTTATCAGGACCTCTTATCAATCCATCGGTGTTAAATATAGCAACTGGAATTTTAGTTTGCGTCATATCGGCCGAAAGGCTATTTTTAGCTTTTGCATTCATACAAGGTCATGTCAATATTATGTGTATACATGTATACATGTAGCCTGGTAATACATGACAAAAAAGCGGTACATGTATGATGATGATAATAAAGACAAATGTTTTAACCATAAGATACTGTCCGAAGCATAGAGACCAAGATCAGACTGCGGTGTAACTTAAAAATAGTTGCATTTACGACATTTACCTCAGTGGCGGATTCAGGATTTCTAAAGAGGGGGTTCAAATGTACAAAAGGGGGGTTCGATTGCCTAATTTTACACAACATTTCTTGAAATTGCCCATGAAAATTAAATAATTTGGCTCCAGAGGGGGGTTCGAGCGAACCCCTTGAACCCCCTCTAAATCCGCCACTGTACCTAGGTAACTTGTGAACTGAAATTTTTGGAATTTCCAATTTTACAGCGCGTGGTCTTATTGGCCAATCAGGCTTTGTCAAGTTTGTTTATAATGTCTAAAGGTAAACACAACCATTTATAATGTCTAAAGGTAAACACAACCACGTGTTAAACTGTCAACTTATACGGGTGAAAAACGAGCCCAAAGTTAGAGCAAAAACGTCATGACTGGTTAACCCACAATAAAGTTACGATTGTTTATGGCAAAAGCGAGCCCGCCTCACTGACATCATCCATGGCATCCACGTACTCGACCCCGTCGTTAAGTTCCTCGAGTTCTTCAAGTTCCTTGCTGAATTTCTGGGTAGCAGCGAGATTACTGCTAACAATAAATGGTTTGCTCAAAGCCGTTGGTTTCACCAGCACTTTACCGTCGGTTGTCCAGAAACTGTCAATTTTGTTGTTGCGTTTCAATTTGAGTAGCGTTTGGACAGTCTTGTGGTTAGCTCTAGTGAGGTCCTCAGTGACAAATGTTTTGTCTGGGTGATTTTTAAGTTTAGATTTTCTACCATACACCAGAGCTTTCACTTTGTAGCTAAAGAATTTCACGATTATCTGTGGCTTCCTCAGCCCACGAGCTCCTGAAACTGGATGACAACGATCAATATCAGCCTCCGAAATCTTCAAGGAGTTAGGGTCGGTAAGTATGTTTGAGTTTATAAAGTTAGTCATGAATTTGGTCATTTGGATTTCGTTCATGTTGAGATCCATATTCATGTTATTGAAGCGAATCGAACTTCTCCGCCCATACTGCTCCAACCTGTTGACTTCCAGTTTAAGATTCGCGACATCAGATGAGAGCGAGTCGACTTCTGAGCTCAGAATATGGTTCTCGTCTTCCAGTTCATCGATTCTACGTTTGTTACTGTCAATCGTATTGCTCTGAGAATCAATAAGAACTTTTTGTTCCTGAATCGTTTCGGCCTGGGTATTAATAGTCTGCTGTAACTTCATATTAGAACTGAGAATTTCATCCAAGACCGTTTTCTGCACAGTTTCTACAGCAGCGGTAACAGATGCCTTAATTGTTTGTTCAATCAAAGGTTGAATAATGTGGCATATTTTGGGGGCTACACTGTTTATGAACTCCTCGTCATTGAAGGACATAATCATCATATCCGAGAAGGACTTCGGTTTCTTGGACTTAGTCTTCGAAGTGGAACCCAAAGCTTGACTAACATCAGGCAGAGAATTGTGTTTCTTAAGAATAGCCGGGCGCATTAATGGTGAGCCCTTACGCTTTCTACGAGCACCCTGAGACTCGCTCCCAGACTCAGCCCCGTCACTCTGCTCAGCAGCCTCAATATCAATTTTTGCCAAGTTGTCCATCATTCTAGGTTGGCCAGTTTATGTGTTTCAAAACAGAAGAAACACAGGCGTGTATACAATGGATACAATGGATATTGTCAACACTCACCGCTCCTCGGTTCACTGACTAATCTCAATATGTCCGATATATATGTCCAATATGCAATGTCCCATGCAAAAAAACAACCGGCAATATCTCCACACTTGAGAAGAATACAAAAGTTTTTAATTCAGTTTATCAAAGCTTAGTCCACGTAAATTACTTTACATCTGTCAGAAAGCCGCACACAAATTTATAACATAATTATTTTCCCAATTTACTGACTCCCGACACGTCACCGTCCTCCTCTATGTGTCGCCATATGATAGCATACACGGACTTTGTTTCCCGACACTGCTTATTTTTACACATCATATGTACAATATCATACATCATGTATAAACGCTTCGTCTTACAATTTATAGAGGATATTTGCTTGTTTGAGATGAATACCAAATATATTTTATCGAGTGAGTTGAAAATATCAGAATTTTCACGAGTGCGCAGCACGAGTGAAAATTTTGATGTTTTCAACTCACGAGATGAAATATATTTGGTATTCACCGAAGCAAAAGCAAATTTTCTTTTTATTTTATACAATACACGGGCATTTTCCTATTCACAAAGCAGGCGGTGAAAATGCGAAAACCAAAAATTTTTGAAAACACGAATAATTTTGGTACCACATTGTTCCTTACGTTCTAACTAAGAAAATGAATACCCACACTTTATGTTTTCGTTCATAAATAACGGAGTTATTAACCCGGATGATCCAGTCGTCCAATTACGTCCTGTCTGTCCTCCATAGACGCCTGGATCCGTCACTTAATTTTTCTCTTCACGAATGACGTCATCGCTGTGCATTGTGGGAAGGGTATTTTCTCGAGAACACGCGTGCATCATGGGAAAAACATTTATATACAAAATATTTTAAGAATAATTATTTATTTGAAATACAAAATATCATAAACTTAACACATTTTCCCGCTCCCTTGTCATTTTTTACCTGTATTTTTCGATACTCGTGAATTTGAAAAACCAATAAAATGTAAACAATGCGTTGCATTATGGGTAAAATATGAATCCTGCTCTCTGATTGGCCCTCTAAATTTTTTAAGAACGTGAAGCGGTTTTTGACAGGTAGGTGATCACGCCCTCATGGAGGCTCTGCCTGCCGATAGGGGGCGTGATAAATCGCGTTACGGAGTTATAGGCGTTTGAATCTGTGAAGTGAGACACATTTAATGACGTCAAGTAAATGGAAACGTCAGAAGTAATCCAAAAAATCTGACGTCATTACAGTGAAGATATATAGAGATTATCATACGACAATTTTCATATCGTACCTCGTATCAACCCGAGAATCCCGTATCAGCCCGAGACTCTCTTATCAGCCCGAGGGCCGAAGGCCCGAGGGCTGATGCGAGAGTCGAGGGCTGATACGGGATTTGAGGGTTGATACGTGGGTACGATATGAAAATTGTCATATCGTAATCTTTTTATCATATATTTTAATTCATGACGATTTTTTCCCTTTCTTTGTTTTATTTATTTCATTTGTATTTATTTTATTTTATTTTATTTATTTATTTTGACATACCGCCAAAGCGTGCAGTAGAACGCATATTATTTCCACATTAGCACAAATCGAAAATTCGTCTCGATTCGACATGACAAAATACTGTTGCCTGTGACATAAAACCACAATCCAACAAATCTAAAATGCCTGCGGTACACTACCTAATGAACTCAATACAACAGGAGCCTAGTGCTCCGAATATAATTTTATCAGCCAATCATTTGGTGATACGGCTTTTTCTCCCTAGGGATGATATGGGTCACGTGGGTATGTGAGTCAATCATTTGGTGATATGGCTTTTTCTCCCAAGGGAGTGATATGGGTTTATCAATTTTTGAACGGATACGGCTTTCGAGATACTGTGCCGCGATACTTGAACGTAACTCTTGTCTGTATCGCATATGCAAAAAGAACATATTTTGTAGTAAATATATGATAAAGGCTGATATCAGTCACATGTGACTTTTGATATCAGTGAGATTTGATATCAGTGAAATTTCATATCAATGAAAATACCAATTTTATCAAGTTTTGATATACATTGGGTTTCACCGTAAAGTATAAAATAAACATGGTTATCTTACGGTTAAATTAATATAACAATTTCGTTTCAGGTGAATATAATTCTGAAGTCATAATTTTTTTCCTCTATTGATGATACATATTCTGTTAATTCTTTCTGCCTCTCTGTTGTCTGTGGTTTGTTTGAGACTCTCTGGATGTCCACCTTGTTGGGAAAAAGCTAGGCATCATGCTATCCAAGTGTGATGTATTTTCCCGCCTTAGCTTAATGTGTGATGCATTTTCTCCGCCTTATGTATATGTTAGGACTCTTGTTCAATTACATCGATTCCTGGTCCCTCTATTCTTTACTTTCTATTCGTGAGCTGTTTCTATCCCATACCGGTATGCCAGTATATAGGCACGCGTGGTTTGACACAAAAATATCTGGTTTTGATCATTGCAAAATCAGCATTTAAGGAGGTATTCACACACGGTACATAAATATCGGTACCAACCGGCTACCTACTGTGATACCTAGGCCTTACTGAAAATGTTGAACGAGGACAGAGACCAGTAAATGTAACGTTGCCTGTGATATTGGCCCGAAGTGTGGGCAGATCTACCGCGGCAAATTTAAGATGTAACGCTACCTACCATTGGTCATAAATGCGTATCTATCAAATGTCTTTTGTCACATGATAGTATAGTCGTTCTTGAATATTTTGCTATATATTTCTATTTAATCGGCTGCTGTTTTGCCATGCTATGGCCGAATTGCGGATGTAGTTATTTTTGAATAATTATTTTTTCATTGTTGAGCGATTTTTGGGTGTCCCTAAACAGCGAAAAGTACCGTCCTTGAATGCTGGCTAACCCCCTATTTTTTTGCTGCACTTGTACACGGCCTGGGGCGATCTCTCGTCTGCAGCATGTGACGGGGTCCACTATAAGCTGTGAAGCCTAAGAATGAGTCTTGTTTTGGGGCAAATTACAATGGGAGTCTATGGGAACGATAATTAGAGGTCTCTGCCCTAAAGAGAATATCACCTTCAGGCGTGCTCCCTGTTTCGACACTGAAATGAAACTGTGTTTTCAGGAACCAATACCCCCTTTGTATCTCTTCATGATTTCACATCTGAAGCCCAAGGCGGAACAGACAGAAACTGGCCATCCTCGAATTTTAAAATAGAAAAATTCACATAAAAATGCACATACAAACAGATCAATAAACAGACAACATAAAGATTTTTCACAACAGAACAGCACTGGAACTGTTATTAAAGAAATTACTTGGGTGCTTTAACGAAATTTACTGGACCAAAGCTCACCCATTGCATCAGTAATGGTTCCAAACACCTCTGGGAAGTCAACAAGGTGCAGTTATGACCCCTATAATGTATAATGTAATCATTAATGATTTTCAAGTTTTTCACGTTCTCTGGTGTAATAAGGTTAAACTCACCATGATAGTGCATCATAATGTTAAAATGAAAAGAACAATATACAAAACAGACAAATTGAAGGTCAAGGTCACAGTTTTTACCCGTTATTTTGTGAAGAATAGGTAATTTTGGTGCAAAAATCCAATTTTAAGTGTAGAATTGTGACTATCATAAAGGTCAAGGGTCAAAGGTCAAGGTCACTGAAATGCCTTATCTAACCTTTCCTGTCATAGTCCTTAACAAAACGATACCAGAATTGGTGAAGCGTCAATGCTTTGAATTAATTCAGTGGCTGTATCTTTACCATGTAGAGAGGCAAATTTGTCTTATTTTGGACTTATTGAAGTAGGGGGTCGGTTGACTTTTTGAATAGCTCCAAGACTATGATACGTTTAACCAAGCATCAAACAGCATCGTTGTTATTGTAAGAGCTCCCTTCATTGTATAATTGCAATATCTCGTCAAAATAAACGAAATAATGGGTGTCTTTAGGACAGAGACCAGTAAATGTAACGTTGCCTGTGATTGGCCCGAAGTGTGGGCAGATCTACCGCGGCAAATTTAAGATGTAACGCTACCTACCATTGGTCATAAATGCGTATCTATCAAATGTCTTTTGTCACATGATAGTATAGTCGTTCTTGAATATTTTGCTATATATTTCTATTTAATCGGCTGCTGTTTTGCCATGCTATGGCCGAATTGCGGATGTAGTTATTTTTGAATAATTATTTTTTCATTGTTGAGCGATTTTGGGGTGTCCCTAAACAGCGAAAAGTACCGTCCTTGAATGCTGGCTAACCCCCTATTTTTTTGCTGCACTTGTACACGGCCTGGGGCGATCTCTCGTCTGCAGCATGTGTCGGGGTCCACTATAAGCTGTGAAGCCTAAGAATGAGTCTTGTTTTGGGGCAAATTACAATGGGAGTCTATGGGAACGATAATTAGAGGTCTCTGCCCACGAACTCTACCACTAGTCACATGATCGTCGTGTTGATAAACATGCAAAATGGCGACTGTCAATCTGTCTTGGATGGATTGGCTACTTGATGCAGTGATAAGTTTCGATAGGGAATTGCAAACATACATTTCATATGGAATAATTATTTATGGGTTGTTTGTCTTCTGTACTCTTGCACCTGGTTTCACAGCTCCGTACGGTAGATATGTTAACAGCAGTTTTGCGCGAGGTTCCTTCAACTTCGATGCTAGGACAGGATGGTTCATACAAGAGCTGCCTGCCTTTCTAGTGCCGTGTGTCATCCTCTGTTTGAGTGATCACACGAAATTACAGAGCTTACCAAACAAGATTTTCTTATCTTTCTACCTTATACATTACTTTCACAGGTAAGGTATTGAAGCCTATTTGCAGTGTAAATAGTTTTACTGTCCCATTCCCTAATTACTGCCTTTGATTAGTTTGCTATTTCCCGCCCATCCCACAACCGAGATGATGATCATTTATCGACTCGGTGTATGCAGATAGATGGTAGGGACTACATGTTGCTCGAGTTTTAATGAAAAAAATCTTTTAAACCCCTAAAATCGCCGAAGTCTTGTGGTTCTAAATACATGTAGATCTAAAAGTTTATAACGTATCGTTAAATGACCGTACACAATGTATATAAGACAACATGCTTTAAAAGTATATAGGTATGGAATAAACTGATGAAATCCGAACCATATGGCAAAACCTGCAGTGTATACAGAATACATGAACCGTATTCTTAATCTGGCAAAGCAGATGGCAAGTAGAGTTTGTGTCAGATCATCGTTTTGTTGCTCAGTTCTAGTGGCAAGTGTCAGAATTTTGGTTTCCTAAATATAAAACCATACTATATAAAGCACGGAAACTGGAAGCTTGATATTAGTGCAAGGAAATCTAATTCAAGCAGAAGGGCCTGTTTACTGTAGACAAAAACGGTCCCATAGCGGATCACAATACGCTTACACACACGAGCCGTGTCATGAGAAAACCAACCGGCAATGTGGTTTCCGAACAGGTCTGACACAATCTGGACTGTACCGTCAAAGAAGATGGCTAGAAGCTTGAAATTTTGGATATAGAAAGTAGAGGAACTGTACTATCTGTGTAGCGAAAACAAAGGCGCTGATCAGCTTCGCAATTACTGCGAAGCTGATCTGCGCCTTTGTTTTCGCATATGCAAAATGTTGTTATCTCATGATGCGGCTCACATTTTGCTGTGTTACCATTTCAGATGTTTCGTCTATCCTCTGTCGATGAAAAGCGGCAAAACCATGTCAGTGCAGGTGTTTCTGAATGCAATATTATTCTGTACAATCAACGGCTACTTGCAGAGCAGCTATATCTTGGTTCATGCGGAGTTTGGAAAAGATTGGTCCAAACAGATGAACATATATTTAGGTTTGTAAATTTGTTAGCAAGATCTAATACATCAGAAAGCAACAGTAAGTTCGTATAGACAAACTCCATGGACACTAATTGTTTGTATGTAGAAAATGCCATTTGGATTTCTCGAAGCACCGGGAGATGGCCGATGGTTGTTGAATGCGGCCATGCAAAATATACACCCACCCAATCCAACCACGACTAATTAAATTACAAAGTGCTGCTGTAGGCTTACCAGAAATCCATCGAAGACAATAATTGAAATGCACGGCGTTTGTTGTGTGGCAATGTAAACGCTATGACACCGGTTTCAGTGGCCAGCAACGACGTTAATTTGTTTCTTGACCGCTATTTCAGGCTCAGCGATGTTTATCTTTGGTCTTGTTACAAACATTCACTCCGACCATAGTCTGATGTCCCTAAGGTCATCTGGTGAGGTCAACAAGTACAAGATTCCCAGGGGTAAGTTGTAAAGATTGCAGATCGACAAGCATTTATATGAGCGAGTTTTCATAGATTTTAGATTCCGACAAGCATTCATATGAGCGAGTTTCCTAGATTTAAGATTCCGACAAACATGACTGAGTTTTCCTAGATTTAAGATTCCGACAAACGTCCAGGTTTCCTAGATTTAAGATTGGGGAGGGCACTGGGTAGATTAGCTGTGTCACTATAAAAGTATTACCCACAGTCGTATTTTCTAAAACTTCGACAAAGAGTGCCGCTGTTTGGTATTCGTGCGTGCTTACAATTGGTTTGGAAAGCATCGCTCTGAATATTAGTTCTTGTAACAGAAAAAAAGTGAAATAATCACGACCAAAGTAATGAGCCGAGAAAACCAACAATTTGGGTTTCCGACCAGATCCGACACAAGCTAGGCTGTACAGTGACAGCATAAACCTAGAAGCTTAAAAACTTTGGATATACGTAGAAGAGGAATAGTAATATCCGTGTGGCGAAAACAAAGGCGCTGATCAGCTGTGCTGTTACTGCACAGCTGATCTGCACCTTTGTTTTCGCATATCGGCTGAGACACAATCAGGGTTGCCTTTTGTGTTGCACTTGAGACAAAAAAGTAACCTCTTTGTATTTTCATTTTTCTTGGTTTATAATAACTTATGCCCTATCAGATTTATATTCCAGAAATAATTCTTTTGGCTCTCGCGTTTTTCAAATTTCACCATAGTGGGTAATGGGAATAGTTCAGAAAAGGAGCTTCAAACCAGTGTTTTGGGCTGCTTAAATAAGATCATATGCAGCCTAGATAAGTCATTGTTCCATGCTGCAATTAATTTAATACAATGTAACATGTGTGGTTGCATATGAAAAATTGAAGGAAACCTTGACTGCAAAACACATTTTATTTCTAGGGTGACTCTTAACATGGGGCTACGGACTCTACAGGCCATGCAAAAAATATATTTGACCACATCAGCGGTCCTATACAATTTCTTGACAAAACCTTCAGCCATGTTTTACTAGTCCTCAGTCTGAAAAATAATAAGACCATTTCATCCTTGTTAATAGGAATCTGGCTTTGAACATCCATTATGAAAATAGGGGCTACGGACTCTACATAAAAATGATGATTTTTAAAAAAACAAGTACTCTTCACTGTGAGGATAAATTCAACTTCCATTGATTCTAAACTTTCTATTGTCTTAACAATGAAAGACTAGATACCAAAAAATCATGTTCTAATCATGGGTGTATTTTTTTTACCTGCCAACTAAAGACACCATGAAAAATTGAAAAACATAAGAAAGGTAGTGTTTCACTTCATACTCCATATTTTCATTAATTTTAGTCCAAATTCAAAGCCTTAAAAAATATTACAGGGGACATATGTCTCCTTAGTTCTAAAGCCATATGCAACATATTTCATTCATGAACATTAAAGCAAACATGTTTACAAAACACCCAAAATAAAAGTGCAACATCATAACATGTTAAAAACAGTGTTTTTAGCATACAATCTCTCACTGACGCAAAATATTGTACACAATATGGTATCATTATATATCGCCAGAAAGCTTATTATCCCAGTGTTATAATAAAATAAAACCAATAGGTATTGGATAATATCACACTGGATTACAGATGCATAACATGACCAAGGTAGTAAAGGCAACCCTGATTGTGTCTCAGTCGATATATATGCAAATCGTTGGTTTTCTCATGCGAAAGCTCAGTTGTATTTATACCAGAACAGGAATAAAACTCGATTGATACAGTATACAAACTGGCGACAAATATACACGATTGGCCGAGTGTACACTTCTTGAAAGAGGACTAGTACCGCGTTAATTGCTTCCTTATGCACCAGTCATTTGTATCCCCGGTTCCCCTAGGGGAATCAGCGGGGCTAAAGTGCCAGGTTTTAACCTCTGATGAGTCCCGGCAGTGCCGGGGATGTGCCGGGGTTATAATTTCCCGCCAATACACGGTCACATGATTTTCAATTTAGATATTAATTGTATTTTAACATTTCGTTACTTTTTTATGGGCCTTATCTAATTTGCAAATGTACCTGTATTTTTACACGGGAGAGGAGTGCAGGTTAGCCAGCTGATCTACACGCATACATTCATGCCCCTCTCTCATATTTCAGTTTCATAAGAACAACTACCAGCTGTTGTTCCACATTATGGTCAGCTTCCGGGGAGCCGGGGCTTATAGCAGGGATTTTACCACAAGTCTGTCCCCACAGTGCCGAGCTTTTAGCGGGGCTTTAAATATTGAAAAGTTAAAAGCCTCGCTATTCCCCGGCCCTGGGGTCCGGGGATACAAATGACTGGTGCATTAACTCATATAAGCCTGTCGTCCTTTTAATGGGACATACATGTAGGCAAACAGTATAGCCCCAGATGTGACGCCGCAGAACTCGGCGTTCCATCTGGGACTATTCTGTTTGCTAAGAGGATTTTTATCAAAAATTTATATGAAAATTTAGAATCACCCCTGATGTCCCCAAAATGAAAGTGGACTCGTCCAAATGATAGCGATGGGAAAATCCAGTCGTCAAAAATGGGTTAAACATAATTAAACATTATGGTGTTTAAGAGGCAAACACAACTCTGAAAATCGGTTGCAGCAGTAAGAGTCAAGATATAAACATTACAGAAACTTGTCTTGGAAACTGAGCTTTACCCAATGAAAATCCGCGCCATCCTCCATGCAGACTAATTGGTCTTTTACATTCAGTGCATTGTTAGGACTCAATTTCACTTTATTAATGTGTTACACAGGAGGAATGTTTGAGTACGTTTCTGGTGTCAATTTCTTCGGTGAGATCGTGGAATGGGCGGGGTTTGCTGTGGCCACGTGGTCTCTCCCAGCGACTGCGTTCGCTTGGTTGACTTTCAGCAGCCTGGCACCTAGAGCTTTCCATCATCACAGGTAAGAGAGCCATTTACCGAGGAAGACTTCTGTAATCTGTATACAGTTATAAAAGAGGAGATACATTTGTATTTTCTTAGTAAAGTAGGAAGCCGTATTCTGCCCTGACATTGTGATTATGTTTGGTATAATTATGCTTTCGTGGAAGTTATCTTTGACTGATTCATGGAGCAGAACAGTTACGAGAATCCTTGTGTGTATCGATGTCTTCGTGTGCTCATTGTGTCAGAATCCAGCTCAATCAGTAATTAAAAAGGCGGGACAAATGCGGCCGCAATATGGTTCAGCTAGTACAGGTTCGTTTCATTAATAACATACCCCTGCAATGTCGCAAAATAAATTGACCCCGCACCCTACATTGCATGGCTCATTGCTGGATGGTTATTAGTCTGGCCTGGTTGAAACTTCTACAATTTGTGTATACATTTATGTGTTTTAAACTGGTAGTTTGTTTATATTGATCGTGAGCAGTCCGATTGGACAGGAAGCTGTTTTCGGTATGTACCAAAATTCCGACAGAATTAATGTCAAGTTTTCCACTTTCGGCGATTGGTATTATGTAAGTACTGTGAATACTGCCACTTTCTGACCTGAATGTTATTCATTGACATCTATTTGATATACATTAAAACTTGTACCGCATTCGCAATACATATAAAGTTCAGAAATAATGATTAAAAAGACGCCATTTCCTTCATCACAGACATATTTCAAGGAAGCAAAACTGCTCTTAATGTCTACTTCCATCTTAGTGTGCTCTCGCGCGTTTAATATTTGATTCGTTGAAGTTTCTCTTGGATGATTACTAATATAAGCCGTCTTGTTAAAATCGCCAGTCACACTTTTTCAATCAATTGTTTTCAAAAACCATCAAATGTCCTTAATAAATATATGTTTAAGAATGTCATTACGTAACTTAAAACATTGTCATAGGCAGGTACACATTGCATTAGATACAAGGCTATCGTTACTCTCTTTAAATAATCATGTCAACTGTTAATGATATTCTCAGATGTCCAGTTTTTATATTTGATAAACTTTAAGACAAATTATGTGCTGAAAACATGCATTTGCATGGTAGCATTATACAGGGTAGTAGGTATAGTTAGATATTCCATTTATACTTCAGTACTTCAGCGAATGTGATATAAGTTTTAAGGTATCTACAATAGATGCCAATGAACAACATTCATGTCAGAAACTGGCAATATTCACAGTACTTACAAAATACCAATCGCCGAAAGTTGAAAACTTGAAATTAAATTTAGCATAATTTTGGTACACGTCGAAAGCAGCTTCCTGTCCAATCGGACTGCTCACGATCAATATAAACAAACTACCAGTTTAACACACATAAATATATACACAAATTGTAAAAGTTTCATCCAGGCCAGACTAATAACCATCCAGCAATGAGCCATGCAATGTAGGGTGCCGGGTCAATTTATTTTGCGACATTGCAGGGGTATGTTATTAATGAAACGAACCTGTATATAATAAGTCGTATATTCCCAATGTTTCGTTCCAGGTATTACAAGGAAAAGTTTGAAGACTATCCAAAGAACAGGAAAGCTCTGATACCTTTTGTCATATAGCCAATGAATGAGTTTGTAATAAGCCAAAGAATTTGCTGTATAACCAATGAGCCGCATCGTAAGAAAACCGGAGTTTTGCCTAGGCGAAAACAAAGGCGCAGATCAGCTTCGCGGTAACCGCGAAGCTGATCAGCGCCTTTGTTTTCGCTATACGGATAGTACAATTCCTCTTCTTCTTAAATCTGAAATTTCAAGCTTCTAACCTGCTTCTGTGACTGTACAGGCCGGTTTGTGTCGGACCTGGTCGAAACCCCGAAGACCGGTTTTCTCGCGTCGCGGCTCCAATGATCTTCGAGTTATACTCAGGAAACACAACAACGGCTTTAAGTTTTAATCTGCAAACAACACAAGCTGTTTTAATGTACATGTATACTCGTATTTGAGCCGCGACGCGAGAAAACCGGTCTTCGGGGTTTCCGACAAGGTCTGACACAAACTGACCTGTACAGTCACAGAAACGGGCTAGAAGCTTGAAATTTTGGATATAAGAAGAAGAGGAAATGTACTATCCGTGTAGCGAAAACAAAGGCGCTGATCAGCTTCTCTGCGCCTTTGTTTTCGCATAGGCAAAAATCCGGTTTTCTCACGATGCGGCTCATTTATCGCAAATGCTCAGTCAAAATGTATTTTTTCTACTCACTGGTAGTTGATAAAAAAAATATAAATTTCTCCACATAAAGTATGTATATGTTTGTATTTTAACATGTGTGTTATTACATCTTCATTTTTTCCCTACTTTAATAAAACCATTAAAGTCTAATAAATGATGTCATGGTGTCAAAATGTCCAGAGTGTTCGCGCAGATCTCTGGTATCCCGTTAACACTAAAAGTGACGTACCTATTAGGATATGGAATAAGTCAACTCTTTGAGTTACAAAGAAAGAATGCATTACAGAAGATGTATGGTGATCATTGACTAATTTCTCATTTGGTCTATATTTATTTTTGTCATCATAGTTCCGCACTGACATGACTAAAATGGTTAACCGGGACGTTAACACACGTAATAAACATTTGTTTGCTTTATTAGCTCACCTGAGCCGAAGGCTCACAGGTGAGCTTATAGGATAGGCAGGCATCCGGCGTCCGTCGTCGTCCGTCGTCCGTCGTCGTCCGTCGTCGTCCGTCGTCGTCCGTCCACAATTTCAAAGAAGAATATTTCTGAAGCTAGTAGGCCGATCTTGATCAAATTTAATGTGAACCATAATTGGGTTGGGGGATTGATGGCATTAGGTTTTGGAGCAGATTGTGTCAAAATTGTGGTTTCCATGGCAACAGATAGGTCCCATAAACTTACAATGGGAAAAACTAAAAAAATCTTCTTCTCTGAAACCACTAGGCCCACAGCTTTGATATTTGGTATGTAGCAATGGCTAATGGTCCTCTACGTAAATTGTGCCATTCATGCCCCTGGGGTCAAATTTGGCCACGCCCCGGGGGGTCGATAGTCTCCATAGACTTACTATGGGAAAAAAATTAAAAAATCTTCTTCTCTGAAACCACAGGGCCCACAGCTTTGATATTTTGTATGTGGCAATGGCTAATGGTCCTCTACATAAATTGTGCCAGCCATGCCCCTGGGGTCAAATTTGGCCACGCCCCGGGGGTGGATAGTTTCCATAGACTTACAATTGGAAAAACTAAAAAAATCTTCTTCTCTGAAACCACTAGGCCCACAGCTTTGATATTTGGTATGTAGCAATGGCTAATGGTCCTCTACATAAATTGTGCCATTCATGCCCCTGGGGTCAAATTTGGCCACGCCCCAGGGGTTGATAGTCTCCATAGACTTACTATGGGAAAAAAATTCAAAAATCTTCTTCTCTGAAACCACAGGGCCCACAGCTTTGATATTTTGTATGTTGCAATGGCTAATGGTCCTCTACATAAATTGTGCAAATTATGCCCCTGGGGTCAAATTTGGCCAGGCCCCGGGGGTCGATAGTCTCCATAGACCTACAATAGGAAAAAACTAAAAAAATCTTCTTCTCTGAAACCACTAGGCCCACAGCTTTGATATTTGGTATGTAGCAAAGGCTAATGGTCCTCTACATAAATTGTGCCATTCATGCCCCTGGGGTCAAATTTGGCCACGCCCCAGGGGTTGATAGTCTCCATAGACTTACTATGGGAAAAAAATTAAAAAATCTTCTTCTCTGAAACCACAGGGCCCACAGCTTTGATATTTTGTATGTGGCAATGGCTAATGGTCCTCTACATAAATTGTGCCAATCATGCCCCTGGGGTCAAATTTGGCCACGCCCCGGGGGTCGATAGTCTCCATAGACCTACAATAGGAAAAAACTAAAAAAATCTTCTTCTCTGAAACCACAGGGCCCACAGCTTTGATATTTGGTATGTGGCAATGGCTAATGGTCCTCTACATAAATTGTGCCAGCCATGCCCCTGGGGGCAAATTTGGCCACTCCCCGGGGGTGGATAGTTTCCATAGACTTACAATTGGAAAAACTAAAAAAATCTTCTTCTCTGAAACCACTAGGCCCACAGCTTTGATATTTGGTATGTAGCAATGGCTAATGGTCCTCTACATAAATTGTGCCATTCATGCCCCTGGGGTCAAATTTGGCCACGCCCCATGGGTTGATAGTCTCCATAGACTTACTATGGGAAAAAAAATAAAAAATCTTCTTCTCTGAAACCACAGGGCCCACAGCTTTGATATTTTGTATGTGGCAATGGCTAATGGTCCTCTACATAAATTGTGCCAATCATGCCCCTGGGGTCAAATTTGGCCACGCCTTGGGGATCGATAGTCTCCATAGACCTACAATAAGAAAAAACTAAAAAAATCTTCTTCTCTGAAACCACAGGGCCCACAGCTTTGATATTTTGTATGTGGCAATGGCTAATGGTCCTCTACATAAATTGTGCCAATCATGTCCCCGGGGTCAAAATTGGCCACGCCCCGGGGGTGGATAGTCTCCATAGACCTACAATAGGAAAAACTAAAAAAATCTTCTTCTCTGAAACCACTAGGCCCACAGCTTTGTTATTTGGTATGTAGCAATGGCTAATGGTCCTCTACATAAATTGTGCCATTCATGCCCCTGGGGTCAAATTTGGCCAGGCCCCGGAGGTTGATAGTCTCAATAGACTTGCTATGGGAAAAAATTAAAAAATCTTCTTCTCTGAAACCACAGGGCACACAGCTTTGATATTTTGTATGTGGCAATGGCTAATGGTCCTCTACATAAATTGTGCCAGCCATGCCCCTGGGGTCAAATTTGGCCACGCCCCGGGGGTAGATAGTCTCCATAGACTTACAATGGGAAAAACTAAAAAAATCTTCTTCTCTGAAACCAAAAGGCCCAGAGCTTCTATATTTTGTATGTAGCAATGTTTGGTAGTCCCCATTATAAATTGTGCCAGTCATGCCCCTGGGTCAAATTCGGCCATGCCCCGGGGGTCAATAGTGTCCATGCATAGACTTTCATTGGTCGATTCTCAATTAATTTAAATCTCATGAGCTTACAATGTGATAATCTCTCAGGTGAGCTACAGGACCAATGGTCCTCTAGTTGTCTTCTAGAGTGATTGTAACCCAGCCTGAATGGCATTTTATTCACACGCACGCACACACACACACACACACACACACACACACACACACAGATACGTGTACGTAATTACAGGATTTGATAAAGCTGATACATGTAAGCCTGTAGCTGTTCAGTAGATTGTTGTCATAAAAGGAGTGTATACAAAATGTGACACATTGTGTAGTGAGATTCAACGAAAGTACATGTAGAGCATGCATCAGGAAAACATGTCCGTGCAATATATACCCCCTTAAACCCCACTTTTATATAAAAAAATGGGGTTTGCAGGAGTATACCTATTTTTCTTATTTTTGCTCCAAAACATAGATTGTGGGTACTCGTTAGAACCGCCTCGCCGAGGCGGTTCTAACGTGTACCCATAATCTATGTTTTGAGCAAAAATAAGAAAACTATCAAGAATTTTCCAATGAATATTTTAAATTTTTACAAATTAAGAAAAATCAGTATATTACATGGGCATGTATTCGTAATACATGTAGAGCATGTGCACCCCAGAAGAAGGTCGTACTAGTGAAAAAGAAAGGCTTGAAAGAAGATGTCGCAGGTTCAAAATGTCAGGACACTTGCATCGGTGTCTTAGTGACTGCAACGATTGGTCATGGGTTCTTTCCCGCTTCTTCCTTACCCAACCCTCCAAACATGCTTTCTTATGACGTGGCTCTTCATGGGTACATTCATTTCAGGATCTTTTGCAGAGTACTACGATTGCTATCTATATACATACCTTTTTGATGTTTTATTATTTAAAAATATACCGGACTATTTGCCAAAAGCATATTATAACAGGGTGATCGCTGGTAAAAAGAAAAAAACCTGTCACGAAATTTCGCTAGTGTACACTCAACTAAATTAGATAAGCATCAGTTTTCATCTGTAAAAGCTGACGTCGATAACAATGCCTAGCTTGACGTCTATCTCCAGTAAGATTGCAGTTGATCTCCATGCTGGATCATTAGTTGTTCACATGTTTTTTTTTTTTTTTTTTTTTTTTTTTTGTTAATTCTGCCATGCGATGGCTAGCTTTAAGTGATGGTAACTTTATTATATTTCCGATAAAAACAAAATTAGTCATTTAGTAAGTCAAAACGTTCAAAAACGGATATCGAAATAGCCATCCAGCGAAGCGCAATGCCCGTAATGGGATCAAAATGTCACAATGATTACGCACCTATGTAGGTAAAATAGATGCGCGCCACTAGATTGGGCCTTATACATGTAGCCTCTGAAGCAGTACATTTGTGTGGTTATCACAAACCCGAAAACAATGTCATTTTAGTCAGAGGCCAGAAAGTGAGATCATATTCACGTGTCAGCGTATCGAAATCGGACATCATTTGAGTTAATAAAAGTCGGTCAGCAAAGGAACCCTTTTTCTTTGCTTCCCATTTGTTTGCCCATCTGGAACCAGCCTTTAAAAGGGTGAGAGATCCAGGTATTGGTATCCTGAATCTTGCTTTCGAACCGCGGAGAAGGACAGATATACTAAATTCAAGATGAGGGCAGTGCTCGTCCTAGGACTGGCGTTTCTGGCTGTGACAATTGCAGGTATGTAAATGTCATTCTAAAAATAAATATTTTCTTTCTTTCTTTCTTTCTTTCTTTCTTTCTTTCTTTCTTTCTTTCTTTCTTTCTTTTATTTATTCATTTGCGACCCCTGATGAGTAAATTTAATGTAGTCGATACTCCTAAACGTATATAATTGAGTAACCAGGCAATGTTTTTCTTTTCATATTTGAATTTAATTCGAAATGTGAATTTTGCACAGAACTGCTTGGTTCCATGGTTTTGTTTCAATTGCACTTAACTTACAGTAGCACCCCTTTTAATGGGTATCCAACATATAAATGTGAACTCAAAAAAGATTTCCAGTCCTGATCAGTAAAGACAGTAAAGACAATAAATATAATGCAAACAAAAAGACATATATTTATACAATTCGGACTCTTATAAAACCCTTACACTTTTGATCTATCGGGATTAAATTTTGTGTCTTGCCAGCGCAGGTTGGGTTCGTACCCAGCTGCTTTTGGTTCGTAGGCTAAAGACATTCATTCAACCATACTATTTATGTTTGCTTACCATATGATTTGTTTCAGCGAATGTGAACAGAAAAAATAATTTAGAAGACGAACTTCTCCAAGACATTGAAAGTTACATTGCCGAAAGAGGTATGATCAAAAGAGGACCTTTCATGAAAAGAGGGAAAAAGAGGGAAAAATAATATTCAAAACGTTATTACTGCGACGCCCATTTTGTTTTCCTCAATATATCTCCGCCTCTTACTTTGCGTAAATATGGTGTTTCTAGACTCAGAATATTGTCACAATTTCCAGAAGGAATATACTGTATTAGATTGTAAACATAAGCCATTCAATACTACTTAATTCTTTTCGATTTCTTTCAGTAATTAATGCTATCTTTTTCATATTTTATTATAGATCTACTTTTTCACTAATTCATTGTATTCAATTCATGATTTCAGTTGTTTTTTGTCTTGTCTGCCTATACAATTTTATTCTAGCATTCGTGCCAACTACTTTCTAAAACGGTATGGGGCGCATTGACAATACGTGTATACATCACTGCTAAGCCTAATCTTCACACAAAGTTAACTTGTAGTCCACAAGATCCCAATTTTTGTCACCTTTTGCAGAATTGGCGGATGAAAATGAAGAAGATAAGAGAATTGAGGAGATTTTACAGCATCTTGACGAACGGTCATTAAACCTATTAGCTAGCACGATTGACCTGGACGCCCTGGATGACGAGCCTACACAGGACAGTGTAATGAAACGAGAAGAGAAGGTCCTCGCTTACTCGTAAGTTACGGTACAATGAACTCGACAATGGAGAATCATCGACAATGGCGAATCACTCGTAAAGATATTGCAGAATTCTTGAATCTTAGACGAAATATTATATAATTTTATTACAGAACTCAGTCATTTACGTTCATCTATGCCTTGAGGTTTGGAAAAAGAATGGAGTCAATTACGTAACTAATATTGGTGCAAGTCATGGTTTAACCCTCTTGATTTTAGGCTTACATTGATTCATTAAAGCAATAAGACATGCTTAAATCGGTATAATTGACCTTTCCGATAGGGCATTTGCTGTTGACAGTGAAAGTAAAGCACCAAAGCAAATTAATACAATATATATAATCGAACACCATTTAGTTTCGCATGATGATGGCACCGTTTGTGTGCAAAAATAACCTTCTAAAATGGTTTCTATTGGGCTATAGACTCGCCATTGTCGAGTTTGGTTCGCCATTGTCAAAATGCGAAAGGATATCATATCAACAGAGTTATCTCCCATTAGGAAATTGAATGAATTAAAATTCAGTGATGATTATTTTCCTGTACTCGGCTGAGATATGTTAGATGTTCTTAGTACCAAATAAAATAACATTCCCATGGTCGTATCTAATAGCGTTTGACCTCTTAGTGGTTCGCCATTGTCGAGTCCACTGTATAATGCAGATCCCGGACAGTCGACAGAAGCATTTTGAACATTAACCCCGACCCCTTCCCCCACAGTACAGTTGGATTTTATGGGGGCTCTAAAATATCCATTATCTCATATTAATTTAACCTAGAACATCCATGCAGAAAAAAAAATGAAAGTAATGGCCAGATCACAAAAGTATATACTATGATCAAAATCTATTTTACCGTACATACTATCTCTTATACAGACTGCTGTTAGCCGACAATCCCGAGCTCCGAGAAGTTCTGGGCGAGGATGAGAATGGGCGGGTGGACGTAGAGGCCCGCAAACTGAAGGGCTGGCTGAAAAAACTGGTTGACAAAGTCAAGGCTCTTGCAAGAGCAGCTGCATGCCGCGTTTGTAACGGGACGAGACCAAGTTTCATCAAGGCCTGGGTTTGGAATGCATTCAAATGGTTGTTCAAGAAGTACGCCTGCAAAAACTGTTAGAATCGCTTTAGACATTACCTAAGTAAACAAAGTTACAGTAAAGAAATGAACTTTGTGCTGTACTGAAAATACATCTGTGTAATACTCTGACAGTACAGTTGGTTTTGTTAGTAAGGAATGACACACAAGTGATATAATCAATAAAGCATCATGTGCATTACAAAAACTTGTCCATGCAATATACAGATTTTTTTCAGCTGTAAAAAAAATGAAAATTTCACCAGGAAATTTTGATGTTTTTGATTTTTTTGCTCAAATATAGATCGTGGGAACCGAGGCGGTTCTAACGAGTGTCCACAATCTATATTTTGGATTAGATATAAGAAAAATAGGTATACCCCTGTACACCCCAGTTTTACAATATGAAAGTGGGGTATGGCTATACGTTTCACAACCATGTTTTCCTAAAGGTGTTTCGCGATTGATTTGAACAGACCAAGGTTTTAGCAACATTTCTGTCTTTAGAACTTGTTCGTATGCATCTAGCGTGCTTAACGGGCATGCCATAATGTAATGAAACAGACCCAGCCATTTAACACTAACAAAATTCGTTGATGTAGACGAAGCCTTCTGATTGTCATTTTTCCCTGATATATTTAAACTTCAAGATACACACACACACACACACACACAGAGAGAGAGAGAGAGAGAGAGAGAGAGAGAGAGAGAGAGACTTCAAATAAAATCCTTAAAACGATCTCACGTGTTCTGGTGATGTATTATAGTAAATTGAGACAACAGATTTATTCCATGATTGCATTTTTCTTTCTTAATGAACAGGATCATGGAAAATCAAATAATCCGATGAGACATCTTTTTGGCCATTTTTTTTCTTTCGTCCATATCGCGGTATTTTAGCCTGTGTTTTGCCTACAAAATTGATGAAAATATAGTGCCAAATACTCGATACCCAAACAATTTTATGATATTTCATGAGTTCTGATTAAGACTGAATGGTTCAAATTCCCGCGGTGCCAAAAGTCGAGTTACGACCGACGAAATAATTCTATTGTAAATGTTTTATTATTGCACAGTTCACTACTTGAATGATAGTATTTTTAATTTTGGAAATGGCTATTGCCAGACGTCTGTCATAAGCCAAACTTAGACAGAATATCGTCTGTATTAAGCAAAATCTCGATAAACGGATCTCTGGAACAGATCCCTGATAAAAAATAAAGACGATGTCTGCAATTGCTGCTCATGCCATTTGGGATGTGTTGCAATCAGGCTTGAAGCTTGTATGCATGCAAACCGTTTTAAAATAAGGAAGTAAAGCAGACGTAAGATTACTATATAAAAGATAATGGAACTAACCGATTTGTGCTTAATACCCTTACTGGTTTAGTTATATCCCTGGTCCATCTAGTTTATCTGAATGCTAACGTGATGTCATTATTTTTGCGTGACACTTCATCAAAAGTATTAGCTGAGAATTAAAACCGCCGTGACCTCCAAGCATTTTTGTATGACTCCAGGTAAACTTGCCCATGCAATAAACAGTGATTTTTTTTGCGGCTGTAAAATTTGAAAATTTCATTAGGAAAAAAATTGAGATTTTCGATATTTTTGCTCAAAACATAGATTGTGGGTACACGTTAGAACCGCCTCGGCGAGGCGGTTCTATCGAGTGCCCACAATCTATGTCTTGGATCAAAATGAAATTCATACTGACGAATTATAGAATCGTAACATTTTGCATCGGGTAAGTATTTGTAATTTGGGCTGCGACAAGGTCATTCTGCGTTTTGATATGTCTGCAGTTCCAAAACATTTGGGAGCATGGCGAATTTTAAAGTGAGAATAGAAGGTCCAGAAATTACAATTTAATCGAAAAAGAAATCCGTCTCACAAAAAAAAGAATAAATAAAACAAAGTAAAAGTTTTACTCAATGCTTTAAAACTACATGTACGTGTATGCAGACTACCAGTTGGAAAAATAATGGACTCAATGCATAAAAAGTAATAATGTCCCCCGCCCCTTTTCCCATATATATATATAACTATTCGTTTAGTTTCGAACGTCCTTGTACGCATAGGTTACGACGACCTTGCAAAATAGACGAGTATATATACTTTTCGATCTATCTGAAAACGTCTTCGAGGTTTCCCAACCCGGCCTGTACTGTCATAGAAGAATGATGATTCGGATTTCGACAGAAGAGGGATTTTAGTATCTGTGTAGCGAAAACACAGCTGATCTGCAACTTTGATTTCGCACATACATATTCGTTTTCTCATAATGTGGCTCTAGTGCACTTTGAGCACTTGCCCATCTGTTGCTTGAAATTCCCAGACATGGTGACAATAAGATTGCTAATTGCTGTTAAATCAGACTGAAATTCAATTTCGATTATAACCTTCAACCAGGCTAGTCTGTCTATGACATTTAGACCCCTATTTAAAAGCCCTGTTCTCACTGTCCCGGTTTAGGTACCCGGTTCACCCGGTTTGATAAACCAGGATGAACCGTGACGAAGCGGGATAGAACAGTAGCGCTATCAGGGCGCCACCGTGGACAACCGTAGGAAATCAGGGCGAACCGGGGTAGCAGGCGAGCCTTCCCGGGGCACACCGGGAGAGATGTAAAATACCGGGTAAAACTTGGGCGAATCGGCACCGGGACATACCGTAGCACCAAAGGGGCTCGACCAGGATGATCCGGCATAAACCGTGGGTAGTTGGGGGCGACACCTTGATTTTCCGCCACAAACCGGGGCTTCACCTTTTGGACTCCACCGTGATGAACCGAGCCATAACGGCTTTAAAGGTTTGGCCACGGTGAACCCCGGTTTTGCCCGGTGGCGTCCCGGTCGACACGGATAACGCCACGGCAGTTCTAGCCGGGAATCTCTGAGACATCACCGTGACTTGACCGGCAGTGACTGCGACGACACCGTAGACAACCAGGGTAACACCTGGCTTTACCGTAGTAAAACCGGGACACACCGGCCTGCGACGTAACGACACCGTGGTAGAACCGGGGAAAAGACCGGGGCTCCACCGGGGTAACGTGACCGTGACCGTGAGAACACGATCAATTTTTGTAGGAAAAAATCCCATATTTATCACGGTTTACCGGCTTGTCCGTGCACCGGGACAAACCGGTGTGAACCGGGGTTAGAGCCAGGACAATGAGAACGAGGCTAATAAGGCTATGGACTTTGTGATTACATGTATTAGCATTATAAAAACAATCAGGGCCCAGAATTACAATACTTCCTTAAAGTTAAGGCCTACCTTAGTTAAGGTGACAAATTTGGACTCGATATTTTACCGTTAAAATCAATAACTGTTTTCACGAAAATATACAGGTGTGTAAAATTAAATGCCATTTACATTATCAAACCGATAAGTTTGATTTCATTAAGATTTGGTTGCTTCGTATTGGATGCTGAAATTTGCCACCTTAACTAAGGTCTTCCTTAACTTTAAGGGAGGATTGTAATTTTTTGCCCAGGCTTGCAAATTGTTTCATTTTGATTCAACGGTCGTTTTCAAGGGGACTCCGGTGTTAATATGTGCAACATGAAAAAAAAAAAGAAAACAATAAAATAAAAATAATAATAATAAAACAAGATCGTGCGGGTCGACAGCGTATATTACTGCGCATTGATTTTTTTAGCTCATCTGAGCCGAAGGCTTACAAGGTGAGCTTATAGGATGGGACTCGAGCCGGCGTCTATGCGTTCAAAAATGATAAGTAGTGTTGACAACATTATAGCCCCTACATTTATGATCAGGGACCCGTTGTTCAAAACTTCGTTAGCTTAACGCCATCGCTAAGACCTCAACTCGTTAAGTAAATGTCGACTACATACGCATAAATACACTGTTATTTTTTGTTGGTAAGATGTGAGAATCCTTTGCATTGCAAAGGATCCTCACATTTTATCAACAAAGAATAACAGTATATTTGTAATATTCATGTTTGAAATTTTAACGATTCGTTAACTAACGATGTCTATAATTTTGAACAACTGGGCCCAGATCTTCATTCTGGCAGGTAACTATAACAATTTTAATATCTCAGTTGAGTTCGAATTTCAGGGACTGCGGAGTTACGGAGAATGTTTGAAAAAAAAAAAAAAAATAGTGTTGTCAACACTCTATCCCCTTCATTTTTGATCGGATTTTCATCATTTTTGCAGTAACAAGAACTTTAAGATATTGGATGAGTTCCAAATTTGGCCAGAATCCATTGCTGATTGCGAGGTTAGCTGCCCTTGAATGTCTAAAATTGATATAAAGTGCTGTCTTTTGAGCCTTTATTTTTGATAGGTCTTGTTCATTCTTGACAGTAATAAGGACAACCAGATCCCACCTCTGGTTATCGAGTTAGCTGCCCTTGAGTGTAAGCAGTGTCAACACAGTATAGTAGCGCTTCCATTTTTATCGGATATTCATCATTCTTAGCAGAAAGAAGGACAGCTATAATAACTCGGATGAGTTTGCATTTTGACCAGATCGACTGAAGGACTGCGGCGTTAGCTGCCCATAAACGTCTGAAACGAATGTTGCTGAACTGAAGTTCGCAACTAAACGCAAGTCTACGTTGAGGGACTTATGCATAGGTGTGACGAGGCCTTTAAGAAATGTATACGTAAACACACGTTACAACCAGTGCACACATGTTACAACCGATGTTCGATGTTAGCATGCCACGTTCGATTCAGTATCATATGAGACACTAGCGCATCACGACACATGTAAGCTCTTGATACTTTTCTTTAAATTAAATAAGTTACATGTTGAAAATTATCAGATACATATAACTGAGAAAATAAATTCTGATATTTCTACGTTCATTGTTTCCTTTTTCTCTTTTAAAAACGCGACTATACTTTAATTGTTACGACCAAGTAATAATATGCTCACCGGCAAATTTAGTCAGTGAAAATAGATTTAAAACCCCATCGGGACTGTTTAAATCGCTATATAGCTTCAAAACCGCTTGATAATTTGGAATTAAAATTACAAGCCGTAAAGATGTGAATAAGAACTAGCATTTCCAACAAAAACGATTGAAAAATCGCTTGTGGTTTTGCCATAGTGCAAACACCGATTTTCGTTCTTATTTCAAATGAAAGGGAGGTAATCTCAAAATAATGAATATTTGACATGTTATTTCTTGAGACTGGCTGAATTTTGAAAAAGGTTTTTGCGGATTTTTGTCACAATTAACAACCTCTATCAGACAGTGTTTTTAATAAAAGTGCCGATTTTATCATTTATCAGGTAATTACAAAAATAATGTTTCACGAAAAAAGTCAATAACTCTTAAGTGGGACAACTGGTGGAGTTGCTTTTCAAAAGAAAGAAACTGCCTTTGCAAATTTAATAATGGGAGACATCTAAGGCAAGCAACAGGGTATACTGGTAATCGGGCTTATCAAAGTTACTGACTAAACTTTTCCTCTGAGTATATTATTAATAACAAATAGAACTATTTGTCACTCTCAACAGAACTCAGAAAAAACGAGTCGCGTGAACTGGTCAGACATCATCAAAATGATGAAAGAAGTGCTTGCTGCTGGACTGATATTTTTGGCTGTTTTATATACCAAAGCAGGTACTTGATATTTTAATAACTAGAAAATTGTTCTTGTAAATAGTCTCGTAGTTTCGAACCTTTTGATTACTATTTACGAATAATTGATTCAAACATTTCAAAATAATTTGAGTTTGAGCATACAGAGTGAAAACTCTCATTTCATTTGGGGAAAAATACCAAACGGGCCACTGCTCCAGAAAAACAACAATGTGCATAATTATGCGAAAACAAAGATGTTACTGCACAGCTGATCAGCGCCTTTGTGGGTACAATTCCTCTAGTTTTTAATCTGAAAGGCCTAGGGGATTGAAAGGCCTGATTTCGGCCTCATGCTTTGGCAGTTTTGAAATTTTGGTTCTTCTGTGTGTTACCATGGCAACACCTGTAGGATGAATGAAGGATTTTGTCTAGATTTAAAAGAAGAGGCATCTCTCTGCTTTCAGTAATACATTTCTCACCTAAATTCCAAAGTTTTAATTTTACCAGAATCTGAGGCCAAAAACAGGCCTTAAACACCCTAGGCCTTTCAAGCCTCTAGCCATCTTCTTTGACTGTATACAGGCCGGTCTGTGTCGGACCAGGTCGGAAATCCAAATTGTTGGTTTTCTCATGCGAATGCTCAAAATAAAACTGCACAAAAACAATTGGGTTTGTGAATTGATTATCATACTTCAATTTTAATACACGTATTAACACACAAATGCCGTTGCTTTGCAGACACGGACAAGCATTCAAATGACGGTTCAGTGAAACTAGAGGAAACGGCTGTGGATCAAAATGAGGGGTACGTATCATGAAAACATATCCGTGAAGTGTATACCACCTCAAACTCCATGGGGTTTACCGGGGTATTTTTGTTTAGCTTATATGATAGGCAGGCATCCGGCGCCGGTCCGTCCGTCGGCGTCGTCGGCACAGTGGCTTTTCAAAGATCTTCTCCCCTGAAACCGCTTGGCCAATCGAAGCCAACCTTCATGCGGAGCGTCCATAGGAAAAGGGAACGAAAGTCCATATCAATGGTCCAGGTCACATGACCAAGATGGCCGTCATGGCTATAAATAGCAAAACCTTAAAAAAATCTTCTTCTCCAGAACCAGAAGGCCTTGGCATGAAGCATCAGGGAGAGGAGCTCTACAAAATTTATATTAATCATGACCCGCGGGTGACCTTGGCCTATTTTAAGGCAATGTCAACATAGGTCGCCCATGCATTTGAATGGGGGTAAACTGTTAAAAATAACTTGCAGGAAATGGGCAAATGGACTGAAGATTTATAATTCTGAAAAAATATGGGTCTGCCCCCACCCCGGGGCAATTTACAGTTATGCTACGACGAAAGGTAACACCAAGTGAACTTGAAGTGCACTGAATATAGACTTCATCTAGACTAAGTTCACTTACATGTACAGTGAACGGCAAAGTGCACTATTGTGCACAAGGTTGATAACACAATAGTGAACAAGACTATAGCTGCGCTACATAGCTGTTCTTGGTTCTTGTGTGTGCTAATCAGTGCTGTTATACTTGGATTTTTTTCAATGTGCAGGGCAGTGCTTAGCTAAGTCCAGCCTTGGATGATTTCATTGTTGAGAAAGGGTCCCAGAGCTGACAATGTATAATTGAAGTAAGGGTGACTATGCTTGTTGTCTTTGTACTATACCTGTGTTTCACCTGAATGATTTCAAAATAGGTGAAGTGTATGGTAGACGCACAAAAACATAAACATTTTGTTTCTAAAATATAACCATACAGCTTCACTCAATATTTCTATCAAGTTAGCCAATGCCTCTATTTTTGTCAACAACTCTTTGCTTTACTGATGGTACATGACCATGAACAGTCAAGGTGGCAGCAATTTTTCTGCAGCAAAAGCAGTCAAGTTAATGGCAATTTTGCTTGCAGCGTTAGAATTAAATTTGCTGCAGCAAAATACAGTCAAGTTAGCGGCAATTTTGCTGCAGCGAAATTGGTCAATTAAGCAGCTATTTTGCTACAGCGAAAAACAGTCAAGTAAGCAGCAATATCGCTTGCAACGAACATTTTTGTCGCAGTTTGATTTGGCTTTAATGGCAATAGCGCATAAGAAAATGACATTTAATGTCACAATCACATCTTTTCGACGTCACCTACGAAAAAAGTTCCATGTAGGTGGAAATGTTTGTCGCCATTTTTTATTATCTTATTCTTCTTATTTTTTTTTCTTTTTCGTTTGGCTGTGATTGATGATGAATGCTGCAACAGAACTTTTCTAGACCACATATTACCAACGTTATGGAAAATGTTGCCAATTTTTACAGTTTCTTCTGGCTGTGAGTGCTATGGGGAAAAAAAAACTTATGCCGCAAACAAGACTTTTCTATCCCACCCATAACATAGCTTAAGGACAAAAGTTCCCTGCCAACAGTAAAAGTGTCCATAGACTACAGGGTAAAAGGTGGGATATAAAACATCTGTTTGTGATGACATTCGTCATCTTTTCTTATAGACGTTGCGTCAGAAGTTGCCGTCATAGCGCTAATAGACAGACCTAAACGAAAAGGAGACACCGAATTGTGCCGTAGTTCACCTTAGTGATTTGCTTATCAGTGTAAGCTTCAAGATAGACGATGATACTCTGGAGCCTTGTCTGTATGAACAATAGACAATAGGTGGCAAAAGTTTCGATGCAGCTAACTTGACCGTTTATTTATTTTTTTTATTTTATTTTATTTATTTATTTTTTATTTTCATTTTTTTTTACTGCTGCTGCTGCTGCTGCAACAGATTCGCTGCTAACTTGACTGAGCTGTCAGTGACACTTTACAGACCCGTACTGTGACTTCCAGTAAGAAGTTATTGCACTTTTTCTGCTGCTTTCATTAGTAAATTAGTAATTTAAAGTAAGCCTGCATCATTTGATATTCAATTTTATCATATGACGTCGCTGTTTTCCAGTGGATAACGTCATGTCATAAAAATCGTATGACCACACGTGTAATAACACTTTTGCGGGAATACGTAACGTCATTGACGACGTCCGTAACAACAATGTAAATTTTCATTGAAAATATGTCCACTTCGAAGGCGATAAAATCCTATTTTAAAACTCATATGATAAAACGAATCTTACACTCGTGGTCATTTCATATGAAATTTATTAAACTCGCCAAAGGCTCGTTTAATAAATTTCATATGAAATGACCACTCGTGTAAGATCCTCTATGTATCAGAATAAAAGTTTTAAACTTGAAAGGAAAAACTGAGAGTCTTACAATAAGAATTACTAAGGGAATTTTCAATATGATCATACATACAGTCATGTAGTACAGAATATTTTTCTGTGACAGTATGTGTTTACCCATCATTTTCAGTGCATGAGGTTAAATTTTGACACTGATTGGTTCAACAATAACAAGTGGGTCAAAGTAACAGTCCAAGTGAGAACTACCTATCTTTAAATGTAATGGTCAAGTTTGTCATTGTCAATCAAAAATTGACAGGCTCCGCCCTGCACATTGAAAAAAATCAGACTATACCTGGATATTGAATGTTTAAAGTTATACACTGAAAAGCAAACATATAGCCAAAAAGGAAATATAAGCCACATTGCCCTTATATTCATTCATTCATTCATTCATTCATTCATTCCATTCATTCATTCATTCATTCGTACGTTCGTTTGTTCGTCCTTTCGTTCGTTCGGTCGTTCATTCATTCAGAGAGAGAGAGAGAGAGCCTGAGAGAGAGAGAGAGAGAGAGAGAGAGAGAGAGAGAGAGAAAATATAAATAAAACTTAAAACTAAAATGAACCAGGGTGGGCCTAGCAACGCAATACAGGATGAGTTACATTGTGAACAAGGCGGGTGCAAATGGAAATTCAGCTGTTGTTGTTCTTTCAAATGAGACCAGCATTTAGGAGATAAACTCTGCAACACAAGTTATTGTTTAATTCAACAGATGGGTTAAGCCCTGCTTACACAGAGCTTGCAACTGACTCGCGACCGCTTCGCGACCTAAAATCGTTGAGGTCGCGGAGAAGTCGCCGGCCGGTCGCCGACTACAGTCAGTCGCGGGCAGTATTTTGAACTTGCTCAAAAGACTGGCCGCGACTGATTTCAGTCGCGAAGAGGTTTCAAAGGTCGCGAACTGGTTGGCGATTGATCGCCGATCTGTCGGCGACAGGTCGCCGATCAATCGGCGACTAGTCACGTAATTTTTAAAATGAAAAGGTTAAAGTAGGCAATGACCAGGAAACGGCGCAGTCAGAAAGAAATTCCCACTCCAAAAACAGAAATGGGAAAAACTAAATGGACAATCAGGTACTAAGAAATAGTAAGCCGAGTGAGCAACTGTTTACCAGTAGGCGGTACTCGAACTTTACTAAAATTTGAAAACACATATCAGCTGCAAACAGCACAAAACTCAACACCAAAACATAAAACAGTTAGAACCACAACAGAAGTATCGCCTTGGAACGATCAGTAATATAAGCCTGTGTCACACCTTCACGCAAGTGTCATTGGCGTATCGCTCACGCATCTTTGAGAATTTCGATACGTTGAGAACCTATGTGAACAAACGGTTGTGTTCACTTTGTTGGTGCAATTCGCGCATTACAGTTATTAATAATCAGAGATCGAAGATGCCACCAAAGATAATATAGATCTACATGAACACTAAAATAAAACGATCGAGTGGGAGGGGAGAAACATCTTTAATAGCTCCCCATCGTGTTCGCAAGACGTCCCCAACAAATACAGAGGCTATCGTGAACGTAGCCCTGAAAGACACGGCACCCGGGACCGTTAGAAACATCTGAGCTACGACAGTGGAAAAACGAACACAAAGCTATTTTAATAAAACAGTTGCATACTCTTGGAACGCCACAAAATACGAAACACATAATCCACAGTTAACGTATATACATGTAGAACGTACGTAGAAAATTCGCCGTTGATACGCGCGTCACGCCATACGTGGGTCGCTGATACGCCGTAGATACGAAAAGAGAGTCGATGATACGCTACCCGTACGTAACAGATATGAAAGGCATGCCGTGCATACTACATGGTTACGAGGCCGCGATATAAATCACGGTACGTGTGACGTATCAGTAGTATAAGGTACGTATCAACGACGTACCTGCTACGTTGCTTTCGTATGTACGACGTATGTATCATCGGACGTATACATGGTGTATTGGGGACGCCAAGTATGAGCTACGTATGGAGTAGTATGAGCTACGTATGCTCACAATAGTGTGACAGCAGTGATAAAATTACAGGGGACTTAAACCGGTTTTACGGGTACCCAACCACACCCTCTGCTTCTGAAGTGGTTCATACAACATTTAGTTAGTTGTTCGATCCTCGTGGCGGCTCTATAACTAACCGATAAATGATCAACAAGGACAATCAAATAAATTATGATAACCACCATGATAAATCAAAAACGAGGATTCATAGATTCAATAAGCTGCTTGGCGATGGAGATCCCTGGGCGCCAAACAACATCGCTGAAAATAACGAGCAAAAGAAATACACCTCTTTTTGTAATCTGCATCTTTTCCCAGGCAGCACTGGGGCATTAAGTCTCTGTAGCCCGCTCTGCAGATGCAATAACTGCATTTGATGTGCCTCCATGTTGAAAATGGTACCCATAATACAGTGCGTTCGAAGACTTCCTGCAGCTTGTGCAATGCATTTGTGTATATAAACACCGTACAGTCGGCGACTGGTCGGCGACAAATCGGCGACAAATCGGCGACTGGTCGGCGACTAGTTGGCGACTGGTCGCTGATCATTTCATCACATCGGAAACAGATCTTACGGCTACGGCGATCAATCGGCGACCAGTCGCCGACTGGTCGGTGATTCGAATCCTTTTCCAAATATGGGCATATTTTGGTTTCATAAGTTTCAACGGTCGCGGGTCTTTCGCAACAAAATCAGTCACGGCCAGGTCGCAAAGCGGTTGCAAGGTCTGTGTAAGCATAGCCTCAGAAATTCAACAGATGGGTTACATACCAGCCTCAAAAATTGAATAACAAAAGGCAGAGGACATAAATATTCTGAATTTGCAGGTTTGTCTATGGTTAAGTAATGTTAAGACATACGATATAGGGATAAACAGATTGATTTACATGATCATGTCTTTATAAACAACATAAAATAATTGCATTCGACAAGAATATACACTATCTAACATTAACAACAGGAAGATTGTATAAACTTACTTCAGGGGCGTAGCCAGGAAATGTGTAATGTTGAAGCCCAGCACCTTTTTTCAGTTAAAATTACTTGTTTTTCATACTTTTTCTCAGAAAGACCTGGGGAAATACCATACTTGAAAAAATCACGTTGAAGCCCGTGCTTCCAGGCGTCCGCCTGGATACGCCCCTTTACTTCGAATGCTGCCATTTGACACGCTAGAATGTACGAAATACAAAAGGTTTACATGATTTCACAAGCAAAAGTTAAAAGATCACTTGTATCGACGATCGCATTTCATCCATCTTAATTCGGTGTCTAGTCATACATTTAAGAGAACGATTCAATTAAATTAACAGCTGAAACTTGAAAACATCTCTAACTACATAATTAGCTCGACTGCACGAAATGCATGGAGCTATTGCAGTCACCCCGGTCGTCCACGTTCCCGTGCGCGTGCGTCACACTTTCGTTAAAGTTTTCTAGAAGTCCATAGCTTGACAACCACTCATCAGAAATTATTCATACTTGAACCATAGATATCCTGTAGTGTTAGCTTGCATTCCATGGCATCGGGCCACTGGGTCCAGGCCAGGGGATGGGGCTGGAGGTTAAAATCTAGAACACCTTCAAAAAATGTTGTTGTTTTTTCTGTGGTATAGTTTTCTAGAAGTCCATATCTGGACAACCACTCATCAGAAAGCATTGATACTTGGGCCACTGACACCCTGTGCCGGCTTTCATTCCATGGCATCAGGTCCCTGGGTCCATGCCAGGGGGTGCGGCTAGAGGTTAAAATCTAGAACACCATTAATAATAATGGCTTTTCTGTGATATAGGTCATATATAGTATTCTAGAAGTCTATATCTTGAAAAACCCTTTATCAGAGGGTTTTCATACTCGGACCATAGGCACCATGTAGGGTTGAGTTTCATTTCATGGCATCGGATCTCTGGGTCCATGCCTGGGGGTGGGGCTAAAGGTTAAAAACTAGAACAATAAAAATAGAAAACATATGCGTAGATCAGCTGTGCAGTGACTGTACACCTGATCTGCGCCTTTGTTTACGCATAGGCAAAATCTGGTTTTCTCATGGCGTGTCTCAGTTGATACTCACAAGCATGTGAATTGTGACTCATTGTCAAATTTCATCTTCAGGCCCTTGTCAGCTGACGAACCTGAAAATGTGCAAGGCGAACAAGAAATAACCACACACGAACCCCCGACCAATGTTGATGAAATCGAAAAATATATAGAGAAATTCCACAAAGAAGATGTTTGTAACATATGCGACGGCAAAAAGCCCAGTAACATTAGTGATGCCTATTGGGATGTGGGGTATGATCTATTTTGGAAAGATGCAGCTTGCGGCTTTTGCAAACCGTATGTATTGGAAAAGATATACGTCATCATGAAAACATGCCCGTGTAATGTATACCCCTTTGAACCCCACTTTTATATAGCTAAACTGGGGTATGCAGGGGTATACCTATTTTTTCTTATTTTTGCTCCAAAACTTAGACTGTGGGTACTCGTTGTACCCACAATCTATGTTTTGAACAAAAATAAGAAAAATATCAAAATTTTTCAGCTGAAAATTTTCAGTTATCTCTGTTTATTGCATGGGCAAGTTTTCGTAATGTATACGTATAAAAAAGATATCCGTACGTATGGAAAAGAGATCCGTATACGTATAAAAAAAAAAGATAGATAAAAACAACTTGCTGTAAAGACTTTCAAAACAGTTAAGTCGTTTTGAAACGTTTGTGTCGTGTTTTTAACTAAACAAGGTAAATTGGTAATCTATAATAATTACTTTATAGCTTCAAATTTTAGCTGTTGTATACTTGCATGGCACTTTTGTAGAGCAACAAACACAAACAAAGTTGAAAAAGCCCAGGAGAGAGCCCTAAGATTACACCTCTCCGCATAGTGTTCTGTTAAAGTCAGCAAATACTCAGCCACTTCATGTCCGAAGATTTACATTAATTAATATTCTTGTGCTCATTGTTCTTTCAGGGCTGAAAGCCAGACAGAAGTTCCAACTACCACTACCAGGTACATGTATGGGTAGACTGATTACAGCCGAAGATGTTGAAATAATATATTCCCAAAATACACCATGCCTTATTTTATATTATGCTAACATGCCATTTAATACTTTACACTAAGCTGACTCAAACATCATGATATGATAGTCAAAGGAGAGAGTGGAGTGGTATACATGTAAGGTATCTATCATGTATGTAATTCAAAGATAATATAGAAAAAAAAAACACATCTCGTCAGACTTTATAAGTCTAGGTATGGGCTGAGGTCCTTCAGATCTGAGGCGGCTCGGATATGGAACAGTCTCCCAAACGAGTTTAGGGTTGCAGATTTATACTTACAGTTTCGGAGGCTGATCCGTAGCTGGGATAGCCCCATATGTGGATGTCCTGTATGCTCAAAGTTTCTTTTAATTGAAATTTTAGTTGTTATTTCAGTTCCCATTTTATTGGTCAACGTTACTATTTGTCTGTTTGTGTATCCCTTGTTTTTCGTATGCGAGTCATTTTGTCATTTTTTCATGGTCTTGCATGTCTCCATTTCGTATAAGATTATAAGAATCTTATATGGTGTTCTGTTCTAGATGGAAGTTTCCAACCCAAGGGAAGACCGTGCTGAGCGGAACCGAGGCTCTGCCGAGGTTCCGCTGAGCACGGTCATCCCGAGGGTTGGAAACTTCCATCTAGAACAGAACACCATATTAGATTCTTTTTCTTGCACAACAACCCCCAAAATCTGGTTTATTTCAAGGTTTTGCGTATTTTTTTTAGCCTGGGTGAGAACACCTGGGTGAGATGCAATTTTATCACCCAGGCAAAAAGTGTGGCAATTTCTGTCTGGTGTGCAAGAATTACAGGTACAGACCTAGATGATCCACTGCTTTTGCATATTGTTAGCATTACTGTAATTTTCTTAAATCTAGGGAGGTTGTGGTACTATCTTTCAATTCATGTTGAGCTTCAACTAGTTCTTCAGTATTATTCAAAATTCATGAAAATCACAAGATCTAAATACAAACTTTGTTTGGTTTTTATTTATTTCTTCTTTTTTTTTTTTTTTTTTTTTACATTTTCGAAATATTAAACCCTAATATCACCATTAATTTAATTTTGTATAGAACCCTTCGTGGCAAAGTGATTTATCCATTCGCCTTGTAAACCAGCGATCGGGGGAGGGGGGGGGGGTGGTTCGACCGGTCTTGAGAGTGACGTAAAACAAGAAACCAACAAGCCTTTTATGTGTATGTTGGATATTGTGACACAATGCTCGAAACTATAGCTTCACTACATGTAAGCGTTTACTGGGGGAAAGATGTGCCACTTTGCTGGTTAACTTCTGGTTAACTTCGTCCAGAAAAAGTCGCTTTGCGTCCCTGAACATCGTTTGGAGCCGCGACGCGAGAAAACCGGCCTACAGGGTGTCCGACCAAACCAACCTGTACAGTCTCAGAAAAAAGAAATTTGAAATTTTGGGTATAGGTAGAGGAGGAATTGTATTATCCGTGTAACGGAAACAAATGTGCTGATCCGGTGTGCAGTTACTGCATAGTTGATTTAGTTTAATACTATTTATTGCATAACAGAAAAGCAATGGGTTTGGGCTACAAGTTCTCTCAACCTTAGTTACAGCCCTCCACCTACAACATATTTACAATGATCAACATGACAACAACAGTTACAAAATACAATTTTCATATTCACAAAAATAAACAAGGCAAAAAATAGATAGGATAGGATAGGATAGGATAGGATAGGATAGGATATAGGATAGGATAGGATAGGATAGGATAGGAACAGTTGTTTTGCACAGTTGATCTGCGACTTTGTTTTCGCATAGGCAAAAGTCCGGTTTTCTCGTGATGTGGCTCAATCGATATGACTGTCGCATGCGTGTGAATTGTGACTCACGAGGATCGGCCAAAAAGTTCTGTCACTCCCTTTATTTCTCAGTAACTTACATTTAAACATATTTCAAAGAACCATATCTGAAAGACCATTTTTCTGGCTGTAACATGTGGCAAAAATTTTGTGTGGCTCTTCGTCAATGAAATCAAATATATCACTCTAAAACACGTGACTCTCACATACTGGCATAGTTTAAAGAAAGCTAAGAAAACGACTTCGAAAAAAAAATATAATCAATGCAATATATTTTTTCAAACATAGAAGAATATATTCTGCAAGATTTAAAATCATTCAACTTATTTGAATTGAGTTATTGCAAAATGAAATATTAAAATTGGCTTGTTGTACATACATTAAAAGTTAAACTTACAGTTTAAATTCAAAGGACATTTATTGACATCTACACGTAGACCAGAGAGCTTAAAATGCATTTAACCATTTTATTGTTTAATCCTAGTGTGCTCTATAGGAAACTCATAAAAAGCAAGCAAATATAATGGTTCAGCGGTACCAGAATTCCTATAGGTGTTCGCATTTTAATGAAGTAATATATATCGCTTGATTTTAAGCATAGCATCGATAACGGTAATTTTGTCACATTGCTTTTCTAAATATACTATCATTTATCAATGTAAAGTTGAAGAAAATTTGACCAGTAGTTATAAAGCTATAACGCATCAAACACACACAATAATATTCACAAGTTCAAGAAAACGTGCCAGTGGTTTTACCCCAAGTGTCTTTCAAGGCGTCTCATGATTTCGAACTATTTATTTCGTTCATGCATTATTTTTGGCATCATTATAAAGGAGAAATATAGCACTTTCAATCAAGGCATTATACAGCAATCTATCATGTCTATCAACAAAGTTATAAGATCTATGACAGAACTTTCTGACCCACCCTCGTATTCACCATTTTTGCATTATCAGCTGGTTTCCAGCTTCCAAAAATCAATATTGGAAATACAGGTAACCAGAACCGCCCTGACCTTTGAGGTCAGGGTGGTTCTGGTTACCTGTATTTCCAATATTGAACCAGTGGATAATGCAAAAATGGCGAATTGTCAAATTTCCTCTTCAGAGCCTTGTCAGCTGACGAACCCGAGAAGGTGCAAGGTGAACAAGAAATAATCACGCACGAACTCCCGAGCATTTGGGATGAAGTCTTAGAAGTAATAGACAAATACTACATAGAGGAAGCTTGTAACATATGCGACGGCAACAAGCCCAGTACAGACGTTAATGTTAGTGAGAAATATTGGCATTTGTATAAGTGGGAGTTTTATTATGGTTATTGGACACGTTTGCAAGGCTGGCAATTGATCGGTCAGTATAAATATTGACCAGACCAGTGGTTATAACCGGTTCGTGGTCAATTGAAATGACCACGGTCAATTCCCCCAGTCAAGTGAAACATATATATAGTAGGTCTTTATTTTTCTTGAATTTGACTTTACAAAGAAGATATGACTATGTTGTCTTGGCTCTGTATATATGGAAAAAATGGATAAAACAAAAACTTGCTTTAAAGTGTTTATAAAAGTTAACGAAAAAAAAAAAGTTGTTCTCTGTGTACCATTGTATTGCATTATATTACACGTAGTTCCAATGCAGCATGGCCTGGCGAGATCATTATGAAAACATGCCCATGCAAGATAGAAATTGGATATTTTTCAGAAGCAAAAATTGAAAATTTCATTGGAAAAATTTGGATTTTTTAAATAAATCGACTCAAAACATACACTGTGGGGTACAGGCGTTTCTAACGAGTACCCACAATGTATGTTTTAAATCAAAAATAACGAAAATAGGTATACCACTGCAAACCCCAGTTTTACTATATAAAAATGTGGTTTAAGGGGGTATGCATTTCACGGACATGTTTTCCTGATGTAGTACCGGACTCCGGAGCGAGAGGAACTGGGTTACCTAGGCCTGCCTACCTCTGTTGGGTAGTGTCCTTTATCAAAACAATTCAAGCTCCTCATAAAGCGGTTCAATAATACGAAAACAAGCCCATTTAGTATACAGATTTGTCCTAAGTTGTAAAAATTGAAAATTTTCTATGAAAAGTTTTGATATTTTTAATATTTTTGCTCGAAACATAGATGTCATACATGTGGGTATACGTTTGAACCGCCTCGCCGAGAACGCACATGTACGTAAGCTTGCGTTTTCGGTAAAATATTTTCTGTGAACGTAATGCCAGTATAAGATATATAGAGGATATTTGCTTTTTTGAGGTGAATACCAAATATATTTCACCGAGTGAGTTGAAAACATCAAAATTTTCACGAGTGCGCAGCACGAGTGAAAATTTTTATGTTTTCAACACACGAGGTGAAATATATTTGGTATTCACCGAAAAAAAGCAAATTTTCTTTTTATTTTATACAATACACGGGCATTTTCCTATTTACAAGGCAGGCGGTAAAAATGCAAAAAACAAAAATTTTTGAAAACACAAATAATTTTGGTACCATATTGTTCCTTACGTTCTAACTAAGAAAATGAATACCCACACTTTATGTTTTCGTTCATAAATAACGGAGTTATAGGCGTTTGAATTTCTGAAGTGAGACACATTTAAAGACGTCAAGTAAATGGAAACGTCAGAAGTAATCCAAAATCTACAGTGACGATATAGGCTGATATCAGTCACTAGTGACTTTTGATATCAGTGAGATTTGATATCAGTGAAATTTCATATCAATGAAAATACCAATTTTATCAAGTTTTGATATACATTGGTTTTCACTGTAGAGTATAAAATAAATAAAAAATATAGATCCTTTGGAAGCAACTTGAAAACGTCCAAAAGGATAGTATGAACCATATTGCGCAATTTCGGGTAATGAACCCTCTCCAGCGACCCTTTTCTAAACCGGCGACGATAGCCAGATAAGTATACGTGAATTCCAAAAAATTCTCATGGGAAGCTAGTCTAACTCAAAGACACATGCCTACACGGGGTCAAATGCTTAGAAGATGGCTCTAAATTTCTTAATATTCTCACTGATCTCAAATGATCGAAACAAACATGAATATAATCTGCAGTATGGATGATGTACGGGTGAGACTCTTTTTGGCCGCCACACGGCGCAACACCAGCTGCAGTAATAACAAAAGTTATAGATCCTTTGGAAGCGTTCAAAGGTAGGTAGTATGGGCCATATTGAACGTCAAATTGAAAATAACACTTCAGGGGGGTGGGGCTTGACCGGAGGAGATTATTTGCGCAATTTCGGGCAATGAACCCTCATCGGTGACTCTTTCTATACCTGTGTACAGTTTAGGAAGAAATCCTAAACGCTATCCACAGTTCTTAATGAATAAAGTAAAATTTGAACCACGTGACTCCATAAACCGTTTATTAGCGCTAACGTCACTTCAGTAACGTAGCAACGAACGTCGTTTTACGATTGCTACGTTAGCTGTCTAGCAGTGTTTAAGCGAGGCTCGAAAGCAAGCGTTCATACGAGTATTGAAATAGAGAAAGAAACGCCAAGATGGATAGCGATTCGGCTTCGGATGCGGGGTAAGATTGCCATAAACATTTTACATTACGAAATCTTTCCAATGCAATATAAAGATTTTTCTGAAGGTTTAAAAATTGAAGAAAAAAATAGGTTGAATTTTTTTTTATATTTGTCTTGATTTGCTCAAAACATTGATTGTGGGTACACGTTAGAACCGGCTCGGCAGGCGGCGGTTCTAACGAGTACCCACAATCTAAGTTTTGGATCAAAAATAAGAAAATTAGGTATACCCCTGTAAACCCCAGTTTTACCATATAAAAGTGGGGTATAATGGGGTATGCATTACACGGACCTGTTATCGTGATGAATTTAAAAGCTGTTAGAAAATGAATCCCTTTTTCTTAGACCTGACTCATAGACTCTTATCGTAACGGGACGGAGTATCCACAAATAATGGAAACGAGTCTTCGCGTCTAGACAATCGGTGTCTAAGAAGCATAATTTCACAGCCTATGGCATTGAAGCGGGAGAACCTGATTCGAGCCTCAGCCGGGGCACCCGTCAAAAACATAGATTGTGACACCTGTCCAAAACTTATTTTTTATATCCTGATTGAAAGGTTGTCAATGAATATTTTGTTCATTTCTCAACGTTTTCTGCTGTGTATTACACATCGGTCTATTTCAGAAAGTCATTTGTTATGTAAGGAGTTTCGAAGACAAGTTTAGTTTGCTATAGTCGTCATACTGAAAAATAAAATGGAAAAGAATAAAATCCTGCTTCAGTACCTAGAATTTATTTTACCTTCTACATAAATTGGGACACAGACACAATTGTCTACCAAAGTCCAATGAATATTTGTTTTTAGCATTTTTCGAAAATCATGAAATTGCATGGGGGTATTCTGCTGAAAATCTACAGCTTGTGAAACTCAATTTGAATTTTGATTTTCACTTGCATGTCTGTCTGAAATGCACTACTGCAGCTCATCAGGAAAACATGTCCATGAAATGTATACCCCCTTGAACCCCACTTTTATATAGCAAAACTGGGGTATGCAGGCGTGGGTATACTTACTTTTGCTCCAAAATATAGATTGTACCCACAATCAATGTTACGAGTAAAATTATTAAAAATATCAAATATTTCCAATGATTTTTTTCATTTGTACAGCTGAAAAAAATCCTGTTTATTGCATGGGCAAAATTTCGTAATATGTAGACATTGTGAGATCCAAATGTTGGCAATATTCATTTTACTAGTATTACAATTCATCAGTTTGAAAAAAAAAATTGCGAGCAAAAATTTAAGTTACACAGAAACACTTCAATTAATGTGGCAGGGCAGTTCCTATCCACATCAAATTCAGGCACTTCGAGGCACCGTTTAACAGGAATTAGTCCTAGTGAAAGTGGTCCTTATAAATTACATGTATTATTATATTAAAATTAACCAAAGGTGCCGTATGTTACGTCGTATGTTACGTTTAACTAGTATTTAAAGATTTGACAGCCAGGAATAGAAACTTTAACATATGTCCCCATTTTCAGTCCTCCCCGTCCCATTGAGAATGATACGGACTCCAGTGAGACCTCGAGAGACCAGTTCCTGGCACGTCGTCTTAGGAGACGCAAGCCGGCCGCGACTGTGGATATCGGAGGCAATAACGACAATAACAACAGAGTATCCTCGGATGATACGCACCGTCGTCAAGGAGAAATCGTGAACGCCCTCTTTCGGGAGATAAAAGCCAAGAAAGAAAAAGAAGCGAAAGGTAAGTTGCCTGACTTATAATCAAACTTGCTGCCAAATTTTGCCCAATTATTTTACCGCGAAAAAAAAAAAAAAAAAAAAAAAAAAAAAAAAAAAAAAAAGATTTTGTGTAGAAATATGCATTAAAAAGATTTTGTGTAGAAATATGCATTTTGTGCACAGACCAACAGGTCGTTTGCATAATGAATTTCACATTTCTGTTGGAATGTTTTAAGTGCGTGCTTCTGTGTGATGAATCTTGTCACCTTACGTTCAATTTTCCTTAATTTTAAGCATTGTTATTCTGTGCTAGGTTAAGTGATTTCTTGTTTTGTTTATCAGATGCTCTGAACAGACGACAGTTACGTCAACGAAAACCATGGAAACCAAAATACAAAACTGCGGAAGAAGCTGTTCACGCTCAGAAAATGATTCGAGAGCGGCACATGATACAGAAACAACAGAAAGAACGCGATGAATTAGAAAGAATGGCGGAACAAGAACGCAGACGACAAGAGGCAATTAGGGAACGATTGGCCAAAGCCAACAAGAAAAAGCGACCGGTTGTTCCTGGGCTGCACAATGGGGAGAACGAGGAGGATAGTGGCGATGAAGAAGAGGCAGAAGAAGAGGGGAGAGAAGAAGAGGTACATGATGAAGAAATTGAACAAGTTGGGGAAAACGAAGTATCTGTTGATGCTGTAGAAGAGCAATGGGAACCAATGGATTGGATGGATAACGCAAACGGGGGAGGAGGACACGAGGAACATGCGGCAGATGAAAATGAAGGTGCAGGAAGCGATGAGGCGGAAGGAAGCGAAGGAGCAGAAGACAGTGAAGCAGGAGAAGCTAGTGAAGACGGCGAAGGCACGGAAGACGGTGAAGGCACGGAAGGCGATGATGAAGAAGAAGATGACGACGAGGATGAAGATGATGATGATAGTGATGATGGTGCTTTGTATATATATGTTGAGAATCCGGTGCGTTGGAAGCGGAGGAGGACGTCTACATACCATAAACGACTTGAAGGTAAAGTGCGACCACCAAAGCTGAAACGTTTGGGTGCGGAGTTCCTAAAACTGGAAGATTTTATCCAAGAAAGTATACAGGCAGCTGATACAGGAATACCAGTCACGGCAATGGAAGAAGCGCATCCTTGGAACACTCACCAAGAAATGCCAAGCACAAGCTATGAAGACAGACCAAGCACGAGTCGAGAAGAAAGACCAGGGACAAGTCAGTCAGATAGAGCAGCAATGAGCAATGCGAACAACGGTGAAGTAGAATCAGAACCAGAAATGGATAGAATCAATGTTGATGAGCCGTTCAAACCAACAGTAAATTATGATCCAACCATTCCTTTTTGGACGCAGTTCAGTTATTACAAGAAATATAGAGAAAGGGTAAGATTAAAAAGAGAATCGGAAACTCAGCCTGAACCAATCATAATCAGAAACGCTTACACTATCAGTGATAATTCTAGCTTAGGAGTAGACAATACAGTAAGAGAATTAAACTCTAGCGAAATGATTGCTAATATGACAAAAGAAGAGTTTGAAAGGCATTTAGCACAACAGGAACAAGAAAATATACCACCACCAAGACGTCGTCTTTTCGGACAGACCACCTCAGCGCACGAACACGCTACTATGCAGGATGAAAATGCCTGGCAGTTGGCAGAAGCGCTACACCAGTCTCTTCAGGAATATAAGATACGTACTTACTTGCAAGAACAACAAAAACCGTCCACATCCAAAGCGGCCGATGATGCGGATATCGGATTGCTGAGACTTGCACAAATGGCTGTGGAACGTAACAAGAAGCCAGAGAACCAACAGGAACACATAGATACTGTGGCCCAGCAGGATAGTCAGGAAACAAGAGAACTGGTATCACCAGATGAATATATGATTGATCTAAACATGTACACGGGCATGCTACTGAACACAGTTGCAAGGAAATGTGAGGATATGAAACATCATGGAAACAACTGGACGAGATATGGGAATATCGATCCACACATGCAGAAATTTCTCGACTCTCTGCCAGAAAGGCCACCAACAGTACATCAGTCTGCTTCTTCAGCACCTATCAACATCCATGGCGTGGTTCAGTCACTGTCGTCTGTAACCATTGATGAAAATAACGCGCCAACGCCAGACGCTTTTCTGTACAGATCATCAATGTCCCAGATAAGCATTGAAGCTAGTGCCTCTAAATGCAACATTGTTCATGAAAGCGTCTCTAGGTGCAATGAAGTAGATGAAAGCCCGCCGAAGAAGCAACAACGGAAACGGAAAAGCAAGAAAGAATCAACTATTGACGCCAACCAACCTTCCGCTAAAAGGTCTAAAAACGGGAATTCTACAAAACGCCAAGCCACTGCAAACCAACCAGTGTCTCTTTTCCTAAATCCAGCCACTGACAACAAACCGGCCCCTGAAGCACAGCCTGTCACAACGGGAGAGTACGTTTTTGGGAACTGGTCTGCCATCATTAACCAGTCTGAAACAAACGACAACCAGTCTGCCATCATCCAGTTTAATTCTTCTGCGTGCAGACTTCCTACTGGTGTCACTAAAAAGAGAAAACGCAGTCAAGTCGAAGGACCGGACAACACCGAAGAAAAGAGCGGAAAGGACAGTAGTCCACCAGCGGGACCGTCTCGTAAGAGGAGAAGACACAAAGAGAAGGAAGAGATGTCAGATAGAGAGGAGAGACAATTAAGGAGGAGTTCTAGGAAGAGAAAACGTGAAGAAGAGTCGAGTAGTAATGGTAGCGATGAAAGAGAGGTTAAAAAGAGAAGATGAAGAGGGTTTATTGTTATACATGTGAAGTGTTGCCGGTCGGGGATTGCTTAGAAAATATTTAACATTTATTAAATTGAATTTTTTTGTCGATCTCAAATACATGTAGCTAATTTTTTAGTCGAATTTGAAGCTGATATAAATTTAGTAAGCTGAAGCTCTCTGTGTGCCAGCGTCCTTTCCTTAACCATCCAAAAGTTATATAAATACTAAAAATGTATTTGTCTTTAAACAACACAAAAACATGTAAAAAACCAAATTGTTACATAAATGTCAAAGCAATCCCCGACTGATATAATGAGACAGTGCTGGCCGAGCATACTCAATGAAGAAGTGCTTTTCAGTGACGCATTTCAGTTCGGAATTGGAATATGAAGCCAATTTCAGAGCTTGACTGAAATGCCTGAACAGACGCATATTGCTAGCGACCGTGAAACAGTGAAACTCATACATTTTTATTTTTCTCTAAGAGATTTATATGTTGTACTGTTTTAATAATGTATATATACTTAGATGCCTAACTTAATTGTTTATGAAACTAATTTCATTTTGTCATGAAAATCCGAAGCTGCTAAAATAAGTATTTCTCTAACGAGTACCCACAATCCATGTTTTGGATCAAAAATGAGAAAAATAGGTATACCCCTGCAAACCTCATTTTTTGCTGTATAAAAGTGAGGTATACATTTTACGGACATGTTATCCTGATGAAAGTAACTGTTCTGCTTCATGGCTACCAGAAGACGATAGTAACATCAGTGATCAAATTCGACGCTCAACGTACTTGAGTTGGGGGATATGGATTAAGTCCGCTCGGCTCAGGATGACGTTAAAAGCCCGCACCTTACTACTACTACTTCTACTACTTTCGACGCTTAAATGGTAAATTTGGGACCTAGCTCCAAAAGAAGGTTTAGTTTAATACTATTTAGCAGCTCCAAAAAGAGGTAGTGAAATTATTTAGATATCGCTCACAAGATTGGAATAAAGTAGACAGTCGTGTTAGTCGTATTTTGGTACATACGGCGCAAAAATGGTTGAAAAAAGGTACAAGTAGGCAAAGATCAGGAAAAGGCGCAATCAGAAAAAGATTCCCACTCCAAAAACCGAGGTGGGAAAAAACCAAACTAACAATCAGGTACTTATACCATGAAACATATCGTGAGCCGAATGAGCAGCTATTTTCCCAATAGGTGGCCACTCAGTTACCTTAACTTAACTAAAAATATGAAAACATACATAAGGCGCCAACAGCACAAAAAATTTTAAACACCAAGACATAAAACAAAAAGAACCACCACATCGACTTGGAACGATCAGAGACACAAAGTTACTGGCGGCCTTAAACCGGTTTTACAGGTACCTAACCTCACCCTCAGCTTCTGCAGTGGTTCATAACATTTAGTTAGTTATTCGGTCCTCGTGGTGAATCTCTAACTAGTCAATGAATCATCAAGAACAAACAAATAAATCATGATAAACATCCTGATGAATCAAAAACCGGAACTCACAGATTGAGTAAGCTGCCCGACGATGGAGATCCCTGGGCGCCGAATAACCTACTAACTCCGGAGCAAAAGAAAAACACCTGTTGGACCCCGGTGGGCCAAGCAACAGACAAGAAGCTCCGGCCCCAACCAACTAAAATGAATAGCTTTATGTCGGGGCCATCATAGAGTCTGACGCCCGACCCACCGGCGTGCAATTAAAGAAGGCAGCATAGTTATCAACCATGATTGGGTTAAAAACTAAGCATGCAGACTGTCGCATAACATTCAAGTTATAACCTATACGTCTGTAACGTGTTATGATTTTTCTGAACTGAAAAGAAAAATCATTAATTCCTTTAAGTTTCTTAAATTTGTAAACCAAGTCACCATAAAATTCAGGTTCCGAAAGGCCCTCACTTAAAAGCGTCTTTAACCCAACATTATATTTGGAAATCAATTCATAGTGTCTACGATAACATTTAGAAAAGGTTTTTCGAAGTTTATGATACCGATAGCCCTGTTGGAGAAGTTTTGCCGTTAAACATTTATTTCGAGCGTTGAAGTCTGTAACATGATTGCAGACTCTAGCAAACCTAATAAGCTGCGAAATGTATACACCGTAAGAAGCACGACGAGGAACGTCACCATCCAAAAAAGGAAAATTTACTATATCAAAATCAAAGTCATCGCGCTTATCATAAATTTTAGAAGAAACAAATCCATTTGCAACAGAAAGATGTAGATCTAAAAAGGGGGCTTCGGTATCTGAGATATTGGCTTTGTTCAACTGAAGTTCAGGTGGATAAATTTGATTGACCATACCTTCAAAATAAGGGTTGTCAATGTTCAAAAGGTCATCGAGGTACCTAGATGTGGAATTAAAAGCCTCGATAACATCAGCTTGATTATCATGGTTAAGAGAATCCATGAAATCTCTTTCGTAGCAGTATAAAAATAAATCAGCTACGAGAGGTGCGCAATTTGTACTGTGACGAATATCTGTGTTAAAACCATAGTTTCTGCTAAAGCATCTTCAAAAGCTCTTAGTTTGATATTCGTCGAGTAAAATTGTTCAACATAATTCATTTTCTCCCCCCCATTGAATTTGTCATACACGGTGGTTTTACACCCGATTTACCCACATAGTAATTTTGAATAGACTAGTCCATTGTAATGGAACAATCCAAAAGTGCACGTGCCGGAACGGGTATAAAAGGCGAGAGCAAGTTTGCGGTTTAGTTTGTGCTTGAGCCACGAAGAGGTAACATTGGAGGTTTACCTTTAGAGTAACAAGTAACGGACTTTGGGCCGAAATAGTAACAAACTATCTTCCCGGGATCTCTGAGTGTAGCCTAGCTGTACGGAGAGGGCAAGATAGTAGTCTACTATTAGTGCTCGGGTTGGTTACTGTGTTACTCTTGATCTGCAGCTCTAGGTTTGTAGAGAGCTGGAAGACAGATATCGTAGGGACTAATACCCCCATTCCACTGGACGGCGTTTCCACTACGTTCATGGCGTTCTTAAAAAACTTGTGAAACGCCGTGGAAGCGCCGTCATGTGAAAAAAAAATAGGATTCCCACGCTTTTAGTACGCTTCTAGTACGCTTCGACTACGTTCTCGCTACGCTAGCGACGTTCTTGTCGCGCTACTACAGCGCTTCTACGGCGCATTAGGAATCCCCAAGCCGCATCAGCTACGCTTCCACGACGTCAAGGGATTTCTGTCTACGCTTTGACTACGCTTTGCCTACGCTTACTACGTTCCTTCTGCGGCCTATCTACGTTTGGAGCTCAGGCCCCGCGTTTCTGTTGCGTTTTGTCCATGAAAACTCAACAAGTTAAGATCTTTTTCATCATTTGACAACTAGTCTTTAAAGAAGATGAACCGTATGGTGCCAGTATGGTTCAATTGTCGGAGGCTGGATGGCAGTACTAGTAGCGTTTGCTTTTCTTCCCTTTCGAGGTGGCATTTTCTTTGATGTGGATTGCATAAATTAACATTTAACAATGAAGACAATGCTACAACAGGTGACGTATTTATACCCTGGTTGGCACGTGCGTGCTGTAAATCGCCATGAACGTAGCTGAAACGCCAAGAGCGTAGTAGAAGCGTAGTCGTAACGCAGTCAAGACGCCAAGAGCGTAGTGGAAGCGTAGTGGTAACGTAGTCAAAACACCAAGAACGTACTGGAAGCGTAGAAGAAACGCGTTGGTTAATATTGGTAATTTGGTGGAATCGTAGTGAAAGCGTGAGAAGCGTGGCAAGGACGTACATAGCGTAGGAGAATCGTACTGGGATCGCGGACAAATATCGCTACGCTTTTACTGCGATGCTGCTACGCCTCTTCTACGTTATGCACGCTACGGCTACGATACTGCTACGCTAATGCCGTTCTTACTACACTTTTACTACGCTTCCACTGCGTTTCGAGTCCAGGGCGTTTTCTCTACGTTTAAGTTTTAGATTTTTGAGCAGGGTCAAAACTTTCAAATTTGGGTGGCGTTCAAGGCGCTACCAGTACGTTTCTACTACGATCAAGGCGTTTCGACTACGCTTCTGGCGCTCTCTCTACGTTTCACGGTATTTTATGCCCATATTTGGAAACGTAGTGGAAACGCCGCCCAGTGGAATGGGGGTATAAGCAGTTCAGGTACTTTGGGCCATGTCAGTAGCAGACTTTATCCCGGGTTCTTTGTGAAGCCTCGCTTTACCGAGAGGGATATTGAGACGTCTGATTACTATTATTACTAGCGCTCGGGTAGCTGACTGTGGTGTCCAGGTGTGGCGATAAGTTGTGTTGGTAGTAGTTGAAAGTCGATTGTGTGTGCGTTGTGTCGGCAAGGAGCTGGGACTGAGTTGCCCGTTGTTTATTAATGTATGTTTAATCGTTATTCAAATACGATATGAACGATGCAGATGAACCATACCAGGACCTAGGGCGAGGATTGGGATCCCGTAAAACCGGTTTAAGCCCCATAGTAATTGTATTACTAACCGTTCCAAGGCGGTGCTCCTGGTACGGCTCATACTTATCGGACCTGAAGCGGGTCATTTTCACATATTCTGTATAAGCGTTAGATGCTATATGATGACCTATCCGTTCGTCAGGTCAATCAAGTTATTTGATTATCGTATAAAGCTTTGGCAGCCACGTACTGTAGTGGCTAGACCCAATGTTAGTAGTAGTGACCGCTCGGAGTTACTTCTCTCTTTGAGATTTAGTTACATTTTGGTGGCAGCTGGCGGATGGTTTTATCCGTTGCCAGTTATCATATTAGAGCATGCTTTTCCACCGACGGGGTTTCTGTGGCTTGGCTCGGCTGTTCGTTACAGTACCCATCGGAATTCCAACAATTTCTCTGTATAACTTGGTCCCAAACTTGATTTGCGCTACATTCACTTTGTGAAAGCACCAAATAAATCATGTTTGAATCGTTAATAAAATTTAGTGAAAATACTTTCGGTTTCAACCGTCATTTTGGGTCATGATCATAGACAAATTATCTTTGAATGGAATAGCATTGCGATAATCATCCTTCTTTCATTAAATACGTTAATGTATTAAAAAAAAAAACAAACACTGAGAGCTATTTGTGCTTACCTCAATTTGGAACAATCTCGAAATTACTGTTGGAACAAATTTTCGCTACCTCTTTTGGAGCTCGTTCCCATATTTATCACCCGTGTCAAGACAATTGAGCGCCCAGATATCGGAGCTGAATAATTTGAAAGGCGGATTGACTTAACGACATGGAGCGTTCCTGTTTTCGAAAACATGACTGGCCCATACAATATACAGAGATTTTTTTCAGTACCCACCATCTATATTTTGGATCAAAAATAAGAAAAAATATGTATATCTCTGTACACCCCAGTTTAACTATATAAAAGTGGCGTATAAGGGGGTATACACTGCATGGATATATTATTGTAAAGAAAAGTAATAAAATATCCAGCACTTAAAACAGTTTTAAAAGGCACATGCACAATAATGTTTCCCCTATCATACTTCTATGTTTAAGCTCAAATTACTGAAGTTGATCTTACAGGATGGTACTGAGTCGATGTGTGTCCGCCTGTGCCTCCTCCCGTGTGCCCTCGGGACCAGTCACACTTTTAAGGCATCGCCACACATTTATAAGCGAAAGTCTGTGTTTCATTGCGAAAATGGATTTTGATTTGTTTGATTTATTGCAAATAAACAGCGAACGTCCCGACATGACCATAGTCATTAAACGTCCCGACATGACCGTTAAACACAAGACTGCGTCGAGAGATTTTCGCTTCTGTGTGACGAATATCTGTAAGATTATATAAGGCCAGACTTTGCTCTTTAAGCCGATTGAATAATCTGTAAATATAGATAACGACTAGGAACAGATGGTTCGTGATGAGGCGATGATACGGGCTTGATTATCAGGATGGCTGTCGATATCCACTGAAGTGTTTGACAAACTAAAATAACCATTTGACGCATTTTCTGACGTAATTATTTCCTGAAAATGTGTGTCATAGATTCCATCTTTCCATGTCGTAACCAAGACTTGCTCATATAATTTTAGAAAAAATAAACGACTAGATTCTATAGCCGGTTTTCTGCACAACATACGAGCCGCCTCGTGGGAAAACCAACAATGTGGTTTCCGAACAGGTCCGACACAAACCGGCCTATACAAGCACAGAATAGAGCTAGAAGCTTGAAATTTCGGATTTAAGTAGAAGAGGAATTGTACTATCCGAGTAGCGAAAACAAAGACGCTGATCGGCTTCGCGGTTACCGCGAAGCTGATCTGCGTCTTTGTTTTCGCCTATGCAGATTGTTGGTTTTCCCACGAGGCGGCTCATTATTACTGAATAAAAAGTTTCCTGATAAAGCGGCTTAAGAAAGTATTAAGAGATCCTCTCTTTTGGAAAAAAAAAGAGAAAGGGACATTTATCGTAAACAGAAATCAATACGAAAGATGATCGATCAAAGGCACATATTTAAATAAATTATGCAAGATATTTACAAATCAGCCGCATCATGAGAAAACTAACATTAAATGCATATGCGAAAACAAAGGCGCAGATCAGCTTCGCAGTAGCTGTGAAGCTGATCAGCGCCTTTGTTTTCGCTACACGGATAGTACACATCCTCTTCTTTCTATTAAATCCCCCAAATCCCAGCTTCTGTGCTTGTACAGCTCGGTTTGTATCGGGCCTGTTCGAAACCACAGTGTTGGTTTTCTCATGATGCGGTTCAAATCGAGATCCACATTTCAATCCACGTGATTCAAAGTCAAACCTAGGGTCAAGAGGCCAGAAACGGGTATTTTTAAACTTTGAAACATCATCACACAATGATAATACTGAAAACAATTCTTGCTTGCCAGTAATAAATGTGCCGTCTCGTCAGAAAACCATCATGTATGTGGTTTCCGAACAAGTCCGACACGAATTAGGTTGTACAGTCACAGAAGCAGGCTAGAAGCTTGAAATTTAAGGAGAAGAGGAAGTGTACTATCCGTGAAGCGAAAACAAAGGCGCTGATCAGCTTCGCGGTTACCGCGAAGCTGATCTGCGTCTTTGTTTTCGCATATGCAGATTGTTGGTTTTTTCATGAGGCGGCTCAAATATGGAGTTTGTTCGTTATACTGCCTTGTATACGAGTTTGCAAAATCTCAAAGGACGAAACATTGCAACCTACAATATTTCCGCTCTGACAATGGAAAATAACAAGGCACACATACTGTATTGTTGCATAATATGCGTTTTGTTTGTATTCAGGTTAACATCTTTTGAGTCGTGTGGAGACGAAGCCAACTTCCTCTAGGTAATGCCGGTACTAGGGGAGTAAATATGCCTTGCACAAGGACACAACCCGGCAGAGGTTGATTTCGAACTCAGGACCTCTCGATTCGGAGTCCTGTACACTCTACCACTAGGCCACCGCGCTCGGCCTGCATAATCACTATCAGGCATATATATGTATGCTCCACTATTCTAAGGCTCTGTAGTATACTGTAGTATAAAGCAAATGAGCATCGCAATCGCTGGATTAATACCGGCGGCTGATCGGAGTCTTCCGTAGGTGCATTTTTTCATATCTTGAGATTCCGAGAAACTACGTATCTCATTTAGAATGTAAAAAAAAAAGTTTTGTTCTTGAGACTAGAATGGTCCTGTTATGAAGATGTTCATTACACTAAAATATAAATGGTATCACAGCTTTTCTGTCCTTTGGGTAATCTTCAAATTTCTGCAAGTAATACCTGAAAGCAAAATAAAGAAATAAACATATAAACATCATCGTGAAACGCTTTTTACACCTTCCATTTGGCTTCGGTTTCTCTCGGAGGCCCAGTTCTCTCACATATACAGTGAACTCGACAATGGAGAATCATCGACAATGGCGAATCACTCGTAAAGATATTGCAGAATTTCTCATATCTTAGACAAAATATCATTTATTATATAACTTAGTCATTTACTTTCATCTATGCCTTGATGTTTGGTAAAAGAATGGAGTCAAAATTCCAACGGCCAATAAAATTAGGGTTGCTGAAACGCTTGGCTTTTTAACTTAGATGCCTATTTTAATGTTCCACAAAAAGTGACGTTCAGATAAAATGTGTTTCTCACCTCGTTTCTAAGCATTTTATTATAGCCATTTTTTTGCATTTCTTTAATGCCTATTATCCCTAGTTATACATTATGCATGTTTTTGATAAAAGATTTGACACTGAATGTAGATATAAGCGTGGAAAGATGTACATGTAAATTCGACAATAGCGAATCATGCTTTGTTCGGTAAAAAGAATGTGCACAAAGTACTGATAATCTACCTTTGGGAGGCTCGCCCAGGAACAATTTCGTTTGGTCAATGACGTAACTAATATTGATTCAAGTCGTGGTTTAACACTAAAGCAATGACCTTTCCGATAGGGCATTTGCTGTTAACAGTGAACGTAAAGCACCAAAACAAGTTAACACAATATTATCGAACACCATTTAGATTCGCATGATGATGGCACAATTTGTGTACAAAAATAACCTTCTAAAATGGTTTCTTTGCACTATAGACTATTTGATTCGCCATTGTCGAGTTTGCTTCGCCATTGTCTAATGCGGGAGGTATCATTTCAACAGAGTTATCTCCCATTAGGAAACTGAATGAACTAAATATAATATTTTCCTGTATAGCTGAGATATCGGATATGTTAGATGTTCTTAGTACCAAATAGAATAACATTCCCATGGTCGTACATAAAATAATAGCGTTTGACATCTTAGTGGTTCGCCTTGTCGAGTCCACTGTACAAAGAATAGATACATTAGATATTCAAATGGAGACGGTACCTCGCGTTAATCTGAATCTGAATAAACAGAGTATTACATGGAGCTCCCATCATTGAAGTTATCTTTTTGAGAGAAGAGAAGCCAGTGCTTGCCTTCTTAATGCTGAGCGCCAAGCAAGGTAGCCACTGGTACCATTTTTAACGTCTTTGGTATGACGCGGCCCGGATTAGAACCCGCGCCTCCCGCTTCCGAAGCGAACGCTCTAACCATTACGCTATCGGGACCGGTTAATCTCGTCCGACGGACTAGAGAAGCTCGAGATCGAACCCATGGCCCCTGTTTTACAAGTAGAGTGGCCTAGCCACTACGTCACCGTGATGTTCCAGATATGACTGCGCCATTGTTGTGAATTTTACATGGGACTGCATCTATGTGCGCATCGGTTAAGGGCCTTGTTATAATAACGTTGAGTCGCCCAAGTCGCTGACATAGACCCCTATTCCTATATCAAGTATCTTTTCAAGTATTTCTATCAGAAAATCTGAATGCTTATTGTATACTTACTGATGGTGTTGGTACGCCCTCGGTCCTATATTGCAGCAGGTGAAAAACGAGAACGCCAGCCCCGGGACTGACCAAGTGGCCACGGCAAACCCCGCCCACTCCAGGATCTCCCCGAAGAAGTTGGCCCCAGAGACGTAGTCAAACATCCCACCCCTGGGGATTTTATATCCCTTTTCGCCGGGCTTCCTAAGATTTCTCAGAATATGGTCTGAGTGAATGTTGATTGCCATGCCCATGAAAAACATTGCTATACCTGAAACAAAAAAAAAAAATCTTTTAACCATGTCGAATGATAACAGATTTGTACATTTCATTTACCATGCAAACGATGTAGAAATTCAATGCAAACATACCAATTTGTTTGTTAATATATGAATACATCCAACAAACAGTTTAAGTCTTGCGGTTAAAAACTCGTCCAAACGACTTGAAGGCCTGCAGTGAATCCGCGATTTGAACAATGCTTGCTTAACTGGACCTCTTGGTACTTTACCGTTATTTGTTTGTTTGTTTTGTGATCTTACGTCCCATTCAACAATTTTTCAGTCATTCAGGAACGGGGATCGTGATCGTTTCCTGGGTATAAACCCATTGGGATTTGCATAGATTGCATGTAGCGGCCGAAAATCGATAAGTTCAAGCCCCATGCATGCGACCTACGTATGAAACATAACTAAAACTCTCACCTATGTAGATATGTGGTCTAGTGTACCACAGTGGCCCATAGTCAGCGTGATAGAGAAGGTAACCACTCTGTAGAAACCCATTCGAAACACAGAACAGGAACGCCATGGCGAACGGTAAGAAGGGGGTGTCTTTGCCTCCTCGGATTAGGAACGGGAAGATACATGATCTGAAAATGGAGGTAATACACGACTTAGTTCGGACGTTTTCAGACCTTTTCATGCCGGTACTCATAGCATGAGTCATAATATGCGTCAATTAACGTCCCAGTCAACATTTTTTCAGTCGGAACGGAGAAAACGATTGATGAGGATTTTTTTACTAGGTAATGTAGGGAGTACTTGCGTCTTGCTCAATGCAATGGATAGTAACCTACATTCTCTCGATTCTGATCAGTCCTGCTCTAATATTGATAACAAGAGCACGTTTGGGTGCTGGTCGAACTTGGCCCCAGTCTGAGGTCCTCTTGCGAAAAAAAGGGTAAAGAGAAAATGAATGCCGCACCAGGAAAACATGTCAGTGAAAAGTGTATCACTGGTACCCCACTTTTATATAGTAAAACTGGAGTGTACAGGGGTGTACCTAAATTTTTCTTATTTTTGATCCAAAACACAGATTGGTACTCGTTAGAACAGCGGCGGTTCTAACATGTACCCGTAATCAATGTTTTTTTTTAACAAAAATAGATCTATTAAACATATCCAAATTTAACATATCAAACTTTTCATATGAAACTTTCAATAATCTGTATAGTACATAGGCGCGTTTTCGTAATGTGATATAAAAGGTAAACTGAGTGTGTCAGTGGGCCATATTAGATAATAAGCCCTACTTTGGATGATCGTACGATGTTAATTTGTATTTTGTCATATAAATGACATCGTAGATTTCAAATAATCACACCACAATTAGCCTCTTATGGAGATAACAAGAAAATGACATTTTCGCAAAATTATTCTACCTTTAATCGCCCCTGTCGGCGGCCCAAGTCGCTGTGCAGGAGCATATAATCTCCAGTTTTTCTGTGAGAGATTATAGGCTCCTGAAGCATGTTAATCCGGACTCTCTTCTCATATATGATTTATTTATTTATTTATTTATTTATTTATTTATTTATTTATTTATTTAAGTATTTATTTATCTATACTTTATTATTTATTATCATTATTATAATAATAATTATTATTATTGTTATTATTATTTATTTTATTTATTATTATTATTATTATTATAATCATCATCATCATCATCATCATCATCATCATCATCATCATCATCATCATCAAACATGTAGCTTTGTCTTTCGTGTCATTTATGCTTTTTATTAATTCATTATGGGTCAGTACTCTGCCACTGGGGACAGCATTCCTAACGTTAAAGGTCACCTGTGCAATATTTAACAAAACTTTCAAAGATATCCTTCACCAGGCTGCGTGTGGTTTCGGTCGGTCTCTTTAAGTCTAGAATTTGCGATAATAAGAAAATATTAAAGACTACAGTCAATAGACATAATTGTTCGTCACCTTCGGAAAACTCCATAGACTTCAATGTATTTTCATGTTTGAAAGAAAAAGTATCCTGGTTCTCCTGGTCAACACATTTTATTGTTTTTGGTGTCATTTGAAAGGTAAAGGAATAACGCAATAAATAAAGGTCTTTTTATTAAATTCCATGCATGCGTTTTCAAGCTACAATTTTTCAGAAAGTCGCGCGAATTTTTTTGGCAATTTTTGGGTAACGTCACCATTGACGTCAATGGGAAAGTGTCTTTTTCAAAATTTCGCTAAACTTGAAACTTTTGTATTTCAAAAGTGAAATGTCGAAACTTCACCAAATGACCTTTGTTTATTGCTTTATTTATTTAACTTTCCAGTGACACCAAAATCATAAAAATATGTCTACCAGAAGAGGCAGGATCATTTTTATTGTAAATGTGAAAATACATTGAAGTCTATATGGAGTTTTCGAAAGTGACGAACAATTATGTCTATGAAGAGTTTTGTCATGTTTGCGTATCGTCGAAGAACTGCTTCGTAGCTCCAGAAGGAAATAAATATTATATAAGGTTTATTCCCTTAATAGTTGCTTCTATTAAAAGACGACTAGCTGAATTGAATTCACATAGAAAACTGTGCCAAAATATGCAAATTGCATTCCCGTATACACAAAGAGAGTAGATCAATATATACTTACCTCTGAAAATAATGTGTGATGTACAAAGACAGCAAAATGCAATTCGCCCATCTCTGTAGCCCGGGTGCATTAGAATACAAGAAAAACACTGGTATGGCAAACGACGGTATTTCTTGAACAAACCAAGCAAACTTCCCATTCACTTGCAGGCCCCATCCATGCCGCGAGTACCGGCCGTAGGGCGCGGTAATCCCGGACACTAGTAGGCCGAAGGCAATAAGTCCGAACACAAAGTAAGAAATTGAAATAAAGTTCAGTATTTTCACATCAATATTAAATATTAAGTCCGTTTGTTCTAACAGTAGTACTCTCACAGTTTCGGCCATTCTCACTATTTACGATCGTCTAATCCGCGTGGTCAGACATGCCCGTTTATATAACGCTTTGGCTTAGAGAAGAGGCTCTTAAGGGGCAATGTCAATATTGCGGATTGCGGAAGGTTTTTGCTGATTCGAACGTGACTCTGTATGTTTACAAGTACCACATGTATGCGAAAGATAGATTACATTTATACGAACTGTCACGTTAGATTTTATGCGTTTTATTTGACCGTGCTGCTTCGTGCATTTGCTATATGGGAACGTCAGAGCCTGCTAAACCGGCACGGTCAAAGAAGTCGAACTATAAACCTATTTAATAATTGTAAGCATTTAAAACAAATAAACATTTTAAAATACAGAAATAAAAAGATAAATATCAATGAAAACACACACACACACACACACACACACACACACACACACACACACACACACACATTTTCAGTGGAAAAGAAGACGCATACTCATGTTGGGGCATTTGTTGAGTTTGTTTGAATTGATGCTTTTCGTCCCAGTCAACAGCAGTGGTCATGTCGGGACGTTGCCTCCGTTTTATGAGACTTTTACCCAACATTAGGATATCATATGACACTCTGACTCAAAATGCGCTTCATAAATATAACCACCCAACTAAGCCAATAAGGCTTATCTGTATATGGATGGTTTGACTAAAAGCTTTGCCTGAAGGCACAAGAAGCCCATCTATTTCTCCTACGCCCATTTGCTTAAGGCATCCGCGTGTGTCATAGGTCAACATTAAGCCATAACGGGCGAATTTACGTCACACGAACATCAGATTGTTATTAATCATTCCATTGTATTATCACAAAGATAACATTATTACATTCTCGGCGAGGGTGCGTGTTTGCGTCAATACAATTTATAATGCAGTTGCAAAAGGGGTAGGCCTCGGAAATGATAGAATCCGGCACGCAAGCCAAATTTGTCAAATGATCAAGTTCCTGTAAATACAAAATCTGAAGCCATGTTCACACATTTATGGTATGTATCGCAACGTTTTACCAAACCATAGCGCACCATAATGATCTAATAATTAATAAACACTGATAAAGCGGGCAAGGCAATCGGCGGCGTAAATCGTGAGAATTCATGGATTAAAAACTCCAGTGAACAGTTTTAAAAGATTGAGAACTTTCCTTATACACACGTAGCACTCGGTAATTCACCGGGAATCGTGGTGTCGTTTTATAGCCCCCTTCATTCCGATCCAAATCATGATTAGCCGTTGGCAAAATCACTCGTATATACCCGCGGTGCAACCAAATTTGTTACGGCGGAGATTGATGCAACTGCACACGACACGTAACAAAATGAAGTGTGGGCGGGTGGTTGGATGCCGAAACGGTTTGGCAACGAGCTATAATTTATATTCGTTTTAATTTGCTCGTCAAGTGATTTATGTGCTTTTATTAATGACCATTAATCACTATCATTCACTATATTATTATCATAGTAATTTTTCAAATGCGAGAAAAAGATAAATTGCATGTGTACACGTAGGAACTTCTAATCCAAAATAAAATAATGAAAACGAATGCAGAGAGAGTCGTGATTGTGTTTAAACAATCAAGGATGAGTAGTAAATATTTTAGGATTTTAGGATAGCTTTGGGAGAAAAAAGTAACATGCCTGTATTTCCCTCTATCCCAGTATTTCTTCTGGTGAAGACAGAAAAACGCGAGAAAATGCAGCAACCCACTTACTTTGAAGCAGAACTCCATTTTAATGAACTCAGAACTCTATTTTCATAATTGCTTGCTATCTTTTCTTTTCTTTTTGTGACTTTTATTCATACAAACTGTACACCAATGAGAAAACTACGTTAGCATATATAAATATACCGGTTAACGTTAGGTTTTCGTTTTTACAAAACAAACTATGCTTAAACAAAATCACTAGCAACCCGACGTCTGTTATATTTCTATTGTTTTGCATGCCTTGTGTGCACTTCGTGATTTTGAAAACACATAAACGTCATATGATTAAACTCTGCGTCTTACCAACCAGCATACATTTTGGTGTGGGGTCTGACGAAAATTATTGGGTCGGCTCGGTAGGTGCTTTTCTGTCCCCGATTTCCGTGTCAATAGTTTTTTTTTTTTTCGAGAGTCCTCTCCCTTGTACCACATTGTTTACAGAGGGCATCACGTGTCTCATTAGCATTGCTGATGCTGATTTAATTGATTACTTCAACCAGTTAAATAACGCCAAAATTCACCAGGTTTGATGAAATAAACATTTGCTATGGAAAAAGAAGACGGGAACAATACTGTCTTTCGATCTAACGTTGCAAACGCAGCAGCAAACAAAGGACCCACTTTCTCTGCAGATAAAAACAAAAAGATGGCAGCAAAAACAAATAAAAAATGGGTGAGGCTGGCAACAGTTCTGGCATACGTCCTAGCTGTTTCTCTAGCAGCTATAGTTCTGGCAGTTTACTACAGTTTGATATGGGAGCCGAAACTCAAGACAACTACGATATCGCCGGCCTCGACTGGGGGAACGACCGTCCCGGGAATGGAGAAAGTGACAACAGAAGACTTGACCACGGTTAAATCCATGATTGACAATGATTTGAACTCAACAGCAAGTTCAAACATCATCTCTTCTAGTCCTTGACAGGTGATGCAAGGTAATTTGAAAGAATTGTACGTAATATTCTTATCTTGATCATTTTCATGTGTATGGGTATCGGATACCTTGGCTGATTATCAGCATATTTACATTCTTTCTTTTAATACTGCCACATGCCCTTGCAGACATTCTAGGCCAGTGCGCTAGAACCTATTGTAGTACAGTGTATTTAGGCAAGCAATGGTCCACGTCATTAACAGATATTGCATATGAGCCCAAGTGAACCTCATAATTTTGTTAATTAAATATTGCCGAGCGTTTTAGTATTGTCTCTGTAGGAATTTGTTGGTTTCATAACAAATCATGAAATGATTCTTCTAGCTAAGGTAAATTTACAACATCTTTTGTCAATAATTTGTTGCACCCATTTTAATTTCTTTTACTTTCATGTTTGTTGCAGATTTGTTGCTGGTCAACTAGATAAGGTCCACATGTTAGACGTTCCTGATGTTCCTGTTCTAAATTACCCTGACATGTTCATACAGATACATTATTTGTGACTTCTGTGATCATCAGTGTTATTATACATGCAACTTTATCTGAAATATGTGGATGGAAATCTTCAAGATGCATTTAACTTCATTGCAGTGAGACAGATACATGATACTGTACTGAGTAAAATCTCAGAATATGTGGATGAAACTCCTCAAGATGCATTTAACTTCATTGTAGTGAGACAGATACATGATACTGTACTGAACAAAATCTTCTCAACAGTAGACTACACCAAAAGAGTTCAGCCTAAAAACTATGTGCTACTTGTTTTAGTCTAACTCTTGTTTTAGCCATGACACATGGATACCTTTCTAATGGAATTCTGACAATATCCAACACAACTCGGGACTGTACTGTACAGAAAGACCAGGTCCTGAGGTTATAAAACTTTTTTCATGCTCAACTCCGCTGAGACTAAAATTTATGCTGCTCATAAAAGTTACAATGCCAACAATTGTTGGCATTTTAACATTTATTAGCAGGATAAATTACTGTCTAATGGGATTTATGCCAGAATTTTCAACTCATTTTGGCAATTTTAGTATTTATGAGCTATGTAAATTTCAAGCTCAGCTGAGCTGAGCATGAAAAAAAATTTATAACCTCAGGTTCTAGACTTGAAAGTACAGGTTTTAAAGCTGTGCAGAGAAGACAAGGGCCAGTAGTCTGTACCTTTGTTTTCTCATTGGGGATCAGTTTGTTCTTGCCCCAAATTTATAAAACTTTTTTCATGCTGAGACTAAAATTGATCCTACTCAGAAATGTTAAAATGCCAACAAATTGTTGGCATTTTAACATTTATTAGCAGGATAAATTACAGACTCTGGCATTCTTAACCTGAAATGTCAACTAATTTTGATTATTTCAGTAATTATGTGCAGTTTAAATTTCATGCTCTGCTGAGTTGAGCATGAAAAAAGTTTAATAACCTTGGGACCTGGTCTTCTCTCTATTAAAATGTGTTCATGATTTGTACTGTATGAAGTTCAAACAGGTAGAGATATATAGGGCTTTGTGCAATATTATAACTACATGTATATACCTTTCTTTTCTTGCCAAATTTTAGCATCATTGTTAGTTTATAGTATTTGTTATATTTATTTTTTGCATGTTTTTATGACTAATTTGTGAGAACAATGATTTAATATTAAAAACTTGTGTAAAAACACATCTTGATAAACAGCTTTGTGACCACTGAACTAATAAGTTTAAGCAGCAAGTAAAGTAGTTCCAACCAGATATTTACCTTGCCACTTTAGGAGAAAATCTATGGTTTCTGACTAGGTCCAGCACAAAGTTGGTCTTAATTACAACAACAGGTGGAATCTTAGAAAAGTTGAAACTTACAATGGAAAGACTAACAGACTATGAACGTCCCTGCCTAGAATTTCCATGGTGGCACATGGCAGTATCATATCATATTGGAGACAGGTAAATAGAGACTAGAGATTGACAAGCTGTATTACTTTCTGTTTTCAAAAAAAAGTAGATTTTCTTGCGACAGCTGTCATAGCTCATACTGTATCTTTTTAAAATGTAAGGTCATATATTTTTCAAGATGCATAATATTTGTTAACAGATTTGCATACTAGAATCATTAATTGCACAAGTTTGTATGTTTTAAAAGTTCAAAGTACACAATGCACAGTACAGAAGACCAGATGGAGTGAAGTCCACAGTACAAATGATTTAGTGATAATTTAGAGATTTTGATAGTACATGTGCAACATATATATATATATATTCAACAGTCCTAGAATTCAAATGTGCACAAGAAGAGTGCATTGGCCTTGTGGTAGAGAATGGAATGCTGTAGTAAGTGCCAGTGGTTACCTCTCCTGTGTAGTGTCCATGAGCAAGATGCTTAAGGCTCTGCTGGACACTTCTGGTTCTGTTCAGACAAGACTAAACAATAATTGAACCGCGACACGAGAAAACCCAACATTGTGATTTCCAACCAGGTCGGACACAAACCGAGCTGTACAAGCACATAAGCAGGCTAGAAGCTTGATATTTTTTATTTAAGAAGAAGAGGGACTGTACTATCCGTGTAGCGAAAACAAAGGTGCTGATCAGCTTCGCAGTTATAGTACTGCGAAGCTGGTCTGTGCCTTTGGTTTCGCATATGCCGATTGTTGGTTTTCTCATGAAGCAGCTCAATTATTGAATGTGAAGTTAAACAACAGTCAGCTGTGAATTAATCTGATAACGCGGAAGGTGTTTCTGCCCAACATTTTCAATGGATGTATATGCTTATATCACAGAATTATTATCATCAATGATTCGCATCTGGTCTACTAATTGAGCTATGAGAAAATTGACAATGTAGGTATCCGGCCAGGTCCGACTAAAACCAAGGATGCTAGAAGCCTGAATAGTGGATTATAATTAGAAGAGGAATTGTCAGCTGAGCACCTCTGTATAAGTAATGAACATAGTTCTTTTACACAACCCGTTTTGTATAATCTTTTGCTCTATATAATATATAAAATCAAAAGTATTAATTTACTTGATTGAAATAAAAAGAGAAGAATGACTTGGCGCTGTAAAATAAAACTAGTGTTTTAGACTTTGGTTCAATGCTAGTAGAAATATAGGTTGTAGATGGATTGTACATGATTCCATGAATTTGAAAAAGGGATCTGATCAAATGAAGGTTTAAAGGATTATCATTATTTGTCTCACATATTAGAAGAACCTGTGCGTGAGAAAACCAACAATTTGTGTTTCCGACTAGGTCCAACACAAACCGGCCTGTACAAGCACAGAAGATGGCTAGAGGCTAGAAATTTTAGATTAGAAAGAAGAGGAATTGTACTATACGTGTAGCGAAAACAGAGGCGCTGATCAGCTTCGCAGTTACTGTGAAGCTGATCTGCGCCTTTGTTTTTGCCTATGCAAATTGTTGGTTTTCTCATGCGAAGGCTCAGAATATGAATCTCATGTTTATACTCGTGTTTCTTCAAATCTATTTTATTTACATTGATAGATCTCAATACTTTTTCTTTCTAGTCATTTTTGTGAGCAGATATATTTTAGTGTTTTGTACATTACGAAAACTTGTCCATGCGATACACAGAATTTTTTCAGCATTAAAAGTTTTAATTTAAAACTTGAAAATTTAATAATAGAAATTTTATAATTTTTATGTTTGCTTAAAACTTTGATTGTGTGCATACGTTAGAACTGCCTCGCAGCGAGGCGGTTCTAACGAGTACCCACAATCTATGTTTTGGAACAAAAATAAGAAAAATAGGTATACCCCTGTAAACCCCAGTTTTGCTAGATATAAAAGTGGGGTATGAGGGGTATACTTTTCATGGACATCTTTTCCTGATGTAGCAGTGTTTCACACTCATTCTAAAATAAGCAGCGCACCCCCTGTCTCGGGGTGTTAAATAAAAATTGGAGTGACATTGTTCAATATATCACCAAGGTTGGCTGTATTTTCAAAATTTGATACTATCACCATTTAAACCGAATAAAGTATGATACCCAGTTATGTTTTTTAAGATCTCTGGTAGTAGTGAATAATGCATGACCCCACCAAAAACGGCATGTCACAAACTGAAATGCAAAAATTAAAAAAGCGATAGAATGAACACATTCTATTTTCACACGAAACAGCATCGTTCGATTTACTTAATTTGACATTATCTTTTGGTAAAAGAAATGGTTATTTTATATCTTGTAAACAAACAAAAATATCAAACATCAAAAATCGAAAAAAGCATGTCACAGAGTTTCTGTAATTTACGTGACGCTATAGAAGATTGTCCAAATCTTAATACTGCTTTCTCTTATTGCAGACCAAGCTGTGTCAATCAAATAGTTGAATATGTCCTTTATATGGATAACATATGGAATTTTCATTTTGCTTTACTATTTTGGTCAAATATATCTAATCCCCCTGCTCAACCATTGCGTCCCTTTTAAGATGTAATCATACGTGACACCATTTTTCTACAAATCCAACATGGTATTTGAAACAACGTTATCTGAATATGAAAGTATGGAGGATGAATATATCTCACAAAAAATAAAGTTAATATCAAACGACCCTAAGGTGGTTTTTTCGGATGCTAAAGTTGAAAATGTAATAAACGTGACAGTAATTTACGTGACGGTACTTACTTTCAAAATGTCAATATGACATATTATATAGCTAAGATTGTGCTTTGAATCAGCGTCAATAAATGTTTTAATGTCCATTATGTACTTTTCAGTAGTAAAGTTTACGGAATATGATGTTTTTTCAAGCAGTGTCACGTAAATTACGCATTTGTCACGTAAAATACAAAGGTAGTTTAAGTCTATTTATCAGTTATAGTTAAAACAGTTGAATCAAAATGAAGGATCACACCTCCTTTAATCAAAGACATAGCAATACTACATTTGTTATTCGCATTTGTCCATTCCAAAATACTGACCAACAGAAAAATATCAGCCCTGAGATTAATATACATTTTTATCAATATAAAACAGGTTTGTTTTACTAAATAATTACGTGAATAATTAATCGAAGTATTTACTTCTTGTGCAGACTGGTTCAAATTCCATGTTTCATTTTAAGTTAGCAAAAACTCAAACTTATCTAAGTTTAAAAATAATGTAGTTGACTTAAATATTACCGTCACGTAAATTACAGTATTCCGTCATGTATATTACATTTGTATAGAATGTTGTGCAAAATGTAAAACAATATTAAAAATGAAATAAGATCACACAAGATTGTCTGTTTGGAGTAAACGTATCCAGATAAAGTCTTTCAGATAATATTTAATGTCATTGTGTATCTGTATTGCGAAAATAATTTATGTTGCGGTTTGCAAGTAATTTACGTGACGCTGAATAAAACAAGACCTGCCATATAACAAGATGTATCTAGAAAATTAATTATAAGCTCCGCCACTCATGTACGACAAATGTAATTATCATTACATGTTTTGATATAATTCTGATGTACAGGTCAGATGTTATTATAGTTGCAAGTTAACAACACTGAAAATTCTGAATCAAGAAGCCTGCATCACAAACATATTATCTAACAATTTTCGATAGTAGATATGAAAGGACGTTTATTGTTTGATTTAATCTACTTAATATTGCTCTTTATTTGAGAAACTGAAGTCTGCTAGTCAGAGATATACGTTGAGTTTGTGTTATGGTTACATTTAGTTCATATGTAGTGCGTCACGTTGATTACCAAATTGGAATATACCCATCCAGTTTCAAAATGATGTAGAAATTGCAAGAATATCGGGAAGGTGGTGAAATTTTACAGGATGAAGCCTGAATGATCCACAATTGTGATGGTATGTCGAAAAAGTGTAATTCTAAAAGTTTATTTTTCTTCATTTTTTTCTCCAGGATTTGCACCTTATTTTAGAATGAGTGTTCAAACATTATCATATGCAGTCTATTTTTCATAATCTCATATTTCATCATGATTTTACATTATACACATGGTTTCGGATCTACAATAATTTGGAAATTATTCCTACTGAAAAATACGTTTTTAGCTCGCCTGTATGAAAGTACAGGAAGAGCTATTGCAGTCACCCTGGCGTTAGCGTTAACGTCGGCGTTGCTCTAATATTAAAGTTTTTGGTTTCTATATCTCTTGAACATGTGGATGGATTAAGTTGATACTTTGCATGTTGGTAGATATTGGTCTGAAGTTTTATTCTGTACCATCATGACCCACCTGGGTGACCTTGAGGTCACGGACTTAGAAATTTTGTGTTTAAGTTTTTGGTCAAAGTTTTTTTAAGTCTATATCTCTTGAATGTGTAGATGGATCATGTTGATACTTTGCATATTGATAGATATTGGTCTGAAGTTTTATGCTATACCATCACAACCCACCTGAGTGACCTTTAGGTCAAGGTCACGGACTTAGAAATTTTGTGTTAAAGTTTTTGATTGAAGTTTTTGTAAGTCTAGGTATATGTATCTTTTGAATATGTAGATGGATCAAGTTGATACTTTGCATGTTGATAGATATTGGTTCCATCATGACCCACTTGAGTGACATATAGGTCAAGGTCACGGACTTAGAAATTTTGTGTTAAAGTTTTTGGTAAAAGTTTTTATTTTATAAGTCTTTATCTCTTGAATCAAGTACATGTAGATGGATCAAGTTGATATTTTGCATGTTGGTAGATACATGTATTGGTCTGAAGTTTTATGCTGTACCATCACTGTACCCCTGAGAGGCCTTGAGGTCAAGGTCATGGGTCATAGATTTTAATAGATTTAGTGACAAAGCACAAGTCAGGCGAGCTACGCTGTCCTGCAACAGCTCTTATCATGTAGATAGTGAGGTCTTTTTTTGTTGTTGTTTTTTTTTGACACAGTTTCAGAGACATCAGAATTTGAATGAAAACTTTTGAATAAAGTGAGAATTTTATGGAAAGGTTTACATATAAATTTAATAAACTAGTAACATTATACAAATGGGTTATGAAATTTAAATTTATCATAGTTGAGATACCAGCAAAAATTAAATCTAGTCATGTGAATATATATGAGTAAAATCAAGAGAGATAGTTATAATGCAAACTACTCATTATTATACTTTTCATGTTTTACAGCATATATCAAAACATATTTTCTGTTATTTAAACATCATTCTTATGCTGGCTGTGTTGCTCACCTACATGAAAAATGCAAAATACTTTGGGCCAGTTGTTCAAAACTTTGCAAGCTTAACGTCATTGTTATGACCTAAACTCTTTAAGTAAATGCCGACTACATAAGCAAATACACTTTTATTTTTGTTGATAAAATGTGAGAATCCTAAATAACAGTTTATTGTAATATTCATGTTTGAAAGTTTAACGAATCCTTAACTAAGGATGTCGTTAATTTTGAACAACTGGGCCTTGGTGTTTTACCGAATTTACGGACCACTTTTCTTATGAAATTTTCCATTTTTACAGCTTAGGAAAAGTCTGTCCTACATCACGAAAACATGTCCGTGTAATGTATACCCCTTTGAACCCCACTAGGGTATACCTATTTTTCCTCCAAAACACATATTGTGGGTACTCGTTAGAACCGCCTCGGTTCTAACGTGTACCCACAATCTATGTTTTGAGCAAAAGTAAGAAAAATATACGACTTTATTTTTCGAATGAAAATTTCAAAATTTACAAGTGAAAAAATCCCTGTTTATTGCATGGACAAGTTTTCATAATGTTGTATGGGCATATTTTCGTAATGACGTCGAGGTTGAGTGCAACAGAATAGTCAAAAGTTTGTTTTATTCAGAATCAGATATATTAAGATATCATTTTGTCATTTGTGATAGAATAATTTATTTTCTTTGTTCAATTTTGTTGTTTGGTTTGTTGTGATAACATTAAGTATAGAAATAAAGTTTTCAAAAACGATTTTCTTTCTCATTTACACCGACTAAAACAGTCAACAATTAGTTATGCATTGAAGAACAAAATGCCAATTGCAATGCTTATAGTTAAACCCTTGTTCAAAAGCTAGAAAGAAGAGAGGGTTAGACTTTTACATGTCTAGAATAATTTAGATTTCAATATTACATTTAGATTAAAAGCCAGTTTGAGTTAAACGCGTCGGCTATATGAAGCAATACTTTACAAATACATGTGTGACGAATTCCTGGGCTTCTCTAGAACACTAGTACATTACGAAAACATGCCCATGTAATGTAACAGAGATTTTAAAGTTGTAAAAAATGAAAATTTTTAGTAGAATTTTTTTGTTATTTTTCTTATTTTTGCTCAAAACATAGATTGTGGGTACACGTTAGAACCGCCTCGCCGAGGCGGTTCTAACGAGTACCCACAGTATGTTTTGGAGCAAAAATAAGAAAAATAGGTTTACCCATGCATACCCCAGTTTTACTATATAAAAGTGGGGTTTGAGGGGGTACACATTTCACGGACATGTTTTCCTGATGATGATTGCAACTTGATGAATTCTGATAATTTCTCTTTGCTATAAAACATGTGGTCGCGATATTCGTAGTAGCTGTCCTGCTAGATAGTCTTCGGTTATTAATCTAACCATTCTTTGAAATCCCAGGGCCCAGTTGTTCAAAACTAACGACGTCGTTAGTTAACGTTTCGTTAAAATTTCAAACATTAATATTACAAATACGCTGTTATTTTTTGTTGAAAAAATGTGAGAATCCTTTGCACTGCAAAGGATTCTCACATTTTTTTTCAACAAAAAATAACTGTGTATTTGTTACTTTAGCTGATATTTGCTTAAATTTATGTCTTAACGATATCGTTAAGCTAACGATGCTTTGAACAACTGGGCCCAGGTGGTGAAATTCGTTGTAACCGTGTCGTCGCTTACGGGTCTACGCCGTTGCATTTAGTTATTACTAAAAGACTTGTGGAACTTGTAGAAATCTGAAATTGACAGAATGCAGTGCAAAAAGTACGACCCAGAATAACGTTTTAATATTGCTCTAGCTTGCATGTACATGATGTATATAAAATAACCGCGTTCGTAGATAAAGTTAAGTAATGTCGGGGGATGTCGTGTGTTTTCGGCGTCTTGTCAAATATGGCGAGTTACCTACAAGTTGCTACGATATTCAAGTCGACCTCTCGCGAGTTACTACATCTCGCGAGTTTACTACGACATTCCTACGAGTCTCCACGACTAACGTCTTCAACTGAATGCCAAACAATTCAGAAATAAGAATGGTTATTTCCATTCTTATGTCTTCACACAAAAGAATGGACCGTCACACATGCAATTTGATAAAAATCTTGATACAAACTGTTGTTCAATAATATCTCGCCAATAGCAATCGTCGTAAGAGGACGAGACAAGTTCATTTAAAGCCTCATAAAAAGACTAGAGAAGCGACCGAACCCAAGTGCGCTGTATTACCACTACGCCACGGAGGCTTAGATAAAAGTTGTATACCTTCATAGGTGATCAGCCCGTCTCCGTCCGAATCCACCTCACCAATGAGCTCCTCTACGTCCATGTCTGTCAGACTCTCCCCAAGGACCAGCATCACTTGCTTCAGTTCGTCATGGCCGATCACGCCGTCGCCATCTTTGTCTAGCACGCGGAACGCTTCTAGTAATTCTTCATCCGGGTCACTGTCTCGCATCTTGACCGCCATTAGCATCAGGAATTCGTCGAAATCTATCATGCCGTTTCCTTATACAATTCGAAAGAGATGAATTCATTTCCGATGTTGATTGTTCTTGCGTGGAGAGGACATTTAGTTTGATCATTTTCTTATCATACAAATTTGATAATTTCCTGATTGTCACAAATGAACCCTGAGAATTTCACAGAAAAAAAATATGTGTATTCCAACCCCCATGCCTGTTCCCCATGTCTGATCGCAAAGTTAATAATTAAAAAAAAAAAAAAAAAAAAAAAAAAAAAAAAACTGGCATGCATTGGAGGTTTGTTGAGCTAGACTGTTTGTCGTTTGAAATTCTTGTAAAATTGTAAGAATGATATAATTGAGCCGCTGCATTAGAAAGCCGACAATCTGCGTATGCGAAACCAAAGGCGCTGATCAGCTGTGCAGTTACTGCACAGCTGATCAGCAGTTACTGCATAGCTGATCAGCGCCTTTGCTTTCGCTACACAGGTAGCACAATCTCTCTCCTTCTAAAATCCGAATTTTCGAGCTTTTAGCATGCTTTTGTGATTGTGCTGGTCGATTTGTGTGGGACCCGGTCAAAACCAGATTGTTGGTTTTCTCATGCAAAGGCTCAGATTACAAAATATCTGCACTTACTACAGTACTTTCTGTTCAACTACAACTATAAACAACCGTTTCGGTTTAAGCTCTACCTACCATCGACATCCACTTCGTTGACCATATCTTGCAGTTCGGCCTCTGTCGGATTTTTACCCAGTGCCCTCATGGCGGTACCAAGTTCTCGTCGGGATATTTCACCACTATCATCTTTATCAAAGAGAACGAACGCTTCTCGTGCCTCTGAAACCATGGAAACGTTCACCGACAGAGAACTTTATTCAAATGCTTTAAAGAATTAGATAACACAGTTGATTACTACACTTAAAATTTCAACGGGAATCATTGAATCGGAATTAACGTTAGTGCTGTAATTATCCGAGATTCTAAAGACAAAAAGCTACGTCTCGGCAACGAACGAACGTCGCGTCAAAAGCCATACTTGAGGAATACTCTCAATGATGAAACTTTCCTTTGAAAAAGAGATTTGGCCATGATTCGAAAACAAAAAACGTTATCGGTTTGTAAAGAAAAATGTGTACCTGCTATTTGTTCTTCCGTCAGAAAATCAGCCTGAAACATAATGGGAAAACAACAACACAGTGCTTGGCATCTAATCTCTCTACTAACTCTAAACATTTGTAGGTATAAACATCATTTATGGATATTATTTTCTTATTTTTGCTTTTTCCTGCCCCACCCATTTCCAAATTACATGAATATTAACTTTACAACAACAACAACAACAACAACAACAACAAAAAAAAAAAAAAAAAAAAAAAAAAAAACGCACTTACCATCTTGTATTCGCTTAAAACATTCCTAATCTCAACTATATATGTATATACTTTTCAAAGGATGACTTAAGCATAGCGTGTTAAGATTATTGTTGGTAACTTTATCGACAATGAAAAGTTTAATATTTGCTTCTGTGTATAGCTATTATTGTTTGCTTTACGAAACCTTTATTAATTTTGTTGCCACCTTTGTTGCTTTACATCATTGTGGAGTGTTGGCACTTGAACGGACACAAAACCTTCAAAATCTTAAGCAAACGATGATGAAAATATACCCTATATCAGGAAAACATGTCCGTGAAATGTATACCCCCTTATACCCCACTTTTATATAGCAAAACTGGGGTATGCAGGGGTATACCTATTTTTCTTATTTTTGCTCCAAAACATAGATTGTGGGTACTCGTTAGAACCGCCTCGGCGAGGCGGTTCTAACGTGTATCCACAATCTATATTTTGAGCAAAAATAAGAAAAATAGCAAAATTTTTCAGCTGAAAATTTTCAATTTTTAAATCACAAAAAAATATCTGTTTATTGCACTGGCAAGTTTTAGTAATGATATCCCACTATTTGCTATAGAATAATGTGCGTTTAACACTGGTAAACTGCTTTCGGTAGGTTTGATCACTACAGGAACATGATTATCATTTTGAGGCGGCCCCCGTGGCCGAGCGGTTAAGAGCGCTGTTTTTTAGTCACTCGACCATCTCACCGCTGTGTCTGGTGTGGGTCCCGCTCTGGCCACATGTGAGGCAAGCCAAGTTCTGCTTGCGGGTGTGTTAGGTGGTTTTTCTCGGGGTTCTCCCGTTTTCGCCCCACCTACTGATTGGTCCGTCTCATATGAGCTGAGATAATCTTGAAAGGGACGTAAAACTGAATTTAAAAAAAATGATTATCATTGAGATAAAAAAAATCGCACATCAAACCTGTCGCATTCAGTGTACAAGTTTGTAGCAAACACTTAAAGGCCAATGTGTTGCCTGTGCCGGGTGCCGCTCACTCTATTATCAAAGGCCTTGATTGTTCGAAACCGCGTCTGCGCCTAAATACCTCGTAGGAAAAAGTAAATTTGATAATGTCTTTGAGAACTAATCCCGATCGGCTCTTAGCAAAGGGTACTGTAGCTTTGATAGCTATAATGTTTGAGCTGCACAGATTTGTTTGAGTCTCAATTGGTCACTGTGTTAGAGGCACGTTTTTACAACATGTGACCTATTTTACAAAATTGCAATATTAAATAATATTAAACACGTACAATGATTTGAAAACATTCAATAACAGCCTACTTTTAACTTTAACCGTTGTGTATACTGAATTACATGGTCATAAGTGGCTTAAGTAAACTAAGTCCATTTCTCAATAGGCCAGAAACAGGGCTTTAAATGGTCATCTACATGTGTTTTGACCGCTGGAATATAAGCAAAGGTGCCTTATTCACTCGTCCTGAAACTTTCGTAAATGTATGAGTAACATCTTATTTCTCCTACATTACTAGAGCATTATCAGAACTTAATTAAAATTTTGTACACTGAACTTGATATAATGCAAGCTGCATTAAAATTCCTCGTGTCAGTACATTGCACTTGCGTGTTCTTTTTTTCCTTGCATGGTCAACCGATTTTCAAATGTCATTTTAAATGTAAGTCTTAAGCTATGGAACCGATTAATGTGTGTAATTGTTAACTTGGATGTATAAAATTTTGTTGTAAAAGGAATAATATTATAATAAGATTTCATATTTTCTATCTTTCATTTATTTGAGTATCAGATTTCTTGGATATTTTACATTTTTTCGCGAAGAAAAGAAAGGATTCAAAGTGAAAAAAAAAAAAAAAAAAAAAAAGAAAAAGAAAGAAAACATTGGTCATTCAATAATTTGAGCCTCAAGAACATGTAGACACAATTAATTGTTTTGTCACTGCTTTTAAATGAATTGTTCGTCTTAAATTCAAGATAAAGGTGCTTTAAGGGAATGTAATACACAAAGATGTCCATGTGTTAAACCGATTCCGTGATTAAAATAATACTGCCAATTAAGAAATCTTGATAGATGATACGAATACAAAAGGAATTTAAGCCAAGAATCATTTCTCTCAACTTGATACAAATAGCAAAAGAGTGTATCTGGAGTATTGAAATATGAAATCTGCGCCGCTTCTAACATTGTCTTAAGCACTGGAGCAAGGAAATGAAGGCATAGATATTCTTAAATGAAAACTACATTGCTTTCACGTTTCTCTTAAAACCCTGGAGCCAGGAAATGTAGGCATATTTGTCCTTGGTATGACTAAATCCGAACACGAATCAGAGAAGCAAGCTAGCGACAATGAAGAAACCAAGAAAGAAAAAGAGGAGATAACTACTACCAAGGATAAGAAACGAAGACCAGATGTGCTCTATGGAAAGGGAGGTAATAAAACGAAGCAAAATACCAAATACGAAAAAAAAAAAAAAAAAATGAAAATTTCATTGGAAAAAGTTTGATATTTTCAAGATTGATGCTCATAACATTGATTGTTACCAGCCCGTTAGAACCGCCTCTCCAATGCGATTCTAACGAGTACCCACAATCTATGTTTTGGGTCACAATTGAGAAAAATAGGTAAAAGAGGGGGTCGTACAACCCTGCACACCCAGTTTTTTTGTATTAAAGTAGGATTTCAAGGCCGAAGTCAGCCGCCGGCCACGATGGGCAACAGCACAAAAAGTGTTTAAAAGAGAACTTGAATATACCCAACATTGAACAAAAAGAAGCGCATACGCTTAAATGTCCCGTTTAGATCATTTTTATCATAAGTTTTTGATTACTAAAACTCGTTGAATGCACTAATTAACAGTCAATTTCGCAAGAGGTGAGCTCCAATTGCATGCAAATCTTTAAAGGTTCTAGTTTGTGTTTCAAATTGCAAGTTGCAAAACAATGTGCGAGCGGGTATGTTTTTTTTTGTAAGGTTTATCTCCAGTATGCAATCGATGTCCTGTGGGTAGTGTTAGGACAAGTCCTGAGGACTACCAATTAGCCCTTAATTCATACCTGTGTATAGACAAAAAGAAGATGATCACTACAAAGAATATATGTGCAGGGGTAACTTTTAGTCTAGACTATAACGAAGTTGACCATTCGATGAACATGGAAGAACGCAAATTTATTGTAACTTAGTACAATTCGACCGATTAAGGGATAACATATTAGAATGTCGACGGAAAAAGTATGACATTTGGTGTAAACAGCTTAAGATTTAGGGGTAATAGTTATATTTCTTATGTCATCCTCCGAGACAGAGCGTCCGTCTTGACTTTATTCTATTAAATCTTATTAAGAACAATCAGGATTTTTCTCTCGTGAAGTACCAGTAATATGTCTACTTTGGTCATCGCACAGTTATTTATCTGTCAGTGTAAGATGCAATTTAACGCATTTCATGCGGACATCGAAGACGCGTCTAGCTCCAGAAATCTTAACTTAATTCAGACCTTGTATGTCTGAAGTAAAAATTGGTTAGAAAATGCGTCTTAATGTGTGGCATGATTTTGCCAATGCAATAATCTAGACCTCGGATCAAAACTGTTTATTGGATCCGAGTCTAGACGAACCGGGACATATAATATGTTTTCTTCGAGTAAGCATGTATGGCTGATCTCAGAACTTAGTTGCAGTTGTTCACTTTCTGGCCATCGCCTTAGATGTGATTGACTAAAACTGAATAATGAAACAAGCATATGTGAATAACACCCCCATCCTCTAATTACAGGCGCTCGACGACGACTCAAGTTTTTTTCATCCGTTTGAAAACCCAAGCGAAACGTTTTAGAAACAATCTCATTTATCAATCACCTACACTCGGGTTATGGATAATACATTATACTCCTAACCCGAGTGTGGGTTATTGATAAATGGGATTGTTTTTAAAAACTAATGGCATGAACGTTTCGCTAGGGTCTTCAAACGGGTGAAAATCGAGCGCCTGTGCCGAGGGTCTAGCTCTTGATCGAAACGACTTGATTGTATATCAATTTCCCCGCTCTGAGCCTCTAATAAATAATGAGCCGAGGTGTCCCGAATAACCTAGCAATCCGAGACATTCCGAAGTTGTTGAAATAGTTGTCAACATGAAAATGTGTGGAATTGGTTGACTTAATCTGGATTTACAGCAGATTAACGCGATTAAATAATGATTAATCCTGTTTAAAGAAAAGAATATAGATCAACATGATATAAAAATTAGAGGAATGACCATAGAAAGTCTGAATGAACATCTTGTTGCAGAGTAAGTCCACCCAGCAGGTGCCCGTTCAATGTTAATAAAGTGGGTGGGGTAATAGGGAAACAAAAAACCATGATGTTTACTCCGTCTGTGGCCTTCTTATCGCAAAATTCAAAGCATCCTGCTCCCTGGTTTTTTTAACTTTGCCAATTTCCAACGAATGCTAATATTCAATAATGGTTGAAAGTGCATGAACCTTTGTGAAATCGACTCCTACTACTATATATAGGGCTCTCAGCGTTTCCTTTTAATACTTTGCAGGTATGATCTAGATGTACATGAAGAATTATTATGCTGAAAAAAATTATTTTTGATAAATTTGCAGCATTTTTAACACAGCAATTTTTTTTTACCATTCCTTGTGTCAAATAGTGTTTTCTTTGTGAAATCAACTTTCAATCAGCTTTCAGAACATTCTTTCAATACTTAGCAGACATGTAACAGACATATTGAAGATGTGCAGGAAGATTCATAATGCTGGAAAAAATAATTTTTGACAAATTGACAGCTTTTCAAACTTTATAGCCACTTTGGAGCATAGCTTATAACCGGTTGGTAGTGTATACAACTCTTCATAGAGCTTTCAATGTACTATTCTAATACTTTGCAGATTTTGACAGAGATACTGAGGAAATGCAATGATGATTATATTGATATTTTTCACATTTTTCTGAATATTTAAATTAGCAAGATATTTGAACAGCTGATAAGATTCAGTTAATTTTGTGTGTGTGTGGGGGGGGGGGTATACTGAAAGCCTCGCTTGTAGCAAATTTCTAGTTTCATTTGGTTAACCTGTCTAAATCAGTCATGGCTGAACAGTGGTTCTACTTGTAATCACAGCTCTAAGACTATTACAAGTTGAAATTCTTCCCATGAACAATCATACACTGGAATGCCCTACCACCACATGTCCCTGTACATGTCAGCTAACCCCCTCCCGTGGCAGATTTAGAGGGGGTTTGCGTGGTTTGCTTGAACATCCCTCTGGGACCAAATTACTTCAGTTTCATGGGGAAATTTATGAGAAATCAGGTAAAATGTTAACAACGAACCCCCTCTTGATGGATTTGAACCCCACTTCCAGAAATCCTGGATCCGTTCCTGCCCTCTAGCTCTTGGTATACTGGAACACCATCTGAAGTCCTCTTCGGAGGTCAAGATGTACTAAAAGGAAGAAAGTAATTGGGCTTTTCACAGAAATTATCATATCTTTTTAAAATAAAAAGTGCTATTAATCATACAGAATTTTACAACACAATTTAAACAATGTAAGAACATAAAAACATTTTACACATAAATTAGCATTTTAAATGGTTAAAATTTTTAAATTTCATCCGTAATTTTCATATCTGTTACTGTGTTTCACTGATAAAGCTAACCACTTATAATTTATCTTATCGCAAATTCATAATTCACAAACAATTTTTCTTTGGGTTAAATTAAATAACACATTATTTAACAAAATTTTACACTAAAATGCAATATATGCTGGAGTAAGCATAAAAGACTATTTCATACTCCTTTCTTGCCGATAGCCAATACCTATTGCACAGGCTATCCACACGACTGTCATGCCAATAACACAGCTTATCCACATGACTACAGTGGGGATAAGTGGCATTATCAGCATGATTGTCTTGTGGATAGCCTCAGCCATCGCAAATACAGAAGCTGGCATAATTTTGTGGATACAACAACTACTACATTTCATTATTAATTATTACCGGTAGATACAACAGCGCAAATACCAGCTTAGCAATTCATAAGTTTCAGACATCTCAAAATAAGTTGTCAAAGACAAGAAATTGACAGTCCACAACAGCCATCCAGGTGCAATCTAAATATAGAAAAAGTTGTTCATTTCTTTAAAATAGCCAAAAGCTGTCAAACAATGACCTTTGTCTGTTTCATTATTTTCAAACAACCAATACAATTTTTGAAAAGAGAAATCAACATCTGTCAATTCCATCTTATTGTAACCAATCAGAGATATATGAGGTGATGATGTACATTTCAAGGTTGATGCAAATATTGGACAAGAAATGTCAATTTCACCTTTTTGACAACTAGTTAAGAGATGCTTGAAACACCTGGATTGCTAAGCTGCTATTTGCGTGGTTGTAATTACAAGGTTAAAGCCAGATGTACGTAATTGAAGGCGCTCAAAGGAACGTGCGTATCTAAGGGTCGAAACGTCATTTTTACGCCGCATTCATAACATCAGTTTTTGCTCGAAACATCATTTCTTGCGTCAGTCTACGTTCGGAATACGAAACTATGTCCATATAATTATGCAGAGGACTTCAGAAATGTAAAAAAAAAAGATATTATTTCTTATTTTTGCTCAAAATATAGATTGTGGACATGCTATCCCGAGGAAAACATCATTCGCGCGACAGTTAGCAATATTGAATACTAAATAGCGTCAGAGATTTTGGGGCAAATCTGACGTCGCGCGTAAAACATGCTTAATTCAACAATGACTACCTCTCTTTGCACGCTTATAGCAGGAAAACGAATCCGGTAACTAAGGACTTTCTCGTTATCTACTTGTAGATCAGAAATTTCTTTAATACATATCAGTTTTTAGCTCACCTGAGCCGAAGGCTCACAGGTGAGCTTATAGTATACCCATGCTCCGGCGTCCGTCCGTCGTCGTCCGTCCGTCCGTCGTCCGTCCGTCGTCCACAATTTCAAAGATCTTCTCCTCTGATACCGCTTGGCCAATCAAAGCCAAACTTCATGTGGAGCATCCTTAAGAAGGGGGAACGAAAGTTTATATAAATGGTCCAGGTCACATGACCAAGATGGCCGCCATGGCTATAAATAGCAAAAAACCTTTAAAAATCTTCTTCTCCAGAACCAGTGGGCCGATTTCCACGAAACTTGGTATGTAGCATGTGGGACGTGGGCCCATCATAGTTTATATAAATCATGACCCTGGGATGACCTTGACCTATTTTACTTCAAGGTCAACTTAGGGCTCCCATGCATTGGAATGGGAAAAAATAGGAAAATGTAATTAAATGGCAGAAAACTTGCTAGAAATGAGCAAATGGACAGAAGATTTATGTTTAAGAAAATATTTTGGGCCCAGGGGGTTGTCTGCCCCTGCCCCGGGCTATATACATGTATATGACCATAATATTGAAACATCTTCTTCTCTGAAACTGCTAAGCCAATCAAAGCCAAACTTTTTCTGGAGCATCCTTAGAAAGAGGGAATGAAAGTTTGTATAAATGGTCAAGGTCACATGACAAAGATGGCCGCCATGGCTATAAATAGCAAAAAAGTTTAAAAATCTTCTTCAGAACCAGAAGGCCTATGATTTTGAAACTTGGTATGAAGCATCTGGGAAAGGAGCTCTACAAAGTTTATATAAATCATGACCCTGGGATGACCTTGACCTATTTTACAGCAAGGTCAACAGGTCGCCCATGCATTTGAATGGGATAAAATAGGAAAATGTCATGTAATGGCAGAAAACTTGCTACGTATGAGCAAATGGACAGAAGATTTATGCTTATGAAAATATTTTAGGCCCAGGGGTTGTCTGCCCCTCCCCCGAGCTATATACATGTAGATGACCATAATATTCAAACAGCTTTTTCTCAGAAACTGCTTAGCCAATCAAAGCCAAACTTTATGTGGAGCATCCTTAGGAAGAGGAAATGAAAGTTTATATAAATGGTCAAGGTCACATGACCAAGATGGCCGCCATGGCTATAAATAGCAAAAAAAAAAATTAAAATCTTCTTCTTCAGAACCAGAAGGCCTATGAATTTGAAACTTGGCATGAAGCATTAAGGAACGGAGGTCTACAAAATTTGTATAAATCATGACACTGGGATGACCTTGACCTATTTCACGGCAAGGTCAACTTAGATCACCCATGCATTTGAATGGAGAAAATTGTTAAAATGACATTTGAAGGACAAAACTTGCAGTTAATTGGCAAATGGACTGAATTTTTATGATTTGAAAAAAGACATTGACTCCAGTTATTCTGACCCTGCCCTAGGGTTATATACATGCATTGTACCATTCTAGTCTAACAAGTTTATTGGTACATGTATATATATCTCAGGTCTCAGGTGAGCGTTTACAGGACCATTGGTCCTCTGGTTTAAAAAATCCTACCGTGGATTTTTTTAAATATATGAAGAAAATTAACAAAAATGGAGTCCGAAAATCGCATTTTACGTTGACGTCAATGTATTTTCGCTCTCAAATTTGATGATTTTAAATGCCGATATCTCGAAATCAAGCACGGAACGGTATCGATTTCTTTTCATTTTCGTATGTAGAACATCAAAATACACTCACATGCAAAAAATAAAAAAATTCTACCGTGAGGTCAGTTACGTACATCTGGCTTTAAATTATATTGTGTTCACTGAAGTAAATTTATATTCAGGCCTCTGACAGCTAGGTTTTGACCTATGGAGTGTAGCAGGGCGTTACTGCAAGAACAGCTTCTGAAATCAGAACCTACGTGGGGTTATCAAAAATTATGTGGACTTTTCCCATAACTTGACAACGGTTCCGGCAAACATATTCAAATTTCAGCTGACAATAAACTTGCTTAAATTCACTAGAATCTGAAAGTTTGGTTGATCTAAAGTGTTTTATTAGCGGTTGGTGATGGTTTTACTTACCCTACCCTCCCCATCACGGAGCACGTCAGAAATGACGTTAAGCTTGGCACTGCAGTATGGCATTTCTTTTGCGTTTTTTTAAAAACGGCTTTGCAGATCACAGCCAAATGTGCCATGTGTCTTAAAGAATCCATAACAAAACAATTTATGGTTGCTCAAAAATTACAATGGACCGGTTGTGCACCTACGTTGTCTTGCTTATTAGGCATACATGTTTGCCTTTTCAGAATGTTTAAGCGATGTCTGAATTTCATGCAAACAGATCAACCAGCAATGTTGTATAATTCCCATTTGAAACAAATCCTAATTTCATATCTGTCGGTAAAACTTCAAGGTCCTTTGATAAAGCATTACAAATGAAACATTGCATGCATGTTTGAACAAATAGGACGCAAATAAATATAAAAAATTCATATCCGTCATTTAAAATGTTCTAACGACTAAATCATAATGTTAAAAGTCAGCATCAATATACCCAGTCCAAATTTATTCTCAAATCAAGGCAATACATTAATAATTTTATACAGATTGGTAATTTAAACCATGCTCTAATAGTGGACCAAATTTTTAACATACTTTGAGCAGTAAAAATGTAAAAATCAGTAGCCCTAAAAAGCGCATTTTGTGGTTCAAAATCAGTGTTTTTGCGTTGACGTCACTGACGTCATCGGAGTGCTCCATGATGGCGAAAGTGGGTGTTTGCATTTCAAAATAATTTTGTAACGGATGAAGGGATTGTGATGCAATTTTGCACACTGTTGCATATTACATGGGTACATTTGGATTGAAAGTTTGAGTGGAGTCAAGTCATATAATCATAAGTTATAACATGGAAGACTCTTAGTGCAAAATGTTCCTGTCAGATAATTCTTAACACTCCACGTGTTGTCAAATTTTAATTCCATTTATCAACATTTTGGAACTTCGAAATTTCATGCATCTAAACGGTCTGTGAAAAGTAATTGTATGTAATGAATTACATTGGGCTAAGTAATTGTATGTAATGAATTACTTTACTGAAATGCCTAGTAATTGTAATTGTAATTTAATTGAACAAATGTCAATGTAATTGTAATTTAATTAATTACTTTTCAAAATAATTGACCCCAAGCCTGGACTTATAAGAAAAGTCCACGTAATTTTTGATAATCCCTCGTATCTTAACTAGTGGCATGAATTGATGATAAAAACATTGCTAGTTAGTTGCAGTAGTTGCACTGGTGTGTTGTTAATAAATAGGTTTTAATAAGAGGTGTTTGATGGCTGATGTTGTTTCAGTTTTATTCAAAGTCTTGATCCTAAATTATGTTCAGGCTTAATATCAATAATGTTTTTAATACATACATGTATTTTCTTTGTGAATTATCATGATTAATACCTGATGCTCGAGAGCAAATTGATATGTATTAATGCACATTAAGAGACCAATAAGAAATACAATTTAACCTTTGTTTTCCAGTGGTACATAAAATGTTTATGTGTGACATCACCTGCTTTTTCGCCTTGACTCTATTGTGTGTACTGTGAATTATTGTCAATTTGCACACAGTGATGTTCCCATTGGATCATTCTTGTAATTATAATTACTAGAGAAACCTCCATGACGAGGTGCTTACTGCACAGCTGATCTGTGCCTTTGTTTTCACATAGGCAAAAATCTGGTGCCACATGATGCCATTCATTTCATTTTGTGTATGTTTTCAGAATATCGTATACTTGGCAAGAAAGGTGAAGGCACATTCTCTGAGGTGCTGAAGTGCCAAAACATCAAAGATGGAACCTACTGGGCTTGTAAAAAGATGAAACAAACTTATGACAGGTAATCGCTTGAGCTACTCATCAGGAAAACATATCCATGCAATGAATACCCACTCTTAAACCCCACATTTGTATAGACAAACAGGGATTTGCAGGGACATACATAATTTTCTTATTTTTGATCCAAAACATACATTGTGGGTACTTGTTAGAACCCCTTCGGCGAGGCGGTTCTAACGTGCCCACAATGTATGTTTTGAGCGAAAATCAAATTTTTTCCAATAAAATTTTCAAAATTTTTCGTCTTGAAAAACTCTGTATATTGCATGGTCAAGTTTTCGTAATGTGATACACATTTTCCACACCAGCTACCAGAGACAACCAACACAAGTGCAAATAACTAACATAATAAATTAATTAGCAATAGATGCATGGTAAGTGGCTTAAAAGTTTCGTTAAGAAATTGTAGAGTGATTTTACTTTAACAATTATTACTGTGCACAACTGTTTATATTACACCTCAAATAAAAAAGCACACAAGTCATTTCATGATGTAGTCACATTGTTAAGGAACTTTTTGGTTGCCGTTTCTTGCCCGTATATATTCGGGATTTCCTTTTATTTTGACTAGCAATTAGTGTATTGAGGCCAGTTTACATTTAACTGTTTTAAAATCTACAATGCCATCAAGTTCAAATAATTAGAACACCAATTAATATAGATAAAACAAACATGATGTAACATAACATAACAATTTTATTAGCTCACCTGAGCCGAAGGCTCACAGGTGAGCTTATAGTATACCCATGCTCCGTTGTCCGTCCGTCGTCCGTCTGTCCGTCCACAATTTCAAAGATCTTCTCCTCTGAAACCTCATATGGAGCATCCTTAGGAACATCCTTAGGAAGGGGGAACGAAAGTTTGTATAAATGGTCATGGTCACATGACCAAGATGGCCGCCATGGCTATAAATAGCAAAAACCTTTAAAAATCTTCTTCTCCAGAACCAGAAGGCCTATGATTTTGAAACTTGGCATGAAGCATCAGGCAATGGAGCTCTACATAGTTTTTATAAATCATGACCCTTGGATGACCTTGACCTTTTTTACGGCAAGGTCAACTTAAGCCGCCCATGCATTTGAATGGGAAAAAATAGGAAAATGTCAATTAATGGCAAAAAACATGCTAGGAATGAGCAAATGGACAGAATATTCATGTTTATGAAAATATTTTGGGCCCAGAGTATTGTCTGCCCCTGCCCCGGGGCATGTCTATATGCATGTGTATGACCATAATATTCAAGCATCTTCTTCTCTGAAACCGCTTGGCCAATCAAAGCCAAACTTTATGTGGAGCATTCTTAGGAAGAGTGAATGAAAGTTTGTATAAATGGTCAAGGTCACATGACCAAGATGGCCGCCGTGGCTATAAATAGCAAAAACCTTTAAAAATCCTCTTCTCCAGAACCAGAAGGCCTATGATTTTGAAACTTGGCATGAAGCATCAGGCAATGGTGCTCTACAAAGTTTATATAAATCATGACCCTGGGATGACCTTGACCTTTTTTACGGCAAGGTCAGCTTAGGCCACCCATGCATTTGAATGGGAAAATATATGAAAATGTCAATTAATGGCAAAAATCTTGTAAGGAATGAGCAAATGGACAGAATATTCATGTTTATGAAAATATTTTGGGCCCAGAGGGTTGTCTGCCCCTGCCCCGGGGCTATATACATGTGTATGACCATAATTAGCTCACCTGAGCTGAAGGCTCGTAGGTGAGCTTATAGTATACCCATGCTCCGGCGTCCGTCCGTCGTCCGTCCGTCCGTCGTCCACAATTTCAAAGATCTTCTTCTCTGAAACCGCTGGGCCGATTGTTCTCATATTACACAGACACCATCTACAGGTAGGGGGAAAGAATAATAGTGTTTTTTGTTTTGATCGGATAAGGACTCTGGTTACTATGGTTACTTATGCTTCCCATAGACTTATAATGGAAAAAAGTGAAAATTGCCAGTTTTTGCTGTCTTGTTGGAGATATTTGAATTTTGTTTTTGCAGAAATGTTTATTGAGTAGTCCTCTAAGTTCCATGTGACTTTTGTCCTAATCCTTTATTTTGATTGGTTGCAGGGGCCCCATATAGGGCAAAATTTCGAAAAACATTAAAAAATCTTCTTCTCAGAAACTGTCAAGGGGATTAAGTCTGTACTTTGTATACATGTTCCTGACAGTGGCCTCTACATAATTTGTGTTTTTTATTCCAGTCGGATAAGAACTCTGTTTGCTATGGCAACTTAAAGTTTCTATAGACTTATAATGGGAAAAGTGGAAATCGGCTATTTTTCCGCTAAAATTGTAGACATTTGAATTTTGTTTTTGCAGAAATGTTTATTGAGTAGTCCTCTACGTTTCATGTGACTTTTGTCCTAATACTTTATTTTGATTGGTTTCAGGTGCCCCATATAGGGCAAAATTTCGAAAAACATTCAAAAATCTTCTTCTCAGAAACTGTCAAGGGGATTAAGCTTGTACTTTGTATACATGTTCCCGACAGTGGCCTCTACATAATTTGTGTTTTTTATTCCAGGCGGATAAGAACTCTGGTTGCTATGGCAACTTAAAGTTTCCATTGACTTATAATGGGAAAAGTGGAAATCGGCTATTTTTTCGCTAAAATTGCAGACGTTTGAATTTCATTTTTGCAGAAATGTTTATTGAGTAGTGTTTGAAGTTTCTTGTGAGTTTTGTCCTAATCCTTTATTTTGATTGGTTGCTGGGGCCCCATAAAGGGTAAAATATTGAAAAACATTTAAAAATCTTCTCCTCATAAATTGTCTATGGCATGAAGCCTGTACTTTGTATACATGTTCCTGACAGTAGTCTCTACATAATTTGTGTTTTTAATCTCAGTCGGATAAGAAATCTGGTTGCTATGGCAACTTAAAGTTTCGATATTTGAATTCTATTTTTGCAGAAATGTTTATAGAGTAGTCCTCTACAGTTTGGTTGACTTTTGTCCTAATACTTTATTTTGATTGGTTGGTGGGGCCCCATAAAGGGCAAATTTTTTAAATAAATATTTGGTTAATATAGCAGATCTCAGGTGAGGGTTTACAGGACCGTTGGTCCTCTGGTATTCAAACATCTTCTCTGAAACCGCTTGGCCAATCAAAGCCAAACTTTATGCGGAGCATTGTTAGGAAGAGTGAATGAAAGTTTGTATAAATGGTCATGGTCACATGACCAAGATGGCCGCCATGTCTATAAATAGCAAAAACCTTTAAAAATCTTCTTCTACAGAACCAGAAGGCCTATGATTTTGAAACTTGGCATGAAGCATCAGGCAATGGTGCTCTACAAAGTTTATATAAATCATGACCCTGGGATGACCTTGACCTTTTTTACGGCAAGGTCAGCTTGGACCGCCCATGCATTTGAATGAGAAAAATAGGAAAATGTCATTTAATGGCAAAAAACTTGCTAGGAATGAGCAAATGGACAGAATATTCATGTTTATGAAAATATTTTGGGCCCATAGTATTGTCTGCCCCTGCCCCGGGGCTATATGCATGTGTATGACCATAATATTCAAACATCTTCTTCTCTGAAACCGCTTGGCCAATCAAAGCCAAACTTTATGTGGAGCATTCTTAGGAAGATTGAATGAAAGTTTGTATAAATGGTCAAGGTCACATGACCAAGATGGCCGCCATGGCTATAAATAGCAAAAACCTTTAAAAATCTTCTTCTCCAGACCCAGAAGGCCTATGATTTTGAAACTTGGCATGAAGCATCAGGCAATAGTGCTCTACAAAATTTGTATAAATCATGACCCTGGGATGACCTTGACTTTTTTTATGGCAAGGTCAACTTAGGTTGCCCACACATTTGAATGGGGAAAGTTTTACAATGTCATTTGGAGGGCAAAAGTTGCAGTAAATTGGCAAATGGACTGAATCTTTATGATTTCAAAAAGAAATTGACTCCAGAGGTTGCTCTGACCCTGCCCTGGGGTTATATACATATATATTACCATTCTAGTCAAACAAGTTTATTAATGGTATATATCTCAGGTCTCAGGTGAGCGTTTACAGGACCATTGGTCCTCTGGTTCAACTTAATATAAGCATATATAGCTCATCATTAAAATTTTAATAACATGCTTTATACCCTTTTGTCCCCTCTCTGCTCTCAGTTAACAAGGAAGAAGTAGCAAAATTTGGCAAAAGGGAGCAATTTAGTTTGATGCCTTTCTTTCAGAAATTACGTACTCCTGATAAATCCTCCATTAAATAATAATTGTTGGACATAGTAAAATTCAATCAATATATATATACATGTATAAACAAAGTTGAAACATAGCTTTGTGGGTATGTCTTTTGTAACTTTTAAATGAAAGTTAGAAAATGCATTGAGAAATAACATGCATCTTTGCTAACCAGATGTTTATTTGTAAAACTCCCAAAAGATCTAAAGTGCATAGAATGTTTTGATAAAGACCCCACTGAAAATGTTAATCATTTGATTAAATCATAAGATGTAAATAAATTGATAAAATCTAGTCATTTCTTAATACAAAAATTGATTTAATATTCATGGAACAGGATATTGATTGAATGAGTGAATTACCACAAAACTTGTTTTGTCAATGACTAAACAATGAAGATTCATATTGAACTCCGTGAATTACTAGAGACAGGATAGGCAATGACTAGTGGTAAACTGTCTCAGGTTAAGCATACCCTTAAAAAGTATGAAAACCATAGTTACTTATTCTAGCAAATGCTTTCATTTTGGTGGAGATATTGCATGAAATGAAACAAACAAAGTATAACAAAAAGATTTCTTAGAATTATTATGCTGTCTTTATGAACTCTTTATGAATATACATGTAATGAGCCCCAGACTGGCCAGTTCTCAAGTCAAGCGTGTGCCTCAGTGTAGAGCATCGTAAAGAAATTCTTATGTGTGTTTAAAGGCCATATAGACAGTAGAATGATGAGTGTAAAATTTTGTCATAAAAGTACCTAAGGAAGCAATGTCAGTGTATGAGCCGCATCATAAGAAAACCAGATTTTTGCATTATGCGAAAACAAAGGCACATATCAGTGCCTTTGTTTTCGCTACATGGCTAGTAAAATCCCTCTTCTACCTAAATCTGATTTAAAGCTCCTAGCCATCTTCTGTAGCTGCACAGGCCCGATTGTGTCAGACCTGGTCGGAAACCCAGAAGACCGTTTTTCTTGTGTAACAATCAGACTGGTTTAACACCGCCACAAACATATCCTTTATATAAAACATGTTCTTGGCCGTTTAATCTTTATTGGTACACTTTTTCCATATCCATTCAGAATTCCTCATGACATTGTTTCTTACGATATAGCCCATAAAGCATTATAAGTATATTTGTATTTCATTGTTTATCAAGGCCTTTAATGTATTGAATTTTGATTAAAAAGGCCTGAATATGTCAAATAAAACTTGGTGCATACATAAATTATATGTATATTATATGCAGAAAATGTGTCTCAGATTAAGCCCTTAACAGTTTTTAAGTGTTTTTTTTTTTTTTTTTTTTGAAGAAAATAAAATTTAAAAAAAATGGAATCAAGCCTATAAAAACGTAAAAACTATTTGAATTGTTTTGATTTCTCCGACAGAATTTAGATTGGTTGATTTTACTGTCAGCTGACCTGTTTGCTTTTTATGAAAGTTGATACATGGCACATTTAGATTTAAGACTTATTACTGGAAACATGTTTACAAAGCTAAGGTCATGGCCTTAAACTTATAACAATTTCACATTTTTGATTATATAGTTTGAGGCTTCATAAACCTGAATAAGTACAGATTAAGATGTTTATTTCATACATGTATATGTTCTTTAGAAAAAAGAAAAAAAAAACTTAAAAAAGAAAGAAAGAAATGAACACCTAAAATACATTACTACAAAGTAAAATTGTACATATATGTATTTCTGTTTTTTGACAATGCTCAAAATCTGTAATTTCCAACAGTCTTAGTAATTTTATGTCATGAAAATACTGTGAACTCAATGTTCATTAAATTGAGACAAAAATAGCATTTCCATTGCAGGGTTGCCACATGTCGGGGAAATTTAAATGTTTTCAGGGTCTGAGTATTGTGAGGGAATTTTGCAAATTGTCAGGGAAATTTGGAATCATAGGCAAATGTCAGGGAATTGTCAGGGAATTTTAACGCCAGATTCAGGTCAAATTACTAAGTGACTTTGTCTCCGTCCCGTCAGTGTGTTTGGGCCAGTCTTAAGCCAGATGGTATCCAAAAGTGTATTTTATGTTGAATGAAGTTCTGATTGGTATGTTGTAGTAAAAATGACTTTCCAAGTTTCAAAAATTGTCATATTAAGCTGTCATTAGAGACCGCGCGGCAGGATGTCAGTGTCAGGGAAATTTCAAATTCTGTCAGGGAATTGTCAGGAAAATATCACTCAGAGAATTTTGTCTCCACTGGAATGTGACAACCCTGCATTATCACATGCATCCAGTGATTTAAGTTTTGTACCCAATAGATGCTCAGGACCATCAGTATTAGTATCAACCATTTTCTTTGCCATAATTTTGGTCAGTCTTAGTAGTACCAACCACTTTCTTTGTCATAATTTTTGTCAATCTTAGTATCAACCACTTTGTTTGCCATAATTTTTGTCAGTCTTAGTATCAACCACTTTCTTTGCCATAATTTTTGTCAGTCTTAGTATCAACCACTTTCTTTGCCATAATTTTTGTCAGTTTTAGTATCAACCACTTTCTTTGCTATAATTTTTGTCAGTCTGAGTATCAACCATGTTCTTTGAAATAATTTTTGTCAGTCTTAGTATCAACCACTTTCTTTGCCATAATTTTTGTCAGTCTTAGTATCAGCCACTTTCTTTGCCATAATTTTTGTCAGTATCAACCAATTTCTTTGCCATAATTTTGGTCAGTCTTAGTATCAACCACTTTCTTTGCCATGATTTTTGTCAGTCAGTATAAACCACTTTCTTTGCCATAATTTTGGTCAGTCTTAGTATCAACCACTTTCTTTGCCATAATTTTTGTCAGTCTTTAATAGTATCAACCACTTTCTTTGCCATATTTTTTATCAGTCTTAGTATAAACCACTTTCTTTGCCATAATTTTCGTCAGTCTCAACCACTTTCTTTGCCATATTTTTTGTCAGTCTTATCAACCACTTTCTTTACCATAATTTTTGTCAGTCTTAGTATCAACCACTTTGTTTGCCATTATTTTTGCCAGTCTTAGTATCAACCACTTTGTTTGCCATAATTTTTGTCAGTCTTAGTATCAACCACTTTCTTTGCCATAATTTTTGTCAGTCTTAGTATCAACCACTTTCTTTGCCATAATTTTTGTCAGTCTTAGTATCAACCATTTTCTTTGCCATAATTTTTCAAAAGGAAAGAGATTAGTGCTAGTAATAATGGGTAGAGTCTCATTGGCGACAAAAAGCAAATCACTGAATTTGTTATGCAAAGACTTTTTTCTAACCATTTCAGTTTTCGCAATCAGTAAATTGATAATTTTTGCCCGCCTTCTTTCGTGTATATGACCTATTATTGTAAACTTGAAAGCAAAATAATTTTTATGGAAAGTAATTATGATATTGACCTAGATTTTATCAGAATAGCCTTAATTGGCTACATTCACATTGGCATTATGGAGGAAAAATTGCTCAATTAAGCTAATGATTTCAAATGAAATATGGTATATGAAGTTGTCGATTTGTGCTACTTGTTGATAAAAACTACTGACATTTCTAACATCAGCTTAGACTAAGTTGCTATACCTACTAAAGTAGCTCAGTTTTGATAAATGGCTTAAGCAGTCACATATTATCGGTTAGCAATAACGGACATTGTGCGTTCCAGTGCATTACTTATCCATTACATGGGTTTCTTGTCCAATGGTATCAGTTTCACCCGGTGACAATTTTTAGTTATGTTCAAAAATGGGAACACACACCACAGGACAAGGAACAGATAGGCAGCTCCTGTTATCTTGAATGACAACTCTCTTCACCAGGAAAAAAAGTACTTTTATAGTATTTTTAGCTCACCTGAGCCGAAGGCTCATAAGGTGAGCTTACAGGATGGCCATGCTCCGTCGTCTGCCGTCGTCGTTGTTCTTCACACTTTTCAAAGATCTTCTCCTCTGAAATCCCTGGTCCAGTCAATGCCAAACTTCATGTGGAGCATCCTTAGGAAGGGAGAACTAAAGTATGTATAAATGGTCCAGGTCACATGACCAAGATGGCTGCCATGCCCATATATGGTAAAAACCTTCTCTGGAACCGGTGGACCGATTTCAATAAAACTTGGCATGTAGCACCAGGGACTCTGGCCCATTATAGTTTATATAAATCATGACCTTGGGTTGACCTTGGCCTATTTTACGGCAAGGTCAACTTTGGTCACATATAGGCTTTGCAATGGAAAAAAGTGAAAACATTGGATTTTTTAGGAAGTTTTGTGGCCTGTGACCTGAAAGTTGGTAGATACTTATTACTTATTGATTTAATGAAGTCATAGGAGTATTCGAGGTCAAGGTCATCTCTTGACCTTGGCCAAAGGTCATTTACATATTAAATTTAAAACTTAATTTTCTCAGGAACCACCTCACCAATCAAAGAAAAATTTTATATGTGGTATCCTTATGAAGGGAGAATCAAAGTTTATATAAATGGTCTATGTCATATGACCAAGATGGCTGCCATGCCCATATATGGTAAAAACCTTAAAAAATCTTCTTCTCTGGAACTGCTGGACCGATTTCAAACTGCTGGACCGATTTCAATAAAACTTGGTATGTAGCATCGAGGACTCTGGCTCATCATAGTTTATATAAATCATGACCATGGGTTGACCTTGACCTAATTTATGGCAAGGTCAACATTGGTCACATAGACTTCTCAATGGAAAAAGTGGAAAACATTGGATTTTTCAGGAAGTTTTGTGGCCTGTGACCTGAAAGTTGGTACATACATACAACTTATTGAGATAATGAAGTCCTATGAATATTCAAGGTCAAGGTCATTTCTTGAAATTGGCCAAAGGTCATTTACATATTAAATTTAAAACTTCTCAGAAACCACTCCACCAATCAAAGCCAAATTTTATATGTGGTATCCTTCGGAAGGGGGAACCAAAGTTTGTATAAATTAAAATGGTCCAGGTCACATGACCAAGATGGCCGCCATGCCCATATATGTGGTAAAATCAACTTCTCTGGAATCGGTGGACCAATTTCAATGAAACTTGGTATGTAGCATTGGGTGCTCTGGCCCTTCGTAGTTTATATAAATCATGACCTTGGGTTGACCTTCACCTATTAAACTGTAAATTTAAACAGAAAGGTCAAATACTGCCAGAAAGATTTGCAAGTTGGTAGATACAGACAGGTTATAGTGTTAATAATTATGTGAGTATTTGAGGTCAAGTTTACATTTTTAGCTCGCCTGCACGAAGTGCATAGAGCTATTGTAGTCACCTCGGTCGTCCGCGTTTACGTTTACGTCCGCGTCACACTTTCGGTTAAAGTTTTTTAGAAGTCTATATCTCTTGACCATGTTGATGGATCAAGTTGATACTTTGCATGTTGATAGATATTGGTCTGAAGTTTCACGCAGTACCATCATGACCCACCCTGGGTGACCTTGAGGTCAAGGTCACGGACTTAGAAATTTTGTGTTTAAGTTTTTGGTTAAAGTTTTTGTAAGTCAATATCTCTTGACCATATTGATGGATTGTTTTGATACTTTGCATGTTGCTAGATATTGGTCTGAAGTTTTACGCAGTACCATCATGACCCACCCTGGGTGACCTTGAGGTCAAGGTCACGGACTTAGAAATTTTGTGTTTAAGTTTTTGGTTAAAGTTTTTGTAAGTCTAGTATATCTCTTGACCATATTGATGGATTGAGTTGATACTTTGTATGTTGCTAGATATGGCCTGAAGTTTTATGCAGTACCATCATGACCCACTCTCGGTGACCTTGAGGTCAAGGTCACAGACTTAGAAATTTTGTGTTTAAGTTTTTGATTTAAGTTTTTGTAAGTCTATATCTCTTGACCATGTTGATTGATCGAGTTGATACTTTGCATGTTGGTAGATTCTGGTCTGAAGTTTTATGCAGTACCATCATGACCTACCCTGGGTGACCTTGAGGTCAAGGTCACAGACTTAGAAATTTTCTGTTAAATTTTTGGTTAAAGTCTAAATCTCTTGAACATGTTGATGGATAAAGTTGATACTTGCAGGTTGATAGATATTGGTCTCAGGTTTTATGCTGTACATCACAACTCACCTGGATGACCTTCAGGTCAGGGTGACGGACTTGGAAGTTTTGTGTTTAAGTTTTGGTTAAAGTCTATATCTCTTGAACATGTAAATTGATCAAGTTGATACTTTGCATTGGTCTGAAGTTTTATGTTGTACCATCATGACCCACCTGAGTGACCTTGAGGTCAAGGTCATGGGTCATAGATTTTAACAGATGTAGTGGCATAGCACAAGTCAGGCGAGCTACGCTGTCCTGCGACAGCTCTTATTACATTAGCCAACATGGCCTTAGCCAAAGGTCATTCATCAAAACAAAATCTGAGGTGAGCGATATCAGGACCATTGGTCCTCTGGTATTGATTAGGAGTGTATATCATACTGTCCATTTGGCATGTGATTACTTTGATAATATGTGACTATAACTGCTTTACATTCATTCTATAAGTCTTGCAGCAAATGTCAGCACATTAAAGTTCATTCACACTGTTCTGAAAAGAACCTAAACACATCCATACATTGAATAAATATAGGTATAAATGTATATTACATTTATACCTATATTTATTCAATGTATCAATGTAATTTTTTTATCAATAAACATAATTTTATGTCATGTTTTCTTTCTTTGGATTAGTGCATAACTCATTCATCTGTTAATCTATTTAATTTTTATGTGTGGTTTCATTGCCCAAATGCTGCATTTAAGGACTTTTTCTTGGAATACTTTCTAAATGCATTCTTATAAAACAAAAATCCATTTTATATATGCCATACCAATTCAAACGATTTTTGTGATTTTTAATTTCTTGAACATTGGCAACCCCCGTGGCCGAGTGGATAAGAGTGCTGATATTTCATTACCACACTTAATCATTTGATCATCTCACCACTGTGTTTGGTGTGGGTTCGAGCCCCACACAATATAGAACAATAAGAACATTTTGCCATCTTTTTTACATATTTGAGTATGGTGTATTGTAATGTTAGAGTATTTATGGTAGTTTAAGAATTGTGCCTGTTTTGGGAAGAATTGGTGTTTGTAGGCATCTGCAGGTTATTCGGGATGTTCATTTCTCATAGGTATCACCAAAAAGAGGCAAATAAATATAAGGATTGGGGCATGATAGATTAGCATCAAATGAGCCACCTCGTGGGAAAACCAACAATGTGGTTTCCGAACAGGTCCGACACAAACCGGCCTGTACTGTTACAGAAAAGAGCTAGAAGCTTGAAATTTCGGATTTAAGTAGAAGAGGAATTGTACTATCCGAGTAGCGAAAACAAAGGTTACCGCGAAGCTGATCTGCGCCTTTGTTTTTGCCTATGCAGATTGTTGGTTTTCCCATGGGGCGGCTCAAATGTAATCCCTTGGGTGTGCAGACACTGGTTTTGCCTGTTTTCGATCTTTCTGCACCAGATTTTAAAAGGTTGATGAACTTTAAATCAAACATATCCAAATTTTTTAGAGTTTTACTCTTTTTGAATATACAACATCAATATTTTTCTTCCTATCTAAAGGTGTTCATTGATTGAACTAATCTTTCTATCTAAGTGTCTTACATCAAACCAATGAAAATATTTACACCCACAGCTATTCAGAGACTATATGAGCCCTGATGCGAGAAAACCAACAATTTGGGTTCCGACCAGGTACGACACAAACCGGGCTGTACTGTCACAGAATAAAGCTAGAAGCTTGAAATTTTTGATATAAGTAGAAGAAAGATTGTACTATCCGTGCCGCGAAAACAAAGATGCAGATCAACTTCGCGGTTTTTGCGAAGTTGGTCTGCGCCTTTGTTTTCGCATATGCAAATTGTTGGTTTTCTCATGTGGTGGCTCATTTGATCTAACCAGGATTTAAGAGCGTAAATATTAGTTGGCGGTCTATAAAATAGTACACACAAATTGTCCTCAGTGCTAAATCCAAAAGTGAATCAGTTTGTGTGCACATGCCCCAAAACAGAGCATACATTGATTGTAAGAATCCCATGAGTTCTTATGAGATATTATGGTTTTAGTGGATTCATGCTTAATAAATCAAAAATCTTTTCTGTTTTTTAATCAAAAATCTTTTTTGTCTTGATCAATTTAAAAATACATTTCCATTTTTAATCCTCAAGACTTGATCATATTGGAGCCGCATCGTTAGAAAACCGGATTTTTGCCTAGGCGAAAACAAAGGCGCAGATCAGCTTCGCGGTAACCGCGAAGCTGATCAGCGCCTTTGTTTTCGCTACTCGGATAGTATAATTCCTCTTCTACTCATAGCCAAAATTTCAAGTATCTAACCTGCTCCTGTGACTGTACAGACCGATTTGTGTCGCACCTGGTCGGAAACCCCGAAGACCGGTTTTCTCACGATGAGGCTCATTGAATGTTTGGACTATCTGTGGTAATCTTTAAGTTTGTTGCGTACAAATATATACAAAGACATAACAAAACATTAAACTTTCATGACTCGGATCACCACGATGTTCTATTTTGAAATTGAGCCACTGTATGAGAAAACCAACAAAACGCTTTTGCGAAAACAAAGGCGCAGACCAGCTTCGCGGTAACCGGGAAGCTGATCAGGGCTTTTGTTTTCGCTACATGGATAGTACAATCCCTCTTCTTCCTTCACTCAAAATTTCAAACTTCTAGCTATCTTCTGTGATTGTACAGGCGGGTTTGTGTCGGACCTGGTCGGAACCCAAATTGTTGTTTTTTTCATGCACAGGCTCAATTAATTTCAAGAAGTTTCAGGCGAGATCTATCAATATTTCATCTTGATGGTGTTACGCAAAGATAAGAGTCATGTCAAATTAGTTTTGCTTGCAGAATCTTGTGTGATAGACTATCATAGTATTATTTGATCTGCGACGCGAGAAAACCGGCCTTTGGGGTTTCCGAACAGGTCCGACGCAAACCGTCCTGCACAGTTACAGAAGAAAGCCAGATGCTTGAAATTTTGGATTTAAGTAGAAGAGGAATTGTACTATCCAAAGTAGCGAAATCAAAGGCGCTGATTAGCTGTGCAGTAATGCACAGCTGATCTTACTTCACAGCTGATCTACGCCTTTCTTTTCGCATAGGCAAAAATTCGGTTTTCTCATGACCCGGCTCATTTGTTATGAGACAACATAACCACAAACAGTTGAATTCTGCAAATAATCAAGAAAACTATGGAATTTTATTCTGTATCCGTTTCATGACAAAGTTTCTTTTACCTGCATAATGTCCAATTAATTTGCTCCTTCATAATGTCTAATTAATTTGCTCCACCTTATTAGTTATCAATAATGCAAAACACATTGGAAACTGAAAAAAACACAAATTAATCTACATTTTTTAAGCTGACCTGATCAAGCCTTGTAATCCAGGTGTTGCAGGTTTGAATCCCAGTTTCGGTCTCCATATGACATAAATTGTTGGAGGGAAGTTAAACCCAAAATTAACCAATCATCCGAGCTAAATGCTAACAATCACTCTCAGCCGCCTATAATTCTTGCATTCATTTTCAAAGGTCTTCATCCAAACAAGGGAGTGCGGTGGCATAGTGGTAGAGCGTCGAACTCCAAATCGAGAGGTCCTGGCTTCGATCCCCAAAGGCGGCACCGTGTTGTGTCCTTGAGCAAGACACATTAATTCCCTACAGTACTGGTTAAACCCAGAAAGTGTTGGCTTTATCCCGACATGACTGAAAAATTGTTGACTGGGACGTTAGGCCTCAATACAAACAAAATTCATCCAAACAATCTGGTCACGCAGTCAGGCTAAAATTTTGAGCTCTAGTTGGTTGGGTGAGAGGATATATGTTGAAAGTCTGTGGATGCTAAGTCTGCCTTACAAAAATTTGCCCATGCAATACACTGAGAATTTTTTCAGCATTAAAAATTTCTGCAGAAAAGCTTTGATATTTTTCTTATTTTTTTGCTCAAAACATAGATTGTGGGTACACGTTAGACCCACAATCTATGTTTTGGAGCAAAAATAAGAAAAATAGGTAGACCACTGCATACCCCAGTTTTGCTATATAAAAGTGGGGTTTAAGGGGGTATTCAATACATGGGCATGTTATCCTGGTGTGATAAAACTACTGCTTTGTCAATGAATCAGTTTCTTTGCTTAATTTGAATAAAAAATGTTTTGTATTATTTTCATGCCTGGTATTTAAATCTAACTTTTCTTATTTTTGTTTCAGAAGCAAATAAACAAATTAAAATTGCAGGTATTTGTATAAAGCTGATTCTTTGGCTTGTGAATGAAATGAAGTGAACCCACAATGTCCTTAGAATTTATGACAGAAAAGAATAGAATGGTAATAATTTTCATTTTATTTAATGCTGTTTGTTGTAATTATTTTCAGTTTGGAGCAAGTTAACAATCTGAGAGAAATTCAAGCCATGAGACGGCTGGCAACCCACTCAAATATCCTCGAACTGGAAGAGGTCATATTGTAAGTATATATGAGCCACCTCATGAGAAAACCAACAATCTGCATATGCGAAAACAAAGGCGCAGATCAGCTTCGCGGTAACCGCGAAGCTGATCAGCGCCTTTGTTTTCGCTACTCGGATAGTACAATTCCTCTTCTACTTAAATCCAAAATTTCAAGCTTCTAGCTCTTTTCTGTGCTTGTACAGGTCGGTTTGTGTCGGACCTGTTTGGAAACCACATTGTTTGTTTTCCCACGAGGCGGCTCATATGTCAGTCATCTTTATATGAGCCACTACGCGAGAAAACCAGTCTTCGGGGGTTTCTGACTAGGCCAGACACAAACCAGCCTGTACAGTCACAGAAGATGACTAGAAACTTGAAATTTCAGATATGAGAAGAAAAGAAGAATTGCGCTATCCGTGTCAATAATCAGATGTGCCATTACGAAAACTTGTCCATGCAATACACAGAGATTTTTAAGCGCCAAAAAAAGAAAATTTTTAGTAGAAAAAATTTGATATTTTTCTTATTTTTGCTCAAAACATAGATTGTGGGTACACGTTAGAACCGCCTCGGCGAGGCGGCTCTAACGAGTACCCACAATCTATGTTTTGGAGCAGAAATAAGTAAAATAGTTATACCCCTGCAACCCCCTTTTTTCTATATAAATGTGGGGTTTAAGGGGGTATTTATAGCACGGACATGTTTTCCTGATGTGGTTGGGCTGACCTGTACCCACAGGTGTTGTAAAGTGTCATTCAGCAACAAACTACTGTTAATACATATGAGCCGCGATGCAATTAGAAAACCGGTCTTCGGGGTTTCCGACCAGGTCTGACACAAACCGGCCTGCACGGTCTCAAAAAAAGGCTAGAAGTTTGAAATTTCGGTTTTAAGAAGAACAGAAATTGTACTATCCGTGTAGCGAAAACAAATGCGCTGATCAGCTTCCGAGTTACTGCGAAGCTGATCTGTACCATTGTTTTTGCATAGGCAAAAATCCGGTTTTCTAAGGACACAGCAAAAATTAAGTCATTAAGCATTTCCATCCTTACAGTCTAGTTGCTGAACTGTTAAACTGTTTAAAAATTTTAGCCACATCATTAGAAAACCAACATTTTGCATATGCGAAAACATAGGCGCAGAACAGATTCGCAGTAAATGTGAAGCTGATCAGCGCCTTTGTTTTCGCTACATGGATAGTGCAATATCTCATTTTGAAAATCCAACATTTCCAGTCTCTAAGCCATCTTCTGTGCTGGTACAGCTCGGTTTGTGTCGGATCTGATCAGAAACCACATTGTTGGTTTTCTCATGATGTGGTTTATTTTTTCAGGGTTATGATGCCAGTTTAATAACTGAGGCGCCTCGTGGGAAAACCAACAATCTGCATATACGAAAACAAAGACGCAGATCAGCTTCGCGGTTACCATGAAGCTGATCAGCGCCTTTGTTTTCCTTACAGGGATAGTACATTTCCTCTGCTTCTTAAATCAACATTTCAAGCTTCTAGCCTGCTTCTGTGACTGTACAACCTGATTTGTATCAGACCTGTTCAGAAACCACATTGTTGGTTTTCCCACGAGACGGCTCATTACTATTTTAACCTACTCAAATATGTTTTAAAAAAGTGTAATGATTTAATAATTTTATGTTATTTTTGTCTTTATTGTTACAGTGACAAGAAGTCTGGGACTCTGGTTCTTATACTGGAGCTGATGGATATGAATATTTATGAGCTTATAAGAGGTATGTACGAGTATCATACCATATTGAATTTAAGTTGTAATCAGACTGCTGACTAGGGATAATTCCTAACCCAGACCAGGATTTTGATCAGAGTTTTATCAAGGTTGACAATGTTTGCCATTCCATTTTCTTTAAAACGGCCCTATTTAATGTATCATCTGTAAAATAGCCAATTGAAAAGGTTTTAATTGGTTTGAATCATGCCTAGACCCCAGTTTCTTTCAGAAAACCAAATCGAATGAGACTGATATCAAAAACAATATGATGCCTTTAGCTTAACTCATTTAAGCCTGGCGTCCCTTTTATGGGACATAGGCAAACAGAATAGCCCCAGATGTGACGCCGCGAACTGCGGCGTCCCCTCTGGGGCTATTCTGTTTGCTTAACGAAAATTCATCGAAAAGTGGGATATAAATAAAACCTCACCCCTAAAAATGAAAGCGGACTCGTCCAATTGATAATGATGGGAGAATTCATTCGTCAAATATGGGTTAAATGCACTTTGGTGAAGCTCTGTCAGTAGCGTGGCTGTCAGTGATTCTTTCATTATTCAACATAACATTACGAAAACATGCCCATGCAATAAACAGAGATTTTTCGAGCTTAAAAAATTGAAAATTTTCAGCTGAAAAATTTTGATATTTTTCTTATTTGTGCTCAAAACATAGATTGTGGGTACACGTTAGAACCGCCTCGGCAAGCCGGTTCTATCGAGTACCCACAATCTATGTTTTGGAGCAAAAATAAGAAAAATAGGTATACCCCTGCAAACCCCAGTTTTACTATATAAAAGTGGGGTTTAAGGGGATATTCATTGCACTGACATGTTTTCCTGATGAACATGTTTTCCTGATGACTTGTTTGCAAGTGTTTAATTGGTATATTACATAGCATTTTATGATCCTTTTAAAGCCCTGAAAAACTGTTATTAGTTCGATTTTTTCCAAGATGAAATAGTCTTATATGGTAGCTTAATGGATGAATATAATGAATAAATGAATTTATTCTCTTAGATTATAGCATTCCTGTCCATCTATGCTTTTGAATAAAACTTGTTGTACTTTCAGCCAAGTTGTATACGAAATATAGAAATCTTGTTCATAAGAATAAGGCTACAAGCCTCAGGATAATACAACTGCTTTGTTTATATACCATTCAATGATCATGTGGGATGTGAGAGGTAGAGGTCTGAACACTCCCAATTTGTTCAGTTTTGCTTTTACCGAGTGTTAAAATGATTGAACTTTGTTTAGAAACTGTACATTGATTAATAATAATATTACCATTATTTTTTACATTTTAGGAAAGCGGCATTATTTACCAGAGAGAAAGGTTAAGAATTATATGTATCAATTGATCAAATCAGTTGAACACATGCATAGGTAAGGGGCACAACTCCTGTTACACCCTGTGTATGAGTTGTATGCACCTTTTGTATAATCCTGACACTTTGTAGTGTAGTTTTTCATTGCACTTGTTTTCTTTGTTTTCTACGTCTGACAAAATCTGACATAGTAATTAATTCAGTAAAATTCCATGTGCTGTTTTATATTTAAAAAGAAGATATCTCAAGTTTGGAAGGGATGTAACATCTTTGTACAGATGAACATAGGAACTCTTCTGCTTGCTGAAAATTGAAAATGATCTATGCAACTATCTATGCCATTTCTTACGGTCAAAGATTTTGTCAGACCATAATACGTATATGTCATTTTACTAATCAAGCTGTAGTGTTTTCTTTACCCTTAGTTTCAGTCTTAGACTTTCTCCTAGAAGTGTGAAGCATTTATCACTGGAGATGTTTGTGTCATCTTACTTGTTATCACTGGAGTGCAAGAGGCTCAGTGGTAGGACCTGCAGCAAGTGTTCATGGGTTTGAAACCTAGTGTTGCTGTTTTGTGCATACTATTGTTGACCAAGAGGCACTACTTTCCACTGATTAGAACTGAGGACTCTTTGTCCCAACATGGCTGAAAAATTGTTGAGTCTAAGCATTTACTTGAGTAGCATGAAATACTCTAGCATAGTTGCAAATGATGTTGAGGGAATTCAGCAAGAATTAGTACAAATCTTAACTGAGAATTCTTTTTCTGTCTTTTACTAGGAAAGCGCCACTTTCTGCCAGAATTTACTGTCAAAAAATACATGTACCAACTATGCCGGTCGGTTGACCATATGCATAGGTAACATGCATAGGCTTTGTGGTGTGATTACATGTAACTTCATTGTATGTGCCTATGTTTGTCGCTTACTATCATCTCCTGTGAAAATCAAATGTTTATGCTTACTAGCATTAAATTATCTGCTTTACAAATTGACATTAGACAAGTTGTACCAGAAAATATATGTACAGTATTTGCTCTATTTTTCGCTTTAAAGTGTTTTCTTCAAACTTTGTTTCCCTAAATTTTCTACACCATTAGCGCAGAAATGATTAAGGTTCAAAAGTTGATGAAGAGCAACTCAAGCATTCCCTCTTGCTTATAATGCTCCAAGATTAATGGAGAAGAAGCATAATGCATTCAAGACATTTGGTTTCAAGAGACTGCTTAACTAATGGCTAGTGTGTATGTGCTGTTTATGCTTTACTAGATTATTATAATGCATGTAATTTTATATGCTATTTGTAGATAACTTGTACATGTATCAAGTAAAAAATGCTCATACATGTTTTTGCTTTAACTCGGACTGGGACAGATGAATATATTGCTTATAAGATTCTGCTTCATAAATAAGAAACATAATCTCTCTGATTTTGGGTGAATCATTTGGTGTCATCCAATGATATTGTATGCACATGTACTTTATATCACATACCAGTGTTGTATGCTCTACCATAATAAACAACTTACAGGAACTCGCTAAAGACAGTTGGTCGCTAGACCAATATAAACCCAATACAAGGTGAATATACTACAGGTCAATTAACCTTATAACGTCCATGGAAACAGTCTATGTTATAAATGAAACCATGTTATTTGCAACTGGACATATAGCAAAATAATCATTTTTGGAGCCATGAAATGGTTGTCTAATATTGAAAGCCCCTCTGTAGTGACGGGCGTTATGGTTAGGTTGAACTGTATTGGCTGACCAAGATAGCAGCTGTTTCCTATAAAATAGCCTCTAATTGAGATAGCCAAAATCCAGTGCAGGGACAAAGTAAAAAAAAGCAACAAGAGCTTCTTATTTGGAATGTTACTGAGGGCTTAAGCTATTTTTGAAGTAACCCAATAATTGAAAGTACATGTAGCAGTACATGCATAAGCGAAAAAGAAAAAAAAAACATATCATTTATTTCGTTGTGTTCTGTCTAGATAAGTATGAAGCTCAAGTGAGAAATCAAACTCCTTGGATATTTTGCAAATAAAGCTGTAAAATAATAATTTTGCTATGACGCTATGACCAGAACGTGCATGTCTACTAGTAAATTCCTAAAGGGTCAAACCGAATATCTGGCCCAACAGTTACAACCAAAGAACAAAACGTGATCATGAAACCTACCCCCGGAAAAGTATGGATCTGTCGGTCAGAAAATAAATAATTTATGAGTAAAGTTCCACAAGCAAAGTTTCAGCTTGACGCTTATGAAAAATTACTACAATGCGAGTTTACAGAACGAAGTTATTGCAACGTATATCAGTGCATTCCTTTCATCTTGCAATAAATTTCTGATTCAAAGATGGCCGCTGTCCACCGCAGTTTATGTCTGATGCTAACCATTTTAACATAGAAGCAAGTTTTGATACTACAGGTTCTGATAAAGTGTCAAAACAGTCGTCATAATTTACTAAGAAAGATATATACAGTCCGAAGTTGGTAGTTACATTATTACAGGTGTTCCCTAACTTATTTCCATGTGTATATTATAAAGAGATTTTACTATACTTTTCAAGGAAACTCATTACTTCAAATCTCTGTTTCAGAAATGGCATTTTTCACAGAGATGTTAAACCAGAAAATATATTAATTAAGGTAAGCATTAAAAATGATGTTATTTTACATATACACATGTACTCACACTAATCACATCATATCTGGTCAGTGATCATGATGTAGGTATGTTCGCTGTGTTGTAAACAAACAAGTAAAGACTTAAAGACACCCCCCCCACCCAAGAAAAAATCAAATAAAATAAATAAATAAAATAAAATAATAAAATGAAATAAAATAGATAAATAAATTAAAATAATAAAAAAACATGCATAACAAATCTTGACAAAGCTAGCCACTTAAATTTTTCAAGCATTGGCCAGGAATCATGACCATGATTTTGATTAGGTCATAAACCCATTAAATGTTTCCACATATGTTTTTGTCACTTACATGTATTGAATGCTATGTATTTTTTCAGGAGGATGTGTTGAAGTTAGCAGACTTCGGTTCCTGTAGAAGTGTATACTCTAAACAGCCTTACACAGAGTATATCTCTACACGATGGTAAGAAAATCCAATTAAGTATGATGTTGTCGGGCAGATCCAATAATTTTTCACAATTTGCCCTGGAACATCCCACCCTAATTGTGATAATAATTCACATTAAAAGTTAAATTATGTAAGAAGTAATTTTACTTTACGGTGAATTATCGTGATTATTGCTGGATGTTGGAGGGCAGATTGCGATGTATTAATCCACGATGGTGCAGCCTGCGTGAATTAAATATCACATCTGTCTGACAACATCACGCATTAATCAAAGATAATTCACAGTAAAGTAAAATTATGTCGATTCTAACATGACAAATAAATAAATGCTTACATTTTTAGCTCACCTGAGCCGTTAGGCTCACAAGGTGAGCTTATAGGATGACCATGATCCAGCGTCCGTCCGTCGTCCGTCCATCGTCCACCATTTTTAGCTCACCTGAGCCAAAGGCTCACAGTTGAGCTTATAGTATACCCATGCTCTGGCGTCCGTCCGTCGTCCGTCCGTCGTTCACAATTTCAAAGATCTTCTCCTCTGAAACCGCTTGGCCAATCAAAGCCAAACTTCATGTGGAGCATCCTTAGGAAGGGGGAACGAAAGTTTATATAAATGGTCCAGGTCACATGACCAAGATGGCCGCCATGGCTATAAATAGCAAAAACTTTTGAAAATCTTCTCCAGAACCAGTGGGCCGATTTCCACGAAACTTGGTATGTAGCATTGGGGACGTGGGCCCATCATAGTTTATATAAATCATGACCCTAGGATGACCTTGACCTATTTTACGGCAAGGGCAACTTAGGTCGCCCATGCATTTGAATGGGAAAAAATGGGAAAATGTTATTTAATGGGTAAAACTTACTGGGAATAGGCAGATGGACAGAAGATTAATGTTAATGGAAAATTTTTGCCCCTGGGGGGTTGTTTGCCCCTGCCCCGGGGCTATATACATGTATATTTCCATAATAATGAAACATCTTCTCCCCTGAAACCGCTTGGCCAATCAAATCCAAACTTCATATGAAGCATCCTTAGGAAGGGGGAACGAAAGCTTATATAAATGGTCAAGGTCACATGACCAAGATGGCCGCCATGGCTATAAATAGAAAAAACCTTTAAAAATCTTCTTCTCCAGAACCAGAAGGCCAATGATTTTGAAACTTGGTGTGAAGCATCAGTGACTAGAGCTCTACAAAGTTTATATAAATCATGACCCTGGGATGACCTTGACCTATTTTACAGCAAGGTCAACATAGGTCGCTCATGCATTTGAATGGGGAAAAGTGTTAAAATGTCATTTGTAGGGAAAAACTTGCAGGAAATGGGCAAGTGGACTTAAGATTGATGTATATTACAATATACATGTATATTACAGTGATATTCAAAGATCTTCTTCTCTGAAACTGCTTGGCCAATCAAAGCCAAACTTTATGAGGAGCATTGTTAGGAAGTGGGAATGAAAGTATATATAAATGGTCATGGTCACATGACCAAGATTGCTGCCATGGCTATAAATAGCAAAATCCTTTAAAAATCTTCTTCTCCAGAACCAGAAGGCCTATGATTTTGAAACTTGGCATGAAGCATCAGGCAATGGAGCTCTACAAATTTTATATAAATTGTGACCCTTGGATGACCTTGACCTATTTTACGACAAGGTCAACTTAGGTCGCCCATGCATTTGTATGGGGAAAATTGTTAAAATGTCATTTGAAGGGCAAAACTTGCAGTAAATTGGCAAATGGACTGGAGTTTAATGATTTGAAAAAGAATTTGACTCCAGGGGTTGCTCTGATCTGGCCCTGGGGTTATATACATGTATATTACCATTGTAGTCAAATAAGTTTATTGGTATATATCTCAGGTTTCAGGTGAGCGTTTACAGGACCATTGGTCCTCTGGTCAAAGATCTTCTTCTCTGAAATCGCTTGGCTAATCAAAGCCAAATTTTATATGAAGCATCTATAGGAAGGGGGAACCAATGTGTTTATAAATAATCCAGGTCACATTACCAAGATGGCCGCCATGTCCATATATGGTAAAAACCCTTCAAAATTCTTCTTTTCCGGAACCACTGGGCCAATTTCAACAAAACTTGGCATGAAGCATTGGGGACTAGAGTACTACAATGTGTTTTATAAATTATGACCTTCGGATGACCCTGACCTATTTTACGTCAAGGTCAACATAGGTCGCCCATGCATTTGAATGGGGAAAATTGTTAAAATGTCATTTGAAAGACAAATCTTGCAGGAAATGGGCAAATGGATTGAAGGTAGGTAATTCTGAAAAAAATTTGGACCCCAGGGGTTGGTCTGCCCCCACCCCGCGGCAATATACATGTTTATTACAAAAAAAATTCAAAGATATTCTCTGAAACCACTTGGCCAATCAAACCCAAATTTTATAGGAAGCATCTATGGGAAGAGGGAATCAATGTGTTTATAAATAATCCTGGTCACATGACCAAGATGGCCACCATGCCCATATATGGTATAAACCCTTTAAAATTCTTTTTCTCCTGAACCAATGGACTGATTTCAACAAAACTTGGCATGAATCATCGAGGACTGAAACAGTACAATGTGTTTATAATTTATTACCTTTGGATGACCTTGACCTATTTTACAGCAAGGTCAACATAGGTCGGCCATGCATTTGAATGGGGAAAATTGTTAAAATGTCATTTGAAAGGCAAATCTTGCAGGAAATGGGCAAATGGATTGAAGGTAGGTAATTCTGAAAAAAAATTTGGACCCCAGGGGTTGGTCTGCCCCCACCCCGCGGCAATATACATGTATATTACAAAAATATTCAAAGATCTTCTCTGAAACCACTTGGCCAATCAAAGCCAAATTTTATAAGAAGCATCTATGGTAAGAGGGAATCAATGTGTTTATAAATAATCCAGGTCACATGACCAAGATGGCCGCCATGCCCATATATGGTATAAACCCTTTAAAATTCTTCCTCTTCTGAACCAATGGACTGATTTCAACAAAACTTGGCATGACCCATCGAGGACTGAAGTACTACAATGTGTTTATAAATTATGACCTTTGGATGACCTTGACCTATTTTACAGCAAGGTCAACATAGGCCACCAATGCATTTGAATGGGGAAAACTTTTAAAATGTCATTTAAAGTGAAAGTCTTGCAGGAAATGGGCAGTAGGACTGAATATTAATGATTCTGAAAAAAATTGGACCCCAGGGGCTCATTTGCCCCAGCCCTGGGGCATTATACATGTATATCACCATAATATTCAAACATCTCCTCTGAAACCACTAGGCCAATTAAAGCCAAATTTTATGTGAAGCATCTATAGGATGGGGGAACAAATGTGTATATAAATAATATAGGTCACATGACCAAGATGGCCGCCATGCCCATATATGGTAAAAACCCTTCAAAAATCTTCTTCTCTAAAACCAATAGACAGATTTCCATGAAACTTGGCGTGAAGCATCAATGGCTAAAGTACTACAATGTATATATAAATCATGACCCTGTGATGACCTTGACCCAGTTTATTGCAAGGTCAACATGGGTTGCCCATGCATTTGTATGGGAAAAACTGTTAAAATGTCATTTGAAGGAGAAAGCGAGCAGGAAATAGGCAAATGGACAGAATATTGATTATTCTAAAAAAAGAAAATGGCCCTAGTGCTTCATCTGCCCCTGCACTTGGGTTAAATACCATAATATTCAAACATGTTTATTAGCTCACCTGAGCCGAAGGCTCACAAGGTGAGCTTATAGGATGGCCATGATCTGGCGTCCGTCCATCGTCTGTCGTCCATCCGTCCGTCCGTCATCCACAATTTCAAAGATCTTCTTCTCTGAAATCAAAGTGAAATTTTATGTGGAGCATCCATGGGTAGGGGAGACGAAAGTTTGATTGCGAAATTTAGGTCACATGACCAAGATGGCCGCCACGCCCATATATGGTAAAAACCACTCAAAAATCTTCTTCTCCAGAACTGGCAGGCCGATTTTCATGGAACTTGGTATGTAGCATTTGGGACTCCAGCCCATCATAGTTTGATCAAATGATGACCCTAGGATGACCTTGACCTATTTTACGGCAATTTCAATTTTGGAAACATAGGCTTTTACATGGGAAAAGTGAAAACTATGGATTTTTTGAAAACTGTTGCAGCCTGAGACCTGCAAACAACTAATGGAGTAGATGAAGGTATGTGATTAATTTAGGTCAAGGTCATCTCTTGACCTTGGCCAGTCTGTCGTCCATACACACTTTTCAAAGATCTTCTTCTCTGAAACTGCATGGCCAATCAAAGTGAAATTTTATGTGGAGCGTCCATGGGTAGGGGGAATGAAAGTGTGATCGCGAAATTTGGGTCACATAACCAAGATGGCCGCCATGCCCAACTATGGTAAAAACCACTCAAAAATCTTCTTCTCCAGAACTGGCTGGCCGATTTACGTGAAACTTAGTATGTAGCATTTGGGACTCCAGCCCATCATAGTTTGTTGAAATGATGACCCTTGGATGACCTTGACCTATTTTACGGCAAGGTCAATTTTGGAAACATAGGCTTTTACATGGGAAAAGATGAAAACAATGGATATTTTGGAAACTGTTGCAGCCTGAGACCTGAAAGTTGCTAGATGCAGACAACTAATGGAGTCAATGAAGGTAAGTAATTAATAAAGGCCAAGGTCATTTGCTGACCTTGACCCAAGGTCATTTAAATATCAAAATTAAGATTATGGTTTTCTCAGAAATCACTGGGTTTGGAAACTATTGCAGCCTGTGACCTGAAACTTTGCAGATGCAGACAACTTGTGAAGTCAATAAAGGTGTGTGAGTATTCAAGGTCAAGGTCATTTCATGATGACTTTATACTCCAAGATCAGGCTTAAGGTGAGCGTTCTCAGGACCAATGGTCCTCTGGTTGGTATATGCAGCAGATCTCAGGTGAGCGTTTACAGGACCATTGGTCCTCTGGTAAAATGTTTTCCAGTGGACTCATTGTCAGCGGACATGAATATTTATGTGCAACATCACAAAAGTGCCATTTTACGTGCATAATTTTGTTTACATGGATTATTGTTAATTTGCAAACGGTGACGTTTCCATTAGGTTCAATGGGAAAGATGATAACGAATGTTTTGTTAAAATTTTTGTTAACATTTATTTTTGAGATATACAATGAATGATTATACATATATAAATTATCTGTATCAAAGTATTTTGCTTTCATATTTTTGTCAATCTAAAACTAAGTTATTTCATTTGAGCCACCTCATGGGAAAACCAGCAATCTGCATATGCGAAAACAAAGACGCAGATCAGCTTCGCGGTAACCGCGAAGCTGATCAGCGCCTTTGTTTTCGCTAAACGGATAGTACAATCCGGCTTCTACTTGACTCAAAAATTTCAAGCTTCTGGCCTGCTTCTGTGCTTGTACAGGTCGGTTTGTGTCGGACCTATTCAAAAACCACATTGTTGGTTTTCCCACGAGGCGGCTCATTTCTTGTCACTATAGGTATCGTGCCCCCGAGTGCCTTCTCACAGATGGTTATTATACCTATAAGATGGACATGTGGAGTGTTGGTTGTGTGTTCTTTGAAATTCTCAGGTAAAGAATTAAAGACAGTGCACAACATGTCAGAAAGTAAAAGAGTTTTTAGATCAACTGAACCTCAGTCTGATTTGGACAACAGGACAGTACGGACATTACGCAAGGTCTAACTGAGATCATCACCTCTGATACTGCTTGGCCAATGAAAGCCAAAATTTTATGTGGAGCCTCCTCGGGAAGGAGGAACAAGTTTATGCAGATTATCCAGGTCACATGACCAAGATAGCCACCACACCCATATAAACCCCTAAAAATCTTTGGAATCGATGGACTGATTTCAACAAAACAAAGCATGTAGCATTGTGGACTCAGCACATCATTGTATTAATTATGACCTTGGGTTGAACTTGACCTATTTGGGGGCAAGATCAGATTTGGTCCCACATACTCTTTTCAATGGAAAAATGTAAACATTGGATTTTCAGACAGTTTTGTAGCCTGTGACCTGGGCCCAAAATTACAATCTCCCCTTAAAGTTAAGGAAGACCTTTAGTAAAGGTGATCAGCATCCAAATAGATGCATCTAAAACATGCTGTAATCAAATTTGTCAGTTTTGTCTTGTAAATAGCATTTTATTTAACACACCTGTATATTTTCGTAACAATTACTGACTTTTGGTAAAATAACAAGTCAAAATTTGTCATCTTAACAAAGGTCTTCCTTAACTGTAAGGGAGGGTTGTAATTCTGGACCCTGAAAGTTGGTAAATAAACACAACTTATTTAGGTAATGAAGTTATGTGAGTATTCAAGGTCAGGAACCATTCAGCCAGTCAATGCCAAATGTTATGAGAAGATTCCTTGGGAAATGGGGAACTTAAGCTTGTATGGATGAATTTGATCATGATCAAGATGGCAAGCATGCCCGTATATGGTTAAAACTTAAAATCTTGATTTCATGGGTATAATAGTACCATTTACATTGGAGAAGACTTCCAAGCAAAAACTGTGCATTGTGGGTACAAAATTTATGAAAGCCTTTCTCTATATTCCAGTTTACATCCGTTGTTTCCTGGTGCTAATGAAGTTGATCAGATTGCCAAGATACATGATATCATGGGTACACCTGAAAGTTCTGTACTCAATAAACTGAAAAAGTAGGTATACTGTTCTTATAGACTGCCAAGATACATGATATCATGGGTACACCTGAAAGTTCTGTACTCAACAAACTGAAAAAGTAGGTATACTGTTCTTATAGACTGCCAAGATACATGATATCATGGGTACACCTGAAAGTTCTGTACTCAATAAACTGAAAAAGTAGGTATATTGTTCTTATAGAATGCCAAGATACATGATATCATGGGTACACCTGAAAGTTCTGTACTCAACAAACTGAAAAAGTAGGTATACTGTTCTTATAGACTGCCAAGATACATGATATCATGGGTACACCTGAAAGTTCTGTACTCAACAAACTGAAAAAGTAGGTATACTGTTCTTATAGATTGCCAAGATACACAATATTATGGGTACTCCTGAAAGTTCTGTACTCAATAAATTGAAAAAGTGGGTATACTGTTCTTATAGATTGCCAAGATACATGATATCATGGGTACACCTGAAAGTTCTGTACTCAATAAACTGAAAAAGTAGGTATACTGTTCTTATAGATTGCTAAGATACATGATATCATGGGTACTCCTGAAAGTTCTGTACTCAACAAACTGAAAAAGTAGGTATACTGTTCTTATAGATTGCCAAGATACATGATATCATAGGTACACCTGAAAGTTCTGTACTCAACAAACTGAAAAAGTAGGTATACTGTTCTTATAGACTGCCAAGATACATGATATCATGGGTACACCTGAAAGTTCTTTACTCAACAAACTGAAAAAGTAGGTATACTGTTCTTATAGATTGCCAAGATACACAATATTATGGGTACTCCTGAAAGTTCTGTACTCAATAAATTGAAAAAGTGGGTATACTGTTCTTATAGATTGCCAAGATACATGATATCATGGGTACACCTGAAAGTTCTGTACTCAATAAACTGAAAAAGTAGGTATACTGTTCTTATAGATTGCTAAGATACATGATATCATGGGTACTCCTGAAAGTTCTGTACTCAACAAACTGAAAAAGTAGGTATACTGTTCTTATAGATTGCCAAGATACATGATATCATGGGTTCTCCTGAAAGTTCTGTACTCAACAAATTGAAAAAGTAGGTATACTGTTCTTATAGATTGCTAAGATACATGATATCATGGGTACACCTGAAAGTTCTGCACTCATTAAATTGAAAAAGTAGGTATACTGTTCTAATAGATTGCCAAGATACATGCTATCATGGGTACACCTGAAAGTTCTGTACTCAACAAATTGAAAAAGTATGTATACTGTTCTTATAGATTGCCAAGATACATGATATCATGGGTACACCTGAAAGTTCTGTACTCAACAAACTAAAAAAGTAGGTATACTGTTCTTATAGATTGCCAAGATACATGATATCATGGGTACACCTGAAAGTTCTGTACTCATTAAATTGAAAAAGTAGGTATACTGTTCTTATAGATTGCCAAGATACATGATATCATGGGTACACCTGAAAGTTCTGTACTCAACAAATTGAAAAAGTAGGTATACTGTTCTTATAGATTGCCAAGATACATGATATCATGGGTACACCTGAAAGTTCTGTACTCATTAAATTGAAAAAGTAGGTATACTGTTCTTATAGATTGCCAAGATACATGATATCATGGGTACACCTGAAAGTTCTGTACTCAACAAATTGAAAAAGTAGGTATACTGTTCTAATTGATTGCCAAGATACATGATATCATGGGTACAACTGAAAGTTCTGTACTCAATAAACTGAAAAGGTAGGTATACTGTTCTTATAGATTGCCAAGATACATGATATCATGGGTACACCTGAAAGTTCTGTACTCAACCAATTGAAAAAGTAGGTATACTGTTCTTATAGATTGCCAAGATACATGATATCATGGGTACACTTGAAAGTTCTGTACTCAACTAACTGAAAAAGTACACTGAAAAGCTTTAAAAACGCAAAAGTTGTAATTCAATTGTATTTTCATACTTCTAGTAGTTCGATTTTTATGAAATTTGACACACATAAACATTGATATGTTTGAAAACTATGCTGTGAATTTCGTATCAAAATAATGAGAAATGTGAGAGTTACAGTCATTGCTATAGCTATACCCCTAAAATCCAAAACTGCAAAAGATATTGAGCACGACTACAATTTGTTCCTTGGCACAAAGAGCATTGCCATTTCATTAAAAGCACAGGTTTTGCCGATTGTCTTGATTGCATGACAATAATGCTAGCTTATCTGATTGGTCATTTTCGACGTAATCGACGTAATATAGCGTTTTTACGTCAAATCTCTAGAGACATTAGTGCCTTGACGTGAAAAGTTCGGTTGATCAGACCGGTCTCAACATTTCACTGTCCCGGTAGCCTCGGAGGGGCTGCTGCAGTGCCGTATAGATGAAAAATGGTAATTATGACGTCACGTGGCGTCACATATACGTCATAAAGTTAGTAAAAATTCAATTGTGCTCGATAATTCATTTTCAAAGACCCGTAGAATTGTCAAAAATGAAACAAAACGAAAACTAAAGTGTTTTTTAGATATGGATTACTACAGGCACCGTGTGATATGGTCAAATGTTTTTCTTCCTTAATTCAACGTGACGCCTCATGGCAAAAAGTATAAAATTGCTTTTTATTCCTGTGGGTGGTCAGTGACTTTACAAATGCCGGTTTCGTGTAAAAATGGAAGCAGAGTACAGTTACTGATCCCTTTCACCTGTTACGGAAGACTTAAAATATCCTTGGTGCAAAAATTACCAATTTTCTTTTTTTGCGTTTTTAAAGCTCTTCAGTGTAGGTATAATACTGTTCTTATAGATTGCCAAGATACATGATATCATGGGTACTCATGAAAGTTCTGTACTCAACAAACTGAAAAAGTAGGTATACTGTTCTTATAGATTGCCAAGATACACAATATCATGGGTACTCGTGAAAGTTCTGTACTCAACAAACTGAAAAAGTAGGTATTCTGTTCTTTAAATATAGACTTCCAAGATACATGATATCATGGGTACACCTGAAAGTTCTGTACTCAACAAACTGAAAAAGTAGGTATACTTTGTTGTATTGATGTTAGCTCATTTGTCTATTTTTGTGACCTGAGCTTTTGAATAGATGGTTTTGACTTGACTTTACTTTACTAAGATACATGATATAATGGGTACACCTGAAAGTTCTGTTCTCAACAAATTGAAAAAGTAGTTATACTGTTCTTATAGATCTGATGTAGAATATTCTTATATTTTCCTAAAGAAAAGTAAATGGTAACAATAATTTTGCACAACAGGGACCAAAATATTGTCAGTTTCAACAAAATGAAAAATATTTCATGAAGAACATAAAAACATTATCTTTCAGATTTGTCAAGTTGCCACATGTTTTTTACCATATTGAAGGGCTCAAACCAATTCTTGTGTTTGCTATCTCATCAACATTGTAACAAAATGAAAAATAGCAAAGTCTTCATTACATAACCATTTGGGGGTCAAGCAGTATTCTGTGTTATGCCCAAAAGCGTGTTATAGCAAAACATTGAAATGAAGGGGTTTAGGTACATGCATACATGGTTGTTTTCTTCTTGACTCGTGCTTTGATGCAGTGTTCTTACATCTTGTGTTTTATTCTCCACAGATCCCGAGGGATGAATTTTAATTTCCCTTCCAAGAAGGGGTCAGGTATTGAGAGAATGTTGCAACATTCCTCAACAGATGCCGTAGATCTGATTTACAAGATGTGTATGTACGATCCTGATGAGAGGATGACGGCAAAACAAGCATTACGACATCCGTACTTCAAAGAACTCAGGTAGTACAGCCATGTTCATTATGAAACCTTGCCCATACACAATACAGAGATTTTTTTCTCAGCCATAAAAATTGAAAATTTCATTGGAAAATCTTTTGATATTTTTCATTTTTTTTTGCTCAAAAGATTGATTGTGCGTACATGTTAGAACTGCCTCACCAAGGCAGTTCAAAAATGTACCCACAATCTATGTTTTTGATCAAAAAAAAAAGAAAAATAGGACAGGTATACCCCTTTTAATCCCAGTTTTACTATATAAAATTCGGGTTTGAGGGTGTATACTTTTCACAAACATGTTTTCCTGATGTTAGAATTGTTCTGGTGAAGATAAAACGAGCTGCGTCGAGAGAAAACCAGTCTTTGGGGTTTCTGACAAGGTTCAACATAAACCGGCCTGTACAGTCTCAGAACAGGGCAAGCAGCTTGAAATTTTGGATTTAACAAGAGGAGAGATAGTACTATCTGTGTAGGGAAAACAAAGGCGCTGCTATGTTTACTCATGACATGGCTCAAACTATAATCAGTGACTGCAAAACAAGCATTGCAACTTCTAATATCAAAGCACTTGAGCCTCGTTCTTGTCAAGATTTAATCTAAATCTAAAGAGCAGGAATTGATACAATAAGAATCAAAATAGTTCCATGTATCTTGCTTACTAACAAATTTACTATGTACAGTATGTTTTGGAATTTCGAACATATAAGATGATGTATTAAAGATATTTTAACAACAAAAGTGAGAATTTTAAGGAAAACTTTATTTTTGGTTTTCATCGGCAAGTTACCATTTTGCTGATATCAACACTACCTGGTTTTCATCTGTGTTTCATAGTGCAAACTGACTTCACTTTTACATACATATATATATATATGAAAGCAAGTAGTGCGATGACTGACAGATTAATTTTAATTTTCAAGTATTGAGAATGATGCATCAAAGGAATTTGGCTTATCAGTAAATAGCTTGAATAGGTATATCTTCACTTATTTATAAGAATTTGTAGGTGATGCTGGGCATTGCTGGGCAATTTTCAGATCCAGGGCTTTCTGCTAATTTTTGGCTCTTGGGGAGAAAATAATTGCTATTATAATATTATTATATTGGAATGAAAAGGAAGGGAATTAAATATTGCCACTGAATGTATTGCTTTCTCTTTCTGCTTGGGTTTAACATGGCTAAAATATTGAAGATATGAGAGCTAAAAGTGAGTGCATTATTGTCCTTTTCATGTTGTGGCTTTTAAAGAAAAGTATTGGATTTGTGAAAGGTGTTACATTATTGTGCAAGTCAGTGTGATTTGTCGAAGAAAATTATCTTATTGTTACATACGGCTAGCCCAGTGTGTAGTTTCAGAAAACATAAATCTTGAATACAAGTAGTTGTTGTATATTGCGCTTATGTTAAATATTTCTGTATCATGTTAGAAGTTCTTATACATGTATATGTCTCTGACTGTTTGTTGAAAACAAATCATGCCCTCCTATGTACTGAGCCTGGAAATGACTTGCTCATTTGAATAAAATATATGAGCCGCCACATGGGAAAACCAACAATCTGCATAGGCGAAAACAAAGACGCAGATCAGCTTCGCGGTAACCGCGAAGCTGATCAGCGCCTTTGTTTTCGCCACTCGGATAGTATAATCCCTCTTCTTCCTTCATCCGAAATTTCAAGCTTCTAGCTCTTTTCTGTGCTTGTACAGGTCGGTTTGTGTCGGACCTGTTCAAAAACCATATTGTTGGTTTTCCCACGAGGTGGCTCATATATATCAACATTCAAGGGAAATGCAATTTTTAAAAAACTTGATAGCTGTACATGAGCCCTTTCTGTTATAATATTTACTTGCTATACAACTGGCCATATCTCAACGCAGCAAATTCATTCCCTGAAAAAACTAAATAATCTCTTTGTTACAGCAATAAGTTAAAATGAGTAAATGGACTTGCAATATTTGAGCCTTCGAAGCATTAGAAAACCATTAATCTTGAGTTTCCGAGCAGATCTGACACAAATCCGCCTGTAGAGTCATAGAAGAACACTAGAAGTTTGAAATTTGGATTTAAGTGGAATATCCAAGTAGCAAAAGCAAAGTTGCTGATTAGCTTTGCAGTCACTGCACAGTTGTTGGTTTTCTGATGCGGTGGCTCATTTCTAGTCGTATGTTTTTAGGGAAACTGACAAGCGACAAATGGCAATAGCGAGAACAAAGCAACAAGAAAAAGTGGAGCAAAATGCCATACCATCTCCAGAACAAGTTGAATCGACTCGCTCAGAAATTTACGACAAAAAGAAAGACTCAGAACTCCATATTATAGCTAGTTTACCGAAGCCCCAGTCCCTCCCAGCCCACCAGCTTTTCAAAGACAAAAGGAAGGTATACCAGGTACAGATCATTAGAAGTGGCGTTTTGTGTTGGTCTATTTTCTGCACGGCTAATTGAGCTTCGTTGAATGGAAACTGAATGAAAATGTTTTCTGGGCTTTCCGACATGGTAACACTCAAAGTCTGTTTCCTTGGCTATAGACTAGACTGGTATGAGCCTTTATAAAATTGGAGTTAGAAGTAAGATGTTTATTCTTTCTGGGCAGCAAAAAACAACAACAAAAATTACAGGCGCTAATAGCATGCAGTGGCTGACCAGTTTGCGGGCAAGGATTGTGTGTGTTGTATGCACATGCTCAAAGCTTTTGTCACTGTGTGGCACAATTTCAGTATTGCTTAAAATGCTTAAAACACTCAGCAAACTTTCTTTACAGTCAACAATACACTGGTTTTGGATATAACGCACAATTCAAGTTTTCTGGGAAGTCATTGTTTTTCTTTCAGAATGAAAATGCCCCTAAAAAACAAGGGGAGAAACAAAATTTTGGAGCAATGCGAGAAATTTATGAGGTACACCCATGTAAACTCATGCACAGTAATAAAGCACACTTTGTCCTCCCTTGTGATGTAATAATGTAGAAAAACTCCTGCTTGAATTTATAACTGCTTTAAGGATAAAGATTTGAGCCTGTGCATGAGAAAACCAACAATTTGGGTTTCTGACCAGGTCCGACACAAACCAGGCTGTACAGTCACAGAATAAAGCTAGAAGTTTGAAACTTTGGATATAAGTAGAAAAGGAATTGTACTATCAGTGTGGTGAAAACAAAGGCGCTGATCAGCTATGCAGTCACTGCACAGCTGATCTTCGTCTTTGTTTTTGCATAAGCAGATTGTTGGTTTTCTCATGCGAAGGCTCATTTCATTGTCAATAAATTTAAATTAAGCATTACCGACTTTTGGCCGTATTTCTTTAGCACTAAAACCTTAGTTCTGATATAAAGTCCTTGATTTTGAACAAAAAAGAGTACTATTGATAATCAATCACCGATGATGCACAAAATACATGTGACTGGCACACAGGAGTATGCCCAGGAATAGTGTGATTAGGTAAAGTTATGTTTACCCCCATGTTCTTCAGGAGCCCAGATACCTTAAACATCATCATCATCATCAGCAGCAGCAGCTTTATCATCATCATCAGCAGCATTATCATCATCATCATCATCATCATCATTGGTGATGACCTTTGGAATAATTATTTGAAAGAAGTAAAAAATATCTGGTTAATGCTACATGCTGCGATATTTAGAGAGTATCACATGGGCATTTTAGTTATCGCCCGCAGTATCAAACCGACACTCCATTATCTAGCTTAAGAGCTTTAGCTCGAGGGCTGATAATGGTCGAGGGTTGATACTAAGGGTGATGGCCAAATTGTCGATGTTATAATCTGTTTTCACATCTTAAAAATCTTCTAATCTTCTGTGTAGAAAAAGAAAATGGCGCTATTAAAATGAAGTAACGTCATTTCACTGGACGTCACATATTCCGTCATGCTACAACATTGGATGTGGGCATGATAACCTCACTCCATTCAAAATACATGGTTTCCGGTTATCAGCCCACCTGTGCTGATAAACAAAGGGTGGTAAATACATTATCACATATCATGCAAACTTGAGGTTATCGCTGAAAATATAGGTCTAAGTATGTGATAAGCAATAATTTATGCTGCAGTATACAATAATGCATGCTGCCTTATACAATAATAATTATATGCTGCTATACATAATAATATATGCTGTTGTATACAATATAATATACAGCTATATGCAATTTAATAAACTGCCATTGACAGTAATGTAACATATACAAAAGTACTGTGAAATATGCTGCCATAACTCGTGCTGCCTAATATTGCATTACTGATCTCTTCTAACAAATCACCATGAGCCCTCTTTCCCTTGCAATTGTTTTACATGTTAAATACAATGTAGATTGAAGCTCGGCTATAAGAAAGATTTGAGCCACCTTATGGGAAAACCAATAATTTGCATATGCGAAAACAAAGGCGCAGATCAGCTACGCGGTAACTGCGAAGCTGATCAGCGCCTTTGTTTTCGCTACTAGGATAGTACAATCCCTCCTCTACTTAACTACAAAATTTCAAGCTTCTAGCCTGCTTCTGTGCTTGTACAGGCGGGTTTGTGTCAGACCTGTTCGGAAACCACATTGTTGGTTTTCCCACGAGGCAGCTCATTTACTGTTACCATCATAAAATATGAACAGGCCTAGTAGCTTTAGGTCTTTTGTATATTCTCCCTTGCTTCCGACTGTTCTTGACTTAATATTTTGGTACAGTCTGTTAATTTTGAAGTTTTAATGGATTGAACAAAGTCATAGACTTCCCTGATCAAGTATGGCTAGTTCTGCCACATGAATGTAAGACATTACCAAAACTTTTTTCTGGGACTCCAGGATACAAAGAAAAGAAAAGCAGTATGATGATATTGATCAATATTGATAAAGTTACATGCACGATGGTAAGGCATTAATGTATTAAAGACAGAGAGGACTGTATATATTATGATCACTATAGATCTGATCCAGAGGTTATAAAAATATTTGCATGCTCAACTCAACTGAGCATGAACTTTAAACTTCTCATAAATACTGAAAATGGCCACAACGAATTGAAATCTCAGGTATACATCACCACAGCTAGTATTTTATCATGCTAATAAATGTTAAAATGCCAACAATTGTTGGCATTTTAACATTTATAAAAGGATAAATTTAAGTCTCAGCTGAGCTGAGCATATCATGTAAAAAGTTTCATAATCTCGGGGCCTGGATTGTGAATTTCTTTAAAGTTGTTGTAGCTAATATAGAGATGGTAATATCAACTCTGAACCAATTGTTTGATTCTTTTTCAGAGAAGAAAACGACTTGTAGACAACTCACAATCAACATACAACACAAACCACACTGGATTCTTCCCAAAAGTCCCGCTACACGCGAGTACTATCAACCCGTCATATCACGCCTCATCATTCCCTTCTACATTCTCTACCCACAATGCCTCAAACCAGCTCTCGTTGTTACCGAGTATAAGCAGCACATATAAAACACACAAGGTAAGTTTTTACGCTGTGTAGAATTTTAGACATAAATGTTTCTTTAACTTTGTAGACAAGAAAGTTTTCATAAAGCCAGTTCAATAAGTTCTGACCATGACTTTTAATTAGCTCACCTGAGCCGTCAGGCTCACAAGGTGAGCTTATAGTATACCCATGCTCCGTCGTCCGTCCGTCCGTCGTCCGTCGTCCGTCGTCCGTCCGTCCGTCCGTCCGTCGTCCACACTTTTCAAAGATCTTCTTCTCTGAAACCGCTTGGCCAATCAAAGCCAAATTTTACATGAAGCATCTATGGGAAGGGGGAACCAATGTGTATATAAATAATCCAGGTCACATGACCAAGATGGCCGCCATGCCCATATATGGTAAAAACCCTTCAAAAATCTTCTTCTCCGGAACCACTGGACCGATTTCAACCAAACTTGGCATGAAGCATCGATGACTCAAGCACTACAATGTGTATATAAATCATGACCTTGCGGTGACCTTGACCTATTTTACGGCAAGGTCAACATAGGTCGCCTTTGCATTTGAATGGGAAAAATTGTTAAATTGTCATTTAAAGGAAAAATCTTGCAGAAAATGAGCAGTAGGACTGAATATTAATGATTCTGAAAAAAATTGGGCACCAGGGGCTCATCCGCCCTCACCCCGGGGCAATATACATGTATATTATCATAATATTCAAACATCTTCTTCTCTGAAACCGCTTGGCCAATCAAAGCCAAATTTTACATGAAGCATCAATGGGAAGGGGGAACCAATGTGTATATAAATAATCCAGGTCACATGACCAAGATGGCCGCCATGCCCATATATGGTAAAAACCCTTCAAAAATCTTCTTCTTCAGAACCGGTGGACCGATTTCAACAAAACTTGGCATGAAGCATTGATGGCTCAAGCACTACATTGTGTATATAAATCATGACCCTGTGATGACCTTGACCTATTTTATGGCAAGGTCAACATAGGTCACCAATGCATTGGAATGGGGAAAACTTTTAAAATGTAATTTAAAGTGAAAGTCTTGCAGGAAATGGGAAGTAGGACTGAATATTAATGATTCTGAAAAAAATTGGACCCCAGGGGCTCATGTGCCGCCCACCCCGCGGCAATATACATGTATATTTCCATAATATTCAAACGTCTTCTCCTCTGAAACCGCTTGGCCAATCAAAGCCAAATTTTTTGTGAAGCATCTATAGAATGGGTGAATCAATGTGTATATAAATAATCTAGGTCACATGACAAAGATGGCCGCCATGCCCATATATGGTAAAAACCCATCAAAAACCTTCTTCTCTGAAACCAATAGACTGATTTCAAGGAAACTTGGCATGAAGCATCGATGGCTAAAGTACTTTAATGTATATATAAATCAGGACCCTGTGATGACCTTGACCAAGTTTATGGCAAGGTCAACATGGGTTGCCTATGCATTTGAATTGGGAAAACTGTTAAAATGTCATTTGAAGGGAAAAGCCAGCAGGAAATTGGCAAATGGACAGAATATTGAAGATTCAGAAAAAAGAAAATGGCCCAAGGGCTTCATCTGCCCCTGCACTGGAATAAAATACCATAATATTCATACATGTTTATTGGTATATGCAGCAGATCTCAGGTGAGCGTTTACAGGACCATTGGTCCTCTGGTTATATCAACATGTTATATCAACATGTACACAATGTTCAATATATGGAGTTGTTTGCCACTCTTTAGGTAGAACATTTGCTAAGCAATCTAAATGCTGAAGAAAAAGGACTATGGCTGTGCGACTGTATGCAGTATCATCCAATTTCTTTAAAATAGCATAGTCCTTTTCAAAACTTTTATATAAAGGCATATAAATTGTTTTTCACTGCCATACTGGGTGATTATCGTGCAATTGTGGTGTTTGCAGGGTTTTAGTTTATTACGTCTTTTATTATTAAGACAAACCATTTCCATTACAGGCCAACCCCTCCAAACAGACCAAAAACATGTTTAGTCACTACCAGCTTCCCTCCTTAGACAGACGTGGTGCGGGATTCTAACAAAAGCTTTATATTAGGATCTTCAAATTGAACCTTTTGTTAGTGTCTGTGATACACATTTTGCCAATTTTAGTTAGTTTGGATTCATTCAGAGTGGTTGAAACCATATAAGTACAGCTTGGGCTCTCCATGCCTGTGATACACATTTTGCCAATTTTAGTTAGATTGGGCTCATTCATAGTGGTTTGGACCATTACAGTACAGTTTGGAGTATTTCACGAGAGTGCTGTGAGAGAATATGGCTTCAAAGGAGAAGTGCCAACTATATTACATACCTCCCTGCCATAAATAGATCTCATACCTTGTAGAGGGCTATCGAAAAAGTGTTTAGCCATTTAAAACAGCTGTTTTCATGATTAACTATCCATTTCTATTGGCAATTAGCAAAAAGTACTGTTAGGAGTACTATTTGATGTGCTTTCTTAGAAAGAATCGTTGTTCTGATTGTAGTCTTATAAGGTGGGATTAAGTTTCGGATGCCAAGCTGTATTGTTGCAAGGCAACAGAGGTTCCAGTAATTGTTTTAAGAAGTGGACTTGCCAAAAGCAGTGTATTGTCATTTATTTCTCTAAAGGTGTTTTGTTTCTGCCATATGGGTCGCGTCATGAGAAAACCAGATTTTTGACTATGCGAAAACAAAGGTGCAGATCAGCTTTGCAGTAACTACGAAGCTGATCAGCGCCTTTGTTTTCGCTACACCGATAGAAGGATTCCTCTTCTTTCAAATTCCGAAATTTCCAGCCTTTAGCCATCTTCTGTGCATGCTTAGCTTGGTTTGTGTCAGACCTGGTTGGAAACCTTGAAGACCGGTTTTCTCGCGCCGCGGCTCATATGGGTCAGTTACTGTCTGAGCCATATCATAAGAAAGCCTGTCTTTAGGATTTGCAACCAGGTCCCAAGGTTATAAAACTTTTTTTCATGCTTAACTCAGATGAGCATGGACTTTAAAGTGCTCATATTTTCTGAAATAACCAAAGTTGGTTGAAATTTCAGGTTCAGATTGCCAAAGCCTGTAAGTTATCCTGCTAATAAATGTTAAAATGCCAACAATTGTTGGCATTTTAACATTTTATGAGCAGGATAAATTTTAGTCTCAGCTGAGCTGAGCATGAAAAAAGTTGTATAACCTCAGGGCCAGGTCTGACACACATCAAGCTGTACTGGTATCACAAAAGCAAAGTTGCCTACAGGCTAGACAACGTCTGATTTAGAAAAGAGCAAAAGAAAAACAAAGCTGAAAGTAACCTTGAAGCTGATCCCCGTCTTTGTTTTACTCAGATGTAAAAGGAAGATTTTCTCATGGTTTGGCTGATAATGTAGAATATTCCATCCATGTTTGTTTTGAAATAGTGTATTAGATACCTTAGGTATTGTACATGTATGTCGTTGGCTCGTTGACAAAACCTCGTAACTGCACTTTTTTCAAAAAATCGTTTTTTCACATGGCGCGATTCAAAACATTCAAATGCAGCTTGTGACAAAGCCTTGTAGGTTATGTCCAGTGGGAAGTTAGTTTTTCGATGACGTTACAAAACCTCGTAACTACAAATGGTAAACGGACTTGAAATAAAGGTGACAAAACCTCGTAAATGCAATTTCAAAAAATTTAAATACAAGAAAATCTTTATCTTTTAGATATGCAAAAGTTGCATATGAATGATTTCTCATAAATGCATTCTTTAGTTCATCATTAGAATCTGCTTCTAGCTTTCTTTTATCAAGTTTTGTATATACGACAATTTGTAAACATGCATATTTATATATTATTTATATACAAGTTTTAGTTTTTTGCTTCTCCTGAAAAATTTGTTTTTTTGCAGTTACGAGGTTTTGTCAACGAGCCAACGATGTGAATTTTGTTTCTGTTTTAATTCAAAATCTTTTTTCTTGGGTTTACACAAACATGTAATGACAAAAATGATTCTTTGATTTAGGTATGTTGCCATACAATTTCTGCATAAATTAATATTTGCAAAGTCATTTAGATGTTGTGTGAATGAAATTGGACATTGTCCACAAGTCTTTAGAGAGTCCATGGACAGACACTACTACAATTAAGCAAAAGTGTTTGATAGTTTTTTCTTACTTTTTAAAAATATTTAATTTCTACATTAATTACACCCACATGATACTTGTGACGACTGCAAAACTTACCGGCAGAATATGTTGGCACTTGAAAGACTTCTGGGCAGAAATGTCATGTTATTTGAATTTAAACTGGTAAGGAATACCATAGTCGTCTTTATAATTGCACAGAAGTACTTTGTAATAAAAAGCAGTTTTGCAAAGGTTTTTCATTCTTTTAAAATTTCTGCAATATTGATTATTATTTTGAGCCATTTACTTATATTGTTGCACCTTGATATTTATTTCACACTGACACTCAAATGGCAGTTTGGTTGCGAAATAAGGTTTTAATCCCATTTAATACCATCAATGCAATTTTTATATCAGTATGTGTCATAGCTCTTACATATGGGCCTTCGCATGAGAAAACCAACAATTTGCATAGGCGAAAACAAAGACGCAGATCAGCTTCGCGGTAACCGCGAAGCTGATCAGCGCCTTTGTTTTAGCCACATGGATAGTACTATTTCTCTTCTACTTTTTTCCAAAGTTTCAAGCTTCTAGCTTTATACTGTGCTTGTACAGGGTGGTTTGAGTCGGACATGGTCTGAAACCCAAATTACATGTATTGGTTTTCTCATGCACAGGCTCTAATGTTACGTCTACACCGGACCACGTTCTCACCACGTCCTTACCACGTTCTAAAAATTCAAGAACGTGGCGAGGACGGGGCCAAAATGAAACAATTTCGGATTTCTAAGTTCCCACTACGTCCTTACTACGTCCCCGCCACGTCCTTATTACGTCCGCACCACGTCCTTACTACGTCCTTCACGTTTCCACTACGTCCTCAATACGCGCTCACCAAGTTCATCCCGTTTCCACTACGTCCTTGCTACGTCCTCACAAAGACCAAGCGGTTCATACCACGCGCGAACTACGTTTCCAGCACGTTCTAATTGTAAATATATTGATAGTCGTGTATTAAGAGTCAGATAAGTTGCGAAACAGCTTGAAATTGCAATTCGAGGTCCAACTCTGTTTAACAGTTCATCGAACATTTCTGGTTGCATTCGCATGAAATTGAAGAATGACTGCTGGTCCTCTATCCTCAACTCTGCTAGTAGTCGGTCGTAATGCCCATACTGAAGCCTTCTTTCAGCTGATAGCCAAGGGCGCACCTAACAAGATCTTGTCCCTCTATTCCTCCTTCTGTGAAATAGCACAAGTGCAGCCTGTGCATCAAGTAAGGCATGATGTCCTTGAAGGAGAGCAAGTTTTAAGAGTACTTCTCTGTTCATGTTTCGATTTCGATATGATTTAAATAGAGCGAAAGCAATTGCTTGAGGGTACGGGACAATTAAAACAAAATTAATAAAACGTGGAGGACCGTAGTTCGAACCTGGTGTGAACGTGATAAGAACCTACTAAGGACGTGTTAGGAACCGCTAGGACGTGATAAGAACGCAGTGCAGTCTTCTAGGACGCGGTAAGGACGTACAAGAAGCGTGGTATGGTCTTGACGAGATCTTGATGGACGTAGTGAGGACGTAGCGAGGACGTAGTAGAAGCGTAGCGAGGTCTTGATGGTCTTCAACAAATTTGCATCGCGTCCACGAAGACCGCACTACGTTTGCGCCACGTTCTTTCTACGTCCTACAAGTTCCTACTACGTCCTTACCACGTCCTTACTACGTCCTTACTGCGTTCTAATTCCACCCCGTCCTCGCCACGTTTCTTTTGAGCATGTTCAAAATTTGACCAAGACCTCCGCGTCCATGAAGACCTCACTACGTCCTTACTACGTTCCTACCACGTCCTACAAGACCGTACCACGTCCTCACTACGTCCTTAATTTTTTTAGGACGTAGTAAGGACGTAGTGAGAACGTGGCCCGGTGTAGACGTAACATTATGTTATAAAAGGTTGTAAAAAATCTACAATGATGGTTTTGAAAAAATGTTCTGAACATGAACTTTTTTTCCTGCTATTGATTGAAAAAAATATATGGAAGGATGATGATTGTGAATAAATAGTATTTTTCATATTGTAGTAATAGGGATTATGGTGGTAGAGTGGTATAGCAATGAACCAAAACCCTGGGATAACAGGTTTCCTTCAGTGGGTTTAAGCCCAGAAAGTGGTGTCTCAAATCTAACAAGTGAAAAATTGTTGACTATGCAGTAAAAACAGCAACTGAAACAAAAAAGCAAATTGTGAAATGACTGATTGATGTTTGTTTTGTTTTAAAAATTTAGACAAAGTTCATCTTATGGATTGCTGGGCTTGATTTCAGTTGTAAGAAAAGGTGATCTTACTTGAGGGACATTATCTGATTTTTGTTTTGTTGCTTTTTCAGTTTTCAAGAATTTATTTTGATAGGGAGATTAGCATTTATACTAAATTTGAGTCACTGCATCAGAAAACCTACAATCTGCATATGCTAAAGCAAAGACGCAGATCAGCTGTGCAGTAACTACACAGCTGATCAGCACCTTTATTTTCGCTTCACAGATTGTACTCATCTTCTTAAATACGTAATTTCAAACTTCTAGCCTACTTCTGTGACTGAACAGGTTGGTTTGTGTCAGGCCTGGTCGTAAACCAAGATTGTTGGTTTTCTCATGTTAAGGCTCATATGTTAGCTTTGCCATGTATGAATGACATGTTTGTCCGTATCATGAAATTGAAATGCTCTAAATGAATAACAACCTTTTTGTGGAATTTTATTATGATCTCAAAAGTAATTATTTCAGTGTTTGAAAAGTTCCATTTCAGTATGACTAATAACAATAATCTTGTTGATAATTCAGATCCTTTTGCATATTTACATGTATACATATTTTATTTGTATGCATAATTTGCCTGCTTTATATTTTCATATTCAAAAAAATTGTTTACCCTTGAAGTACATGTAAAACAAATAAGCACCCATCACACACTTTATGAAGTAATAAAATGGCATTTGTTTTTCATCATAAAAAGCACCCTGTCTTTGTAAAATTGGGGTACATTTGGCATTCAGGTTAAGATGATATTTTCATAAATGAGCTGCGTCATTAGAAATCCAGCTTTCGCTTATGCAAAAACAAAGACACGGATCGGCTGTGCAGTAACTGAACAGCCTGTCAGTGCCTTTCATTTTTGCTACACAGTTCAAGCCCTCTTCTTAAATCCAAAATTTCAAGCTTCTAGCCTTTTTCTGAGACTATACAGGCCGGTTTGTGTCGGACCTGGTCTGAAACCCTGAAGACTGGTTTTCAGGGACGAGGCTCACATTCGTCTCAGCTACGATCAGAGGCAAATTTTTGTCTCACCTGTTTTCGGAGGTTTTTTGTCAAAGTTGTACCCTTGGCTTTGTTCCACTTTTTCCAAAATCTGTTGGTCATACAGTTTTGGAAAATATATACCTTTTTATCATTCTATGCCACAGAATTCCGTTATATCCAAAACATTATTTCATCTTCAAAAATCATGAAAATTTAAGAAAGGGGAGCTAACTTTTTATTTAGGAATCGGATTTGGCCGAAACATAATATAATTAAAGCTGATGTGTATACCCTGTTTACAAATAAGTTTGGACAGAATAAGATTAATAGCTAGCTAGAAAATAAGAAAACTTTGTTTTCGCCATTATAACCCTATGGGACCTATCCGTTGCCATGGTAACAAGAGTTTAAATCCGTTCCACCCTATATTCTAATAAAAGTTTTGTCCTGATAAAAGTATGCTTCATGTGAAATTTGATGGCTCTGGGTTTATTGGTTTAAGAATTTTTACACTTTTTGTTGTCGATTTTTTCTCTACGGACAGGACATTTTTGACCGAAATAAAAATTCCATAATTCTACATTGTCATTGGCGTTGGTATAATATTTTTCTCATGACAATTATCAGTTCTGAAGACTCCATCCCCCAATGTGGTTTTGAACTTCCAGAAGTATAAGACGCCATAGATGTAATGTATGGGTTACGGACAGGACACTTTTTCGTTACATTGTCCTCAGTACTTTGGGATTTAAATTTATATCCAGCGATAAAAGTAAGCCACACTACTGGTTATTTTTACTGATAAGGTATGTCCAAATATTATTTATAACCCATTGAAAGTAAAATTGGATGTAACAGTCTGACATATCAGGCATGTCACTCCGTTCTCACTTTAAAATATCTCAGTTTGGCACACGTCATCAGCTTTAGTAATCATGGCATAACTCAAAAACAAATAGTCGTAGCCCATTCAAATAAACGGCAGAATAAACGGGATATGATCGTTTACTAGCCACAAAATATTTTATATGCGCATAAAGTGTCAGTTTCAATCCCTCATACCCATAAAAAGAAGCAATTTTCAAGTGAGACAGTATAACACCTGTTTTGGGGGTATTTTTGGCTATATAAAATTATACTGTGAAAAAATGGCTTGTCCAATCAACATGAGTTTTTTAGGCCAGTTAGAATTAATTGATCTTGACATCCTGCAAGTCAACTTAAGTATATTAGTGTTGACGTTTTCATTACCCAACCGCATAACACTTAGTAAATTTAAAATTGTCATCTGATCTTAGCTGACCCGATTGTATTTTCATAAATGCAGCTATACACATTGATCTGAAAAACTGGTACCTCAAAGATTCCAGGGTAGACATGGTAGAATTTGATAGAATTTGGATTGATTACAGGCAGCACATACTCATTATTTTTGAATTTTTATGAATATTTTGCATACATGTAAGCAAAAACAAACTTCTTTTATCTTTAACTTTATTGAATTACATTCAGAATAATTACAAAGTTTTAGAACAATACCATTCCAATAGATTTTGAAACAGCACACTGGTTATCCATAGACAACCAACCCAACCGAGAACAACCAACAATCAACATGTAACAACAGGGAGTAAATGCCTCTCTGGAAATAACGTTCCATGGATCATCATGACCCATAGGAAGTTGTTCTCCTACAGGCACTTGTATACTATACATGTAGTTATTTGGATTTCATCTGTTTTGGTTGTTTTGGTTTCTCAGTCCTTTTGGTTATCTCTGGATAACCAGTGTGAACAAGTTACAACATGGATCTTTTTGGGCAGGCCGTAGAGTTATAAAAAACGATTAAAACTTTATAATTAGTGATCATAGTGGACTGTTTTAGCTTTGTCAGAAGGGAGACTGTCTTTGAATATTCAGGTCAAAGCTATAACATACCCATCAAATTCAACTTGAGGTTTGAATTTGAGCCTTCACGTTAGAAAACCATCAATGTTGTTTCCGACTGGGTCCGACACAAACCGGCCTGTACAGTCACAGAAGCAGGCTTAAAGCTTCAAATGTTGATATAAGAAGAAGAGGGATTGTACTATCTGTAGAGAAGCAAAAGGCGCTGATCAGCTATGCAGTTACTGCTGATCTACGCCTTTTTCTCCTGTGCATGTTTTTTTTTTTCAAGCAGCGACTCATTTCTGATTTAGATACTGTAAGCTTGGAAATTTTCATGCGAATTTTAGCTGTATTTCAAAAAATTTCTATTATCCATTTATTAGCAAGTTTTTTGAATTTGCAATTGAGTACTCACACAGCTGTTACAGAGACTGCTTGAGCCGCATCGTGAGAAAACCGGATTTTTGCCTATGCGAAAACAAAGGCGCAGATCAGCTTCGTAGTAACTGCGAAGCTGATCAGCGCCTTTGTTTTCGCTACACTGATAGTACAATTTCTCTTCTTCTTAAAACCGAAATTTCTATCTTCTAGACTTTTTCTGAAACTGTACAGGCCGGTTTGTGTCAGACCTGGTTGGAAACCCCAAAGACCGGTTTTCTCGCGTCGCGGCTCGCTTATGAGTGCAAGATTTTAAATTTACATCTGGCAACAAGTTTGCAAATATCTACAAAAATAAAGATCTTATTCACCATTTTTGCATTATCGGCTGGTTTCCAGCTTAGAAAAAAATCAATTTGACAATACAGGTAACCAAAACCACCCTGAAAAAAATCAATATTGAAAATACAGGTAACCAAAACCACCCTGACCTTGAGGTCAGGGTGGTTTTGGTTACCTGTATTTCCAATATTGATTTTTGAATGCTGGAAACCAGCCGATAGTGCAAAAATGGTGAATGAAGATTTCCGAATTTAAAGTAGAAGTGGGCTTGCCATTTCTAAAGCTCTAATCAGCTTTTATTATAGTACATGCATAAGACAAGCTTTTATGGCATGGCTTAAAATTAAAATGAGCTGCATCGTGAGAAACCCGGATTTTTGACTATGCGAAAACAAAGGCGCAGATCAGCTGTGCAGTAACTGCACAGATGATCAGCGCCTTTGTTTTTGCTACTCGGATGGTACAATTTCTCTTCTACTTAAATCCAAAATTTCAAGCTTCTAGCTCTCTTCTGTGCTTGTACAGGTCGGTTTATGTCGGATCAGGTCGGAACTCCCGAAGACCGGTTTTCTCGCGTCATGGCTCATGGATTTTTGTAGCCATCATCGAATGGTCTGTCATAGTATTTCGTCAGGTTTGAATACCTGTACAGACTCACTGCATGGCTTGTCATAATTTGTGTCATGCGGTTACCCTAACGTGCTAAGGATCTCTTTTATACTGTGTCGCTTCAGCCTTGTGCAGTATACCATACACTAAAGTAGGGCTGAAATGCTGCAAGCTATTTTGAAAAGCTTAAACTTGTATTACAATGGTTTGTGATATGTTTTGTGATGAAGTCAAAATAATAATGCACACTTTTATTCATCTCTCTCTTTTTTTCAAGAAAGCTTATCTGTGATTTATAGTATTCACTTTTATGTATTGATGATTTAGTAGAAGATTAAAATACGATTTTGCAGTTTAGCCACTTTTTAAATAATTAAATTTGAGCCAAAATACAATGTTTTTGATCACCTTTAATTTTAGTACTATGTCAATTTTGGATGCCTTGTTTTGATATACACATATTAGTTTGTTGAAAAAAGTTTCTATTGCCTTTCGTTAAACGATTTACAAAGAGGTTGGACTGCAAGGCTGCAAGTTTTGACATCTCTTCTTCCAGTTGTACCACATTTTTCTTGGCAAACAAAGCCTTAAACCATAAACTTAATATTTATGTCACATATAAAGGGTATTGAACCTAACCAAAGTACAAAATTCACCAAAGTTCGAGCTCATAGATTAGTCTGAACCTATGTGCATTGCTCATGAGAAGTTTGTGCCTTTATTTTTACACCACACACTATTTATTTAAATCACATACTATTATTATGTAGATTGAAAGTAGAAGTCTAGCTGTGTATGTTTGAATTGAGAATATTAGTAGTCATGAAATCATGATTTGGTGTAAACTGTTAGGTCTTTCATAATAAAATTCATGCCAAAATGGTGTTTGTGTATATTTGCTCCCATAAAAATTCATTTGAGCCTTCACTTGAGATAGTCAACAATCTGGGTTTCTGACCATGTCCGACACAAACTGGCCTGTACAGCCCCAGAAGATGGCTAGACGCTTGAAATTTTGGATTTAGGAGCAATTGTACTAGCCAAGTAGTGATAATATGCATGCAGATTGTTGGTTTTCTGATGCGGTGGCTCCTTTGTTATGTATGAGCCACTTCACGAGAAAACTTGCATTTCAGATAAGATATGACACTAACCTGGTCTCGAGGTTATAAAACTTTTTTCATGCTCAGCTCAGCTGAGACTAAAATTTATCCTGCTCATAAATGTTAAAATGCCAACAATTGTTGGCATTTTAACATTTATAAGCAGGATAAATTACTAGTTTTTGAGTTTTGAACCTGGATTTTCCACAATTTTTGACTATTTTAACATTTATGAGTAGTTTCATGCTCAGCTAAGCTGAGCTTGAAAAAAGTTTTATAACCTCGGGACCAGGGCATGATAGCTTGATCGATACACAAATCAGACCTGTGATCAATCATTACGTCCGACACATTTCTCTCAGATTTGGTCAGGGTTGATGGCCAGTCTTCCTCTTCAGTTGTCAAGGGATGCAGCTTATCTGCTAAAATTTCGAACAGTTGAACCCAAACTAATTCTTAAGCTGATTCAAAAACAGTACTTGTCAGTTAGTGGTGAACAAATGTGCACTTAGTACTGATAACTTCCTTAAGCCAGTCACGAGGCTTGCCCAAAATGTATGGCTTGGATAATTAATTGACCCTCCTCATTAGTAAAATATGTCTGTGAAATAAATATCCCCTTACACCCTACTTTTTTGCAGTAAAACTGGGGTGTGCGGAGTATACATTTTTTTCTATTTTTCATTCAAAACATAGATTTTAGGTAATCTTTAGAAAGCCTACCTGAGGCGGTTCTAACGAGTACCCACACTCACTGTTTTGAGCAAAAGTATGGAAATATCAAAGTTTTTCAATGGAAACTTATCATTTTTCACAGATGAATAAAGTACTGGATGAATTTTTGATAATGCAAAATAGCCTTAGCAGTTGGCTGTGGATATAAAGCACTAATTCCAGCAAATAAACCAGGCCCCGAGGTTCTAAAACTTTTTTCATTTTTCATGCTCAACTTACCCGAGCAAAAAAATTCTATTAAGTACTGAAATAGCCAAAATCCGAAACCCCTAAGACAGTATTTTATCCTGCTGCTAAATGTATAAATGCCAACAATTCAACGTTTATCAGCAGGATAAATTTTAGTTGAGCTGAGCATGAAAAAAGTTTTATAACCTCGAGATCCGGATGAAAAAACTACTGAAATGGCTTCTGACCTGTGTCCAAAACTTGGGGATTGTTCAATATGATTGATACTGTCACTGACTGCATTCTGGTCAGTCATTGGGAGTTGAGGGCATAGAATTTGCTTCTCAACCCAGATTCTAATTAAAACCTGATACTCTCGCTCACTGACACAACTCAGTGCCACTGGGGTTCTTATCCCCAACCTCACGATCTGTAATCTGATGCACTAACCCACTCCCTAGGTTCATTATACCAAAGGCTGGAGGATTTGATAAATCCTTTTATAACACAACAACTTTAAATATCGGCCTAATAAAAGTGTTTCATAAATTGCCCCTTATGTAACTACTGAGTAAATAAAGGCCACCTCTACTGACTAATATAAAATAAATACTGTGTTGTGGTATTGTTTGACGCACCAAATAGAAGTGCGCTAGTGACGTCAATTTTAGTGACATTTTGTGATGTAATTCTCTGCCAGTTATGTAACATAACATAGATGAAACAATTGAAGGAAAAATATAAATTTACAACAAAATGTACTGCTATGGTGGCGAATTTTGAAGAGTCCTTCTGCTGAGTGATTACTGAGCTGTTGACTTAATAAACAAAATGGCGTAAAGCTAATCTCCTCACATCTGGTTAGTTTTTGTTTTTTTTGCAAAAATTGTTGACTTTTGTTGCATTATAAAGTAAATAACATCCCAATGACCAAAAATAAACGGGTTCATCACGCTTGGATCTTAAACTCGTGAAATGGCTCAGTATAACCTCGTCATTTCATCAGTTTACTAGTCCTAGGGTGATAAACGGGTTTATTTTTGGTCAGGGGGTAGTTATTTACTATCTAAGAAACTTTTAAAAGTTTGGTCTAAGTCACAGGATATTCAAATGAAAAGGAAACCTGAATGCATACATGAGTGTTTAATACCTCAAAAAGAGCATTCAAACAATCTGCTATCACAGACATTTTCTCTCAACGCACAATTCAATTACGGTCTATCAGTATTTATACATTAGAAAAATATGAAAGGCACTTATCCAGTTATATGAGCCGCCTCGTGGGAAAACCAACAATGTGGTTTTTGAACATGTCCGACACAAACCGAGCTGCACAAGCACAGAAAAATACTAGATGCTTGGAATTTTGGATATAAGTAGAAGAGGAATTGTACTATCCGAGTAGCAAAAACAAAGGCGCTGATCAGCTTCACGGTTACCGCAAAGCTGATCTGCGTCTTTGTTTTCGCCTATGCAGATTGTTGGTTTTCCCATGAGGCGGCTCATTTAAAGCTATAAAATCAGCAATAAGTATAGTCAGCATATTCCAATGGCTAATAGGAATTCCCTTGCGAAAAAAAGCCGGCTTTTCTACAGCTTCTGCGCAGCTTTAAAAGCTTCGCAAAAGCCGGCGGTATTGGCACCTGCGTATTTGCTGTAAAAAAAGCTAGCTTTTCCGCAGAGCTGCAGAAAAGCGGCGTTTACGCAGGTATATTGACAAAGCTGTAGAAAAGCCGGCTTTTGCGAAGCTTCTGCGAAGCTTTAACGCAGAAAGGCGCGTAAATGCAGCTAGCTGCGTTTCTAGCTGCGTTTACGCAGAAAGCTGCGGAAAAGCCGGCTTTTACGCAAGTGCCAATACCGCCGGCTTTTCTACAGCTTTTGCGAAGCTAACATACGCAGAAAGCCGCGTATACGCAGAAAGCCGCGTATACGCCGCAAAGAAACGCGACTTTATAAAAGCCGCGTTTCTTAGCTGCGTATACGCGGCTTTTAATACAGCCGCGTAAACGCGGCTTTTATAGCTGCGTATACGCGGCTTTTAATAAACCTGCGTCTTTAAAAAAATCTGGATAAGAACAGACAAACAAAAATTTCAAAAAAGATTTGAAACAATATCAAATAGAATTTTAATATAAAAAGAACAGAACTAGATAAAAAAAAAGTGACAAAGTAACATCAGACAGGTGACTAGAAAACATACTAGCAAATAAAAACAGACAAACACAAGTTTGAAAAGAAAAACAAAATAAGCACATGTAATTTTTTTTATGTTTGTGGATCATGCTTATGTTTGTGGATCATGCTTACCTTCCGGAAGTAGATCAGCAACCTGGCTCAGTGGTAGAGCATCAAGCGCCAGAGTGAGTGGTAGAAGGTTTGTGACATTGTGTTGCGTCCTTTGGTACAAGATTTTAATCTTTATTGAACTAGTTAAGTGGCAAGGAAGGGATGACATGTCTAGGAAGTTTGAAGCCAAACATTACTTAAGGGATACTTTTTCAGATACATACCTTAATTGTAGTTGATAGTCTGCTGGAATAACACATCTGCACTATGTATGAATGAACTGGGAATAAAAGGATATTATTTCACTGCTGATCTGAGAATCTCAACGTCAACAAATACAATTGATTGTGTATTTAGCAGGGAAACATCATATTCAAGCTGTGTGTGTTTTTTTCTTTGGTCTTAAGTAAAATGTATAATAAAGTTCACTGAAATAGCTGAAGTAAATAAATTTCTTACCTGAGAATCCACAGCAATTACAAACAGTATGTATAAAATTTAAAAAATCACTCCTTTTCTCTTCAATTGTCAGCCTATAAATGATGCTCAAAAGTGTTTTTGAAACAGATTTCTTTGCCAGATGCCCCCCTCAGGTAAAATTGCCATAGCAACAAGATAAAACTGCTTAATATTACATAAGACCTGACTATGGTTGAAGAAATACGCAGCTCTGCGTAAAAGCTGCGTATTATTCATTTTTAGCTCAAATTATTTCTAATTTGAAAGATCGGGAATTATCCAGCTTTTCTACAGCTAATAAATGAAGAAACACAGCTATTTGAAAAAGAGACACATGTTCTGCACCTTAAGTTAAAAAAGTAAAGTTTATCTACAGCCCCTATTTATAAATGCAGAACAGCTGGAGAAAAGCCAGCTTTTACAAAGCTTTCAAGTAGAGCTGTATACAGAAGCTTTATTGAAAAGTTTAATATGCGGCTTCAAAAAGCTGTAGAAAAGCTGCGTCTTAATGTTTTTCAATAGTCTGATTTGAAATTTCACTAATACGCAGCTTTTCTGCAGCTTTCAAGAGCTGTAGATTTAACCTGTTTTGAAAAAAAAAAATATCCAGCTTTTCTACAGCTTCTATACCTAAAGACGCAGCTTTTTCAGATATCCAAATTAAATATACAGCTTCAACGCAGCTCACTTAAAAAAAGTACGGCTTTTCCGCAGCTCACTGAAAAAAATGCAGCTAAAACGCAGGTCTAAAATAGAAACGCGCCTTTTCTACAGCTTTAAAAAAGAAACGCAGAAAAGCTGCAGAAAAGCCGGCTTTTCTGCAGCTTTTATACAGAGCCGCGTTTAATTTTCGCAAGGGTAATGGTCCCTTGTTAGCTCAGTCTGTTAGTTGATGACTCAAATTTTTCACCTACCATAAGCCAAATTCAGTCTTTGGATGAAAATATGAGTGATATGTGTATTTGAAAACCCACCAAAAACTTTATATGGGTATGGTCAGCAGAATATTGTAATATTGACACAGCAAATGTAGAAAACATGTCTCTATGCTTGTACTATCTTTAATAAACAACGCAGGAGGAACTTAAAAATTTGAAATTCTTTTGATGCTTTTAAATTTGAAATTCTTTTGATGCTTTTTCAGTTGTAAAAGATGATACAAAATTTCAAATGGGGAAAAGTCATGCAGACAAACATGCTTTTGTAAGTCTACAAAACATACTCTTCAACACAATTTTGATACACTTAGGAAGCTAAAGTTGTGATATTTAATGCACAAAATCTGATACACAAACATACAATAATGCAAAATCACACACAAATGAATCTCTCCTATTGCCATAAGGAAAACAGGGAAAACTGGACGGATTATCTAAAAGGAAAATACTTAATATATGACAATGAATGTATGCTCTAGGCAGTCAGCAGTAAGAGAATTATCACAGCATATCAGCACAATCGTAGATTTAAAAAAAATAAAAATAAACTATGAATATATTCTAGTAACAGGTTAACAACATCTGGAGTTGACAATTCGTTTCTACAGATATTTTAGTTTGTGCAATAAGCGTAAGAGTGGACTTTGATCCCATTATGTGTATATTTTTGTGCTATATTTAGTTCTGAAAGGATATTCTCTCTGAAATCAAAATTTTGTTTCCCATTAGTGTTAATATTAATGTTTCTGTTTACATTGTTTGCTATGCATAGTATTTCAAACAAGTAGAAGTCCTTTAAATTTACATATACAGTACAGCTTTCGTGACTTTCCTAAATGTCTCGCTGCACGGTGTGTGTGACAACTGCGTGGCAGGCGTGACAGCCACGGTGCCAAGCGTGTTGTCCACTTTCCACTACAATCGTGGTCAAAATTCACGGCGTGTACATCGTGTTAGCCGTGGCACACCGCGAATTTTATTTGCCTCAAACGCAGAGGCTAATTATGATTCTCGGCACTGCTAATCGAAACCGTGAATCACGGTGTTCGCCGTGGAAGATAATGATTTGTAATGATTCTATTAAAGTGCATTCATGCTTTTGGCTACTATCGATGAGTTGAGGTGGTACATTGTATTATTACAAATTCATTTTTCGCTGGAGGACATGCTTGTGAATCTAAAATCGTAATTTGCACTCATACATACGTATGTATGTACAATTATTTTTTACTGTCAAAATATACTGAACAAACGTGAAATCGCAACACATTATTCTATAATATTCTAACACAAATGTTCACACCGGATTTCATTTTAATGCACACATTTTATCACACATAAAAATTTCATCATTTTGACTATAATGTGCGCCCATAATGTGCTCTTTGATTCGTTTCCGTTGAAACGAAATACGCAATGTTACACGCATTTAATGAAATAGAACGTCTGAAAATAATAATAAAGAAAAGAAAAGAAAGAAAGAAAAAAAAACTGTCAATTCAGTATCAGGTGTAACAGAAGTAGCCAAAATAAGAGCATGAAATCGTCTTTGGTTTGTCTCTTGCGCTGCCAATATTGTCAGTAAGTTTGGTTTCACGATCTGTAAAACTTGCATGGTTATTTATCTGACCCATTTTTTGTTAAAATGCATGTGGTACGTCTCTGATTGCATTCACGGAATCGATTCAAAGTGCAAGCTATAGCCAAAGAATGGAATTCTTATGTGTAATGAACAGTTTAACAATTAAATGCGAGACAGAAATTCAAGATATTGCGTTGTCTTGACGGACCACACTACCTACTTGCTTGAAACTGCATAGATAATGCGAAATAATCAGTGCGTTAGGAACAGACAGGCAAACAGTTGTCGATGATTGAAATTCATATTCCGGTTTCTTTATTTGACAATCTGTCCTGCGTTACTGTAAAATGCTCTGATGAAACGCAAAAGTCACATGTTCTTTCTGGATCACATTTGTATAATGCTTTTTTTGTTTAGTATTAAATCGATGTTTGACGTCCCAGTCAGTAGATATGGTCATGTCGGGACGTTGCGTCCACTTCATGGGACTTTTACCTAAAATTAGGATGCCATGACATCCAAATAATGAGCACCCAAGTAAGCCTTAGACTTTTATGTATGTATGGTTTGACTTGAACCACTTTTCCTAGGCAGTGTACTTTTCCTGGGCTGTCTCATACCTGAGCGGTATTAAATTTTTTATCGATTCTTAGATTTATAGAATCGCATGTGCCTCTTTCCAGTAATGCATTTTTATTATGAGCCGCGACGCGAGGAAACCGGTCTTCGGTTCCCGACCAGGTCCAGCATTAACTTGTCTGTACAGTCCGACAGAAAACGGCTACAGCTATTAATTATGGATTTAAAAGAGGAGAGATTGTACTATCCTTGTAGCGAAAACAAAGGCGCTGATCTGCTGTGCAGCTACTGCACAACTGATCTGCGTCTTTGTTTTCACATAGGCGCGGTTCTGATGATAAATGCATTAATCAACATCAACATACTTGCATTCGTTTTTGATTGAGCTCTTTACAGGTTCAGTTTTGCATTTTAAACCGCATTTTAAACATGAAACCTTGGATAAATTTCTGTTGTATATTTTTCTTTTGGACAAGTAGACCACCAGTCATGCTGAGTTTATACATGTTTTTTGCAACACAAATACATAAGACAGTTGGAACCATTCATCTTAATGAATCATTGAGCTTTATTTTCAGCGTTGTATGGCTCAGCATATCGGGGACTTACATGTAGCTGGTTGAACTACTTTAAAATGTCACATAATGATTCAGGAAGCGATATTCAGTCATTACATTCCTAGGAACGTCGAAAAGCTCCGAAAAGAAAAATAAATGTACAGTTGTACATGTACATGCCAGTATTGGCATATGTCGTGGTAATTTGAACAGTTCTTAAGCTACTTAGCAAACATAATATAAATTCCAGTAACAAACCCGAGTGTATTCATATAGTTAAATACGAGTACGACTTCACATGCACACTGTTCTAAATATTTTTTTTTTTAAATATAAAGAACTGTTTCCATATACTGCAATGTAAACTACCCCATTTGGCAGACGTAAGGTGTTACCTGTCATTTTTTGTTTTACGAAACTAAACGCAAACGGTCAAACTGTATAGAGTGTAAATGTGTAGATTATGATGAATGTCGTTGCTATGCGAAACAATATTCGTGTACACTTGCAATATTTTTGCCATTGACCAATAAGCGTTTTACTTCCGGTGCGTAACCGATCAAGACTGGTGGGATTATTTTTTATCATAACTAGTCATTATAGAAATAATTATGCAAATGATTTAGTAAATTAATTACATTGCCATTCCTTAATTATCACTAGGGGTCTAATTATCAAGCTGTTCTCGCACAATTATTTTATAGCACCAATAAATGCGCATTGATAGAACGCTAAAATGCCTACAAAGCGACAAGGGTCTAGTTGTACTAGATACTAATGTACAAAGCGGTAGTGATCGTTGCTAGCAGGTTATAGACAAATTTCTTGCAAATTTAATAATTTGAATACAAATGAATCGCCGCATAAGAAAACCAACACTCTGCATATGCGAAAACAGATGCGTATCAGCTGTGCAGTAACTGCGCAGCTGATCAGCGCCTTTGTTTTCGCTTCCCGGTCAGTACAGTACAATCCCTCTACTTTCTAAATCCAAAATGTCCAGACTCTAGCCTTATTCTGTGCTTTCAAACTCGCGCAGCCGCTCATATCTACATTGTACAATGACACTGCGGAACAACTTCTCTGCTCGAACTGCATAAGCCAATATGGATATTCCGTGCAATGAATGATTTAAGGATCATATATCAATTGCCGCTCCGAAATGACCTGGCTGAGGTGCTTTATGCGATCTCATCGTTGAAGAGCTCTTATACGTTTTATTCGTTTTACGTAACGGTTCATAAGTGAGAGCGCTGAAAACTTGTAGAATACACTGTATTATCCCTTTTAGAAGCACAGCACAAACACGCCTGTCGTGACTAATACAGTATGTTTATCGTTACAATAATATCAGAGAGGCTCCGTTTCTATAAACATGTAATAAATATTTTCTATGAGAAATACTTTTGGAGCAGACCAGCTATTCATGAATTCGTTGAGTTGATGACTTCTACAAATGCAATATAATCCGTTATTTTGAAAAGTACATTTACTAGTTAGTATCATGGGTAATTCTTATGATTTAGTGATGAGGTTATTATTTTCATGGTTTTATTATTTTCATTATTTTCATGAGTTCATGAGGGTGAGGTTAGGATCCTGTAAAACCGGTTTAAGCCCGCCAGTAACTTTGTGTTACTGATCGTTCCAAGTCGATACTTCTGTGGTGGTTCTTTTTGTTTTATGTCTTGGTCTTTAAATTTTTTTGCGCTGTTGGCGCCTTATGTATGTTTTCATATTTTTAGTTAAGGTAACTGAGTGGCCACCTATTGGGAAAATAGCTGCTCATTCGGCTTACGATATGTTTCATGGTATAAGTACCTGATTGTTAGTTTGGTTTTTTCCCACCTCGGTTTTTGGAGTGGGAATCTTTTTCTGATTGCGCCTTTTCCTGATATTTGCCTACTTGTACCTTTTTATTACATTTTTAAAAGCAGGCTATCTGGAGACATTCAATCTCGCCAGTAACACCCGCAGAGAACAGATTTCACATGTAACTAATACCATTATATGATAGCCGGCTTTATGATTAGGCTCATATGGAGCTACCAATTTGAAACAAAGAGCGAGATTATGCATGCAACAATGTAAAATATGCGAAATGCCTTTTAACCAGAATGAAAATTCATCAGGAGAACATTTCCGTGTAATATATATGCCCTTATACACCACTTTTATATAGCAAAACTGGGGTACGCAGGGCTATACATGTACCTATTTTTTTCTTCTTATTTTTGCTCCAAAACATAGATTGTGCGTAGAACCGCCTCGGCGTGTAAGAAGAATGATTTTTTACAACTTCGGAAAAATCTGTATATTACATGGGTGTGTTTTTGTAATATCGTCGACAACATGGCGGGCGTGTTTTAGTGCTTGCCTTAGATAACGTCTTTCGAAAACATTTTAAAAATTGTGCATACGCAGTCTTATCAATTAACTTATTATAAGACAATCGTACGATTGCTTGCGATTCAGTGGGACCGGTACTTCGAAATCATTAGATTGGACGTACTGGTCATAATCTTATTAGCACAAATTAGCTCTCGCTGATCAGTTAATTAATAGAAGCACACACGAAACTTTCCTACCTTCGTTGTCTGATAACATGAGAAAATGCTTCTTCAGCACCCAGTAAACCTATAAATTTTACAAATGTATGGTTAGTTAGATGCATGGTGTCACTATTGTTAAGGGACTGGTCAGATTGTATTTAGTCATGTAAGCTGATCTGTGACTTAGCTGATCGCATGTTTCCGTCACCATGTAGTAAACTGTGTGTATGCAGTTGCGACAGTGCTCACTTATAACATGTATAACATACTGTTACACAAAAACAGTCACATGTATCAGGAAACAAGTCCAACCCGACCCGAAAGCCCAGGTGGGAAACAACCGAAAGTAAATTGAAACTGGTACAAACAAAAACTTATGGTTAGCCGAACGAGCAGGTGTTAGGTAGCTTTTGGTCGATTTCTAGAAATACGAACGTTTTGGTTATCAAAATGTATATGCCAAGGTCACCATCTAAATCATTCAGACTCCATTGGTAAATATGAAATGTTAATTGCCTTTTTGTCAGTAGGAGAATGTTTTGTATGCATAAATGAGCCGCATCATGAGAAAACCAACAATCTGTGTATGGGAAACCAAAGACGCAGCACTGCTACTGCGAAGCTGATCAGCGCCTTTTGTTTTCGCCACACGGATAGTACAATTTCTCTTGTCTCATAATCTGAATTTTCCATCCTCTAGCCTTCTCCTGTGCGGTTTGTGTGGGACCTGTTCGGTAACAACACTGTTGTGTTTCTCATGACGCGGCTCAAATTTGCGCCTATGCAGCATGTTCAGTAGTTTTGAAAATATTTGCATGTTTTCCAAAGTTATACGAAAATCAGGTGCGACCCACAACAGCATTATAATAGCGATGCATCATCTGGTTGTTACATCTGTACATATAAAATACAAATAAGTGGTTATATACATGTACATATATTCAACTGGCTGAAGGTTCTAGTATGATCCGCATAAGAACTCAATTTGTAAGAATATGGGTTTGCATAAGTTGCATGTTCGTTTAATGAGCATCATGCAAATTGTAATCACTTATTTTTACGCACATCTTGATCGAAAAATCAGCGATAGAATTTCCTTGCAAAGGCATGGCTTTGCAAGTGACATAAAACATGAAGAATACGTAATCGGGAGATCGAGTAAGATTTTGTCTACCAATTCTATCGACAAACGACCAGAAGAAAAAAAAAATGTTTTAATTTTTCGGCGCAACTTGGCGTTTACTCTCTAATGAACAGTAGTTGAAACGTTGAAAGGCGCAATTAAGTTTTTTACAATAGAAAAGGTGCAAAATTGTCGCAAAATGTATTACAGTGTATATGAACGGCTATAATGCGTCTCATAGCGTACACAAGACCTATAACAAAATTCTTGAGCGTTATTCATTACTTCCCATGACCATACAATTGGGGAATTTATGGTTCTAACTATAAACTAATAAAGTGCTGCTGATGTTAACAGCTCACTGCAGGGCAATCAGCTGACCATACCAGATAAATGCTTGTTTTCATCAACCTGAAGGTGTAAAATCGCTAATATTATACGTAGAAAAACAATAAGAAACGCAACTTGATTTGATGACATTAATATTATGTTTTACTTTGTAATCAATTGTAATCATGTAAAATGTGCGAAAAACTATTTCGAATTTTCATACATAACAGGTATGACAATTAATCGCAAGCTAACCAAACCAATTTTGAATAAATGACCACAGTAGCACAGAGGAAGGTAGTTTTATTATGCGTAATTTGCACAATCTGTTCCCAAGTTACCTTTCATGATCATCTCAGGCAGTGTGGAAGGTAAACAGTGAACGTGTGTTCGCTACATGTATGCTTAATGACGTTTTTTTCATTTATTATTATTATTATCATTTTTTTTCTTTTTTTTTTTTTTCAAAAGGGCGACGTCAAAAAAGAAACGCGGCCTACGTGAGTGCCGTCACATGATAGTTTCTAAAACTGTTGTGTATTTTTCGTGAAATTAAGACAGATGGCCATTATTTTATATTATTTGGTTGCATGTATATATAATCACTAAATTAAATGTTTTACATGCAATTTGTTGAAACGCATTAAAGTCATAAAAACGACAAAATGCAAAATGAAAAAAAAAAAAAAAAAAAAAAAAAAAAAGATAATGACTTTTGATATATCATTATTCATTGCGCAAGAACACATGTACAAAATGCTTCCGACCATGCCATTCGGTGCATTATTAAAAGAGATTGCGGGCGAAACAGTATGCGTTTCTTCTGCGTAAAAAATACACAATTTACAATATTCATCATAGAAATAAAGATAACATATCATATACTGTAAAGTACATGTAAGTGTTGTGAAATTTAAATTAACGGACTAACGGAAGCCGTCTGTATATCTGATAAATGTACTACATTCAACATATGAGTTTCGTCGAGATTATTACTATTATTATTATTATTATTATTATTATTGTGCCTCCAGGCAAAGCTTCGAATCTACTGACCGACCATCTGATTACTATTTAACCGCTTATGTCTGAGCCTGCCCAGGAAATGTGGTATAGTCAAACCATCCATACATATAACCATCCATACATATAAGCCTTATTGGCTTAGTTGGGTGCATTGTTATAATTATAAAGCACATTTTGAGTGTCATGACATCCTAATGTTGGGTAAAAATCCGAAAATTTGCTATTGACAGACGTCTGGTAATAGCACATTTACCGAATATTTGCTATTGACAGACGTCTGTCAATAGACACTCCGTTATTATTATTATTATTTGTTATCCGAATAAGTCAAATAAAGTTGCTAGTATACATCATGGAAAAAGCCAAAACATCGAAATTGTGCATCAAAATTGCAGTTACGTATTATATAATATTATATATACGACCAGGTCGGACACAAACATGCATGTGCAGTCACAGACAATATCTAGAAGCTTGAAAGGTCGGATTTACGAAGAGGGAGTGTACTGTCCGTGTAGCAAAACCAAATGCGCTGAACAGCTGTGCAATTACTGAACAGCTGATCTGTGTTCTTGTTTTCGCGTAGGCAAAACCCCAGTTTTTCTCATGATAATTATGTTTAATAAGAATGACATAGAAAATTTGAATAACAGAGTGGTTTTGAAAAACAAATATTATGCACATTACTTTTTTTGTTAACTATGCGAATAAAGTTTATTAATTTTTGCATTAAAAAAAAATAAAAAAGGAAGTATGACTAACTCAAAAATTTTATCGCAAAACACTTTCATACTACATACCTAAGACAGTAATCGAAAATGTTTTGCCACGCTCGCCACGAAACACCACCGTGGATAACCCTACCTGTGCGAAAGGCCATAAAATCCACGGTGTCGGTCGCGAAAGCAATAAAACAGAAAGTCGTTCACGTGGCCACGCCATTGCCACGCGGGTGTACACGCTATCTTACCTGTGACACGTCGTGGCCGCCTCGCTAGTCACGGCGACGGCCGCCATGACCAAGCGTGTCCATGCTTTTTCAGCACGGTGACGAGCGTGAAAATATCGAAATCCACGAAAGCTGTACTGTAAGGACCTAAAAGTTCTTATGCTTTTACATGTTTTGAGAGAAACATCTATCTAACACTGGTTGCAACCAGATCCTGAGGTTATAAATCTTTTTTCATGCTCAACTCAGCTGAGCATGAAATTCAACTACTCATAAATACTCAAATAGCCCAAATTTATTGAAATTTTGGGTTTAGACCATCAAAGTCAGTAATTTATCCTGCAGATAAATGTTAAATTGAGCAGGATAAATTTTATGAGCAGGATAAATTTTAGTCTCAGCTGAGCTAAGCATGAAAAAAGTTTTATAACCTCGGGACCAGAGTTCCATTTTCAGTACATACAACAATGAATGCTCACATGATCATAACCCTTCATAATAACATCATGATTGTAAAAATATATAAGATTAAACATCACAGTTGCCTAAAAAGATGAATAGTTAAAAAAGAGATGAAAATTAAATGTAATGATAATGTAATGAACCCTTTAAAATGGAATATTTTATGAGAGTTTAGTACTTTTATCATCCCAGACATGCAAACAAGAATCCTACTTAATTTTTGGAAAGCTAATTTTGGAGAAAAGATTTGATTCAGACAAACAAATCTCATTTAATCCTCCAAAAAAATACAGAATTTGTTTAATAGTATGCATTTCAGCACTATACATAACTATCATCAATCATCATCTGCCCCGCCCATTTCTTCAACCTTTTTAGATACATTTTTATTAAACGGCATTTCAAAGTCAGGAAAATCCACCTCCCACCCAAATCTATCTCTTTTCACTTCCTTGTCTTTAATTAGTTCCTGAGTGGTGGACTGTTTTGTCCAGGCTTTGAGGGGGGTATAGGTGATGTCTTCCTGTTCGTCAAGGCCGCCGGCGAGGGCGGAGGCGGCACGGAGTATAGATCCTTTTCTCTGTCGTGGGGCTCCCTCATCAAGTATTGCTCTAGCTGTGGTTAATTCCTGCATGAGAAAAAACAAAGCAAAATATACTGGGTTGTAAGAACAATACATCTATGTGTTAAACCTTAGCATTATAAGAAGCAATTTGGAAAATTCGAAAACTTTCCATTTGTAAGTGTTTTGATTATATAACAAGGATAAATCATTTAAAACTATGCTGAAATCCAAAGCAACTTTGTTTGAAAGTCCACTCCCAGCAGGCACATGACGTCAGAATGACGTCAGATCAACGTCATGACGTCGCATCGACGTTGATATGACGTCATTCTGATGTCATGTGTCCGCTGGGACTATGAACAACATTTATAAGCCCACTATGAACCACATTTGTAAGTCCATTATGAACCATGTGAAATTTTATGAAAAGTGTTGAAGGAAAGGACAGCAATGAAGGTTGAAATTTAATGGCTCATCTAAAAAGATGCAGTACAAATTCTTATAATAATAAACGGAAGGTGACTCTTATAGATATAAAAGTTTGCAAGGTATTGTGTTAGGTTTTAGTAAAGCTTCTAATACAGGTTAATAGTGCCGATTAAAAGCTCACACTAAAACCAAAACACAATACACCACAAACAATTATACATGGGATTGTAAGACAATGAATGCTAAGGAATAAAGAGAGGTAAATTCAGTCAAATGTTAGAATTATTATCCATTAAGCCAGGCAGTTTATGACTGTCCAATTGTGGTTGGCTGAGGCAAGTTAATACAACCAAGCTGGAACAATTGCTTCAAATCAATTTAATGTGAATCTAAATATACTGAGTTCCACAGCCAATGCAACTCGTTGTTGAACTGTAGATAACTTTTTGTGGTTTCGGTCAATTCATCCGAAATTCAGAATATTTGTAGTCCAGCCATTTCCAAAGCCAAACTGTGAAAATCAGCCGTCAGACAAGGGGTCATTTTGAAAAATGAAGGAAATCAGCGATTTTGATGAATTTCTTGCTAAAGTGTGCAAATCACACTAATCTAAAGCAGCATAACAGATTGAAAAGCAAATTTCTCAAAGCTGCAATAAACTTTATTCAATACTAATAGTTTGCCAACACAAAATAAAGCATATGGTTGACATCTGCAGTGACGACGACCACATGACGAAGTGACGTTGAACGCCTGAAAACAAGCAATTTTCGGGTACTGAAAATCAATGCTAATTTATGGCATTGAGCCGTAGGTGTCAACATTGATGTTCTCATAAACTCATAAACTCATTGGACGACCCTCCAAGATTTGAACTTTGTGAATTGTTTTGAAAAATTTTGAGCCGGCGCACGCGGGGCACGGAAAATGCATTTTTGTACCCTGGGGAGTGTCCCTGTCCCTGTGCATGTGCACTAAAATCTCAGATTTGATAACAACATAAAGATTTTTGAGTCATTTTTATGATGATAGGGCACAAAAGTTTTCACATCATTGACCAATTTAAAAGATGAGAGGAAAACATAAAGTTGCGTCGGCTGTGGAACTCAGTATATATTAATTCAACAGGAAAGCACTTCTAGCCAAACCTGTCTAGCTGATTTACCATGTTGAAAATATTTACCCTAATCCACTCAAGCTCTAGAAATATAAACATGAAAGCTTAAACTCTCATATCCAAGGCGTCCAGCACACTTGGCAAAATTGGTATTCATAATAATTTCTTGTACATGTAAAAAGATTTTTATTAAGCCCTTACATTCACCATTCACTTGGGAATATCATTTTCTATTGCCATGGTAATATCTTCATTAAGCTCATAGTTTAGTTTGCCTGCTACCGCTTTCTGACTTTTGGCAAAAGCTGGTATTCTTCCTGTCATGATTTATGTGGTTTTGTTTGTTTTGTGGTTAATGTCCCAGGCAACAAGTTTCAGCTATGTCAGGATGGAGACATAGGTTCCCGAGTAATAACCTGCACTATTTAGTTAAAGTCCAACGCACTAAGTACTTGGCCACTGCGGTCCCCATGTGGTGTCTGAGTTTTTGTTTCTAAATCTCTTAAAGGTGCCAATTACTGAGTATTTCTTCATCTCTACATCATCTGTTTGAGCTTGAAGAAATAACTTACCCTAGCAGTGCCTGGTGGGGCCGAAGCTGCTCCATCCCCTGGGGGTACAGACTGGGGCCTCTTACCCCCTCCTTTGCCTCCCTTACCCCCCTTTCCTTTCCCCTTGCCCTGGCCCACTGGAGGTAGGGTGTCCCACTTGGTCTGGACACAAGATAGGACTCTGGGGTCGGCCCAAGACTGGGCTAGGTCCATTGGAGTGTGACCTGGAGAAGAATGAAATTAATAAATATGATAAAATTGAGCTGCCTCATGAGAAAACCAACAATCTGCATATGCGAAAACAAAGGCGCAGATCAGCTTCGTGGTAACCGCGAAGCTGATCAGCGCCTTTGTTTTCACTAAACAGATACTGTAAATCCGGAAATTTTTGTGTGACTTTTATTTCGCGAATTCTCTATATCCGCATTATTCGCGAGGTTTTGAATTTGCGACCGAGTGCTCTTGCAGTCTTTACGGCCTATAGAAATTCTTTATTCACGAGAATCTTGAATTCGCAAGGCATCGGATTCGCAAATATTTGCGAAAATTAAGTTCTCGCGAATATTACCGGATTTACAGTAGTACAACGGTTGTACTACTGTAAATCCGGTAATATTCGCGAGAACTTAATTTGAACCCCTCTTCTACTTATATCCAAAATTTCAAGCATCTAGCATTTTTTCTCTGATTGTGCAGCTCGATTTGTGTAGGACCTGTTCAAAAACCACATTGTTGGTATTCCCACAAGGCGGCTCAAATATAAAAGTTGTTTCAAAGGACATAAATTCCTTGTTATTAATCAGGGCAACTTCGCATTTATTATGCATGATGTTCAAAATTCAAACTAATTCGTACATTATTTGCCTCAGCTTGGCAAGAAATTATCTATTTTTTCATTAATGCGAGTTTAAATCCATGGACTATAATTTTGACTCATGTCAAGCATATATGAACACAAATGTGCAAGATACCATGAGCTGATAAAAAAATTTTTTTCGCTACATGGGTAGTATATAAACCCTCTTTTGATTGAATGTAAAAAATTTTTTTCAAGCCTCAAACGATCTGTTGCTGAGCAGCTAGGATTGTGTCTTTTATGGTTTGAAACCCTGATAAAAGGTTTTGTTCAATGGTTGTTAAAATGAAGTCAAAATCACTATACCCTTCTTATTTTCAATTTGCATCTTAGCTCCTTTCTGTATGAGGTACTCTACAACATTTTCCCTCGAACTTTCAATCGCCCGAGTCAGAGGTGTCCCGCCGCTCATCGCAGGGGCATCAATCTCAGCTCCCATGTCGATCAATGTCTGAACTATGTCGAGTTGACCGGCATGACAAGCATGGTGTAAGGGAGTCCATTTGAAGTTGTCTCTTGCATTAATGTTGGCTCTGTAACACAAATAATAAGATATTTCAACAAGTCTAAATATATGGTATTTCTGTTATTTACAACATACAGTGTATAATATTGAGAGCTTCACATCTATATTTGTCTATTGTATCAATCTATGAAAATTCTAACACTTCTACTGTCGAAGAGAAGAGCTCTTATAGCATAACATTGTATAAATTTTCAAAAATATCTGATTTGAGGAGCCCAAAGTACAGTGGTAGAGTGTAAGACTCAGAAGCGAGATGTCAAGTATTCAAGACCTTCAACCGCTTTCTTGTGTCCTTATGCATGACAAATTTACACCCAAAGAACTGTTTAAACACCCTGGAACCAGAAACCCAGGTGATATCGAACATAAATGAAAATTGTTGATTGGAACAAAAACATTTTTCAGTCATCTGAACAATCCTTTTGCTTGCTTAAACTGTCTATGTCAAAACTTTCAAGGCAAAATTTACCCATTTTCAATCAGGAAATGCACCATCTTCTCATTTCCAGCTGCTGATGCAGTCATGAGTGGTGTCTTGAAATATTTATCCCTTGTATCCACAGGAGTTCCACGCTGGAATGCATTCTTCAGCGAATCAAAGTCACCACACTTCGCTGCATCATTGATGTTAAGGTACGTCTTCTCAGGATGTTGCAAATACCAGGCGGAGTCGTCTTGCAGTGGATGACTGGGTGGGTGATCTCGGTCAAATCGGCCGGTATCTGTAAAATGAATGTGGCGTTCTATAAAAACCTCTGGTGGACCGCCTCCGTATGTTCTCGGTCCATCCTCCTGTGTACATATTGGCATGACCAGCTTGAACTTTCCTTTCTTTCCTTTTCCTTTCTTTCCTCCCTTCTTTTTCTTCTTCTTTCCTTCAAATGCGCTCATTAAATAGTTTTTGTTCACATATTTTTTCCCACCTATAAATTCATTGTAATCCACTTTTCCATCTTTTTTATCATGTAATGTAACAATTTTTCGTAATTCCTCTTCGGAAGCTGGACAATTCATTCCTATTAACATATCAACAAATTCATTTTTCCCACATGTCCCTTCTTCATCAGGATCATAATATTTTTGGAACATTGTTTTAACTTGTTCTTGTCTTTCAGTAATGAAGTCATATAACATGATAGCGTAAGGTTCATTGTTTTTCCCGACTTTGCCGAATGCTTTCTCAGCTTTTCGGGCCTCTTTTGTAGCCTCTTTGTGGCCGTTATCTTTAGCAATACTTCTAGCAGTGTTGCCTTCGTTGTTCTTTGGTTTAGGATTGCAACCTGAAATATAGAAACACCTCTTATTTTTAATGTCTTTAGAATGGGGAATGAGATTTTTACCATATTTAAAAATGGATTTAAGCTTCATTCTAATACTTTTCTTTTAATATTATTGATCATTCAAAGCAGTTTTTCTCCACTTTGATTCTTTCTGCTTTTGTTTTGATGTGTTACGGTACTACTTTTTTTTCATGCAAATACAGACTTTAATGGGTTGAGTTTGATATGATAGCTGAGTGGCCACCTTTTAGGAAACAGCTGTTTCCTCAGTTTACCTGTCATATATTCTCTCTCATGGATTAATTATTTAAGAATCGGGAGTATGTATATCTTGGAAACTGACAACACCATTAAAGTCATCCATTTTCAACATCTTCAATATTTTTTTCTTCATAGTAGTAATAATCATTCTTCTAAGAAATAGGCAAAAAAACACAAATTACCTCTTTGTGCTAGGAATTTCAAGCACATAGCATGACCATTGGTAGCTGCGTTGTGAATAGGAGTATCACCAGCAGAGTTCACCTGGTCAAACAGTGCACCATACCCAGCCATACATGCTAGGACCTACAGAAAATAGAAGAGACAGAAGTTGTGTTTAATGAATATCAAAGTTAACAGGTCAATGTGTACATTATTCAAAATGTAATCAATGACGTAATAGTTTTGGAAACATCTTTGTAACCATCGAGATGAAACAGTGTGGTTTACTTTAAAGTATAATGCCTCTGAAAGGTGCTGAAGCATTAAGAAACATTGATATCCAGTAACCCACAAAACACTCAGACCCTCCAGTAAAGTCAGTTGAGTGGATTTTTATGGGTCATTTTCAGCTACACTGCATCTGACAGAAAGATTTACAGGCACAGACGAATTCACACTCATGCTGACTTTAACCCATATTTGACGAATGTATTCTCCCATCATTATCAATTGGTTGAGTCCACTTTCAGTTTTAGGGGCGTCAGGTGTGATTTTTAATTTTTATTCAATTTTTCGATGAAAATTCTCTAAGCAAACAGAATAGCCCCAGATGGGACGCCGCGTTCTGCGGCGCCACATCTGGGGCTATTCTGTTTGCCTATGTCCCATAAAAGGGATGCCTGGCTTAAATGAGTTAAACAAAATCAAATGCCAATCAACAAACCTCAAAGTGTCCATTGGAAGCGGCAAAGTGAGCAGCATGGTTATGTCGTAGGTCAAGGACATTGGGGTCACAGCCATTCTGTAGTATAGCTCTCACGACCTTGACACTGCCACTCTGAGCTGCCGCCATTAGTGCTGTCTTGCCACTTTTCTGAAAAATACAAATGACATAGATAAGATTTTCACTCTGCAAAATAGCATTGCACAATGGCTTTACATCTATGATCATCATATTAATCTTAAACAGACATATCTAATACAAAAATGTTCATATATATGTAACTACACCATTTTGTTTTTTAGTTTCATTGAAAACACAGGTAGTTTATAATGTACAGGAGTAAAGGTTAAAATTAAAAAAAAAATATAATAATAATTATTTTCTATTTATCTTTTTAATTTACATTCATTTGCCATATGGCCATACTTATGGTCTTACAAACCTGCTTCTGATGTACTCAAAATTCTACACACAAAGAGCCTTGGCTTATTATAGTTATTTATGGCTGCAAAGATATACATGTATACAATTCCTTACATAAGACTTTGGCTGCAACAATATGAATTTACGAATCTAAACACATGTATGTTGCATAACAATTCAACTGAAACCAAAAATAAATGACAGATTTGGAAAACAAATCATATCCACCCCGAAATACTTTGTTGAGACAAAGGAGGCTACTGTCATTACTTGATCAAGTACATGTGATTCTTTTTGAATCCAGGCCTCGAGGTTATAAAACTTTTTTCAAGCTCAGCTCAGCTGAGACTAAAATTTATCCTGCTCATAAATGTTAAAATGCCAACAATTGTTGGCATTTTAATATTTATGAGCAGGATAAATTACTAGTTTTTGTGTTTTGAACCTGAATTTTCCACAATTTTTGAAATTTTCAACATTTATGAGCAGTTGAATTTTCATGCTTAGTTGAGCTGAGCTTGAAAAAAGTTTTATAACCTGAGCCGAGCCTGTCCCATCATAGTTAGTGTATGCCATGGTTTGACGAACACCTGGTACATATTTCATTACGATAACTTGCCCATGCAATATACAAGAGATTTTTAAAGTTGTAAAAAATGAAAATTTTCAGCAGAAATTCTTTGATATTTTTCTTATTTTTGCTCAAAACATAGATTGTGGGTACACGATAGAACCGCCTCGGCGAGGCCGTTCTAACGAGTACCCACAATCTATGTTTTGGAGCAAAAATATGAAAAATAGGTATACCCCTGCGACCCCCACTTTTGCTATATAAAAGTGGGGTTCAAGGGGGTATACAGTACAAGGACATGTTTTCGTGCTGAGTTTTCAGCTGGTCTGGAAATGTGTTAGTTTGTTTGTATTGAAGTTTAATATCCCAGTCAAAAACTTTCAGTCATGTCGGGATGGAGCCACCGCTTCCTGGGTTTAAACCAGTACTCTAGGGAGTAAATGTGTTTTGCTTAAGGACACAACACAGTGACCCAAGTGGGGTCGAACCCAGGACCACTTGATTCGGAGTCTGGCACTCTACCACTAGGCCACCGTGTTCCCCTCATCTGAAAACATTAGGACCTTACTTGGCATAACACTCTATATTTGAGCTGCCTCGTGGAAAAACCAACAATGTGGTTTCTGAACAGGTTCCACACAAACCAGCCTGTACAAGCACTGAAAAGAGCTAGAAGCTTGAAATTTCGGATTTAAGTAGAAGAGGAATTGTACTATCCGAGTAGCGAAAACAAAGGCGCTGATCTGCGTCTTTGTTTTCGCCTATGCAGATTGTTGGTTTTCCCATGAGGCGGCTCATTTCAAATAAAACAAATTAAGCAAAAAGTAAAAGAATAGCCAGCAGCTTAGTTTTGATGGGTATTGATGCAATTCACAAGCGTTTTTGGAAATGAACATAATTATCTGTAAAATATTAACTTGGCTACTGTCTAGCTGAAGTACATCAAAAAGCAGTGAAAAGTGCAAGAATGTACAAGAGTGACAATGCAAAGGTGAAAGGCAAGAAAGTAGTGCTATGGTGCAGAAATGAAAGTGCTGGAGAATACTCAATAAAACAAATGAGCTGTCTCATGGGAAAACCAACAATCTGCATAGGCGAAAACAAAGGCGCAGATCAGCTTCGCGGTAACCGCGAAGCTGATCAGCGCCTTTGTTTTCGCTAATCGGATAGTACAATTCCTCTTCTACTTAAATCCAAAATTTCAAGCGTCTAGCTCTTTTCTATGCTTGTACAGCTCGGTTTGTGTCAGACCTGTTCGGAAACCACATTGTTGGTTTTCCCACGAGGCGGCTCAAATATTTAGAACATGTACACAGTCATCCAAAATATCTGATACCATTTCAAACATTAATAATTTTGTTTTGGCAGCATATGTATTATAAAAGATCTACATCAAAATAATCTATAATGATTCAATTTTTGTTAGGTATACAAATAGCATGTTATGCATATAAAGCTCTGTTAAATAGTGTTGGTCAAACAATTTAACAACATTTACATGTATGCATTTTATGATGTCTATATTGGATTATAATGGCATCAAGCTAGCTTTGATACATGTACCAAACCTCTTTATAACATGGTTTGTTACAGCACAATTTTGGATATAACACAGACCATTCATGGACCCCAAATGTCCATTGAAACTATTATTGCTGTATATCTATACATTTCGTTCTCATTATAACATTGTTTGGATAGCTAACATGAACATTGTGGATAGCAAACATGAACATTGTGGATAGCAAACATGAACATTGTGGATAGCAAACATGGACATCCCAGCAGGCACATGACGTCGAAATGACGTCAGATCAACGTCGATGCGACGTCATGACGTCGCATCGACGTTGATATGACGTCATTATGTCGTCATGTGCCCGCTGGGATTATCTTGGACCCCAGCAATAGTGTTATAAAGAGGTTGTGGTGTAGTTTGTTTTTTCTTGTGAGGACACTTGAATGAGAATGCATGTTCACCTGCACAAAACACTTTGTGAAAGCTGAAACACTCAATTTATTGAATGTTTTGAAAATTAATGCCACATATTTGTGCATCAGTGGTACCAAACATAATACAAGGATTCACTCAGAATGAAATGTTGCAAGAACATGAAAAAGATTTAAATATTAATTCTGCAAAAACTGTCAGAATATTTGTCCTTTATTATTTAAAATGTTACTATTTAAAGAAAATAACACAATATAACAAACAAAACTAATTTTCACAGAACAATGTGATACAAATGGTATCAAATATTTTGGATCACCCTGTATGTAATGTGGAATATCATAAATGAGCTGCCTCATGGGAAAACCAACAATGTGGTTTCTGAATAGGTCCGACACAAACCGACCTGTACAAGCACAGAAAAGAGCTAGAAGCTTGAAATTTTGGATATAAGTAGAAGAGGGATTGTACTATCCGTTTAGCAAAAACAAAGGCGCTGATCAGCTTTGCGGTTACCGCGAAGCTGATCTGCGTCTTTGTTTTCGCATATGCAGATTGTTGGTTTTCCCATGAGGTGGCTCAAATGACAATAAGTAAACCATTAACTGCAGCAGAACTCCTTAATTTGATAACTTTTAACGATTCTACCATGGACAACTACCATCATGTCTGGATGATAAAGTTTCTTTCACAATGCTTTTCCTAAACCTTAGCATTTATCCAGTATGAGAAAGACCTGAGAATTGAATAGGCTGTATCGGATCGGATGTGATCTGGGACTTGCTACCAACTTCCCACACTATGTCAGAAAATTATACATCTACATGTACTTAGTTTTTCTGCAAATGAACGGTCTTTGAATAAGCAAGATGTAAAGATTGTTGATTGATAAGCATGATCTGCTTTTCCATCTTTCAACCTTTAAGAGTTTTTTTTATTTCTTGCATATCTCATTTGCATATATCTGTCCATGACTGCAGCAAACATTTTTCTAAAAACTACAAATTATAAGAAATGTGATTTCCAAAATGCTCCTAAAATTTTAAGTGATTACATCATGACATTTTTTACAATATTTTAACTTACTTATGCCTATAAACATAACAAGATACAGAATTAAAAGGAACTTGGAAGCAACTGTAAACAGAATTCAAACCTGAAAATTTCATATTTTTAGTTAAGAAATGAGTGGCCACCTATTGGGAAAATAGCTGCTCATTCGGCTTACGAAATGTTTTTATGGTATAAGTACCTGATTGTTAGTTTGGTTTTTTCCCACCTCGGTTTTTGGAGTGGGAATCTTTCTCTGATTGCGCCTTTTCCTGATCTTTGCCTATTTGTACCTTTTCAAACCAACAAAGTCCAACAGGATCAAACATTTGATCAATTACAAAATCACTATTCATGCCTTGGGCCTCACTCAAATTGCCACCATCTTAGAATACAGGTCCCAAGGTTATAAAGCTTTTTCATGCTCAACTAAGCTGAGCATGAAATTTAAATTACTCATAAATGGCCCAAATTAAAAGAATTTTTCAGTTTAGACAGTCAAAGCCAGTAATTTATCCTGCTGATAAATGTTAAATTGCCAACATTGTTGGCATTTTAACATTTATCAGCAGGATAAATTTTAGTCTCAGCTGAGCTGAGCATGAAAAATGTTTTATAACCTCAGGGTCAGGTAGATATAAGATTGATCAAGTGAAATAAGGATCAAACACTTTATATAACCTCTCAAAAACCAACCTACCTCCATTTCACCTGTCTAATAAAAGTTCAATACTGATGATGTCAAAGCTTGCATTTGAAGACTAAAGGGATATTTTTCCATACCTATTCCATAAAACATATTGAGTAGCAAGTTAAGCGGCACTTTGACACCAATATACCATATCATTTGCGATATTCACTTGTTCTGGTCTGGCTATGGATCTTATTCACAGCTGAGAATCACGTGGTATTGTTTACATACAAACAGATAAATGATCGGGTGACGCACAATGAAATTATGTCGGAAGTTGAGATGAGAAATTCGAGTTTTCTCCAATAACGTTTACTCAATTGACTGATAGATAGGTGCAGGCAATGCAGAAATTGAGCATTTATTGTATAAGAAATCCAGGTTATTTCGTTTTCGCAAATACTTCCGCCCCATGATTATATAGTACTTCCAATACAGTAACATTGAAGTGTTTGCGAAAACGAAATAACCGGGATTTCTTATGTTATTTTCTTTCAATAAATATTCAATTTCTGTATTGCCTGCACCTATCTATCCGTCAAGAGAAGAAACACTGTAGGAGAAAACTAAAAAATCAAACTTCAGCTTTGTTCTCATTGTAGTCACGCAGGGTTCCCACGCTCCAGCAGTTTCAAAATTCCCTGACATTTCCCTGACTTTTCCCTGACAAAAATCTAATTTTCCCTGACATTCCATCGACGTTTCAATCCAAAGTCCCCTTCTTATTCAATAATACTAAAGCTAATGTTTTGCATGAAATATCTATTAAGATACATGTAATGGCTATAAAATTGCTCACATGGAATGTACTCATTGTGAACAAACAAAACCCTTATTATTAGAGATGTCAACGAATGCCGAAATTGGTATTCGAATATTCGCATAGGATATTCGAATATATTCGAATATTCGAATGATATACACATCTATGCCCAATAGACCTATTACGATTACTTACTTGTTGGTACATGTATTGAAAATATGAGGTACATGTATATGCATGGTATCGTATCTGGGCTATACCAATGGCACCATGTAAGAAAATCAACAAATTTTGCACAGAAAACTAGACAATCTGGAAGTGTTTAATAATGACAAATCTCTAGGGTTCTGTCTGAGAAAGCAACGACATACCATTACTGTCAAGCCAAGATTAAGTTCTGCATGCATGTCGTTGATATCCGCCACCAAGAATGCTTAGGGTCTATTGTAATCGTGTGGCCTACATGTACTTTGTGAAAAGTCTGTTGTGACTGTGTTGTTCCTAAAGGATTGAGTTGTCAATCTATCCAGCCATCTTAAGTTTTCACATGACACAGCTCAAATTGTAGGACTATCACACCTTAAAAACATTTATTGAAAGCGGGCAATGCGCTCTTCTCAACTTGAATCAACAAAGTGTCACTTGAATCAACAAAGTGTCACTTGAATCAACAAAGTGTCACTTGAATCAACAAAGTGTCAAACTGTTAATTGAGCTATCTCAATTTGCAAGTGTGTCAAAATGTTAGATTTGAGTCCTCCTTTAAACTGATACATACCAGTATTGTAGGTTAGAAAATAATGCGAATATTCGAATCCAGAAATCGCATTTGAATATTCATATGAAATGCGAATATTCGAACATTCGAATATTCGTTGACATCCCTACTTATTATTGTTACTTTTTATCCAGCTTCTTTTGGAATGACTGCGAAGAGCATGTTTCTAATACTATCAGAATATCAGACTAGATGTAAACATGATGCAAAGAACTAAAATCATTCAAAAGGAGTTCCACCTCTACATTTGCATTGCTTGAGGTAAGGCAGTCCCTGCTGATCATCCCAGTCAATGACTTTTCACTCCTGCTTGGACAGACAGCGGCTCAATACGAATCAAAACAGAGCATATATTCTACATTATATTGAACACATTGAAGTGATGCAAAATTTGAACCAACATAGGAGGCAATCCATTCTATTCTTATTACTCTTTAAACAATATCAAAGTTCTAAAAGAATTTACATGAACTCTTTTATATAAATATAAAGCTTAAAGCAAAAAGTTAAACATATGAGTTGCCTTAATTAGCTAAGAAAAAACTGGAACACATGAAACTAGATCCCAATGGATGAAAATTCCCTGACAGTCTGCTCAAAATTCCCTGACATTTCCCTGACTTTTGCCTTATTTTTCAAATTTCCCTGACACTCACCAAAATTCCCTGACATTTCCCTGACTTTTGCAAAATTCCATTTTTCCCTGACTTTTCCCTGACTTTTCCCTGACGCGTGGGAACCCTGTTAAGTGTGTGTAACCCGATTATTTATCCGTTTGTATATAAACAATACCACGTGATTCTCAGCAGTGTTATTGATCAGGGTTTCCTTGAGTTTTAAAGAAAGTCCTTCCTAATATAGTCACAAATGGGTAGAAGTGCCAGACTGTGCCACATTTTTTGGTTTTATCAAGACAGAGCTAACATTTTGATATGAAAAATCAATCCCTGAATCAGCATTTTATAAACTTATAGAAACCATTGATCTTCTCTGGCAATTTGAATACCTAATCTAAGCCTAGTATATCTACTCCAGTCTAAAAGACCATAATCTATAATTATGATATAATTTTACTTTAAGGTGAATTATCGTGATTAACGCGGGATGTTGGAGGGCAGATTGCGATGTATTAATTCATGACGGCGCAGCCAGAGTGAATTAAATATCGCATCTGCCTGACAACATCGCGCGTTAATCAAAGATAATTCACCGTAAAGTAAAATTATTTTGATTCTAACACAACTAATAAATAATTGCTTACATTTAAAAATGTTTTCCAGTGGACTCATTCTCGGCGAACATAAATGTTTATCATTTTATGTGCGACATAAAAAACGCCACCTTAAATTTGTTAACAGTGAATTATTGTTTATTTGCAAACGGTGATGTTTCCATTAGGTTCCATGGGCAAAACGATAATGTCATGTTAGAATGTTAAGCAATGCATGTAATTTATCAAATTCTTATCAGATGCATCACTATTTAAACAGTTTGTGTTTTAAAACATCTACAGTACCATGAAAAGGAACAATGTTAAGAGAACATGTAAAGAAATCTCAGTCAAGAATCTACTCAAGTAGTCAGAAACCAAGAAAAGTAAATCTGGAACAATAAACAAACAACTAAAAATCATTTGAACTTTATAACTTAAGCCCCTTCATGCATAAGCCTTTTTAGCTGTTATGCAAACACAAGCACATGCAAATATTGTGCAGTGTTGTCAGCAACTTTGTTTTCATGACTACCAAGTCTTTACTTTGTATGTCATTATGAAAACTTGCCCGTGCAATATACAGAGATTTTTTGAGCTTTTAAAATTGAAAATCTTCGGCTGAAAAAATTTGATATTTTTCTTATTTTTGCTCAAAACATAGATTGTGGGTACACGTTAGAACCGCCTCAGAAAAACTGGGGTATCCAGGGGTATACCTATTTTTCTTATTTTTGCTCAAAACATAGATTGTGGGTACACCTTAGAACCGCCTCGGCGAGGCGGTTCTAACGAGTACCCACAATATATGTTTTGGAGCAAAAATAAGAAAAAGAGGACCAATGGTCCTGTAAACGCTCACCTGAGATCAGCTGCATATACCAATAAACATGTTTGAATATTATGGTATTTAACTCCAGTGCAGGGGCAGATAAGCCCTTGGGCCTTTTTCTTTTTTCAGAATCTTCAATATTCTGTCCATTTGCCAATTTCCTGTTGGCTTTTTCCTTCAAATGACATTTTAACAGTTTTCCCAATTCAGATGCACAGGCAACCCATGTTGACCTTGCCATAAACTTGGTCAAGGTCATCACAGGGTCATGATTTATATATACATTGGAGTACTTTAGCCATCGATGCCTCACGCCAAGTTTCCTTGAAATCAGTCTATTGGTTTCAGAGAAGATGATTTTTGATGGGTTTTTACCATATATGGGCATGGCGGCCATCTTGGCCATGTGACCTAGATTATTTATATACACATTGATTCCCCCATTCTATAGATGCTTCACTTAAAATTTGGCTTTGTTTGGCCAAGCGGTTTCAGAGGAGAAGACGTTTGAATATTATGGAAATATACATGTATATTGCCCCGGGGTGGGGGCACATGAGCCCCTGGGGTCCAATTTTTTTCAGAATCATTAATATCCAGTCCTACTGCCCATTTCCTGCAAGACTTTCACTTTAAATGACATTTTAAAAGTTTTCCCCATTCAAATGCATTGGTGACCTATGTTGACCTTCCCGTAAAATATGTCAAGGTCATCACAGGGTCATGATTTATATATACATTGTAGTGCTTGAGCCATCGATGCTTCGTGCCAAGTTTCGTTGAAATCGGTCAACCGGTTCTGGAGAAGAAGATTTTTGAACGGTTTTTACCATATATGGACATGGCGGCCATCTTGGTCATGTGACCTGGATTTTTTATATACATATTTGTTACCCCTTCCTATTGATGCTTCACATAAAATTTCGCTTTGATTGGCCAAGCGGTTTCAGAGGAGAAGATGTTTGAATATTATGGAGATATACATGTATATTGCCCCGGGGTGGGGGCGGATGAGCCCCTGGTGCCCAATTTTTTTCAGAATCATTAATATTCAGTCCTACTGCTCATTTTCTGCAAGATTTTTCCTTTAAATGACAATTTAACAATTTTTCCCATTCAAATGCATTCGCGACCTATGTTGACCTTGCCGTAAAATAGGTCAAGGTCATCATAGGGTCATGATTTATATACACATTGTAGTGCTTGAGCCATTAATGCTTCATGCCAAGTTTGGTTGAAATCGGTCCAGTGGTTCCGGAGAAGAAGATTTTTGAAGGGTTTTTACCATATATGGGCATGGCGGCCATCTTGGTCATGTGACCTGGATTATTTATATACACATTGGTTCCCCCTTCCCATAGATGCTTCATGTAAAATTTGGCTTTGATTGGCCAAGCGGTTTCAGAGGAGAAGATCTTTGAAAATGGTGGACGACGGACGGACGACGGACGGACGACGGACAGACGGACGGACGACGGAGCATGGGTATACTATAAGCTCACCTTGTGAGCCTGACGGCTCAGGTGAGCTAAAAATAGGTATACCCCTGGATACCCCAGTTTCTCTATATAAAAGTGGGGTTTAAGGAGGTATATATTGCATGGACATGTTTTCCTGATGGTTGCTTACGTCCATGGTCAACAGCTAAGGTCAATTCGGCCGGGACAGTCAGTTATTACAGCCACACTGTTCCTCAGCAAGCCTCCCAGAGGCAGGTTACCAATGCTTAATGTAAATCTCTTTCACCACTAATTCACAAATGTTTTCACCCAAGGCTTTAGGATGAGTAAAGTTTTATCTCATTTCTTAATAAAGAAGGTTTTCTCTTGAAAATGTCGCTTAGCATCTCTAATCAAAAGTGTAATATTTAATGCGTATATCTAAGAAGAGTATCACTTCTAGCAAAACACTATATATGCTAAAAGAGAAAGATGGTTATAATTTAAGGAGGGAAGAAAAAGGGGGATAAATCCCAACTGTAAAGATACCTTTTCCATTCTCAATTTACGAGCAGTTAACTTTCCCATGGCTTCTAGGTCAATCTGTAAATGTAGGTCAAAAACATGCACAAATGTTTTAGTACTTACTGTATGGCTATCTTAAATACTGGACTTAGTGAAGGCAATATAAACCTGCAAAGGATGTGGTCAATTAAATGAATGATATAGGTCCATTTGTAATACACATTTACACTGATACATAAAATGTTTCAGTATAAATGTTTGCATGTAAAGTTTATAAACTCTAGCTTTGAAATGCATAAATTCTTGAAGAATTAGAATGCCTTAAAACTAATGTTTTCATTTCCCTTCATTTTTGTGTGTGTTACGAAAGAAATAAACCAAATGGACCTAAAGTATTTCATTTACATGACCAAGTAGTGTAAATTTGCCATCACTGAGTGAAAAAAATAGTGAGCTCCTTCACCATTATCACTGAAAATCAAGAACACAAGTGATTATCCTAGCCTCAAATGGATCAGGTCGTATCCGTTTTGGTTTTCTCTGTTTTTTCCTCTGTCTCTTATTCTTTACAAAAGGTTGTGCGACTATAGGTTTCATCCTGGCTCGGGCTGCTAAAATATCCTCTGGTGTTTGCTATAAATTATTAACAAATAAGGCATGCCAAATGTTAAGGAGCATTTGTATAAAATAAAAGCCCCCTTCAAAGAAAATTTATACCAATGAGTATGATGTGTGTCAGAAAAATACCAGAATACATTTTCTAGATTTATGGTGCTTAAAGCTCAGTGAATATTGTCAAATACAAACAAACTTGGACAGAAACATTATTTTTTTCATAAAGTCAAAATTGTCTGACAAACATACTTTACAACAAAACCATAATATCAAAGCACATTATTAGAATTTTAAAATATTAGGTACGCAAAACAATCAGTACTTTCAATTTAATTCTGTTAATATTATGAGTAACAAAATTTCCCTACACAAACACATAACTTCAAGTCTTTTTAACATTTAAAAGCATAATTACCTCTTGTTTTGAGTTTGGATCTGCACCTTTCTGTATCAGAAGAAGACACATGTCCTCATTGTCCATGGAAGACTCACAGGCATGTAGCAGAACAGGGATGCCCTCCTTTGAGACATTGTTAGGCTCCGCTCCATTGGTGATGGCAATCTCAAGACATGCAGCATGTCTCTGGGTTGGGGCAATGCAGTAGAATAATATTCCTGCAAGTAAAAAATGAAGAATTACCTTGTCTCAAATTTATGTAATTTTTATATACTTTTCCATTATTAATAAATGTTATTTGATTCACTTGTAAAATGGACATTTTTAACAAAGGAAATCTTCTTCTGACGTGTCTGAAGAGGGTAGAAAATCCTGTAAAATATATGTAATTTATATACAGGAATCAGGATTGTGTTTGTAGATTGTGTCAAAATCTAACTGATCTTCTAATGTCAATAACACTAGCACTTGTGAATATGTAAAAATTTAAGGCTTTTTCTTTAGAAATTCAAAAGGCTACCTGTGCAAAGTGGTGGAGGTTTGATCATGGCCTAGTCTACCGTGTTTGTCATTCTGTCTACATCTTGTGGCAACAAAGCATAATTAAACAGTAAAACATGTTTGCTAGAATTTTTTATATAAACAATCGTGGAGCTCAAAGTCACAGATTCCTTAATAAATCCTTCATATTCTATCATATTCATATTGTCAACTTCAATTACCTTTGCCTTCTCTGTCTGTCAATTTCATATTAGCTCCCTTCTCAGCAAGTTTCTTTAAGCAATCAACATGACCATATTCCGCTGCTCTCATGGCTGCCGACCTTCCCCGCTTGTCAACAACGTCCGGGTGCGCCCCTAGTCCCAGCAGAAACTCAATCATCTCATCATCATTGGCTCCTGCTGCCACCGACAGAGCTGTGAGTCCGTCATCATCGTCGTTATAATTGATCAGATGTGGAACCCCATGAAGGGTCATCTTCTCGATCTGATTTTTGTCTTTTTCTCGTACACATTGTAGGAGCTTGCAAACCTGCAGTCGCTCTAGCCTTGTTTGTGCGAATGGCATGATTGCTGGCTTTGTGTTTGCTGTGTAGACTAGACAGTGTCAGAGATGCACTGCTTTATGACATTTTCCTTCAGAGCAGATAATGCATACGTAGACTTACATCTGAAAAGGTAAGAATGTCCAGTAATTTGCAAATATGTTGCCTCAGGTTACATATGCCTGGCATAGACCAAAACTTAGAACTGTCTTAGCGACAATATACTTCACTTCACAAATCTTTTACTGTTTTGTTTCTTGTTGTAGACAGCTCTCCAATCAAGAATCTCTCAAATGAAGACATCAATCTCGTTTGAAATTTTCATTATTTCCCTCATCGCTCTTCAAAATGATTTGGCCATTACATTAAAAACATATGAGGGAGCGCGGTGGCGTAGTGGTTGAGCGTCAGACAGATTGAGGGGTCCTGGGTTCGATCCCCACAGGCATCACCGTGTTGTGTCCTTGAGCAAGACACATTAACTCCCTGCAGTACTGGTTAAACTCAGGAAGTGTTGGTTCCATCCCGACATGACTGAAAAATTTTTGACTGGGACATAAAGCCTCAACACAAAAACATATGAGGTCATGTACTTTCAAGTAAAAAAAGTGTTGAAACCCTTTAATTAGGGAATTATTCCGTTTTTTTTTTTTTTTTTTCTCATTCATGCTGATTATCTACCAGCTCTGCCATCTTGCTACTTACACAGGAGAATGACAGTAAATCTTGCAGGAAACCTATTGTTTAGAATGTAACTGACTCTAACCATGTTATCCAGATCCCCTTTTTGATTGGTCAATAGGTAAAAGCTATCAAGCCAAAAGCTTGTATCAGTGTTTTGTAGCCCAAAATTGACCAATGACAACAATGAACAGAACTGAATTTAGCCCAGATTTAAAAATAATGGTGGCAATTGAGTCAAAGCCCTCATGAAATTTGTTGATAATTAGGAGTCTTTAATTGCTTCCAGTTAATGCAAAAATATATGGTGAGTTTACAGAGTAGATACCAAACAGGTAAATTGCTAAGTTCAAGGAAAAACATTGTAGTGTGTACAATTAATTGATTGTATGACTTTACTTTTTTTGGTTGTATGGCAATATTGTTTATGGAGGGACAATAACACCATATCTTTGTATGTCTAATGCATCGCATTACCTTCAAAGAATTTCAAAGCTTTGCCAAAGCCCTGCTCACATAGGCCAAGGCCGCCATGCAATCAAAATGTCAGGGGCTTTTCCATCACACTACAAGACGGCATCTTGTAGAGTCTCTCAAGCTAAAAGGAGCAATTAAATGTGGATATGTTCAATGGGCGACTTTTTTAGCTAGAATGAGTATTTCTGGCAAATGGGGTTATTTTAGCAATCAGTATACATTACTGAGTAAGCGTCAAGGACCTATGGCCAGATTACTGACATGACCAAAGGAATGTGTTCAGGGTTGCCAAGTTTTGAATTGGATTAGAGTGAGATTTCCGCGGAGCACGACCAAGCGCAGCGAGGGACCGACCGAGCGAAGTGAAATGATTTAATCAGGGTTAATGTCGAAAATATGTCCATAATGCTCTTGTGGGGAAAAACAAAAAAACAAAAAACAAGCTAAAAATAACTGGCATATCCATTCATACTTTCGATTTGACAGTAGGATATAATTAAAGCATGCACATTGCATAATTCAACTGTACATCAAATTGTACATGAATTAATCGTTTTATGTTAAAAAATTTGTTTGAAACCTTTTCCCTTTCGGCGTGTTCTAAATTTCCAAGACGCTTAACTAGACTGACTGGTAACTTAATTGTGCGTCTACAACTTAGTACAAGATCCAGAATCAGGGGAAGTTATTCTTTAAGGTCGACTGGTCTGCATTATGACTGGAAGTCAATGAAAAATAAAGGTAAACTATCGATAACCAGGAAAATTAAGTCACGTAATCGGACATTCCGATCAATCAGCGAAACTGAAAGTAAATAAAAACCAAGATTTTTCCACAATGTTTTACAACACTTATGCGATTGCGTGAGATTTTCACACATATGTGTGTGAGCGTGTGAAAGCATTGATTTGCGTGTGACACACGCGGATTGCGTGAGACATCCCTTGCGAAAAAAAGCCGGCTTTTCTACAGCTTCTGCGCAGCTTTAAAAGCTTCGCAAAAGCCGGCGGTATTGGCACCTGCGTATTTGCTGTAAAAAAAGCTAGCTTTTCCGCAGAGCTGCAGAAAAGCGGCGTTTACGCAGGTATATTGACAAAGCTGTAGAAAAGCCGGCTTTTGCGAAGCTTCTGCGAAGCTTTAACGCAGAAAGGCGCGTAAATGCAGCTAGCTGCGTTTCTAGCTGCGTTTACGCAGAAAGCTGCGGAAAAGCCGGCTTTTACGCAAGTGCCAATACCGCCGGCTTTTCTACAGCTTTTGCGAAGCTAACATACGCAGAAAGCCGCGTATACGCAGAAAGCCGCGTATACGCCGCAAAGAAACGCGACTTTATAAAAGCCGCGTTTCTTAGCTGCGTATACGCGGCTTTTAATACAGCCGCGTAAACGCGGCTTTTATAGCTGCGTATACGCGGCTTTTAATAAACCTGCGTCTTTAAAAAAATCTGGATAAGAACAGACAAACAAAAATTTCAAAAAAGATTTGAAACAATATCAAATAGAATTTTAATATAAAAAGAACAGAACTAGATAAAAAAAAAGTGACAAAGTAACATCAGACAGGTGACTAGAAAACATACTAGCAAATAAAAACAGACAAACACAAGTTTGAAAAGAAAAACAAAATAAGCACATGTAATTTTTTTTATGTTTGTGGATCATGCTTATGTTTGTGGATCATGCTTACCTTCCGGAAGTAGATCAGCAACCTGGCTCAGTGGTAGAGCATCAAGCGCCAGAGTGAGTGGTAGAAGGTTTGTGACATTGTGTTGCGTCCTTTGGTACAAGATTTTAATCTTTATTGAACTAGTTAAGTGGCAAGGAAGGGATGACATGTCTAGGAAGTTTGAAGCCAAACATTACTTAAGGGATACTTTTTCAGATACATACCTTAATTGTAGTTGATAGTCTGCTGGAATAACACATCTGCACTATGTATGAATGAACTGGGAATAAAAGGATATTATTTCACTGCTGATCTGAGAATCTCAACGTCAACAAATACAATTGATTGTGTATTTAGCAGGGAAACATCATATTCAAGCTGTGTGTGTTTTTTTCTTTGGTCTTAAGTAAAATGTATAATAAAGTTCACTGAAATAGCTGAAGTAAATAAATTTCTTACCTGAGAATCCACAGCAATTACAAACAGTATGTATAAAATTTAAAAAATCACTCCTTTTCTCTTCAATTGTCAGCCTATAAATGATGCTCAAAAGTGTTTTTGAAACAGATTTCTTTGCCAGATGCCCCCCTCAGGTAAAATTGCCATAGCAACAAGATAAAACTGCTTAATATTACATAAGACCTGACTATGGTTGAAGAAATACGCAGCTCTGCGTAAAAGCTGCGTATTATTCATTTTTAGCTCAAATTATTTCTAATTTGAAAGATCGGGAATTATCCAGCTTTTCTACAGCTAATAAATGAAGAAACACAGCTATTTGAAAAAGAGACACATGTTCTGCACCTTAAGTTAAAAAAGTAAAGTTTATCTACAGCCCCTATTTATAAATGCAGAACAGCTGGAGAAAAGCCAGCTTTTACAAAGCTTTCAAGTAGAGCTGTATACAGAAGCTTTATTGAAAAGTTTAATATGCGGCTTCAAAAAGCTGTAGAAAAGCTGCGTCTTAATGTTTTTCAATAGTCTGATTTGAAATTTCACTAATACGCAGCTTTTCTGCAGCTTTCAAGAGCTGTAGATTTAACCTGTTTTGAAAAAAAAAAATATCCAGCTTTTCTACAGCTTCTATACCTAAAGACGCAGCTTTTTCAGATATCCAAATTAAATATACAGCTTCAACGCAGCTCACTTAAAAAAAGTACGGCTTTTCCGCAGCTCACTGAAAAAAATGCAGCTAAAACGCAGGTCTAAAATAGAAACGCGCCTTTTCTACAGCTTTAAAAAAGAAACGCAGAAAAGCTGCAGAAAAGCCGGCTTTTCTGCAGCTTTTATACAGAGCCGCGTTTAATTTTCGCAAGGGATGGCAGAACTGTGTGTTCCATTTGGTAACAATGAAATATGAAGTTGCCGAACAAGACATGTATGGCGGAACCTTCTAAATTCGGGGCAATTCGAAATTCGGGGTAATTTATGTTTCTCACATTTTCTCTTTCTATGTGAAATGTTTTGAGAAGTTTTTAACCTCAGTTGAAACATAAATGTTTGCCCTTTAAAATGGTATGTAAATTGTATCTGAACAACAATTTTGTAAAAGTCTGCAAGCATTTATATTCGAGCACCCATTTTTCATCAATGAAGAAAAGGAAATTCTTAATAAAATATAGTCCCTAAGATTAAACTTAACTCAAATACAAACAGGCAGGAAAGATAATTTCAAGTAACATGAATACTTTGGGGATATCCAGCCCTACAAAATGCTGAAACTCTGGTTGTTCTGGCACCACTGGATAATTTTAATTTGAACTTTGTTTACAACTACACCGAATTTATAAAGGACTTTTGGTCAGGCTGAAATTCCTACCTGCGCCATTGTATTCAAGAATACTTATGTAACGGCATGAAAGTGATCAATTTCTCATTTATGCATCAGTACAGCATATGTCAGTGCACAAGTACAAGAACTGTTTTGAACCTTAGATTTAAGAGAGAGCTGCACTTTGCAACTAAACATTAACTACACCGAATTTCGAAGGTACCATCATAATGCTGTCCATACTGATAACCAGTACAAGGATACAAAGCCAAGTTTCATCTGGCTGCACTGGCTAAAGTTTATTTGGACTTCAATTCCCACTTTGGTAAACACTTCAACCACGAAAACTAATGACATTGGATTTGAAATAGTAAAACAGCTAATGTGATGGTCTGCTTACAGTTTTGTATTGAAGGAATGGTTTTTGAAACTTCTTTCTAGCATAAAACAGTAAAATGACACGTGTTTTTGTTGACAAATGTCTAAAATTTAGATAAACCCCAAAATACCTTTCTCCAGATTTCAGTTACCAGGGAAGCGATGTTTACAAATTCGTTCTCCTCTGCGTTTTTCGTTCGCGCACCTGCTGTCTCCAACTTCCGGTGAGAGTTTTCGCCCTTACCTTATACAGTTGATGTTCAAAATTTTTATGCTCCGGGTCACCTCGGCCAAAAAAAAAAAAAAAAAAATTTATATGTGCCAGTCAACAGCTACAGTCATGTCGGGATCGGGACACTATTCATCTGAATGTGGCAACTTATACCGCCATCGTCACTTGTTCTGTGATATATAACAATGTTGATAGGTTGGGAAAAAAAAGAGAAATGTCCTAACCAGTCAAGGCAGTCTTTTCTTAAAGCAGAAACTTGTACCGCAGTATCGATTTATGTAATGCTGTATAGTAACCATCCAAAAGATAGATAAACCAAACGTGGAGACAACAAGTTTAAGCGTTTCCAAAACGCTTGCGATCTCTCAGCACTAAATTTACTGTATGACCACATAATTATAAACCCACGGCGATAACCACAGACCGAAAAGACTAGATGACAGCTCGGTTCAACGTGAGCTTTCATACCCGAGCCGACATGCGCTATTTGGTGTGACCCAATCGAAGCTGACTCGTCCAATCAAGTACGACGGAAGTCGGAAGTCGGTGGTCAATTAAGCCCCACGTTCTGATCTTGATCAACTATATATCGCAACAAGTATAAGCTTTTACAAAAAGCTTGGTCTACGCTTCGCATATATAAACTAGAATGACCCATTTCATCGTGGTGCATTTGACTGAACAGAAATAAAACGCTGCACGGTGAAAGCATTGATACCTGACAATCGACCGTCACAATACTGTCGGTTCATTTCATTCCGTTGTGGCTTGGATAGAATGTAATTGGTTACACGGCAGGTGGGGCGCGGTCAAAGCTTTCATACCTGACCATATAGCGTCACAATACCGTCGGTTCATTTCCTTCCGTTGTTGCTTAGATAGAATGCAATCATGCACCAGTTCCACGAATTTAACAATTTGCCCCCATTTTTGGTACCTACTGCACCATTGGTACAAATGGTACCAACCAAAGGGAGGTTTGCATGGGTGTTTGGGGGTGTTTACACGGTCCTTGGCGAAACGACCCGGAATCCTACTAACACGATGGTCAAGCCACTAGACTCAAACGTGCAGTTGCAGTTTTAGAGAGGTGTATGAGTTGTCTTATAAGTAGGTCAATCTCAAACCTTAGAGTAGTCTACGCGCCAGCGCGTAGACAATAATGGCTGCAAGGAGTTCAATCAAATGCATTTTTGACGTCGCCTGCAAGAACCTACGTGGCGAGGCAGTAAAACTGGGTGATTTCAGAGGAAAGGTCATTCTCATAGAAAACACGGCATCACTCTGAGGCACGACCGTACGGGATTTCAGTCAGATGAACGAGTTATGTGCCCTTTTCGGGTCTAAACTTGTCGTCCTGGGATTCCCGTGCAACCAGTTCGGACATCAGGTAGGTGAACTCACTCTCCCTCTCTCTTTCTCTTTCTCTCTCTCCCTCTCTCTCTCTCATCCTCTCTCTCTCTCTCTCTGTCTCTCTCTCAGTCTCTCTCTCTTATAGGGATGACCCTTCCTGACATGACTGGAAACATTGATTGGGCCGTTAAACGACAGGACTATCAACACAAACAAAACTCTCCACTGGCACACGCGAAAGAAACGATAATATATGTTCAGGGCTTGTGACCATAACTCAGTCCGCACAGAGCTCTCGGCTGGTTTGGCAGATTTTGTTGCTTCACGTCCACGGTAAATAGATGATATCTTAAACAATTTGTATAGATGTAGAGCTGGTAGCCATGATAGCGACGGGGAATGACATTGAAACATAACGACGGGGAATTACGTTGAAACAAACACATAAATTGCACAGTCTACCAGCTCTACATCTATACAAATTGTCCCGGGAACGGCTACGAACCGGCATTTCAGCTCATGGAAAAGGTGCAGGTCAACGGCAGCAAGGCGCATCCTTTGTTCAGTTACCTTCGTGACCAGTTACCATTCCCATCGGACGACGACCGGTCGTTTATGAAAGATCCGAAAAGCATTATTTGGGAACCTGTCTCAAGAACTGACATTTCTTGGAACTTTGAAAAGTTCTTGATCACGCCAGAGGGACAACCTTATAAAAGATACAGCAGATATTTTGAGACCAATAACATCAAGCCTGATATCGAGGAATTGATCAAAAACTTTAATGTAACGTAGATAACATCATCAGGACAATATGTCCGTGTAATGTATACCCCATTGAACCCCACTTTTATATAGCAAAACTGGGGTATGCAGGGGTATACCTATTTTTTCTTATTTTTGCTCCAAAACATAGATTGTGGGTACTCGTTAGAACCGCCTCGTTGAGGCGGTTCTAACGTGTACCCACAATCTATGTTTTGAGATGTTAGTGAAAACCTAGATTTGGTAAAGAAATGTTGAAAATGCATTGCATTAACGATACTAATTTGACTGGAAAAATCATTTTTGAATTAATGATTAGGTACCGTAAATCCATTTTGGATGGTATCTTATGATTAACTTTCAGAACATTTCTCCAGTGAAATTACGACATTGATGCAGTTTGTAGAATAGACCAAGGAAAATCAGTTTTACGTTTTCGATTTCTTTCAAACCCTAAAAAAAGTACAATGTCTACAATAACTGAGGTCCATATGTTTTTTTAAAGTCTCAGAGATCAAGTCTTGAGCCGATGATGTGTGAGGTGGTATGTGGATGTCAAAAATTATTGCCATTTAAGTTTTTTTTTTTTTTTTTTTTTTTTTTTTTTTTTTTTCAATTACACGTGAACTATGGCTACATTGGCAAACTTATATCATATGATCTCACGTCTTCGAAGACTTAATTTTGGTTAGGGTCCTAAGCCCAGAAATCCGTGTGGATTGGCAAAGATTCAGTGTGCCGAACCTAGGACACTAGGTACCACTAGGTCAGTAGGGAGAGATTTATAATGTACGACATCATTTATGACATCACTTTTTAAATTGGTCAGTAGTGCAAAACATGTAGGCCTATGTATTTAGATTAAAGCAAGATAGCCCAGTTTCTTTTTTCAGACATGACAATGCATATTTTAAGAGCATGGCTTAAGCATTTAAACTAATTGTGTTACCTTCTGAGGCGAGAAACCAACAGCAAAGGTAGGCAAAATGTTATACCACCTAAACTTTATTTTTTATTATTATTATTATTTTTTTATTTATTTTTTTTTATTATCATTAATTTTTTTTGAAAGCATCAATGCAAAGACGTTTAAATCGAATGGGAAAGTAATACTAAAAGGAGTGGCTATTGACAAGCGAAAATTCGTATAAATCACTATTGACACACGTATTTTCGCTATCGACAGACCATTTGTAAATAAATGCTGCTTCAATAATACTCACTGTATGGAGCGTGCAACGAACCTTTTAGAATATTAGAAGGTTAATATTTATTTATTAATACATTTCTATTGATCTGTCGATTGCTTTTTAACAAGGAGTTCCATATTTAAAACTTTATTCCAAATGACAGGACTGCTCCATACATTGTGATATTTCACGTGACATCATCAACCTAACGTGATGGCAGAGACTGTGAAGCCGTCGTACAAAAGTGTCTATGACTTCGAAAGCAAAACGCTAAGAGGGGAATCGGTGAAGCTGAGCGATTTCAAAGGAAAAGTGATTCTCGTTGAAAATACAGCATCACTATGAGGCACGACTGCTCGGGATCTTGGTCAGATGAACGAGTTGTGTGCCCTTTTTGGGCCAAAACTTGTCGTCCTGGGATTCCCGTGCAACCAATTCGGACATAAGGTACGTATACCCCGCATTCTGAACCCGTTAGCTACATTGTTTTCTATGATGCATTTAAAAACGTCAGGAAAACACGTCCGTGCAATAAAATATACCCCCTCATACCCCACTTTTATACAGTAAAACTGGGATATACAGGGGTATACCTGTCTTTCTTATCCAAAACATCGACAGATCGATAATGGGTACTCGTTAGAACCGCCTCGTCGATGTTTTGAGCAAAATTATTAAAAATATCAAATTTTTTCCTATGCAATTTTCAATTTTTACAGCTGAAAAAATTCTCTCTGTATATAGCATGGGCAAGTTTTCCTTAGGGTACACAAGGTATTCTAGCAATTGATCATGGTAATAGTTTTATTTCAAGCGATAATCAGATAGCATTATATAAGCTCCTTGCAGCAACAAGCTCTTCTTGAGAAAAAATATGCTGACAATTTAGTCAGTCAGATTTTTTTTAAACGACAAAATGACACTTTCGAAAAAAAGGAATATTGTTGACTTTTAATAAGGACTCATGTTTGGCCTCCCTTTCCGGGCTCTATTTGCTTATTATGGGCCATTGATTCATATTTATCGCACTGATGAATGTTTTTCAGGAAAACTCAGAAGATCCAGATGAAATCTACAAAATTTTGAAACACGTGTTGCCAGGCAACGGCTTCGTCCCTGCTTTTCATCTCATGGAAAAAGTTGAAGTTAATGGGAACAAGGCACACCCCTTATTCCGATATCTCTGTGACGAATTACCGTTTCCTTCGGACGACTTTCGTTTCTTCATGAAGGACCCAAAACTCGTTATCTGGCAGCCGGTATTGCGGACAGACGTGGCTTGGAATTTTGAGAAATTTTTGATCGACCCTGAGGGCCGGCCTTATAAAAGATATAGCAGATATTTCGAGAACATAAATATCAAACCAGATATTGAGGAATTGATCAAGAAATTTAATGTAACGTAAAAAAAAGTAGGACCTTAGTACACCGTGAACTGATTTGAGCCGCGTCATGCGAAAACAAAAACGCAGATAAGCATTGCAGTAACTGCACAACTTTCTTGACCAGCGCTTTAGTTTTCGCTATACAGATAGTACAATCCCCCTTATCCCTCTTATTCTTAGATTCTAAATTTCAAGCTCCTAGTAATCTTCTGTGACTCTGCAGGCCGGTTTGTGTCGGAGCTGGTCGGAAACCACGAAGTCCGGTTTTCTGGCGTCGTGGCTCATTTGGGCTACCGATGTGGTATTTTATTTTTCTCTTGACTAGTGTACTTATCAGGATAATTTTTAAACTTTCAGGCTTTGGTGTGTTTGTCATTTTGTGTGCAGAATTATCGTTTTCACTGGGGAATGTTTTGAATATATGATTAAGGTCCCACAAATCCGGAAAGGATGGCATCTTATGATGAATTTTCAAGAGCATTTACCATCGGAAAGTGTCATGCGTTGATGTGAATAAAATTTTGTATACTTGTATATTGTTAGCCATTATTCATAAGTACCCGTGTCACACGATATTAACAGCCGTTTATTAATGAAGAGAAAGCCATGCATTAATATTGCAATTCACGCGCACACGTGCTGTTAATACATGGCTTTTACTTATGCTCGTTACCGGGCGCCACGCAAAGCACGTGCTAGTAATGAGAAACTGAAGTCCGCCCGGAACGAGCATAAAAACGAAAGCTTATGTGTTGAGGCTGTAAATATAGTGCACCATATTTCTTTCGTTTCTGCACCTTATTTCTTTCGTTTCTGCAGAATTAATGCAATAATAGCGATCAAAAATGATTTTGTCATTTATTAACATTCGCTAGGTCCCTCGGGGAGTGTTAAAAACCTCGGGCAACGCCCTCGGTTTTCAACACTCCCCTCGGGACCTAGCGAATGTTAATGAATGGAAAAGCATGTTTGATCCCTATATTATCTACTTCTAAGAAAACGTTTTCACTCATCTAATGTTCGTTTCAAGTTTAAGCGACATTTCAAAACTTGTGGAGACGCTTAAATTGGGTGTGGCTGTTTTGTATGGGCCCAAACCATACCCATTCAGTATCAATGCAGAGTTAGTGTAACAACCGAAATTAGCTGACCTGCTTTAGTACCCGGAGGAGGGGGCTCTGGCCATGCGCCAGCGTGATAATTTTCATTTCTTTAACCCATATTTGACGAATGGATTCTCCCATCATTATCAATTGGGCGAGTCCACTTTCATTTTTAGGGACGTCAGGAGTGATTTTTAAATTTTGTTCAACAGAATATGCCCGGATGGGACGCCGCGTTCTGCGGCGTCACATCTGGGGCTATGCTGTTGGCCTATGTCCCACAAAAAGGACGCCTGGCTTACATGAGTTAATAACTTATGCGTATTGAAAATAATTATGGGTTCAAGACAAAGCTGCGCACAACTCCAGCTGGGTGCTTATTGAACAAGCTTTGCTCTGAACCGTGAGTCCCATCATCACTGGACTAGCTACAACTGACCAGGCTTGAACGCTGTGAAAAAACAAACAAACGATCCATGATATGGCCACAGTTTTGTATTCTTTGAACTCTCTCTCTCTCTCTCTCTCTCTCTCTCTCTCTCTCTCTCTCTCTCTCTCTCTCAAGCATTCCCTATCAAAAGTTTAAAACCTTAAGTGCATCGTGACAGTATGTAACGTTACAATGTAATTGCGGAAATGCACTTTGAATGATTTGTTTGAATGAATAATTGTTTTATCAAGAGAAACAAACCGGATTTCGAGGAAAAACATGTATGAATATGAGTAAGTATGTGACAAAACCAACATGGCTGCGTGTGCAGAAAAACCTAATTTGCCAGTGAAAGCTTAACTCATTTAAGCCTGGCATCCCTTTTATGGGACATAGGCAAACAGAATAGCCCCAGATGTGACGCCGCAGAACGCGGCGTCCCATCTGGGGCTATTCTGTTTGCTTAGAGAATTTTTATCGAAAAATTGAATAAAATTAAAAAAATCACTCCTAACACCCCTAAAAAATGAAAGTGGACTCTTCCAAGTGATAATGATGGGAAAATCCATTCGTCAAATATGGGTTAATATATATTTACCACCCATTGGCAACTTCCAAGGTTCTGAACTACCGGGCATTATAGCGGCGTCAATATATGAGCCGCCTCGTGGGAAAACCAACAATGTGGTTTCTGAACAGGTCGGACACAAACCAGCCTGTACAAGCACAGAAAAGAGTTAGAAGCTTGAAGTTTCGGATTTAAGTAGAAGAGGAACTGTACTATCCGAGTAGCGAAAACAAAGGCGCTGATCAGCTTCGCGGTTACCGCGAAGCTGATCTGCGTCTTTGTTTTCGCCTATGCAGATTGTTGGTTTTCCCATGAGGCGGCTCATATTTCATGTTCCGTTTAGCGCAAATAGTCACTGTATTTTAAAACATTCACACGGGAAGTTTATCAGTTCTTAGTGCAGACTCTTGCTTCAGTAACTGACAACTTTTTCTTACCAAAGAATGTGGCACCCTTGTCGTTTTTATTTACAATCACTCGCTTCTGAGCACGGCCACCCATAGATGATGCATTCACAGCGGCTGTGAAAATGTGAAATAAATATTATAGAAGAGAAATACAGAGAATAATTTGACCAGTCCGGACGTTTTCGGCTCATCAGCGTGAATGCAACGTCAATCGGACCTGCTAAACTGCTTGAAGAAAAACGGCTGACATGCATTTTTGTTAAATTTTATTGCATCGAGGCCTCGATATTTTTTTCAGTCGAGTGCTTATCAAAAAGTTATTTTACGTCTGTCATGAGAAAAACAACAAAACCACTGACCAGCCTGTGTATCCATGAGATATTATCAACCTCTTAGTTGTTCGTTATAATTTTAAGCATACTATATGCCCTGTTAAAATACACCCGGAGACCAGCATTTGTATATTTACAGACTAGTAGGTGTCTAAACAGGTCCGGAAAGCCCGAAGCCCAGTTTTCTCGTTCGGGGGCTGGAATGTAAACATAATTAAAGTGACAAACGAAGTTGGTGACAAGCTGTTTAATTCAGTTCGTTTTTTTTGCTCAGTTCGTTTTCGCTTTTTCTTGAGGACGCATCTAACATACACTTAACAAGCCAAAATGGCAGCGCCAATTCAGAACCTCTTCGACTGTCACGCGAAGACCTTAGAGGGGGAGGTGGTATCCCTCGGGAAATTTAAAGGGAAAGTGATCTTGGTGATGAATATAGCGTCTATGTGAGACCTGACAAAACAGGAGGTGCCGGAGATGAACGAGCTGCTGAAGGAATTCGGGAACAAGCTTGTCCTCCTGGCGTTCTCCTGCAACCAGTTTGGGCACCAGGTATGTTTTTTTTTTTTTTTTTTTTTTTTTTTTTTTTTTTTTTTTTTTTATCTATTTTTGCTTTACTTTTTTTTCAAATTCTTATTTATTATTATACATTTGTGTATTTATAATGATATTTTGGATGAGCTGCTGAGGGAAATCGAGAATAAGCTTGTCCTTCTGGTGTTCTCCTGCAACCAGTTTGGGCACCAGTTAGGATTTTTTGCTGTTTATTTATCTATTTGTGTTTTACTTTTTTTTCAAATTCTTATTTATTATTATATTAATTATGATTCGATCATCTCACCGCTGTGTCTGGTGTGCACGTTCGAGCCCCACACGGGGCACATGCGAGACAAGCCAAGTTCTGATTGCGGCTGTGCCAGGTGGTTTTTCTAGAGGTTCTCCCGTTTTCGCCCCACCTACTGATTGTACCATCTCATATGAGCCGAAATAATCTTGAAAGGGACGTTGAACTGAATAAAAAAAATGATAAATTTTAAATGACCTGCTGAAGAAATTCGGGAACAAGCATGTTCTAGCATTCTCCTGCAACCAGTTTGGACACCCGGTAGCAGGATTAACCCATATTTGACGAATGGATTCTCCCATCATTATCAATTGGATGAGTCCACTTTCATTTTTAGGGGTGTTAGGAGTAATTTTTATTTTTTATCTGATTTTTCGATGAAATTTCTCGAAGCAAACAGAATAGCCCAAGATGGGACGCCGCGTTCTGCGGCATCACAAAGAACGCGGCGTCACATCTGGGGCTATGCTGTTTGCCTATGTCCCATAAAAGGGACGCCAGGCTTAAATGAGTTAATAGGGGATTTGTTAATAATTATTACATGAGCCGCCTCGTGGGAAAACCAACAATGTGGTTTCCGAACAGGTCCGACACAAACCGACCTGTACAAGCACAGAAAAGAGCTAGAAGCTTGAAATTTTCGAGTAATGTAGAGGAGGAATTGTACTATCCGAGTAGCGAAAACAAAGGCGCTGATCAGCTTCGCGGTCATCGCGAAGCTGATCTGCGCCTTTGTTTTCGCCTATGCAGATTGTTGGTTTTCCCATGAGGCGGCTCATTTATTAAAGCAGTGCATCTGCACTGTATTTTTCCAATTCATGTTCGCTACACTTTTTGCATTTCTTTGACACATTAATTATTATTCAAACGAAAAACCTGTTTGCTGTTTTTTCATTCCATTGAAACTAGATAAAATTGTAATGATGAGAAAGCAGTTTTATATGATGTGGGTAAACAACTTGGTTATAAATGAAATTAAATTTAAATATTTAATACCAACTTGATGGATGCTCAGTACTGCTGTACCTATGAGCACGTTCATGGTATAAACCTGTTCTATGTTCTGAATAAATATCAGCAAGAAAGTAAATGTTTAAAACAAATGGACAACCTTCTACATATGATCTTAGCTGTTGAATGGGCCGTAAAACATAAAATCAACCAACAAGCTAGAATTTTGGCAAAAGGATGGATGCACTCAATAAAACTGAGTAAAAATCGTGAGGATAACATGACCCCCTTGAATCTCCACTTTTAAATAGCAAAACTGGGGTATGGAGGGGTTTACCTATTTTTCTTATTTTTGCTCCAAAACATATAGATTGTAGGTACTCATTAGAATCGCCTCAGCGAGGCATTGCTAAAGTGTACCCACAATCTTTGTTTTGAGCAAAACTATTATTTATGAAAATATCATTTTTTTTCCTAGTGATTTTTTACGGCTAAAAAATCTGTATATCGCATGGGCAAGTTTTCGTAATGTGACAAACTGTGGTGTACCAGTATTAGATATTTACAGCAGGGCATTTTATATATATGTACATGTACTTTGTTTAACTTTGCAAATGGTAAAATATACAAAATTTCTCACCTCTAAGCCACGGGATATTCTACGTCTGCTTAGTGTCTGACCTGGTTGGGAACCAGGCTCTGCTTCCATATGTCTCATTTTTTTCATGCAAATTCTCATTTAACTTTCAGGAAAATGGGTTTCCAGATGAAATCAGGAATGAGTACACTTATGTTAGACCTGGAAATGGGTTCAAGCCCAAATTCACCATGATGGAAAAATGTGAAGTCAACGGGAAAAATGCCCACCAGGTGTTCAAATTTCTGAAAGAGAAACTCCCATTTCCATCGGATGACAATATTTCATTCATGGCCTCTGGATTGAAAATCATTTGGGAACCGGTAACAAGAGCAGATATAGCATGGAACTTTGAGAAGTTTTTGGTCGCGCCAGATGGGAAACCGGCTAAAAGATACAGTCGCTATCTCAGTTCTATAAATCTCAAGGGTGACATAAAGAAGATGATTGATGAATATAAAGTGAAATAAGAGATTAAAACTATGGATTTTACCCATATACATGTATAAGCTTCATTGTGAGAAAAAATGGTTATGATTTCTGACCAGATCAGACACAAACCAAGCATTTTTCATCCCCATCTGAAATGAGCATGCCATTTATCATGCTCAAAAATTACAGCATTTTAACAATACCTGACACAGGAAACAGAATTTAATATCTGAATTTAGTGAGCATGAAAATGCACACAACTGCATTTCTTTTCTAGATATTAGATACATTATCATGCCTATCTCCGAGATTGCCACTAAAAATTTTTTTTTCACCGTGAAGCTTATAAATGTACTCAAATAGTATATCAATTATTTTTCATTACAAGTCTATGTATAATGCATAATAAGACATCCTTATTCCAGACCATATCTGCTATTAGACGGCCAAGCTCCTGTCTTTATGATCATGGCCCCTAAAACCTTACACGGTGGGGTCATGTGATGTCCGACACCCTTGACCCTCTGGTTAGCACATTATGGTCTGTCATAGTAATAAAATTATGTTTTATAATAAAAATAAGCTTTTATTAAATCATGTTTTGAGTCTATCTCTTTCTTCCAGTGATATACTTCAACAAAACAAGCATTTGTTGCTGCTCAATTTACTGATTCTTTATCTTATTCAACAGTGTAGAGCCAGAGATCAGAATATTGGAGACAAACACAATGAGAATACTAACAATGTGGTCTCCCAACAGGTTCGACACAAACCGAACTGTACAAGCACAGAAGATGGCTAGAGACTGGAAATGTTGAATTTAGAAAGTAGAGGAATTGCACTATCTGTGTAGCGAAAACAAAGGCGCTGATCAGCTTCGCAGTTACTGCGAAGCTGATCTGCACCTTTGTTTTCGCATATGCCAAATGTTGGTTTTCTCATGAAGCGGCTCATATTGTTGAATGCACCTCAGGTTTTGTTGCTTTAGTTGGATACCCAGGGCCAGATCAATGATTCAGCAAAATTTTACCACACAGAGTCAAAATTTATGCATAAAATATTTTTGTGGGTAACAAGCTGAAAAAAAAATGAAATAAAATGTAATAACGTAATTGCATTGTGAAATCAGCTGCGAAAAACTTGTACAAAGTTCTCTATTTAAGAGCCACTTCATGAGAAAATCCGATTTTTGCCTATGCAAAAACAAAATCGCAGATCAGCTGTGCAGTAACTGCACAGCTGATCAGCGCCTTTGTTTTCACTACACAGACAGTGTTATCCCTCTTCTTCTTAAATCCGAAATTTCAAGCTTCTAGCCTGCTTCTGTGTTTGTACAGGCCGGTTTGTGTCAGACCTGACCGGAATCCCCGAAGGTTTTCTCACGTTGCTGCTTTTGTCAAAGGAACATGATTAGAAATGAATAAGTATTCATGAAGGTGTATCATGTTATGCTTTGTAAAGGAATAAGGCAATATTTTGTCCATCTCAGCACATTTTATATAACCTGTATACGTATCTGACAAAAACTAGGATGTACAATAGGGGATGGCACTTTAATCAAGGAAAAAGAACACATTGTACACTCTTATAAATGCACTGATGGTATATACACATACTTGTATCATAGGCAAAAAGCAAGATTTTCCAAGAAGTGGCTTATACTGTATGAGGATGTGGTAAACACTTGAGCCTCGTCATGAGAAAACCAACATTTTACATATGCAAAAACAAAGGCCTAGATGAGCTTCGCAGTAACTGTGAAGCTGCTCAGCGCCTTTGTTTTCGCTAAACGGGCAATACAATTTCTCGACTTTCTAAATCCAAAATTTCAAGTATCTAGCCATCTTCTGTGACTGTACAGGCCGGTTTGTGTCAGACCTGTTCCAAAACCACATTGCTGGTTTTCTCATGAGATGGCTCATTTTGTCCAGTCACATGCAAGTAGTTTTCATGATCAAGCATGTAACATACTATCTTCTTGAAAATGAGCTGCCACAGGAGAAAACCAACAATCTGGGTTTCCGACCAGCTCCGACACAAACAATCCTGTACACTCACAGAAGCAGGCTAGAAGCTTGAAAATTCAGAATGAAACAGAAGAGGGATTGTACTATCTGTGTAGCGAAAACAAAGGCGCTGATCAGCTATGCAGTTACTGCACAGCTGATCTCCATCTTTGTTTTCGCATATGCAGATTGTTGGTTCTCATTCGTCTCTACAAATGCATCAAATATGCAAAGGTGTGTTTCAAGAACACTGTAATAGGATGTGGTAAATCACAAGTTAACAAATAGTTTGAGATAAGAAAAAGTTTTATTTACACAGTAAATGCATGTTTAAAACATAAAAGAACATTGATTGATATTCAGGATGTGCTTGTGAAAATTGCACCTTTGGAGAGATGACAGATTAAAAATACAATCCTATTTGAAGTTTTAATTGTTTTAAACTTGTTGAACTTCCTAGTCAACAATATTTCAGACATGTAAGGACATTGCCCTTCATTTATGGGCTTTTGCCCAGCAGGCACATGACGTCATATCGACGTCGATGTGACGTCATATGTGACGTCACATCAACGTCGATATGACGTCATTATGACGTCATGTGCCCGCTGTGTGATTTCATGCTTTAACACTCAGTAGATTTGCTCTATTATGCATTCTAATAAATTCCATGTAAACCTGGATTTTGCAGGATTTTACAATATTCTTCTTCCAATACATAGCCGGTCAGTGGGTACACATGAAAAACATCAATGGGGTGGTGCTATTTTTTTCAATGAGGCACTCATAATATGTATTTTTTTTTTTTTTTTTTTTTTTTTTTTTTTTTTTTTTTTTTTTAAAAAGGAGTATACTGTAACTACTTGTTACACTGTATCACCGCAAAAAGCTTTCTTTGGTTTAATGGGTACTTCAAATCTCCAAACTGCAATTTTCACAAGCAATCTCATAAGGCAGTGAAGTTGGTTTAACAGACAAACAGCTACTGAAACACACACCAATATCAAGTGACTAACATACATTCTAACACACCCTGCCTATAGAAGCCAATGGTAAAGTGCAGTGATATATCGAGTGATATATCACTGGGCGGATTAGCATGACATTACTTTGCGCCGTTTTGACGCCATTTTGATTAAATTGTGACGTCAGCTATCCCATAAGTCACGTTACCTTGACGTTAGATGGTGTAACGTCATTTCAATGTGTTCAAAACGTAACAAACAAATGTAAACATTTGCGGTACAGTCAAAAGTTTTGCGGGATTTCTTCAGAGCAATGGTGGAAAAGTTAAAAAAACTGAAGGTTTAAAATGGTTTTATTCCTTTTATCGTGTGTTAGAATCGAAATAGATCAGCTCTAGTGCGTGACTTGTTGAGTAATATATCACTGTTTGTCGGTCAGTTGTACGCAGATAAATCACTCGTGCTGCGCGCTCGTGATTTGCTCTGCTTTAAACTGACCTCCAAACAGTGATATATTACTCAACAATTTACTACTAGAGCTGATCTATTTCTTAATTGTTTATCACACAAGGAACTAGAATTGTTATGGAAATATTTCAAGAAAATGTTATGATAATCTTGATTAACTTTTCATAAAGACATACTAAGTTTGTACTCAAAGAACTGCCCAGTATGGACAATGAGTTATTTTAATCCATTTTTAATGAATGTAATAGGAACTAAAATTGTTACGGAAATATTTCAAGAAAATGTTAAGATAATCTTGCTTAACTTTTCATTAAGACATACTAAGTTTGTACAGTATGGACAATGAGTTATTTTAATCCATTTTTAATGAATGGATTCTCCCATCATTATCATTTGGGTGAGTCCACTTTTATTTTTAGGGGCATCAGGGGTGATTTTTAAATTGTATTCAATTTTTCTATGAAAATTCTCTAAGCAAATAGAATAGCCCCAGATGGGACGCGCAGAATGCGGCGTCCCATCTGGTGCTATACTGTTTGCCTATGTCCCACGAAAAGGATGCAAGACTAATGCGAGCTACATAAAATTAATTATTTTCAAGGAGACAAAATTAAATTATTGTCCATATCTACATAAGCACTAATGAATTTTATCATGCAATGAGACCACAGAAATATCTAATTTGTTTTATAACCAACAAAATGATAGATAACAGGATAGTTTACAAATATCACCAACTACCAACTTTCAACTGTCTACTCATAGTAAAATCACATTAACAAACAACAGACTGGATACAATCATTAATTTTCTCCCTTTTCTCTTTTATTTTCTTCATTTGCGATCTTAATAACAAATATTTCTGACTGACCTAATAGATTTGAGTGTCAGATTGGATTTTTAGACTACCTGTACCTAACAAGTATAACTAACAAGTATAACAAAACCAAACACTCTGATTATACAATTTAACACACAGTACAAGTATGGACGGTGTTCAGCAATATCACATTATTCAGTATGAAAACGTTGGTCCCATGTGAAAATGTAATCACAGTAATGTTAACATAATGAAAATTCTAATGACAGTATTACGTGGGTTGGGATTTAAGTTCGTAGACTTTCTTTATAAAAGTCAAGATGTCTGTTTTATAGAAATTAAACATACATCATTTGAACATGTATACATTCTTTTACCTATCATATGAGATGTTGAGCATAGTTCTACTCAATATGGTTAAAGTACAACAATAAAGTAAACACAATGACCCTCCATCACCCGGGGCACGCCGTCGAAACTTTGATGTCGAAACTATGTCAAAATGTCTATTTCAGAACCAAATAACATGCCCTACCTATAGTTATCTGCCAAATTTCCTTTAAGAAATTGTTATGACTGCCGATCAGAAATAGTTGTTGCACTCTATTTTATGTGTACTATGCATATCCATGTTTTAAAACAAGAATGTTGGCCATGGCGATTTCTTGCAAAATATTTTAAACACAAAACAAGGAAATATTGCTTCTTTATAATAATGGATCAAATATTGGATAAATGCCCGAATATAAAATCAGTGGCAAAAGTCTACAAACTTAAATCCCAACCCTCGTATTTCATAAAACATTATCATTGGAAATACTAGTACAGCACATTCAGCCCTCTAATCAGCAACTTTGCCATTTTTATTCAACAATGGCTATGTCAGAAGCTAAGCTAACCCCATATCTACCTTATTCCTGCCTACATCTAAATCTAATCTGCCTATCTAAATGACCTCCAATTCCTCAATGACTAAAATAAGGAGAGTATGGTAGCCCATTGGTAAAGTGTCTGACAGATCTGCGGCTACAGTACTAAGAAATCTGTGGTCCATCTTAATATGACTAAACCATTGTTGTCTAGGACATGGCTCTTCTGCTTGAACAAACAAATATCTAAAAGTTCATGTTCTTGAAAGTCACTGAAAGTCTTTGAAAATTGATTCAGCTATTCTGTCACTGTTATGAACCTTTTTATTCCTGATTTTGTGATTTACAGAATTTTAAATAGAGACTGGCCTTTTTTGTCATTATGACATAAGCCGCTGCATGAGAAAACCAACAATTGTGGTTCCGAAGAAATCCGACACACAGCAGCCTGAACAGTCACAGAAACCGGCTAGAGGCTCGAAATTTTCTATTCAAGTAGAAATGGAAATGCAATATCCAAGTAGCGAAAACAAAGGCGCTGATCAGCTGTGCAGAACTGCACAGCTGATCTGTGTCTTTGTTTTTGCAATTGCAGATTGTTGATTTTTTGGGGAGGCTCAAATGATATAGGAATTGGAGGCTAGCCTATAAATACACAACTCTACTATTGCATTAATACTGGTAATCTGTTATGTTTCAAAATGAAGGGGATTAATACATGTATGATGAAAAAATCTCAGAAAAATATGTTCTATATGAGTTATGATCATTCATATCTGTTCAAGATAATATTTCAAAATCCTTTGTTACAGCAGCATCATATGATATTCAAGAGTCTGAGAAAAATTAAAACACAATCAAAACGTGTACATATTTGGAAATTTTGAATTTACAATATATGAGCTGCGTCATTAGAAAACCAGATTTTTGCCTATGTGAAAACAAAGACACAGATCAGCTGTGCAGTAACTGCACAGCTTATCAGCGCCTTTGTTTTTGCTACTTGGATAGTACAATTCTTCCTTTACGTCTACCCAAAATTTAAAGAGTCTTTCTTCTGAGACTGTACAGGCCAATTTGTGTCAGACCAGGTCAGAAACCCCGAAAACTGGCTTTCTCACATTGCGGCTCATATAGGGATTCTTCTGTCTAACAAGAGAACGTTATTGTACATTACTTCAGCTGATCTGTGTTTTTGTTTTTGTAAACTGAAAAAGCAGATTTCTCATGACTTAGTTCATATGTTCTACAACAGACACATATGCATGTGACTGCCTAAATACGATTCCTTTGAAACAGAAATTTTTTCACATCTTTTTCACTCGGAATCATTTAATTTTCATTCATTCCTGATGGACGTTATGCTTCATATGCAAGGACTAGTTTGTCAATTAATGTAATCAATTTCATAAACACGATCATTCTGTAGATATTTTTATTCTATCCTTCACACGACCTTGACCTTTTCTGTGGCTATTTTTATCCTTAGCCTTGACCTTGACCTTCATCAGTTTTCAACCTCCTCCGTTGTTTCAGGAACCAAATATTCTCTATTTTCATAAGTCCAGAAGTCATTCAGATCTATCAGTATACTAACCACTGTGTCACCTTTACCACTGAAAAATAACATTTTTTTGTCAGATTATGGTACAATATGGGGGCCTCAAAATGAAAAGTTTTGATATTTTTACTTGATTTTATTTCATAAATTTTGTTTTAAAATACTGATGATTCCTTAGTTCTTGAATTTGAAACATGTCTCTGTATCGTTTATTAAGCTTGCCTCAGAGAAAATTTTGAACATGCATGGCTGATAATGAAAATTATGTTCAAGTAAACTTACAAAAACTTGAAGTTTTTCAAATCTTCCCCAAACCGCCCCAATTTAACAAACATTGTCTCCAACCTACCTAGTTATAAGGTCTTCTAAATTAATATGCAGAGGATCCCTTGGTTTCACCATATCAAATATTTCGTCTTTCACATGGTTAACCTTGCAAGCCCCAAACCCCAACCCAACCCACTCTGCCTCCGAAATTTGATTAACTTTCCCCCAACCTTACCTAGTTAAGGTCTTCTAGTTTAATATGCAGAGGATCCCTCGGTTTCACCATACAAATATTTCATCTTTCACATGGTTAACCTTGCAAGCCCCAAACCCCAACCCAACCCACTCTGCCTCCCAAATTTGATTAACTTTCCCCCAACCTTACCTAGTTATAAGGTCTTCTAGTCTAATATGCAGAGGATCCCTAGGTTTCACCATATCAAATATTTCATCTTTCACATGGTTAACCTTGCAAGCCCCAAACCCCAACCCAACCCACTCTGCCTCTGAAATTTGATTAACTTTCCCCCAACCTTACCTAGTTATAAGGTCTTCTAGTCTAATATGCAGAGGATCCCTAGGTTTCACCATATCAAATATTTCATCTTTCACATGGTTAACCTTGCAAGCCCCAAACCCCAACCCAACCCACTCTGCCTCTGAAATTTGATTAACTTTCCCCCAACCTTACCTAGTTATAAGGTCTTCTAGTCTAATATGCAGAGGATCCCTAGGTTTCACCATATCAAATATTTCATCTTTCACATGGTTAACCTTGCAAGCCCCAAACCCCAACCCAACCCACTCTGCCTCTGAAATTTGATTAACTTTCCCCCAACCTTACCTAGTTATAAGGTCTTCTAGTCTAATATGCAGAGGATCCCTAGGTTTCACCATATCAAATATTTCATCTTTCACATGGTTAACCTTGCAAGCCCCAAACCCCAACCCAACCCACTCTGCCTCTGAAATTTGATTAACTTTCCCCCAACCTTACCTAGTTATAAGGTCTTCTAGTCTAATATGCAGAGGATCCCTAGGTTTCACCATATCAAATATTTCATCTTTCACATGGTTAACCTTGCAAGCCCCAAACCCCAACCCAACCCACTCTGCCTCTGAAATTTGATTAACTTTCCCCCAACCTTACCTAGTTATAAGGTCTTCTAGTCTAATATGCAGAGGATCTCTAGGTTTCACCATATCAAATATTTCATCTTTCACATCTTGGAATGAGACAGGTTCTTGTCCATGAAGTTTCATCTGTTCTTGTATAGCCTAAAGAAAGACAGAAACATATAAATGAGCCACCACATAAGAAGAATTAACCAACAAGATGCAAAGGCGACAACAAAGGCGCAGATCAGCTGTGCAGTAACTGCACAGCTGATCAGCGCCTTTGTTTTCACTACACGGATAGTACCATCACTCTTCTACTTATACCCATAACTTCAAGCTTCTAGCTTTCAGCTGTGACTGTACAGGCTGGTTTGTGTCCGACCTGGTCGGAAACCCAGATTGTTGGTTTTCTCATGCGAAGGCTCATATATATTGAGCAGTTTGCCTATATTAAATCAGGATGAACATTAGTCTCCAACATGACGGACATGTGCCAGTGCTTGCCTCATAACATTAAGTGCCAAGCGAGGCAGCCACTGGTACCATTTTTAGTTTTGGTTTCCGAACAGGTCCGACACAAACCGACCTGTTCAGTCACAAGAGCTAGAAGCTTGAAATTTCGGATTTAAGTAGAAGAGGAATAGTACTATCCAAGTAGCGAAAACAAAGGCGCTGATCAGCTTGCGGTTACCGCGAAGCTGATCTGCACCTTTGTTTTCGCCTATGCAGATTGTTGGTTTTCCCCATGAGGTGGCTCATATCTATGCAGCAATAGATGTGTAGGATATATATATTTTTTTTAATTTTTTTTTTATTGGCGGCCCCCTTGGCCGAGCGGTTAAGAGCGCTGTTTCTTAATCACTCGATCATCTCACCGCTGTGTCTGGTGTGAGTTCGAGCCCCGCTCTGGCCACATGTGAGACAAGCCAAGTTCTGCTTGCGGGTGCGTCAGGTGGTTTTTCTCGGGGTTCTCCCGTTTTCGCCCCACCTCCTGATTGGCCCATCTCATATGAGCTGAAATAATCTTGAAAGGGACGTAAAACTGAATTAAATAAAAAAATATTTTATATTACATGCCATCCCAGCCTTAAGTGGTAGAGTGTCCACTTTGAGAAAAGGAGGTTCCAGGTTTGAACCTCAGCAGGTATTCAAAATGGTACCCGAGTGGCTGCCTCGCTTGATGGTCATTCAAATAAAGAATCACCCACAAATAATGGAATACTGCACAATTCATATCAAAGACTGACAAAAGGAACAAGTCAGACTTCTCACAATCAATGTCAGACTTCATAGAAGGATGACTGGCATGGATGACAGGCATTTTTGCTCAACTGGAATGTGGTGATAATTATTATCATAATTTAATGATTCATTTTTTATCGGCATCTTCAAGGCACGTTTTCTCATAATGAAGCCTCCTTACACGACTGACATTTTCCCCTCAAGTGGTAAAAAGGGGCAATTGTTCATTCAAAAAAGGAGCAAATGAGCAATCATTGTCATGTTAAACCCTGGGTTTCCTACAGGCCAACATAATTCAAACAGTGCAACCACAGAAGATTACTATTCATGGTAAGGCTCTTATGCACTAGTCATTTGTATCAACTAGAGGAGGGATAATCGTGGAAATAAGCGGGGATTTGACCAAAGTTTTGCCACGGCTGTGCCGGGGAAATACCCGGGGTTTGCTTTATATAGGCAAAAAGGGCAGTGAAATGAAAAGATAGTAGGCTGCGGGAGAAAACAGCAGTGGTTTTACCAATGACCAGTCCCCACAGGTTGGGTTTTTAGTGGGGATCTGCTGGACCAAAAGTCAAAGTCCCCGCTAATCCACCGGGGTGGGGGGCCATGGTTACAAATGACTAGTGCATTATCTAATTCAATTGCAAAAATGGTAGGGTAAAAACCCAAAATACACCAGTACTCAATTTTTTTTATCAAATTGCATGTATTATCATTTCCAATTTCTTTGAATGATACATGTAAAAATACAATTAGCCATTGATATGTTTCCAGTTAATATAAGATTAGATCTAGTATAAGTAAAAAGTCTATTATGAGATGAATATCTAGCAAATGGAGACAAAACTAAAGCAGTATGCATATTATTGTACTGTCAAAAATGGGGTCAACTTCTACAAATTTAACTATCCTCAGAATCCATGCACTACTAATACATAAAAGAAGTAAATTAATTAATCTAGATCATTTACTAAATGTTTAAAATATGAAAACAATGTGTGTGTGTGTGTGTGTGTGTGTGTGTGTGTGATCCAAAAGACTGGAGAAGCCGGAGTTTGCATGACCACTGGTTTAACCACTTTCGAAAATTCTTGGACATCAGGAAAACATGTCCGTGCAATATATACCCCCTTAAACCCCACTTTTATATAGAAAAACTGGGGTATGCAGGGGTATACCTATTTTTCTTATTTTTGCTTCAAAACATAGATTGTGGGTACTCGTTAGAACCGCCTCGCCGAGGCGGTTCTAACGTGTACCCACAATCTATGTTTTGAGCAAAAATAAGAAAAATATCAAAATTTTTCAGCTGAAAATTTTCAATTTTTAAAGCTCAAAAATTCTCTGTATATTTCATGGGCAAGTTTTCGTAATGAGAATTTTCGGACTGTGGTAACACATGTATGTACAATATAAAGATATGAAAACAGGTATCAACACTTGCATTAAATCCTCTCTTGGTATGAGTTTAATTTCAAGTTTAATTTCCAGTTTGTTCCCGAATGTTGGGAAATAGTTGCATGTAAATGGCGGCAATTTCTCCTAGTCCTTCTGAATTTAGTAACCTGGACCCAGTTGTTCAAAGCATCGTTAGCTTAACGATATCGTTAAGACATAAATTTGTTAAGCAAATATCAGCTAAAGTAACAAATACACTGTTATTTTTTGTTGAAAAAATGTGAGAATCCTTTGCAGTGCAAAGGATTCTCACATTTTTTCAACAAAAAATAACAGTGTATTTGTAATATTAATGTTTGAAATTTTAACGAAATGTTACCTATTGACATCGTTAGTTTTGAACAACTGAGCCCTGGTTAATCAATAACATCTACACCTTAACAAAAACTTTGGTGGTGACTGTTTCTGTAAACTTATTTAAGGCATGACGTTTAAACTTAAACGAACTTTGTTAATGCCAAGTTAATATGCAATGTTAATCTGTCATTAGAAATTAAATAACAATTATAGAAACTAGGGCTTGAAAATCTAAACCTCTAGCCATAAAATAGATGATAATTGAGATATCAATAGCAAGAATTTACTGATTATATGTAACTGAAATAGCTACATTAATATCAAGATATCTGTGACTACTGTTTCTATATAATGTAATGAAAATAGATTCTACTATCTGTGATTATATAAAGTCGAGTTGAAGCTAACAGTTACATTGTCTTTGCTGCGTACACTCTGCAAAATAAGTAAGCAAAGGTGTGCCAGAAACTAATGATTTGATAACGAGTCTATACATACTAATAGTCACAATAAGAGCTGTCGCAGGACACGTAGCTAGCCTGACTTGTGCTTTGCCACAAAAACTATTAAAATCTACTTTCAAAGTCCATGACCTTGAAATCAAGATCACTCAGATGGGTAACAATGCATTATGGTAAAGCATAAAACTCCAGATTAATATCTGACGACAGGCAAGAAATAAACAAGATCCCCATCTGCAATTTTATGAGTCATAGAATTCTATAAATTTAAACCAAAAAAATTAACATAAAATTTCTTAGTCTGTGACCTTGACCCCAAGGTCATGCAGGTCGGACCATCATGCATTGCATAACACTTCAAACCAATATCTTAACAACAAGCATAGCATCATCTTGATCCACCAATATTTTCAAAAGATATAGACTTTAAAAACTTTAACAAAAGTTGCAACAGACGTGAACGCCAAAGCTGATGCTGGGGTGAGTGCAATAGCTCTTCCTTCATGGGCGAACTAAAGAGTAATGATATGGTAGAAAACAATAACATTATGTATGACGAAACAATGACAATGTCCTTACAATAAATCACACCAGATATCCAGTGACAACTAATGTGTCTGAGAACAACATATCAAGATGGAATCTACAAGCATCAAAAGGAAGTAAATACATAGAGGATATTCAAGTTTTTGGAGTGAATATGAGTTTTATTTCATTGAGTGAAGTGAAAAAATTTTATATTTCATGAGTGCCGAAGGCACGAATGAAATATATAATTTTTCACTTCACGAGATGAAATAAAAGTCATATTCACGACAAAAACTTGAATTTTCTTTTTATTATATTGCATGTAGTCATTGTAACGGTGCGCGCTAAAGCATATGACGTCAAAATCTTAAATGACGTCATTACGTCACGTCATTACGTCGCTATTGTGTGTGAACGTTCATTGCGTCAACAATAGCATAGATGATAAAATTTAGTTGTGTATAAATTAGAAATGAAACGGTGGAATCGTAATTTGCGTATTCCCAAATCTTATATTTTCACATGTGAAATAAGAGCTGTCGCAGGACAGCGTGCTCGACTGCTTCTGGCCTTTGTCAAACATAAGGCCGAACCCGACCGGTAACCCAAAGCATTATGCTCATACATCTTTTTGCCTTGATGCGATAAAGCAAAATCACTGAACCATGAAAGTTAACTATAACTACCTAAGATTTAAAGATCTCACTCATATTGTGAAAGAAGTGTGTTCATATACCAACTGAGTGCCAAGACACAAGGCAAAATCACTGAACCGTGAAATAAGGTCACACTGACCTATAAGTATTTCAGGGTCAAAGCCTCAAAGGTCTAGTGATACTTACTCATAATGTGAAAGAAATATGATCATATACCCATTCAGTGTTGAGATATAAAGCAAAATCACTGAATCATGAAATTAGGTCATAGTGACCTATAAGTATGTTTGGGTTTAAGGTCTGGTCATACTCATTCATAATCAGAAAGAAGTATGAAAAAATACCAACTGAGTGTCGAGATATAAGGCAAAATCACTGAACCATGAAATTAGGTCACAGTGACCCAGGAATACTTTACGGTCAAAGGTCTTGTCATACTCATACATATCGTGAAAGAAGTATGTTCATATACCAATTGAGTGCCGAGATATAAAGGAAAATCACTGAACCGTGAAATAAGGTCATATTGACCTAGGACTACTTTAGGGTCAAAGGTCTTGTCATACACAAACATAGTGTCAAAGAAGTTTGTTCATAAACTACTTGAGTGCCAAGATATAAGGCAAAGTCACTGAACCGTGAAATTAGGTCATAGTGACCTATAAGTATATTGGGTTCAAAGGTCTGGTCATACTCACTCATAATCTGAAAAAAGTATGAAAATATTCTAATTGAGTGTCAAGATGTAAGGCAAAATCACTGAACCGTGAAATTAGGTCACAGTGACCTAGGACTAATTCAGGATCAAAGGTCTTGTCATACGCAAGCATACTTTGAAAGAAGTTTGTTCATAAACCATTTGAGTACCGAGATATAAGGCAAAATCACTGAACCGTGAAATTAGGTCACAGTGACCTATAAGTATATTGGGGTCAAAGGTCTGGTCATACTCACTCATAATCTGAAAAAAGTATGAAAATATACTAATTGAGTGTCAAGATATAAGGCAAAATCACTGAACCGTGAAATTAGGTCACAGTGACCTAGGACTAATTCAGGGTCAAAGGTCTTGTCATACGCAAACATACTTTGAAAGAAGTTTGTTCATAAACCATTTGAGAACCGAGATATAAGGCAAAATCACTGAACCGTGAAATTAGGTCACAGTGACCTATAAGTATATTGGGGTCAAAGGTCTGGTCATACTCACTCATAATCTGAAAAAAGTATGAAAATATACTAATTGAGTGTCAAGATATAAGGCAAAATCACTGAACCGTGAAATTAGGTCACAGTGACCTATAAGTATATTGGGGTCAAAGGCCTGGTCGTACTCACTCATAATCTGAAAGAAGTAAGAAAATATACTAATTGAGTGTCAAGATATAAGGCAAAATCACTGAACCATGGAAAGTAGGTCAACCGACCCTTACCGTCATGACACACAAGTCAGTGTCACAAAGTCAAAAGATGAATGACCAACCATCTTCCTAAGTTGTTTCTATTAAGAAATAAAAAGAAAAAAAATTCGGGGAGTTCTAGATTTTGACCTCTAGCCCCGCCCCCCTGACTCCGACCCAGAGGTCCGATGTCATGGAACCTAAAGTGTATGAAGTATGAATGCTTTATGATAAGTTGTTGTCAAGATATGGACTCCTTGTAAAAGTTACACAGCAGTACATCTATTTTTTACAGTGTTCTAGTTTTTAACCTCCAGCCCCACCCCCCAGGCATGGACCGAGAGACCCGATGCCATGAAATGAAACTCAACCCTACAGGGTACCTATGGTCCGAGTATGAAAGCCCTCTGATAAAAAGTTTTCAAGATATAGACTTCTAGAATACTATATCACAGAAAAGCCATTATTATTAATGGTGTTCTAGATTTTAACCTCTAGCCCCACCCCCTGGCATGGACCCAGGGATCTGATGCCATGGAATGAAAGCCGACCCTACAGGGTGTCAATGGCCCAAGTATCAATGCTTTCAAATGAGTGGTTGTCAAGATATGGACTTCTAGAAAACTTTAACACAAGAATTGCCATTTTTGAAGGTGTTCTAGATTTTAACCTCCAGCCCCACCCCCTGGCCTGGACCCAGGGGCCCGATGCCATGGAATGAAAGCTAACCCTACAGGGTATCTATGGTCCAAGTATGAATGCTTTCTGATGAGTGGTTGTCAAGATATGGACTTCTAGAAAACTTTAACGCAAGTGTGACGCGCACGCGCACGGGAACGGGAACGGGAGCGTGGACGACCGGGGTGACTGCAATAGCTCTATGCACTTCGTGCAGTCGAGCTAAAAATAACTTTTTTTATATTTTCACATGTGAAAATATAACTTTTTCAAATATTGGTTATACTTAATACATATTTCTCTATATTTCATCACTTGCCATATAATAAATGTCATGGAACAACTTGCCAAACAAGTATTTGCATCCTGAAGCCTTATTTTGATTTTATCTGTTTTGGTTCTCAGTCACATTGGTTGTCTATGGATGACTGGTGTGTTACAGTTTATGAGAAGTTAAAACCTAAGTATCATTTAAAGTCTGATTTTGACAATGATATTGTCCTGATTTTACTTTTTTTTAACAAAGAAAACGAACCCACAATGCAGGTGCTTTTATGGATCACTTCAATAGGCATAACTCATTGCATACAGCTATTTAAACACTGGACATGTACCTTTCCACAACTTTGATGATGCCATACTAATAACTACTTTTTTTCAGAAAACTTATGAATATCTTCCAAGTATCATTAAATATTTCCACAATGCGAGAAAACCAATCTTTGGGGTTTCCTACTTGGTCTGACACAAACCAGTCTATACAGTCCAACACAAATCGGTCTGTACAGTCAAAGAAGAAGGCTAGAAAATTGAAATTTTGTATTTGAGTAGAAGAGTGATAGTACTATCCGTTTAATGAATACAAAGGCTCCCATCAGCTGTGCAGTTACTTCACAGCTGATCTGCATCTTTGTTTTTGAATATGCAAAAATTCAGTTTTTCAGTGGCACATATGTTCATACATGTAAATGTATCAGTTCTTTCAAAATAAACTGGGTATCAATCCAGACACAAACATTAGCAAGTGAACATGGATCCGCAGGAGGCAGATTCACCATAGCGTTATCAGAAAAACTTGCTTGTGTTTTACTTCGAAGAATCACTTTTTTGTGTGTCAACTCCCTATCTTTACCATATTTCCTAACCAAGCCACAATGTCATTTTTAAATATTTTTCACCGATGCAATTAGGCTCAAATAACATACATTATAACCACTGACAAGTACAGAATATATCTTATGTACAAATTTTCAAGTACAAAAAATTCATGCTGTAAAAAAGGATGATGTCTTTAGCATAAGAATATGAAAAACACAACATTTTAATGATGTTAAAAAGTAAAAACATGTAAAAGAAATATCAGACACAAAGAACAAAACATACACATCAAGTCATATTAGATATCACAACATAGCCTCATTATGAGAAAACATGCTACATGTATTTGACTTCATTAACACCAAAGTCTGAGTACATGTGAATTCAATTGTCCCTTTCAAGCTTAAGTATCTTGTCCCTGACAGTGATAAGCCATTGAAGCAGTGTTTGTTTGAATTATGGTGAAAATAATTTTCAGTAATGGTGGTATGACCAACCCACCCAAGTTAGGTGAACTCATCCCCTGAGCTTATGTTTCTGGTTGAATCATACAAACAATTATCAACCTTTCAACAACAGCATTCCCACAAAGTCCAAGCACAATACATGCCAAAAACACACACACTCATATTGCATCAATGGGAAAATGCCAAAAAGATATAACATGATCAAAAGTCATTAAAAGCATTTAAATTCTTCTACCAAACAATAAAACACTACCAGTACCATATGACACATATGCAAGTCTTTAACTTAGACAGGCACTTTGTGACAGATGAAAAATAATTTTGCTTAAATATCAAAGAGAAAAAATAGAGTTATGTCCACCTATACATTATAAATGCCTCATGGGCCCACATAATTTGATTTTCTTTGGACAGAAAAGCAGAATTACCTTCAACTACCACAGAATGCCTTTAATATTAGGCTACTAAATTGTCAGTATGTACAAGAGTCATGCATATGACAATGTCTGTTAGCTTCAATTGAACTACCGATCAGTACTCACTGGAATTTCAGCCGCATAGCGTTTAATCACTCCCTGAACATGGAAAATTATAATTAAATCCTACTAGGAAATTCCTCTTTAATTCTTCTTGAAGTTTCTCCCAAACAAGTACTGAATAAAGCATATATTGTATGATAGCTCAATATGGTCCTTATTTTGTACAAAACTCACAAGTAAAGGCAAACTTCTTTCATTTGGATGAAGTTGGACAAGAAAGAAAGTGAAAGACATGAATGAGTATGGAAAGCAAAGACAGGAAATTATTCATATGTGAACAAATCTTGGCATGTTCATAAGCACCGACATTATGATTTTACGAGTGATACAGACAGTCTAAATATCTTCAAATAAAACACATCTGTTGTTTTTGGGAAGGAATGTAAGACAAAAAGTATCATAATTCTACGTACCCTAAAGAAGTAGTTGAGTGAGAAGACGTTGAGGTAGCCACGCTGCTGAACATCAAGGATTCGGAACAGGTATCGTAGAGCCTCAGGTTCTTTACGGTTCTCTAATGCTAGCACAAAATCAAGGTATGTCTTGTAATCCTAAATAATATAAAAAAATGAAAATACATATCATTAGATTAACCATTACTGAGAAAATATTGAAAAAAGTTGAGCTTCAGAGTTCTGAACATAGAGTGTCTTTGTCCTCTGGTTCTCTGTCCTGTAGGCTATGATTAGTAATTGTTTGAGCTGAAATTTAATGTACCAGGCAGTGGTTCTAATTGTTTTATGTTTTGGTGTTGAATTTTTGTGCTGTTGCACCTGATGTACATTTTCATATATTAAGTTAGGGTAACTGAGTGGCTACCTATTGGGAAATAGCTGCTCACTCGGCTTACTATATGTTCCCTTGGTAAAAGTACCTTATTGTCAATTTAGTTTTTACCACCTCAATTTTTGGCTGGGAATTTCTGTCTGATTGTGCCATTTCATGATCATTGCCTACTTTACATTTTTCAATCATGTTAAGATATACCACTGTTTTCTGATATAGCAGAGCAAAGTGTCTTACTCAAGGAGACATGTATCTTGAAAATTTGAAACACAAATCTTGATCCAGAGATTGATGCTTTACTACAAAACTATCACTCAGTATGAAATGAGCCTTTGCATGAGAAAACCAACAATTTGGGTTTCTGACCAGGCCCGACACAAACCGGCCTGTACAGTCAAAGAAGCAGGCTACAAGCTTAAAATTTCAGACTGAAGATGAAGAGGGATTTTACTATCTGTGTAGCAAAAACAAAGGCACTGACCAGCTGTGCAGTAACTGCACAGCTGATCTGCGTCTTTGTTTTCGCATATGCAAATTGCTGGTTTTCTAGTACGGCGGCTCAAATTAAATATGAAGACTCACCATTTCCCCTTCATAAGTGAGACATTCTTGGAACACTCTGTCAAGGAACACATCTGTCAATGTGCCGGTACCATACCTAGAACAAGGGAGAAATCATGAAGAAAATGTGCATAAATAAAATTTTCATTACTATCTGATCTTTTTTTTTTTCTAGGACATAAACTTTGGTAAATCCAAACATCTCTATAGCATTAAGAAATTGGTTATATGCGTCTTTGTGGTTATGATACATTCTTGTCCATTACCTAGACGGTTAAAAAAGCCCTGACTTAACAACAGTTTATTTTAAAGATAAGTTCCATGCTCACCTTGCCAATTCCTCTTTACTCAGCATGCCGTTATGATCTTTGTCCAGGTTGAGATATTGTCCATAAACTCTCAGTGCTGACGGAGCAGAGAACCAGTTACTCTCCTGCATCTCTTTGGATAGATCTTCATCTCGTAGCTGGGAACCAGAGATATTGTGAAATATGAAACAAACATTTGGATTTGTGTGCATAAGTAGCAAAGTATTATCTTACATTTTGTAAGTTGTTGTTGATAACTTATGAAGTTCAATCTATGGATCATGAGTGGTAAGTTCAAGATAGTGTCACATTTTTCTAATTAGGCCAAAAAAAATCATTAGATTCTCAGGCCATTTTTTTTTCAAAAAAGTGATGAGGCAGGCTTTTTTTTTTTTTTTTTTTTTTTTGATTTTTCAGAAATAAGCAAAATTCCGGTAATCATTAATCATGGCTTTGCCTAGCAAAGACAAAGTCTTTAAGACAAGATTCGGTAGTATTGTTAGTATATTCACATATTACTGAATGTGTACATGTATATAGTCATTCTGTAACCAGTATTTCAGACACTAATCTCCTACCATTCAGTCACAACAATTAGGTAGATCAGGCACAAAGTCGCCTGATTTCGGGAAAGAACTATTGTGTAATGCTATGTTTTACTAATTTCAAATTAAAGTCTAATTATCTTGTAACGATTAAAGTCGTTTTAAAGTTCTAATCGAAAGTAGAACCACATTTTCGCCATTTTTGGTGTTGGGTACTTTCATTTTTGAATTAAATTTTCAACAAATTTTTAACCGGTTAGGTAACGAGTCATCTCGGCCCAACTCGCATTTTAACGTTTCACTATCACACATGCGGTTTCAATGTTTGCTTATTTGTTTGTAATGCACCAGTCATTGGTAACCATCTTGGCCTGACATGAGTGGATCCAGAGGGGTGGGGCAGGACCCCCTCGATTTCCTAGATTTTTGCAATGGACTCCCTTTCAAAAAGGTTCTGGATACGTGTATGCCATTCTCCCCCACAAGCACCCCTGGTGAGCCTTGTCATTTTGGCGCGTCACCAGTGAACTATTCAGGTACAGGACAATTACTTTTTTATTGCCCCATAGGTCAGAGGAAACTTTTATTAGGAAGGGCAGGACAGACCTCCAATCGATCCCCGAGGAATTGGGGTATAATAGTGCCCCAAAAAGTGAAAAAAACATGTTCATATGAAAATTTTAAGATTTTGTGCATATATTTTACACAATAGTTATAACATTTTGCAATTTCAGATTATCCAAGCAAGCAACAGTAATGCAAAGGCTTTTTGCAAAACGTGAAATTTATTTTGGCATTTTTGACTGAAAAACAAAACACTATTACATGTACTATGTAATAAATAAGTAAACATGTTTTGTAAAAAGTGACTATTGTTATTATGTTCCATTCACTTGACGACTAAATATGAGTGAAAACAAATGAAGTACAGGAGGAGATAGCCATAAGCACTGGGCGATCAGTTTCAATTGAGCCTGTGCGTGAGAAAACCAACAATCTGCCTATGCGAAAACAAAGACGCAGATCAGCTTCGCGGTAACCGCGAAGCTGATCAGCGCCTTTGTTTTCGCTACACGGATAGTACAGTCCCTCTTCTTCTTAAATCCAAAATTTCAAGCCTCTAGCCATCTTCTGTGCTTGTACAGCCCGGTTTGTGTCGGACCTGGTCAGAAACCCAAATTGTTGGTTTTCTCAGGCACAGGCTCAATTGTTATAATACAAGTGTCAGTCTTACCTCTAATAAATCATCTAAGAAACTACAGGCCAAGATGTCTTGAATCTTGATTTTTCCTTTTCTCATTGGGTCCAGAAAGAAGAAAAACTTTCGCACTGCTGTACACACATAGAATGAATAGAACGACTTCTCCAGACCATTTAACTGAAAAAAAAAAAAAAAAAAAAAGAAGTTCACTTTTAACATAGAAAAGTACAATGTATTTGAATTTTAACTTAAAAGAAAAATAAATCTACCACAGAGTGAGGAAGTATATGGGCTGCTCTGTATAGTGTACACCATTACATTTAAAGATTTGGACAATATGCCTTAAAATTGATGAATTTTTGATCAGAATTGACTGTTCTGACCTGTGTTTAAATAAACATACAGGCATCTTTGTTCATAAACTTTTAAATAAATCAGGGTTTTAAATAATTATTACTTGGTAAATAATGCATTTTCTCCAATTCCCCATTAAAGTATTAAAACATCTGGACCCAGTTGTTCAAAGCATCGTTAGCTTAACGATATCGTTAAAACATAAATTTGTTAAGCAAATATCAGCTATAGTAACAAATACACTGTTATTTTTTATTGAAAAAATGTGAGAATCCTTTGCACTAGAATCCTTTGCAGTGCAAAGGATTCTCACATTTTTTCAACAAAAAATAACAGTGTATTTGTAATATTAATGTTTGAAATTTTAACGAAACGTTAACTAACGACGTCGTTAGTTTTGAACAACTGGGCCCAGAAGTGGGGCATTTGTCAGAACTAATTTAATGTTGAAATAGGCATTGAAACAAACTTTAAGCATATATAATTTTTAAGAGTTTAATTGACATTATTTTGGGATGAGAAATTTTGTTTGTTTTGAGGTTTAACAACCCAGTCAATGATTTTCAGTCGTGTCAGGATGAAGGCATTGCTTCCTAGGTATTAACCAGTGGGGAGTTAATGTGCTTTGCTCAAGGACACAACATGGTGCCACCAGTAGGTATCAGAACCAGGACCTCTCGATTCAGAGTCTGATGCTCTACCATTATTCCACCATGCTCCCCAGGATGTGAAATTAATGTTTAAACTGTGGTTGCATTGTACATGCACCAAGGAATTTCATACCCATTCTGTTTCCAAGGAGATGAAAAAATTGCAAGCAACATAAAGATTTTCATATCAGTGATAAAATGATTGCAAACACAATAAACTGACCAGAACCATTCACATTTTTACAGCCAACATGCAGCAAGGTTTTGGATCTTCAAAACAAAGCATGTTTTATCCCACAGGCAGAATGAAGTTTTTAACAAAATAATGATTTTGGATTCAGTGCGATCTTAAGCAGTTTTACCTTGCGACAAGCATATTCTAAAAAGGTAGAAAAAAGCTCTTTTTAGATGACAAAATGAATAGTGATTTAAAATGACATGCCACTTTATCATTCACTGAATGAAGAAATGATTTATGCATTTCAGTTTTTATACATTTGATGATTTGTGGAGAAAACAGAAATAAGAAGGTAAAGATTTCATGCCCATATTCAAAACAATATGACACTCACCAATCTATCAATCTATTTAAACAAACCAACATGTCACTAGATAATACTTGTTTTGAGAAGTGAATGAATGACTGTTGAATGCATGAAAAAGTGGAAATGGTTTTTAAACTATACAGTTAATGTTCTAGTATTTTTAGACAAACTTCCATGGACATTCAGTTTAATATTATTTGTGACTCATTAGTTAAGTGGAAATTATTAAATCCCAGAGAACAAAGGAAAAGCGGCATAGTCATGATACAAAGTGAATTGTTATGTGTATATCCTTCATTTTGAGGCCATTTTGTACTATTTTGTCTTAGACCCTAATTGCTGTGTATTAAAGGAAAACTCAGATACAGATAAAATAAATGTTTGATAGTGCTCATGTGAATCTGAAATATCATCAGGATAACATGCCCGTGTAATGTATACCCTCATACACCCTTCTTTTATTTTGTAACACAGTATACATTTTTTCCCAATCTATGCTTCAAAACATAGGTTGTGGATTCTTGTTAGAGCTGCCTCAATGAGACTGTTACTCATTCAGTTCTAATATGTACCCACAATCTATGTTTAGACCAAAATAAGATGAAAAAAAATATACGAAAAAATATTAATTAAAAACATTCTTTTTTTTACAGCTGTAAGAAAAATATGCATATTACATGATGATGTTTTTGTAATGTTTACCTGTGGCAGTGTGGGTATAAGCTCAAGTATATAGTTCTCCAGATCCTGAAAAACACCAAAAATATTTTCATTCAACATTTTGAATAAATTTTCTTCATTTCTTTAACTTTTATGACAGATTATTTATGGGATAACTTTATTCAAAATTTCCAATAGTGAAATATATTGCAGAAAGTAATTTTGTAAAGCCACAAATCAGCAGAAAGCAGCGGTTATTTTCTAGGGTCATTGTGAGTGATTCTCTCATTTTTTGCCAATCTCATGAAAAATGGCTAAAAGAGAGCTATTTTCTCTCATGATATTTCACAGCCAGAATAACTCCTGAGAGAGGTAAAACTTTATTTCTGCATCCGCAAATGAAATCTGGATATGGTTATCCCCATTCTAATGTATAATTGGTCATCAAATAAGCGGTAATTTTCATAAATTTACAGTGAGCAGCATCATTGACATAAAGCAGCAATGTTGATGTAACACAAGCAATGTTTATATACTCATGATGCCAGGTTTCCAAAAGTATATTACAGAATATGTCAGTTACCTAAACACAGATCTTGGAAGTGCCTGTATTATAGTATTATTACAAGCAATGTATGACAAATGTATAATATGAGAGGCAGCACCTCATAAAAACTTTATACAGTATTACTCCATGTAATAGAGGTTTTTGGAGTACCTAGCAGATTCAAGATATTTCCTACATTTGACCAGGCCAGTTCATTTAAAGCCAGTGTATGGTGATATTTCACAGCCTATGGCCACTTTCAAATCACAATACCAATACTTGAGCCGCCTCGTGAGAAAACCAACAATTTGCATAGGTGAAAACAAAGGCGCAGATCAGCTTCGCAGTAACTGCGAAGCTGATCAGCGCCTTTGTTTTCGCTACTCGGATAGTACAATTCCTCTTCTACTTAAATCCGAAATTTCAAGCTTCTAGCTCTTTTCTGTGCTTGTACAGGTCGGTTTGTGTCGGACCTGGTCGGAAACCACATTGTTAGTTTTCCCATGAGGCGACTCACTTACTGATTCCTTAAGGTAACCCTGACCAGCTACATCGTACAACGACAACCCTATTCTAGTTTGGTGTAACCAGACTTTTCTCATCACGTAGTTAAAGAACTGCATTATGGATATTCTACCGTACGGGTCCGTCTGCAATAACTTGCTGAACACAGTGGCTTTGAAAAATTGTCTGAAATAAAATTAATCATTATTCACTTGAGCTACTCATCAGGGCCCAGTTGTTCAAAACTAACGTCGTCGTTAGTTAACGTTTCGTTAAAATTTCAAACATTAATATTACAAATACACTGTTATTTTTTGTTGAAAAAATAACAGTGTATTTGTTACTTTAGCTGATATTTGCTTAACAAATGATTTACTATTTTCAAATTATTAGCCAGTTCTTGAATGGGTTGAATTCTTGAGTGAGTACACATCTGGAACTAGAAAGCTTTTAATAGTAAGTTTTTTATTGGAGAGAACTTTGAATTCATGAGGCAACAGATTCACAAGTATTAGCGAACATTAAGTTCTTGTAAATATTCCTCCTCGGAGGTTAATAAGTATTTGAAGAAAGGAATAACTGATTTGATTTTTCATTGCTTTGGCTGCTTTAATGCTACCTCATTGCTAACCCAAATATGATGGTGTCATCAAATATCTTTACAAAAATTGACTATCCCGTGTTCAGTTTAGAAGTATCAACACTGTTTTCATAGACTATGTAATCTAAAATACAAAGATTTTATCCATAAACTCACTTCTCTGAGAATACAAACTGAATTATCAAGGTACAGTGTACTTTTTTACTATACGTGTATTCTTTGTACAAACAATAATATTACATACTGGCATTTAACTCCTGCCTCGTTAGCGACCTTTAGGAAATCTTCATAGTTGATCATCTGATCTTCTCCCACTAGGGGTGGAGTGTGGTACTGATCTAGTAAGAACCATAGCCGCTGAAATACACAAACACATATAGCAAATCTTTATTAGGCCTCTACTTATCGTGTAGTTATAAAAGATTCCAAACTGCTTGAGGTTTCTGATTTCTTAATTGCGTTGATACATATACAACCAGAGGACCAATGGTCCTGTAAACGCTCACCTGAGATCTGCTGCATATACCAATAAACATGTTTGAATATTATGGTATTTAACTCCAGTGCAGGAGCAGATGAAGCCCTTGGGCCATTTTCTTTTTTCAGAATCTTCAATATTCTGTCCATTTGCCAATTTCCTGCTGGCTTTTCCCTTCAAATGACATTTTAACAGTTTTCCCAATTCAAATGCATAGGCAACCCATGTTGACCTTGCCATAAACTTGGTCAAGGTCATCACAGGGTCATGATTTATATATACATTGGAGTACTTTAGCCATCGATGCTTCACGCCAAGTTTCCTTGAAATCAGTCTATTGGTTTCAGAGAAGAAGATTTTTGATGGGTTTTTACCATATATGGGCATGGCGGCCATCTTGGTCATGTGACCTAGATTATTTATATACACATTGATTCCCCCATTCTATAGATGCTTCACATAAAATTTGGCTTTGATTGGCCAAGCGGTTTCTGAGGAGAAGACGTTTGAATATTATGAAAATATATATGTATATTGCCCCTGGGTGGGGCACATGAGCCCCTGGGGTCCAATTTTTTTCAGAATCATTAATATTCAGTCCTACTGCCCATTTCCTGCAAGACATTCACTTTAAATTACATTTTAAAAGTTTTCCCCATTCAAATGCATTGGCGACCTATGTTGACCTTGCCGTAAAATAGGTCAAGGTCATCACAGGGTCATGATTTATATACACATTGTAGTGCTTGATCCATCAATGCTTCATGCCAAGTTTTGTTGAAATCGGTCCACCGGTTCTGGAGAAGAAGATTTTTGAAGGGTTTTTACCATATATGGGCATGGCGGCCATCTTGGTCATGTGACCTGGATTTTTTATATACACATTGGTTCCCCCTTCCCATAGATGCTTCACATAAAATTTGGCTTTGATTGGCCAAGCGGTTTCAGAGGAGAAGATGTTTGAATATTATGGAGATATACATGTATATTGCCCCGGGGTGGGGGCATATGAGCCCCTGGGGTCCAATTTTTTTCAGAATCATTAATATTCAGTCCTACTGCTCATTTTCTGCAAGATTTTTCCTTTAAATGACAATTTAACAATTTTTCCCATTCAAATGCAAAGGCGACCTATGTTGACCTTGCCGTAAAATAGGTCAAGGTCACCGCAAGGTCATGATTTATATATACATTGTAGTACTTGAGTCACCGATGCTTCATGCCAAGTTTGGTTGAAATCGGTCCAGTGGTTCCGGAGAAGAAGATTTTTGAAGGGTTTTTACCATATATGGGCATGGCGGCCATCTTGGTCATGTGACCTGGATTATTTATATACACATTGGTTCCCCCTTCCCATAGATGCTTCATGTAAAATTTGGCTTTGATTGGCCAAGCTGTTTCAGAGAAGAAGATCTTTGAAAATGGTGGACGACGGACGGACGACGGACGGACGACGGAGCATGGGTATACTATAAGCTCACCTTGTGAGCCTGACGGCTCAGGTGAGCTAAAAATGTACTATGACAGACAACTGTCTCTTATACATGTACATCATACATGTGATGAGTTTAAAAGAGAAATCAGGGAGATTTTTCCCTCATTTCAGGGAGATTTTTTAAAAATGTATAGAATATATAGGAAAATTCCTGATTCATTTCAGACAGATTTTGAATTTTTGTTAAAAAAGTGGTATGTTTTAAAAGAGTTTTTGCAAATTTTACGGCTCATTTCCTGGAGTCTCCCTGATGATGAGGGAGGTATCACATGTATGGTACATGTAAGCTTTCATAGCAGTTCAACATATCTTTTTCATATCTAAAGCCTTCATGTGATACCTCCCTATTTTAAGGGATCTCCCTATTTTTAAAGAAATCTCCCCTCCCTAAATGGAATTTCAGCCTTTTTTTTCCAGAATTTCCTAATATATCTTATACATCTCCCTATTTGAAATTTCAGATCTTCTTACCAAAAATAAAGAATTTCTCTCTTTGTTCAATGAAAAGGGAAATTTCCCTATTTGGCTCCCCAGATGTATCACATGAAATGAGCCGCCCCATGGGAAAACCAACAATCTGCATATGCGAAAACAAAGGCGCAGATCAGCTTCGCGGCGAAGCTGATCAGCGCCTTTGTTTTCGCTACTCGGATAGTACAATTCCTCCTCTACTTAACTCCAAAATTTCAAGCTTCTAGCTCTTTTCTTTGACTGTACAGGCCAGTTTGTGTCGGACCTGGTCGGAAACCACATTGTTGGTTTTCCCACGAGGTGGCTCAAATCATGATGATCAGTGCGCTTATATATTAATTTATATATACATGTACATTTTAATTTTTTTTTTTTTTTTTTTTTTTTTTTTTTTTTTTGATTCAGTTTTACGTCCCTTTTAAGCTTTTTCACTCATATCGAGACGAATCAATCGGTAGGTGGGGCGAAAACCGAAGTACCCGGGGAAAAACCACCTGACACACCCATAAGCAGAACTTGGCTTGTCTCACATATGAATGTACATTTTAATAACACAGACTTGGAAATGAAAATCTTCTTTATTGAAGTTTAACGTCCCTGTCACCAATTTTTCAGTCATGTCGGGACAGAGCAACGGCTTCCTGGGTTTTAACCAGTACTCTAGGGTGTTAATGTGTCTTGCTCAAGAACACAACAATGTGCCCCCAGTGGGGATTGAACTCAGGACCTCTCGATTCGAGTTCCATGCTCTACCAAAAAGTCACTGCGCTCCACTAAATGAAAATCTGACTAGTTGTACTAACCTGAAGTTCATCATTGTCTAACAGCTCTCGACTTCTCCTCTGTAGGAACACAGCTCTGGAAAAGGGAAATAAAGAGTTTAAACTGTGACAATGAAGAACACACATGAAAACCAGAGGACCAATGGTCCTGTAAACGCTCACCTGAGATCTGCTGCATATACCAATAAACATGTATGAATATTATGGTATTTTATTCCAGTGCAGGGGCAGATGAAGCCCTTGGGCCATTTTCTTTTTTCTGAATCTTCAATATTCTGTCCATTTGCCAATTTCCTGCTGGCTTTTCCCTTCAAATGACATTTTAACAGTTTTCCCAATTCAAATGCATAGGCAACCCATGTTGACCTTGCCTTAAACTTGGTCAAGGTCATCACAGGGTCCTGATTTATATATACATTAAAGTACTTTAGCCATCGATGCTTCATGCCAAGTTTCCTTGAAATCAGTCTATTGGTTTCAGAGAAGAAGGTTTTTGATGGGTTTTTACCATATATGGGCATGGCGGCCATCTTTGTCATGTGACCTAGATTATTTATATACACATTGATTCACCCATTCTATAGATGCTTCACAAAAAATTTGGCTTTGATTGGCCAAGCGGTTTCAGAGGAGAAGACGTTTGAATATTATGGAAATATACATGTATATTGCTGCGGGGTGGGCGGCACATGAGCCCCTGGGGTCCAATTTTTTTCAGAATCATTAATATTCAGTCCTAATTCCCATTTCCTGCAAGACTTTCACTTTAAATTACATTTTAAAAGTTTTCCCCATTCCAATGCATTGGTGACCTATGTTGACCTTGCCATAAAATAGGTCAAGGTCATCACAGGGTCATGATTTATATACACAATGTAGTGCTTGAGCCATCAATGCTTCATGCCAAGTTTTGTTGAAATCGGTCCACCGGTTCTGAAGAAGAAGATTTTTGAAGGGTTTTTACCATATATGGGCATGGCGGCCATCTTGGTCATGTGACCTGGATTATTTATATACACATTGGTTCCCCCTTCCCATTGATGCTTCATGTAAAATTTGGCTTTGATTGGCCAAGCGGTTTCAGAGAAGAAGATGTTTGAATATTATGATAATATACATGTATATTGCCCCGGGGTGAGGGCGGATGAGCCCCTGGTGCCCAATTTTTTTCAGAATCATTAATATTCAGTCCTACTGCTCATTTTCTGCAAGATTTTTCCTTTAAATGACAATTTAACAATTTTTCCCATTCAAATGCAAAGGCGACCTATGTTGACCTTGCCGTAAAATAGGTCAAGGTCACCGCAAGGTCATGATTTATATACACATTGTAGTGCTTGAGTCATCGATGCTTCATGCCAAGTTTTGTTGAAATCGGTCCAGTGGTTCCGGAGAAGAAGATTTTTGAAGGGTTTTTACCATATATGGGCATGGCGGCCATCTTGGTCATGTGACCTGGATTATTTATATACACATTGGTTCCCCCTTCCCATAGATGCTTCATGTAAAATTTGGCTTTGATTGGCCAAGCGGTTTCAGAGAAGAAGATCTTTGAAAAGTGTGGACGACGGACGGACGGACGGACGGACGACGGACGGACGGACGACGGAGCATGGGTATACTATAAGCTCACCTTGTGAGCCTGACGGCTCAGGTGAGCTAAAAACAGTCTTGGGGTTTCTGACATGGTTCAAACTGGCTTGTACAATCACAGACGAAGGTTCAAAGCTTGAAGCTTTAAGATGAAGAGCAATTGAACTATCGGTGTGGCGAATACAAAGGTGCTGATCAGCTGTGCAGTTACTACACAGCTGATCTGATCTGCACCTTTGTTTTCACATAGGCTAAAATCTGGTTTTCTCACGAAGCGGATCACATTAATCTGAAACGATGGTTGCACCTTTTGCAGATTTCTGCATCCTAGTTAAATTATTATGTGGTGGATGAAAATGCAACATACATGTGTGCTGTTATTTTTGAAGAGTATATAATGTAATGCTTTTCCATGAAAAGCATTATAATCATGGAAAAAGGAAAATTTGTGTTACATGAAAAATACACATGTACATATGATACTGAAGAGCACTTTACAAGTTATACACATTGCAAACCAGTTATTCTGCAAACATACACTACAGATACAATAGACCTACTTTTTATCCTTCTACCTCCATTACATTTATCAATATGGCAAAACATTTTTTATTTATTTTCTCAGCAAAAAATCATGTGGTAAAGCGAAAATCAGGGATATGTGTAAAAGCTGTTTTTCTGCTGCCTAAATATTGTTAAATAATTCTCAAAAATCTTATGAAATTTTGAAACTTGAATGCATGTATGTATTTGAAAATAACTAAAAGGAGTATTTTATTATTTCTTAATTAACTTTCAAATGACACTTAAACGTAAGAATATGTTGACCAGGAAAAGCATGAAAAATTTCCTTGTAAGTAAGAATACATTTAAGTCTATGAAATTTTCAATGTCATGGAATTACTTTGACCTTTGACTCGTGCAACTCAAGTAATGCTATTCCATAAGACACATTATTTACTCAAGGAGCTTCAAAATTACCTGGATTCCTCTCTTAATTTCAGCAACAGTGGTTCCTCTTCTGATGGAAGCTACAAATAAGAGGAGATATGAGCAGCCTCATGGGAAAACCAACAATCTGCATAGGCAAAAACAAAGACGCAGATCAGCTTCGCGGTAACCGCGAAGCTGATCAGCGCCTTTGTTTTCGCTACTCTGGTAGTACAATTCCTCTTCTACTTAAATCCAAAATTTCAAGCTTCTAGCCTGCTTCTGTAGCTGTACAGGCCGGTTTGTGTCAGACCTGTTCGGAAACCACATTGTTGGTTTTCCCACGAGACGGCTCATATATTGTCAGATTATCTATCATAGACTATGCTGCTGTAAAAAGTTGACAAGTTGGCATCGTGAAAAGACATTTGCCTTTTGATTTATAATCCTTTTTTTTTTTTTAAACCAAAAACTTAAACAGAAAGGGTTTTAAATTCTTATTAAAAATTCGATATTTCAAATTAAATAATTGGCAAATGAAGAGTCATATAATTAAATAATTCCAATCTAGATAAGATTTCGTCATGGGATCTATGATGCCTAACTAATTAAAATGGGCCCTTTAAACTTTTCCTAAACCATACTTACCCGGTCATATATTCGGGGAAGGTGCCCTCTACCTGGATTATTCACACCTTTCCATTCCATATACAACCCGGTAAATGCATGAATCTCCTCGGCTTTAGCCTGTTCTACTGGTACTTTACCTGAAGGAAAATAAAATGTACAACTTTGTTTTGTCTACTTTTAATACAGTTTTACATACCTTTCAAGATTAAATCACCAGTGGGATGGGCCAAACAGTATGAGAAGGTGAGGAAAAATGGGAGCGTCCTAATAAATTACATGGAACACCTGCAAACAAAACTGTCTTGTCCCACATGTAATAAATTAATAATAATTGTCTTTATTTCAAGAGGATAACATATTTGGCAAATTGGCTATGCTCGAACCCAAAATAGTGAAAATACATACTATCACTTGTGTCCAGGTCCCGAGTTTATAAAACTTTTTTCATGCTCAGCTCAGCTGAGACTAAAATTTATCCTGCTCATAAATGTTAAAATGCCAACAATTGTTGGCATTTTAACATTTATTAGCAGGATAAATTACAGGCTTTGGCAATCTTAAAACAGAAATTTCAACCAATTTTGGTTATTTCAGAGATTATAAGCAGTTTAAATTTCATGCTCAGCTGAGTTGAGCTTGAAAAAAGTTTTATAACCTCAGGGCAACACTATGGTGAATGCTGGTGATGCAACATACTGCATTACTGCAGCCCGAGTTGACTCGGATGAGGTGTGACATGGGGTTAAAAGGAAAAGGAAGTGACTCGGCATCCTGTACCAAATCCCCCGTGTCCAGCAATGCCAGATCCCGAGTTTAGCAGTTTGATGGTTGTATAAAAATGTTAATTATTATAAATATTATCATGTAACTAAACGAGGTATAGTCAGAAAGATCCTGGACTGTTCTTGGTGTGCTATTTGTTTTCAAAGGAGAAAGACATTACTTTGCAAACTAGTAGGAAAAACATTTTTCTTCACAACAATATATGCTTTGAGGGGCTTTTTGATCAAACCACCAAAATTGTAGGACTCAGTATGGCCACTAACATGGTATGGAGCACTTTGACGTTAACAACGTTCATACATGAGCTTGGCAGTCATAACGTCCCGACATGACCATTGCTGTTGACTGGGACGTAAAGCATCAATTCAAACAAACAAACAAAGCAGATATATCTTTTAAATCAGTCCGATGTGTAATAATCAAACTCAGCAGATAAAGAAATTATGTTCAACATGCGTGACCTTGAATTGTCATTTGCTGTTTCAAATTTCACAACATGTTTTCATAGGAATATCTATTTTCAGTGATATCTCATTGATTGGTACGGCTCAAATTATTCGAACAACATGAATTTTGCGAACATTAGAAAATGAAACATTGGTAATATCAGGACTGGCTAAGTGACTGTTCATCATAAAGCCACTGCCTATCTAGCAATGTAGCAATCAAACCAAAACAAAAATCTAATTCAGTTTGTGACATGTGTTCGAGTAGTCAAGATGATATTGTTAGAGAGTTAGCAGTCACAAAAAAAGGACAAATATGAACAAGAACGACCCATGATCAATGAAATATTGGACGAGTTCCTTGAGAGATCTGGACGATTCACGAAATCAGTCTAAACAAAATTATGCACACCAACTTGATCGCGTGATAGTATACAGTTGAGAAGTTATATTACTAATTACAGACCGGTGTCGCTAACTTGCATCTGCTGCAAAACCTTAGAGCATATTATAGTGAGCAACATAAATAAGCATCTTTCCCTTGAAAATATTCTTGCTGACTGTCAGCATGGTTTCCGTAGTCAGAGGTTTTGCGAGACCCAGCTGGTTCAGTTCTTTCATGACATGGTTAGTAACCTTGATCGAGCTCTGAACCGGGGTCACAGACAAACGGATGTGATAATCATGGATTTTGCAAAGGCCTTTGACAAGGTACCACATAAGAGGTTACTATACAAACTGCGCTACTACGGGATTAGAGGATCTACTCACAAGTGGATCGCTTCATGGCTCTCTGAGCACTATCAAAAAGTGGTGTTAGATGGCCAAGCCTCAGATCCAGTCCCGGTCTTATCTGGAGTCCCCCAAGGATCGGTCTTGGGAACGGTCCTTTTCTTGATATTTATTAACGAACTTCCGGACAATATCAGGTCATCTGTTCGACTCTTTGCAGACGATTGTGTTTTGTATAGGAACATAAATTCACTCACTGATTGCCAGATTCTACAAGAAGACCTGAATAGCCTTGCACAATGGGAGACCGATTGGCAAATGAAATTCAACGTTGCCAAATGTCACTCAATGAGGGTGACACAGCACCTCCCTAGCAATCAAATACATTTCAACTACTCTCTACATCAGCAAACTCTGGAACAGGTTTGATACGCCAAATACCTTGGACTTACTATCACTGACGACTTGGAATGGGGTCAACATATTTCAGAAATTTCTTGTAAAGCAACTAAGACATTGGGTTTTCTTCGGCGCAATTTGGCTCTTGCACCTCGGCACACAAAGGAAGTTGCATACAAAACATTGGTTCGTCCTCAGCTTGAGTATGCAGCTCCTATTTGGCATCCCTATAATGAAACTGAGATAAAAAAGGTGGAGAAAGTACAGAAGACAGCAGCCATGTGGACCTGCAGGCGATGGCATAACAGGAGTAGCGATGATGATAATATGTTGGACAAAATTGAGTGGCCATCCCTGGAGGACGCAGGGTGGAGTCTTCCTTAACTTTCTTTTACAAGATTCACTCTGGTACAGTGTCTCTTGATTGTTCTCCCCATCTTGCTAAATTAAAAATTTAGCACCCACCCAACACCTGAGATGATGATCAGAAATTGATCGACTCAGTATATGAAGATATAATACCAATGTGCCACTTCGGCTTCAGGGCCTTAATTTCAGAATTGTTATCAATTATGCACATAAAACAAAACAAGAAAATGCAGGGGCGGATCCAGGATTTCTTAAAAGGGGGTTCAAATGTAGAAAAGGGGGGTTCGTTTGCTTAATTTCACACAAATTTTCTTAAAATATCCCATGAAAATGAAATTATTTTGGTCCAGAGGGGGGTTCGAGCGAACCCCTTGAACCCCCTCTAAATCCGCCACTGAAATGTAGTGCCAGACTCCGAGCCATTCCTGGTAGGCTAGGCTCAGAATCCAGCAATGCCGGACACGGAGACACTGAGGCTATTGGTCCGGTAATGGATGCCGAGACACTTCCAAATGAAAACTTTGCAAGGGTTCCACAATACGCAAGCAATCTTTAAAAGCTTGTTTCTATTCCATTGCTGATTTTGATTCAAATGGGAAAATATGGTTAATTGTTGCAGTTGACTTGCTGGTTCCTGTCTGCCTTGTAATTTCAAGGTGGCTCAGGTGGGAAGGTGCAGAACATGTTCAACCATGCAGCGATCAGGCAACCTACTTTTCTTTCTTTCCACAAACTTTTTGAGTGACTTTCGCCACTCCATTGCAAAACCCCGGCCTTTGCTCTTAGCTGTCAGAGTCATAATAAAGTCTTATGCGCTCGCATTTTGTTGCAATTCCTTTAATTAAGCGCAATTTGTTTATTCTTTCTTTTTGTTTACGTCCTCCATCTTTGATTTTTCCCACAATTTGTAACGACCGCTTTCATTGGTCATTTCTGTGCGTTGGAGATATTGGAGTAAACCGTACCGAAACATTGAGGTACGTTTGAGTACCATTGTATTTAGTGATGTTTTAATATTGCAGTTAAAATTTGAAGTGCTCATACTGTAAAAGGTTTTTCTTAATATATGCATTAAATGGTTGAAAACTTGATCATTTTTATATATATGTTTATATCTAGGTTCATTCATTCATTCATTCATTCATTCATTCATTCATTCATGACCATTCATTCATTCATTGTCAAGTATATTGCATTCATGATTCATTTTTACCATTTCACAAGATAACATGAAGTGCATCGTTGGCAGAAGATTAGCTGTTGGCAGTGTAACGTTGGCCCTACGTTAGGCCAACGTTGGCCCATTTGTGACACGAATTCTTATGGGTTTAATTTTGACTGCAAAATAATACTTAAACATTGACAACCCTTATTTTGAAGGTATGGTCAATCAAATTTATCTACTTGAACTACAGTTGAACAAAGCCAATACCACAGATACCGAAGCCCCCTTTTTAGATTTACATCTTTCTATTGCAAATGGATTTGCTTCTTCTAAAATTTATGATAAGCGCGATGACTTTGATTTTGATATAGTAAATTTTCCGTTTTAGGATGGTGACGTTCCTCGCCGTGCTTCTTCTCATTTCGCAACATTTTTGCTAGAATCTGCAATCATGTTACGGACTTCAACGCTCGAAATAAATGTTAAACGGCAAAACTTCTCCAGCAGGGGTATCGGTATCATAAACTTCGAAAAACATTTTCTAAATTTTATAGTAGACACTATGAATTGATTTCCAAATTTAGTGTTGGGTTAAATAAAAAGCCTAATCAGTGACCCTATAGATCTGGCAACATGGGGCCAGAGCCAATTTCGGCAATTTCACTGATTTCAACTGGAATGTCAATACATAGACAGGTAAATCAAAATAGAGCCAAACGATCAAAAATGTTAGATGAATGTATCTAATTTGAGCATAAATTTCTGAGAAATCAGAATATCATCACTGATCTCAAAGGACCAAAAAGAAAATATTATCTGCACTATGGATGAACAAAGCCAAAACCACAGATACCGAAGCCCCCTTTTTAGATTTACATCTTTCTATTGCAAATGGATTTGTTTCTTCCCATTTACGATGAGCGCGATGACTTTGATTTTGATATAGTATTAAACAGTTAATACGCTTTTACGTGAGGGCCTTTCGGAACCAGATTTTTATGGCGATTTGGTTTACAAATTTAAGAAAGTTAAAGGAAGGAAGGATTTTTTTCTTTTGAGTTCAGAAAAAATCATTACACGTTACAGACATTTGATAGGCTAACTAACATTGTGCCAACTTAAATTCAACGTTGACCCAACGTTGAATCAACATTATCAGTACACTTTGTCATCTGATTGCCCAAAGAGAATCTCCAGTCCTTGAGGCTGGAGACGCCGGTTAATCCCTTCCGTTCTTCTACGCCATTTTTTTTTATATATGAGCCGCCCAAAACCAAAAAATGTGGTTTTGAACAGGTCCGACACAAACCGAGCTGCACAAACACAGAAGATGGTTAGAGGCTGGAAATTTTGGATTTAGGAAGAAGAGGAATTGTACTATCCCTGTAGCGAAAACAAAGGCACTGATCAGCTTCGCGGTTACCGCAAAGCTGATCTGTCTGCGTCTTTTTTTAAATTCAGTTTTACGTCCCTTTCAAGACCATTTCATCTCATATGAGACGGGCCAATCACTAGGTGGGCGAAAACGGGAACATCCCGAGAAAAACAACCTAGCACACCCGCATGCAGAACTCGGCTTGTCTCACATGTGGCCAGTGCGGGGCTCGAACCCGCACCAGACACAGCGGTGAGATGATCGGGTGATTAAGAAACAGTGCTCTTAACCGCTCGGGGCCGCTCGATCTGCGTCCTTGTTTTCGCATATGTAAATTGTTGGTTTTCTCATGATGCGGCTCATATATATACTAATATTTTTAACTAGGTTACCTATTTATTTATTTATTTATTTATTTATTTATTTATTTATTTATTTATTTATTTGACATCCATGGTTTCTAACTATTTTTGCATCAAAGTACATATTTGCCCCACAATACTTCATTAATATACGTTTGTGCCATTATTTCATATATTGTATATCTCAAAAGGAACAACGAGAATTAATGTAATTTTTCAACAAGGCAGTCAATACAAAGACTAGTATTTTCCAAACGGGGTCAAAAATAAATTTTGGTTAGAAAATGTATCTAAACCGACAATAAATTTCTGATTTCTCAGAATATCCTCGCTAATCTCAAAGGACAAAAATGAAAATATTATCTGCACTGTGGATGATGTACGGGGAGACTTTTAGGGCCGCCACACGGCACAACACCAGCTGCAGTAATAGCAAATAAAAAAATTAAAACTGAGATCCTTTAAGAGCAGTGAAACATATTGATAAGAAAGGTGATGGACCATTACATGGTTTCCGCTACTGAGGCCTCTTCAGTGATCCTATAGTTTTGGCAACATAGAGCAAACGAGAATCATTGTAATTTTGCGACTTTCAACAGGGCGGTCGATACAAACACTAGTATTATCCAGATGGGGCCAAATATATTAAATCTTGGTCAGAAAATGTATCTACACCGACAATAAATTTATGATTTCTTGGAAAATCCTCGTTGACCTCAAAGGACCTAAAAGACAAAAAATCTGTACTATGGAGGATGTACGGGAGACTTTTAGGGCTGCCGCACGGCACAACACCAGCTGCAGCAATAGCAAATAAAAATTAAAACTGAGATCCTTTATGAGCAGTGAACATATTAATGAGAAAGGGGATGTGCCATACCATGGTTTCAGCTACTTAAGCCTCGTCAGTGACCCTCTAGATGTGGCAACATGAGCCAACGAGAATTACTGTTATTTTGCAACTTTCAACAGGACAGTCGATGCAAAGACTAGTATTATCCAAATGGGGTCAAATATATCAAATCTTGGTTAGAAAATGTATCTAAACCGGCAATAAATTTCCGATTTCTCAGAATATCCTCGTTGATCTCAAAGAACCAAAAAGAAGATATGATCTACACTATGGATAAGACTTTTTAAGGCCGCCACAAGGCACAACGCCAGCTGCAGTAAGAAGTAACTGTTATTAAACAAATTGACCAAATTTAGATTACTGCAATTATTACCAAAAATTAAAAGCATTTAGCAAAACACCTGGACAGGAAAGAGAGCCAAAGCTACTGAGATTGACAGGTCCTTTGAATATAACAGTAAAGGTAGTGTTTGAGCTTGCTTACACCGCTACCGTAAATACTTGATATTTTAGGAGAGTTTATGCATTTGAACTAGACCATTATTATCATCACCATTATGATTGCAATCACCATCAACATCATCATCAACAACATAATGATTTTCACAACAGATTTCATTATTTTCTACCTATTTTGTAAAGATTTCTCCTGTAAAAATCAATACTTCATTTGACAGCGTTTATGGTAAGACCACTGTTATGTTTTAATGTCAATCACCTTGGTCTCTTTGATGTTTGAATTTTTAACGGGATAGGCCACTTCCCTGTCGGACTATTTTTGTTTTCTGGCCGCCTGGTTTGCTAAATAATTTCATTTTTGTAGTATATTGGGCATACGTGCATGCATAGCAGATGGGCGACTGTTTCCAGCCATATAGTAGCTAGATGCTTTAAGGTTAATACTACATATACTCTTTTTATGATATTTAAATGGCTGAAGAGAGTTCTAACCCGTAGGCGTATTGTCGGCTGCGTTCCAAAGACTGAAAAAATGAAGGGATACATGATATTTTCTTTCTTGAGGAATTAAAAGTAACGTTAACAAGCCATTGTTTAGCCAGGATTGATAATAATATTAGATCATGGTTTATAAAGTATTGAATGTCGTCTGAGCTTGCTGCAGAATAGAAAAGAGAGCTGTCGTCGGCGAAGAGGTGTGTAAAAACTAAGAAGAGAATCTGCTATATCATCGACACAAATCAGGAAAAGTAGCGGACCTAGGACAGATCTCGAGCCCTGTGGGACGGCTTACATAAATGCCTGCAGTCTCATGTGCCACATTAAGGAATCCAATATTCTGGCTGAACAGCACTTACTATAATGGATTTTGCCAAAACATTTTACAAAGCTCCTATACAAACTCTGTTGTTTACGGTATGAACAAGGAATCACTTGCACTGGATCTCTGACTTCCTACGCCAATGTACACAATTTGTAGTCCTTTAAGGTGAAAAATCGGACACTGTACATGTACCATCCGGCGTCCCCCAATAGCCCTAGGCCCAATTCTCTGTTTAGTTTACACTTATTTCTTTTCTGGATACCTGAAACATCGTACTCCTTTCTCACTGCTCTTGGGATCTCATCTTTATTTTTCTCTACGGCTATTTTCAGATGACAGTATCATCTACAAAGAAAGGTACAAGTAGGCAAAGATCATTTTAGTCAGGACGCAAATCCATTTTAGTTAGGACGCAGGAAATCCATTTTAGTCAGGACGCAAAAGATCTCCAAACGAACCTCAATGTGGCAGCAAGATGGAAACATGATTGGTTTATGTGCTTCCATCCAGAAAAAAGTAACATACTCAGTATAGCCTAGTATCTCTACAAAAAGAACTATCAGTTTTGCGAACAAACTTCATGACCACATTCTCGAAGAAACAGTCTCCACAAAATAACTAGGTGTCACATTACTGTCATTTCTGAAATGGGGCAAAAAACACACCAACAATACAACCTCCAAAGATAACCAGACCCAGAACTTTCTTAAAAGAATCCTGAAAAATAACTCGCAGATAATCAAAGAACATGCATATAAAGTTTTCGTTAGATCAAAACTGGAAATCTCACCATGTATCTGAGATCCCTCGCAAACCAAAAAATTAAATAAAACATAGACAATTCAGCGGCGTTCCGCTAGATTTACATGTGAATGGTATCACAATACCAGCTCTGTCACAGATATGCTAGAAGATTTTAACTGGCCATATGATCCAAGTTCACAGACTCGTCGTGTTAATGTGAAACAATTCATTTTCAAGCTGCAGTATATATCCCACAGATCTTCTTTTCCACGAAGATAACCGGACGAGACAACCAAATATTAACTGCACATTCGGGCTGAAAAAATACATATAAACTGTCATTTTAATTATCCATGAGCCATTGTTCAATTGAATCAACTACCAATATCTGTATTAATTTTCGAGACAGTGCATGGAATGCTTCAAGTGTCTCCTTATTGTACAAGATGCAATAAGCTGCATTTAAAGTCCTTCTTTACTAACCGTGATCATATAATAGATTTTATACAAATTTTAATTCACTCTCTAAAGCCATGTTAATGCTACTTTAGGACAAATAGTCATCTTATCTTTCCAACCTCATGCGCATGGCTGATAATCCTTGTTAATATAGAGGGCCACATTATTCCAAAGAAGAAGAAGAAGAAGATGGATGGGTGTGTCGGTGGGTAGGTAGGTAGGTAGAGGGAAGCGCAGTGGCACAGTGGTTGAACATATCGACTCCGAATCAAGATGTCCTGAGTTCGATCCCCATCTACTGGCTCCTTGTGCAAGGCACACTAACTCCCCACAGTACTGTTGAATACCCCGGAAACGGTGGCTCCGTCCCGACATGACTGACAAATTGTTGACTGGGACGTTGAACTTCAATACAAACAAACGGCAAAAACAAACAAACAAACAACCGTGTTGAGCCAGACGCATTTCGGTTAGGTTCATCATTAAAACGTGCAAGTGGGTGTTTTAGTGGACCGGGCACGTGTTCTATTTTAGTTATTTCCCCTTGGCGCCTATGACACTTCCGGTGGAGTAAAATATCAACAAAAACGTTTTCCAAACCATTTTAGGCGAAGAAATACACAAGCAACATTTGCAATATGGAGATAAGCACAGAAATAAGCCAAAAAATAAGGGTGAGGTTTCTGTTGCGATGTATTTTGGTCGATCATAAAATGAGATTTTTTTGTTGCTGTTTGTGGTCCTGTGGGTGGGGTATTGATTTTATTAGGTACCCTGAAAACCTTGGTCTATGTGTTCAAGCATAAATATTCAAGTTTATATATGTTGTTTTTTCTAACCCTGTCAACAGTTTATCACCTCATTGGACCCGTAACTGGCTTTATTGTGAAATAATCCCACTTTCAACAGCCTTGCTGTTGGGCTGGAAGCGGGTCAACTCGGCCCGATACCAACTCGGCCTGTGAGTCAACTCGGCCTTGGGTCAACTCGGCCGGGTCAACTCGGCCTATTACAGGTGGGGTATTTTATAAGTGCATGATGCTTTGATATATTAATAATGATTTTAGGTCGATAAATATCCTAGATACGTGACACTGGCTATCCGCACGAGGGTCGTGCCGATAACACCGCTTATCGGCACGACCGTCATGCGGATAAGCGGCGTTATCCGCACGACAGGGAAATCGATATCCAAATGTTAAAAATGTCTAGAAATGGATACATTTTAAGTTGATAAATATATTACACTGGCTTCAAAACTGAAACAGAATATTACACATGCAGGAATTTTTTACTTTTTAATTAACAAAATTGTAATTTTGCTGAAATTGGCTTACCTGTGAATTTACCTGTAAAAATCAGTCATGCTTACATGCGTAAATGAGAAAGAAATTATGTCAATTATCGTAACCTAAATATTAAAAAAATTGTGGTAAGGTAATCCAAAAGAATAAACAGCCTTTGATTTTAACAATGAAGTGTGGAAACATTTCAGTTACACAATTAAATAATTGCAATGATTATATTTTTTCTCCGTCTGCTATGATTCAGTTTGCATCAGCTGGATATATCAAATCAAACTAGTTTTCTTAGTCATAATTAACAAAAATGTTAATTTCGAATGTATTTCTATATAGCTAAAACCATAATTTATTTATTTAATGACAAATTAATAGTTTAATGCATTCATAAGCTTGTAAGAAAATCTTATACTCCCGTCGTGCCGATAGCCAATACCTGTAGCATTGGCTATCCGCACGACGGTCGGGCCGATAACGCCGCTTATTGGCACGACCGTCGTGCGGATAACGCCGCTTATCGGCACGACCGTCGTGCGGATAGCCTCAGCCTAGATACGTACACAGAAAATATAGGATGGCATTAGTTTTAGTATTACAAACAGATCAACATTGAGCAAAGGCAAAAAGCCCATAGGGTGTAAACTGTCTACAGGGTGACGAGAATGCAAGTTAATCAGTTTTAATATAAGGCGTTGACTTATCAGTGTATAATAGTATATAATAGTGTTCACACCTAAAACAGCACAGCAATTAAATAAAGCGTGGTTAATTTTTGGTTACACCCAATTGCAGCGGTAGGTCTACGTGTATAGTCAATGGTATGATTAACATATTTTAATTCTCATGTATTGTGACGGGATAGCCTCCCTTGGAAATATGCAAATTTCAAATTCGAGACTTTGTGAATCGAGTAAGTGTTGGGTATATAGCGCAGTAAACCACCCTTGGTGGGTGAGCATGCTTTTCCACTGACGGGGTTTGCTGTGGCTTGTCTCGGCTGCACGTTACATTTGGTGGCAGCGGTGGGATGATGACAACTGCTAGAACGGAGTTGCCTTACCCATGTAGTCCCCAGGCCAAGACTCGGGACGAGTCTTCTCGGAGGGGGAAGTAATGTGACGGGATAGCCTCCCTTGGAAATATGCAAATTTCAAACTCGAGACTTTGTGAATTGAGTAAGTGTTGGGTATATAGCGCGGTAAACCACCCTTGGTGGGTGAGCATGCTTTTCCACCGACGGGGTTTGCTGTGGCTTGTCTTGGCTGCACGTTACAGTATATTATGGAAGAGACGCTTGAAAATAACTGGTTAAAATGAGAATTATATTCAATCAAATGCCTTATATCTGTTTTACTTGGTTTAACCATATACTTAAATATATAAGGCCGAGTTGACCCGGCCGAGCTGACCCGGGCCGACTTGACCCGAGGCCGAGTTGACCCGGATTCGTTGGGCTAGCTCTTTAGAGACATGGTTAGAGTGGTCGCTTGTCACGAAAGAGATCCGGATTAAATCCCGGCTAGGGACATGGACTCTTTCGCCTAAAATACTTCTTTGGCAACGAGGTAAATTAAACGGTAGGGGCGCAGTGTGTGGCATACATGTGTATGGTCTTTGTGGAATTCAGAATCAAAATAGTTTACTGGTGAAACGTCAAACTGACAATACCACACCAGGGGAGCTTGTGGATGCAGGGGTAATGTAAGCAGCATTACTTTGTGTTCTCTGCTGGGAATACTGCTCTCAAGTTATTAATTTCACTTCTCCACTACCAAGCCCTCAAAGATAAAGTGTGGAGGAATATTGTGAAATAAGGCCACTTCCAACAGCCTCGCTGTTGGGCTAGCTCTTTATCAACATGGTTAGAGTGGTCGCTTGTCACGCAAGAGATCCGGGTTTGATCCTGGCTAGGGACATGGTCTCTTTCTCCTAAAATACTTCAGCTTTTTCAAATTTCCTAAAATTTTGAACTGCTGTATGGCGTAATCTTCGAAATTCGGGGCAATTCGAAATTCGTGGTAATTTGTGTTTTTCAAAATTTTTCTCTCTGTGGGAAGTCTTCTGTGAAGTTTTCAGCCCCAGTTGATACTTTGATGTTTGCACTTTAAGATGGTATAAAGATTGTATTTAGACATCAATGTTGTGCAAGTCCACAAGCATTTATATTAGCACACTATTTTTTTTTAGATAGGAACAAAAGTAAATTCTTAGTAAAATGTAGTCCCTAAGATTAAATTCAGCCCAAACACAAGCCAGACAGAATAAATTATTTTAATTACCATGTCTACTTTGGGAATTTCCGCCACTACAAATTCCTGAAAATTAGGCTGTTCTGGTACCACTGGATGATTTTATTTTGAGCTTTGTTTACTACTACACTGAATTTAGAAAGGACTTTTGGCCTGGCTAAAAATCCTACCATAGAGATTCTAATAAAGGATACCTACGGTATGTTGACACATGAAAGTGATCAATTTCTCAATTCTGTTTTGGTACAGCATATGTCACTGCATGTGTACAAGAACTGTTGTGAACCTGAAATTTTAGAGAGAGCTGCATATTACATCTAAACATTAACTACACCGAATTTCGAAGGTACCATCATATATGAAAAGAGCAATGTTGGAATTTTACCTAATAATGTTTGTTTATCACATTAATTATTTATTTAACTTTCAAATGACACCAAAATCAGGAATATTTGTTGACCAGAAGAGACAGAATATTTTTTCTTGCAAGCATGAAAATACATGGAAGTCTATGGAGTTTTCCAAAGGTGGCAAATAATTACGTCCGCTGACTGTATGACACCGTCTCCTTCATTCCCATCTATCTTCATAATACTGAATCGATCAATTTCTGATCGTCATATCAGGTGTGGGGTGGGTGCTAAATTTTGAATTTAGCACAAGCACGATGGGGAGAACATTGGGGATGGGCCATTAAAACTATTTACAAGAAGCTAAACAGAGGCATACTAAAATGTATACCTCTGAACCCCTGACCTGTCTAAATAAGAGCCTTGAATTCTTCAGCAGTCTTTGATGAGACTACTGAAGAGGGAAGACTATTCCTTGTTTTAAGAGTTTTGCATCAGTGACTGTCAGCGATACTTTGGCCAATAACAAGTAGTGTCTTTTGAAAAGCTGGAAAAATCTCCCTCCTAAAGAAAAAATCTACCTCCTTGAAATGTTATAGGTCTTAAAATGCCCGCGGAAGTTGCATGCTAATTTGGTCAAAAAGCTGCTTTTTCGAGCAATCTCCCTCTCAGAATTTTCAGGAAGTTGACAAATCGGACAACACCCTCAATACAGAGTTTATTGTGCAGAGATATGTGCTGTGCAGAGATATGTGCTAAAGAATAAAAGTAAAACATTTAAGTGAGCCTTAAAAGAAATGACAGTGAAGAATGAAATAGTGTAAAAAAAAAAAAAAAAGAAAAAAAGAAAAATCAACCATATCATTTGGTTCAGGTTACCTGTTTTTCCAGTACTTATTTATTTATTGCCTTTTTTAGCTCACCTGAGCCGTTAGGCTCACAAGGTGAGCTTATAGGATGGCCATGATCCGGTGTCCGTCCGTCGTCCGTCCGTCGTCCGTCCGTCCACAATTTCAAAGATCTTCTCCTCTGAAACCGCTTGGCCAATCAAAGCCAAATTTTATATGAAGCATCAATAGGAAGGGGGAACCAATGTGTATATAAGAAATCCAGGTCACATGACCAAGATGGCCGCCATGCCCATATATGGTAAAAACCCTTCAAAAATCTTCTTCTCCAGAACCGGTGGACCGATTTCAACGAAACTTGGCATGAAGCATTAATGGCTCAAGCACTACAATGTGTATATAAATCATGACCCTGTGGTGACCTTGACCTATTTTACGGCAAGGTTAACATAGGTCGCGAATGCATTTGAATGGGGAAAACTTTTAAAATGTCATTTAAAGTGAAAGTCTTGCAGGAAATGGACAGTAGGACTGAATATTAATGATTCTGAAAAAAATTGGACCCCAGGGGCTCATGTGCCCCCACCCCGGGGCAATATACATGTATATCTCCATAATATTCAAACATCTTCTCCTCTGAAACCACTTGGCCAATCAAAGCCAAATTTTATGTGAAGCATCAATAGGAAGGGGTAACAAATATATATATAAAAAATCCAGGTCACATGACCAAGATGGCCGCCATGCCCATATATGGTAAAAACCCTTCAAAAATCCTCTTTTCCAGAACCGGATGACCGATTTCAACGAAACTTGGCACGAAGCATCGATGGCTCAAGCACTACAATGTATATATAAATCATGACCCTCTGATGACCTTGACCTATTTTACGGGAAGGTCAACATAGGTCACCAATGCATTTGAATGGGGAAAACTTTTAAAATGTCATTTTAAGTGAAAGTCTTGCAGGAAATGGACAGTAGGACTGGATATTAATGATTCTGAAAAAAATTGGACCCCAGGGGCTCATGTGCCTCCACCCCGGGGCAATATACATGTACATGTATATTTCCATAATATTCAAACGTCTTCTCCTCTGAAACCGCTTGGCCAAACAAAGCCAAATTTTATGTGAAGCATCTATAGAATGGGGGAATCAATGTATATATAACTAATCTAGGTCACATGACCAAGATGGCCGCCATGCCCATATATGGTAAAAACCCATCAAAAATCATCTTCTCTGAAACCAATAGACTGATTTCAAGGAAACTTGGCGTGAGGCATCGATGGCTAAAGTACTCCAATGTATATATAAATCATGACCCTGTGATGACCTTGACCAAGTTTATGGCAAGGTCAACATGGGTTGCCTATGCATCTGAATTGGGAAAACTGTTAAAATGTCATTTGAAGGAAAAAGCCAACATGAAATTGGCAAATGGACAGAATATTGAAGATTCTGAAAAAAGAAAATGGCCCAAGGGCTTCATCTGCCCCTGCACTGGAGTTAAATACCATAATATTCAAACATGTTTATTGGTATATGCAGCTGATCTCAGGTGAGCGTTTACAGGACCATTGGTCCTCTGGTTTATTCATTCCGTTTTCATTCCTTTTTAAAGATCATTTCAATCATAATCATATGAGACGGACCAGTCAGTACTTGGGGCAAAAACAAGAGTACCCTTAGAAAGAACACCCGGCACACCGGTAAGCAGAACTTTGCTTGTCTCACATGTGCCCTGTATAGGGGATGTTGAATGATTAAAGCTGATGAATGAATAAAGACTAAAATTTGCTTGTATATTTCAGTCTGCTATCAAGGCAAAGCTGATTGAACTTGGAGCATATGTGGGTGAGTAACAGTGATGATAGTGAAATGAGCAATGTCATGAGAAAACCAACAATGTGGTTTCTGAACAGGTCCAAACACAAACCTGACGGTAAAGCCACAGACGATGACTAGAGGCTTGAAATTTTGGATTTAGAAAGAAGAGGCATCATACTTCCTATGAAGCGAAGACAAAGCTGCTGATCAGTTCGCAGTATATGTTTTAGCATATGCAAAATGTTGGTTTTCTCATAAATGTGATAGTATAGAAGTACTGCTATGTAGTATTGAGGTACAGGTCAACCTTATTATAGGACTACCTTAAAAACAGGCAGTGTTACATGTATCTGTGAAGCCTTGTTATGATGAGATAACTCTCAATAAGCATAACTAAATTGGGAGCTATGACATTGTTGTGATATATTAGAATTAGAAACTGCATTATAGTGAGGCACATTAAAACTTATGAGGTTGAGTTGTAAATACATGTAAATACATGCATAAAACAAGTGGTGAAAAAAAGGTAAAAGTAAGCAATGCTGAAGCAGGGAAATTTTACACTGGCTAACCCAATGCCAAATTTAGCAAGTGACTTTCCATCAGGAAAACATGTCCGTGCCATGTATACCCCCTTAAACCCCACTTTAATATAGTAAAACTGGGGTATGCAGGGGTATACCTATTTTTCTTATTTTTGCTCCATAACAGAGATTGTGGGTACTTGTTAGAACCGCCTCGCCGAGGCGATTCTAACGTGTACCCACAATCTATGTTTTGAGCAAAAAAAAAGGAAAAATATCAAAAGATTTCTAGTGAAAATTTTTAATTTTTACAACATAGAAAAATTCAGTATATTGCATGGGCATGTTTTCGTAAATTCGTAATGTATGCTCTTGCCATTCTATTTCACACTAATTCTTCGAGTTGCATCTAGGTCAGTATAGTTGAACAATGGAATGTTTCCCAGTCTACCATGATTCATAGCAAAGTTTAGACTGGCAACCATCGTTAAATTTAATGTTTTATTTTTACAAAAATGAAAAGCTAAATACATGTATGATAAATCATCAGGTATTCTTAATGCAATCTTCTAGACATTCTTGAAGAGATAAGAAAGATAACTCACTGGCAGAAAAAGTCTTATCCTTGTAATTTTTCTTTGTAAACAGTATAGAGGTAAAACATAATGAACATACGACGGGATGCTTTCTAAGCAAATTGGTTAAGGCCTAAAAGGGACCATGGGCCCCGATATAAAATGGTTTTGTTTGATTTTTACTATAGATCCCGATCCAATTTTTGGTATCAGATTTTTTTCTACAATAATTCCTAGAATTTGGTCAATGATTTGATTTGATTCTCATTTATGACGTCATTGAACAAATTTCAAGTCATAAAATAATGTTTTGTATGCAATTTTATTGTTAGTTTTTATTTGATTCTTTAAGAAGTGATATAAATTGTGAAATTAATGTTATTGCCGACTCTGTTTTGTGCAAATTTACTCTGTTAATGTAGTAGAAAAAAATCCGGTACCAAAAAGTCAAACAAAACCTTTTTATATCGGGACCAAGGAAGCACCCAGTATATTTGGCCAACTGCAAATACAATGTAGTACATGTACCTATTAAATAATCACCCTCTGACTAAAGACACATGTCGAGACTGAAAAATGCTGACTGTCACTCACCTAAACGACAGCTCTGGTTTTCATTTTCTAGATGATGAGTTGCCAGACTATATCATGGTTATGGTGGCGAACAAGAAAACACAACAACAGATGACAGATGATCTCAACCTGTTTCTGGGGGTCAATACCGAGAAATTCACTACTTGGTAGGTCTTCATTATTATACTACTTACTAGTGAAAAATTATTGACTGGGCTACAAAATATACTGACAAAGTGTTAAAACGGATCAGATGACAAAGTTGGCATCATTAGATTGTATGTATACTTTCTACTTCTCAGTTTAATGTGTATGATATTATATTAAACCCTGCCCAAACAGAATCTTGGCAGCTTAAGAGAATTGCAAAGTTGGTATATGTAGGAAGACCTGTGTTTTAAATGGACTTAGACATCTTGAGACTGAATTTGATTGCAAAAAGAAAAAGAGATCACTATGTTTCAACATCAAGTATTATGTAGTTTCTCATAAAATCTGATTGGTGCCACTGGTGGACTGATAGATGTACACATTTAATATTATAGGGATCAAACATGATTTTCCATTCATTAACATTCGCTAGGTCCCGAGGGGAGTGTTAAAAACAGAGGGCGTAGCCCGAGGTTTTTCAACACTTCCCAAGGGACCTAGCGAATGTTAATGAAAGACAAAATCATTTTTGATCGCTATTATTGCATAAATTCTGCAGAAACGAAAGAAATAAGGTGCAGAAATGAAAGAAATATGGTGCACTATATATATTTTACAGCCTCATCACATTTTTATACGCGTAAAAGATTTCGTTTTTATGCTCGTTCCGGGCGGACTTCAGTTTCTCATTACTAGCACGTGTTTTGCGTGGCACCCGGTAACGAGCATAAGTAAAAGCCATGTATTAACAGCACGTGCGCGCGTGAATTGCAATATTAATGAATGGCTTTCTCTTCATTAATAAACGGCTGTTAATATCGTGTGGCACGGGTATTTATGCAATAATAAGTCTTGAAGTTTGCTTTGTATAAAATTTACTGTTCAAAAGCATGAGTCTGAAATAATCTTGCAAATTATAATACTCATAAAAATCTTTATCATATGACATCACTGTTTTCTAGTGGATAATATCATGTAATAAAAAGTGTTATGACTACAGGTGTCTTTTGAGGGAATGCGTAACATCATTGACAACATCCGTAACAATGTCAATTCACTTTGAAAGCGATAAAATCTTATTTTAAAAGTCATGTGATAAAGCAAATCTTACACTTGTGGTGATTTCGTATGAAATTTATTTAACTCCCTGAAGGCTTGTTCAATAAATTTCATGTGAAATGACCACTTGTGTAAGATCCTCTATGTATTTCAGGCTCCACAGTCTATTAAAGAAACTCCAGTCTATAAACTCCAATGATCCTCCACCTCCAGCCAAAGAAAAACACAAACAAAAACATGAGAAATCTGGTAAACATGACAAACACGATAAAACAGATAAACATGAAAAAGGTGACAAACAAGATAAGTCAGACAAAATTAAAAGTGTTAAAAGAAAAAGAAGTCATTCCGAAAAAACTAAATCCACTGACTCAGGAAAACATCATAAAAAGACATCAGGGGATGTAAGTGCAGCAGATTCTGCAGGGGTTGCGAAACATAAGAGGCATTCAACAGAATCAGCAGACACTACTGAAGTTTCTATTCATAAAAGAAAGCATTCAGATGATGCAGGGAAGGTAACTGAAGTTACAAAACAGAAGAAAGCTAAAAGTGTGGAAAGAGTAGCTAAGGGAGATAAGTCTGAAGGGAAGAAAGCAGTTGTGGTTCCTGAGAAGCAGGAGAAAAAAGAAGGGGAAGAGGAAAAGACAGAAATTAATATAACAGAAAATACAGGTAGTGTTTTGTATAAATCTCATATAGAGTTTCAATGTCAGGAATAATGGATATTTTTATGCTGGGCCTTTGTTTTCACTTGTTGTTACGAACAGCCTGTTATAGACAGGGCTGGGGTAATCATTATTTGTAATCGTAATCAGCTGTAATTGATTACAGATTTTGAAGTAATCAGGTGTAATCAGTAATCAGCTATGTTTCTGATTACAAGTAATTTAATTTAATCAATTACTATTGAAAAAATGGCTTGTAATCATGATTACATTCTGATTACATCTGATTACAATTAGATAGATCTTAACTGTTTAATGCTAAATGTTCATGTGCATCAATGATATACATGAATATGGGCAAAATCCAAACCCCACTCCCCCCAAAAAAATAATTCATGAAATATGTCTTTCTTGTCTGCAATGGCATAGGCAAAAGATGTTTTGTAAATGACATGAACATCACAAACTTATTTGATATACATTTTGATGCCTTTTGAAAATAAAAAATACGGGGGTCATTCAAGAATTAATGACAATGGATCCATATCTCGGAAAGTATAAATAAGCTCGGCTTTATTTGATATGTTACATGTGGACACATATATTATGCATTCATGCTGAAAATTTTGTGCTTTTATCATGTCTAGATTTGACGCTATGCTAATTTGAATATGGCTCCTGAAGTGTCCATGGACGCGAAAAAGTCATTTTTTACTTATTTTGTATGGGGGTAGGGTAAGTAAAACGTGTAGGATTGTTGTTTGGACAGTCTTATCAGTGATTTTTGATGAATAATGAAAGCACTAGAGGTCAACAAGGGCAACCATAACATTTATGTCAATTTCCTGATTTGCAACACGCGTGGTTGCTAAGCAACACCAGAACAGGACAAAATAAACCCATTCTGAGCCTAACAGTGTATTTTAAACCAAATAATGAAACAATCAAATAAATTCCAACAGCTAGTGTTGTGTTTAATCTTACAGGTATTCCTATGGCTTCTTAACAAAAACAAAAATTCAAAAATCTGAGACTGTTATGGAACAAGTATTAAATTTTAAAAAGACTAGCTAGATTTGATACAGTTAAATTTGAACTGGAGACGGTGCTGATTCTTTTTGAATCTCTGTGTACAGTGTCACTGTGATCAATACCATTGACAGTCATGCTTACAACAACCACATATTTAATCCTCATTAAATGTTGTTAACATATCCAAGATACTGGTCTTCCACCCAGGCAAGTACTAGCTTTTATAAACAACAGTGTGTCGCGTCCAAGCTCATTTACCTTGTATTCTTTGGTTGCCTAGCAACCACAGAACTGACATCTTAGCGAACTTTTGGAAGAACCACTGAATAGCATACATCTTCAAATTTGGTAATTAGTATATGAGAAGCACACAAGTGTTAAGAAAAAAAGATTAATGTAATCATTGTCATTAATTCCTGAATGACCCCCGTAGTCTGATATGGAAACTGCATATTCACTGAAAATTTTACATCTAACATCCTAAGCTACAAATACAGCAAATTTTAATACAGCAGTCACAGGCAGCTACATTCGAGCATTTCAACAGCTTACAACTTTAAGATTCTTCTAAAGCTCAGTCTAATGCACCAATTAGGTTTATACAGCTGTGTCACTTTAATTGGCTTGTTGGTCTGTTGAACACAAAGGTTGTTCAGGGTGTGAACAATTTATTTTGTTGTATGCTGATGAATTAATTTGATTATGCATTTGAGCCAAACAAATGGGAGATTTACCTGTGACCACACCTGTACAAACTGTTAACAATCAAGGTATGCATTAGTAGACAACTATATTTTCTTTACAAATGGGACATGTTAAGTTAACCAAAGATCATTAAGTTAGTGAAGTTAACCAAAGTTTTAGCTTCTTGCAGTTATGTTTTCAAGGATAAGTGCTTGTTTATAATTTTGTCCATTTCTGGTCACTGCTTATTGTTTTACTCATGAAATGCCTCCTTTCTGACTGTGTTTTAGAAACAAAAATATGCATTAAATGCAGATTTATATTTCTCAGGACTTTTATGAATATGAATAATCATCCTTGCCTACTTGATAGAATTCAGCATTCAATGAATGACAAAACTTAACAATTCGTTGAACTGTATACACTCAGGTGCCAAAAATTAGTCAACTTTTTCAAAATGGCGGACATTATTTCCGTCGATAACATTTAAATTCAACAAACAGAAACTCACCTGGAAATGCTTCAAATTTCTTAATACTTCGTGATGTAACCCTTTGACATCATGACTTGTCGCACACGCCTCGGCAAGGAATTGTAAAGGCTCTGAAGGTATGTTACAGTCACTTTTCTCCATCCACTCGCCAAAGTTCTCTTGAGGTCTTCCGTGGTCTTGATGTTGAAAATTTCTTTTTTCACGTAATTCTTTAGGAACCACCACACATTCTCTATTGGATTCAGATCTGGGCTCTGTGGGGGCCAGAAAAATGGGGGAATTCCTGAGGTACGCTTAAACTTGTGGCACGGGACCTGTGAATGGGGCAGTTGTCGTCCATGAAGTACCATCTTCCTTGCGGGAAATACTTTAAAACCACGGGCCACAGATAATTGTCTAAAACGTTTATATACTTAGCACTGTCCATATTTCCATCTACAAATGTCAGAATACCAGTTCCATAATAGGTGATCGTACCCCAGACCATTAGTTTCAGTGTTTGGGACGGGCCCTGTGACAGGTACCCTAAACAGTAACCTTTCCATTTCTCTACAGACTTTCTCCAAACTTTAACTTTGCCATCAGGTCGAACACCAATTGTCATTTCATCACTAAAAATAACACACTTCCAGTACCTCTCAAAAGACCAGTAGAGCTTACCCCGACAGTATTGAAGTCGTTTTTTACGGTTGACCTCTTTGACACCAAGTTTCTTAGCAACTGTCCGCTTAAAATAATCAGCAGCATGCAGTTCTCTTTGTACAGTCCTTCTAGAAACTTTCACCGGTGAAACTTCATTCAGCTCAGATGTTATCTCACATAAACTCTTCCTTCTTCCCTTCTTTACAATCACAGACAAAGCGTTTTTCCCGCGAACTGTCAAAAGTTTTGGCCTTCCACTTTGTTTCTTGTTTTCTACAGTTTTACGCGCTCGAAATCTCTTCAAAAATTTACTCACAGTACTCTTGCCTATTCCGAATATCCTACAAATTTCAGCTTGTTTTATTCCTTTCTGAATCATGCATATTATGTTCTTTTTCATAGCATCTGTCATACTTTTTCCTCTTGGAGCCATGTTTATTTACAAACAGATCACGCGACAAAAAAGCCATAATGACGTCACAGTGATTACATCATCTAGAAGCCATGATGTGACATCATCAAAACACAGCGCATGATTGAACAAGAAGAATCAATTAAGCTACTAATTGGTTTTGATTTTCTTACTCGCTATGAAAATGTATCCACCATTTTGGAAAAAGTTGACTAATTTTTGGCACCAGAGTGTATGTGATGGTTTATCTAACAAATTACTAAGGTCATGTAGGTGGGACCTTGGTGTAAAATCTGGAACTGTGTCTGGTTTGCCGAATCATGTCTGGTTCGGCTTCCATGAAAATAATATGACAATTCTAAATTAATAGTATTGAGTTCAAATGATACTTTTAGTGAGTTGCTATTGTTTCCACCTAAAATACCAGTGAGAAGCAAATACTTGCAATAAAGAAACAAATTTAGAAGAGATGTTAATTGTCATCTAACCAAAGTAATCAAAAGTAATCTGATTACTTTGTCAAAGTAATTGTAATTTAATCGATTACATTCAAAATCTAAAGTAATCAGTTGTAATCGATTACATTTTTTGGACAATGTAATCTGTAATTTAATCGATTACATTGCAATGTAATCGACCCCAGCCCTGGTTATAGATGCCCACATCTCATACATTGTTTTGTTAAGACTTAGTCATGAGAACAATGTTGTCCTGGTTGGCTTATTCAAGAAGTCAGTTATTGTAGAAAGTACAAGTAGGCAAAGATCAGGAAAAGGCGCAATCAGAAAAAGACTCCCACTCCAAAAACCAAGGTGGGAAAAAACCAAACTAACAATCAGGTACTTATACCATGAAAACATTTCGTAAGCCAAATGAGCAGCTATTTTCCCAATAGATGGCCACTCAGTTACCTTAACTTAACTAAAAATATGCAAACATACATAAGGCGCCAATAGCACAAAAATATTTTAAACACCAAGACATAAAACAAAAAGAACCACCACAGAAGTATCGACTTGGAACGATCAGTAACACAAAGTTACTGGCGGGTTTAAATCGATTTTACATGGCCGTAACCTCACCCTCAGCTTCTGCAGTGGTTCATAACAGTTAGTTCTTCGGTCCTCGTGGTGAATCTCTAACTAGTAAATGAATCATCAAGAACAAACAAATAAATTATGATAAACATCCTGATGAATAAAAAACCAGGACTCACAGATTCAGTATTAGAGATAGGAAAATACAAACTGATTGCAAGCAATCCCTGAGGATTGGAAAAATAAGAGCATTAAATGGATGTACGGGGAGACTTTTTAGGGCCGCCACACGGCACAACCACAAGAACTCTGATATAAAAAGTACAAGTAGGCAAAGATCAGAAAAAGGCGCAATCAGAAAAAGACTCCCACTCCAAAAACCAAGGTGGGAAAAAACCAAACTAACAATCAGGTACTTATACCATGAAAGACTGTATTTTAGGCACAAGCATACTGCCTGGTGAAATTAGAAAAGGGTGGTTAGGATAATTGTCTGTTCCAACTTGACCATAATTTTTTTAGCATGATGGTAAAGCAACAAATCAAAGAATATTTATAAACATGATACACATGTGTAAAAAAAAACTTCTTTTACAATATTACAGATGAGTTCAGTGAGGAGGTTAGAGCAGAAGAAAAGAAAGAAACAAAGAAGACCAGTAAAACAGCTAAACCTGTCAAGGAGAAAGATGTCCCTAAACAGAAAACTAGTAAAACCACCAAAGACAAGGGTGACAGACCAAAGGTTATTAGATTGTTTCCAGCTCACCAACTTTTATCAAGTTCTTGTGAAGTGTAATCCTGGGAGAAAATAACAAAAAATAAGTAAAGTCGAATTATTGCAGAGAAGAAAGCTAGTTAAGTAAAACCAAAGACATACTAAAGCTCTTAGGAATAATTTACACGAAAAATGCAGGCAAGCTGCAACCAGCTTGCAACTGATTTTATATACATTGCAACTGGGAGGCTATCGCTAACACTGTGACAGTATTTATATCTCATGCAGATTCTGGTACTGTTACCAAAAAAAAATACTTCAAAATCTCTTGTTACGTTGTTGCAGAATTGTAGGTTACTTTTTTGCTAGGCTAACAAGATGAGATATCGTACCTGATGGAATTTATGGCATATAATGCAATATTTTGAGTGTCCAAATCCAGCATTTTACCATTTGGTCATATTTTAGGAGTCCAGTAAGTCCAAGCCATCCTCTGTTGTGGGTACAGTGAAGAGAAAGTTTGTAGATGAAGATGAGGATGAAGAAGAAGAGTATGATCCATTGAACCCTGCAGTTGGGGCTGTAGCTAGCACCATCAGAGCTCCCGCTAGAAAGTGAGTAAGCCTATTAATAGTTTACTTGTGTGAGGTGTTTTGTGATGAGTAAATTGAAGTGCACCAATGGGGGATATATTTGGGTGTGGAAGGCGAGGGGTTGTTTTCGTTGATGAAGATGGGGATGAAAAAAAAAGTAGGATCCACTGAACCCTCCTGTCAGGGTCGTGGCAAGTACCATTAGAGCTCCTGCTAGGAAGTGAGTCAGTTTTTACTTACTTATTGAGGATTGGAGAACATTTGGGTTTTAAGAGCTGTTAGGACAATGGAGAGCGCAATTAGAGCATTGCTGGAAGTGACTACTTACCAAGTTTACCAGGGTGAGTAGAGGATGTTGTGGGGTGGGGTTGTGATGGAGAAGAAGAGGATGAAGAAGAATATGATCCACTGAACAGTGCAGTACGGGCTGTGGCTAGTACCATTAGAGCTCCTGCTAGGAAGTGAGTAGATTTTTACTCATTGAGGATTGGGGAACATTTGGGTTTTAGGAGCTGTTTGAGCTCCTGCTAGAAATGACTACTTACCCAGTTTACCAGGGTGAGTAGAGGGTGTTGTGAGGGGGGGGGGGGAGTTGTGTGATGGAGAAGGAGAGGATGAAGAATATGTTCCACTGAACAGTGCAGTACTGTGGCTAGTACCATTAGAGTTCCGGCTAAAAAGTGAGTATATAATTGTATGGGGGGGGGGATTTCAATTGATGTTGGTGAGGGTTTGTCAATAGATGTGATGATGAATAAAGAGCAATACGGTCCACTGAACCCTGTAGTTGGGGCTGTGGCTATTATGAAAAACAGGTTGCTGACATATCTGTTATAAAGATGTCATGAGATTTATGAATCATGAAAGATTTAGGTTCATCAGGCTCTATGTTTGCCCCATAATGACTGAAAACCTGAGACTATATATCCTCTTCTTCATGTATTTACTTTTTTTTCAGGTCAAGTGTACCAAAGTCTCTCCAAGCCAACAGGTCACTCTTAATGAGAGCTGTGTCAGATGCTGAGAAATCTGTGAAAGATGTCAAAAAAGATGATGGTATGTTGGAGAATATAAAATCAGAACAAGTAAAAGGGTGTATATGAATTTTTGCTGTTACATGTGAACCAACGGTGTAACTGCAATGTTTACGTACAGACAGCACTGTCAAGGAAATTAACAAAAACACTGAAAAAAATAATAGTTGATTCATTTTAATGCCTAGAATTATACTTGGATAACTGCAATATGCCTTGTGTGTTGATTTGTCAGTTTTACTTTGGAATAAATGGTTCAGTCGAAGACAAAAGTAGATTGTTGTTAGAAGTGCAAGTTAAGAAAAGTGAGCCTTTGCATGAGAAAACCAACAATCTAGGTTTCTGACCAGGTCCAACACAAACCAGGCTCAACCGCCACTGAAAAAAGCTAGAAGCTTGAAAGGCCTATAGAATTTAAGGCCTGATTTCGGCCTCATGTATTGGTAAAAAATTGGATTTTGGAGTTTTGAGGAGAGATGTATTGCAAATACAGTTCAACCTCATTATAACGCGCCTCACTATAGTGCGGTTTTCGATATAACGCGGCCATGTCATGGCTCCCAAATTAATTATTTTGCTATATATCGTAATTAACCTCATTATAACACGGTTCAGTTATAACAAGGTCTGTTTTCATGGACCCCAAAGATAGCATTATAATGAGGTTGACCTGTAGCAGGTATAGGTCCCTGCTTATAAATTCTAGCACAACTATCAAATTCAAATTACACATGTTGCCATGGCAACGCTCCGAAAGGCACAGAAACACCACTTTTTGCAATTTTGGGTTCATTTTTCACCATTCAGCATCATTTTCAACTACCGGCCCACGCGACGAACAATTTTTTATTATGAAATAATTATGAAGTATCATCCAGATGCTAAGTATCATTTTGTTCGTAGTGTGGGCTGGCACTAAAAAATTAAAAAATGTGTTCAGAAATGGTCAAAAATAAACCAAAAAGTGCAAAATATGCTCTATCTATGGTTCTTCTGGGTGTTGCCATGGCAACCCTTGTAGGATAAATGAAGTACTTGTTCTTGTTTTTAATAGAGGAGACATAAGACTGTTTTAAGGAATAGTTTTCTCACCTAAATTCAAAAAATATTTTTTTAGCAAATTCTGAGGCCAAAATCAGGCGTTGAACGCCGTAGTCCTTTGGCATGTAGGAAGAAGAGTATTAATTATTGTAATGTTCATGGAGCTAAAACAAAGGCGCTGATTAGCTGTGCAGTAACTGCACAACTGATCTGCTCCTTTGGTTTCGCATATGCAGATTGTTGGTTTTCTGATGTGGCGGCTGAGATGTTATTTATGTGAAGAAGTCTGTTTAAATGTTTATTTTGATATGTTCCAGTTGTATCATCCAAGCCAGTGCAGAAAGTCTCCCCAGACCTACGAGGTAGACTCAAAACTGCAGCAGGTCTTCAGCTCATGTCTAAATCTCGTCGAAAAGAAGGGCTTGAGTCCATGAAATACACTGTAGACAACACTGAAAAGTCAGATAAATCAAAGGTTGTGAAAAAAGGGGGTGAGAGACTGAAAGATTTGAAATTGACAGTGAAAAATGAAGAAGTGCCAGCTAAAAAGAAGAAAATCTCGCCAAAATCAAAAGCACCACCAGTGGCACCGGCTAGGATGGCACAAGAAGGTGGGTCTTTTAAGTGGGCCTGTGCCTGAGAAAACCAGCAATTTGGGTTCTGACCAGGTCTGACATAAACCAGCCTGTACAGTTGCAGAAGTAGGCTAGAAGCTTGAAATTTTGGATTTAAGAAGAAGAAGGATTTTACTATCCATGTAGCGAAAACAAAGGCGCTGATCAGCTTCGTGGTTACTGCGAAGCTGATCTGTGCCTTTGTTTTCGCTCAAGCATTTTGTTGGTTTTCTTATGCAGCGGCTCAATTATTATTGTGTAATTGGCTATTGTAAAGTTGTTTAAAGAATAGTATTTTTTTCTATCATAAAGAGAATATGTTTGGTGATAAACGGAAAAGTGACATGCTTAATTCCAACAATATGGGCATGAATGAAATTGAATCTGTTCTGCATGAAATAAGCAAATTTGTCTTTTCCATTTTCATTACAAAACCACATTAACTTGACCTCATAAGGCTAAATTAAAGAAAAAATAATTCTGGCTGTTTCAGCGCTGAGAAGTATATCAAAGAATCCAGTACTGACAAAGACCATACAGCAAGATGATGGTGAAGATAGTGATGGATTGGCTGAGGACGGTAAGTCATATGGGGTTGGGGACGGGAGGAATCTGTAGGATAGGCAGGATAGGGGGTAGTCTTGATATTAGAGGGTGAGGTACAATCAAGAACACTCCAGTACTGACAAAGACCATACAACAAGATGATGGTGAAGATAGTGATGGGTTGGCTGAGGACGGTAAGTCATATGGGGTTGGGGACGGGAGGAATCTGTAGGTTAGGCAGGATAGGGGGTAGTCTTGATATTAGAGGGTGAGGTACAATCAAGAACACTCCAGTACTGACAAAGACCATACAACAAGATGATGGTGAAGATAGTGATGGATTGGCTGAGGACGGTAAGTCATATGGGGTTGGGGACGGGAGGAATCTGTAGGATAGGGGGTAGTCTTGATATTAGAGGGTGAGGTACAATCAAGAACATTCCAGTACTGACAAAGACCATACAACAAGATGATGGTGAAGATAGTGATGGATTGGCTGAGGATGGTAAGTCATATGGGGGTTGGGGACGGGAGGAATCTGTAGGATAGGCAGGATAGGGGGTAGTCTTGATATTAGAGGGTGAGGTACAATCAAGAACACTCCAGTACTGACAAAGACCATACAACAAGATGATGGTGAAGATAGTAATGGATTGGCTGAGGACGGTAAGTCATATGGGGTTGGGGACGGGAGGAATCTGTAGGTTAGGCAGGATAGGGGGTAGTCTTGATATTAGAGGGTGAGGTACAATCAAGAACACTCCAGTACTGACAAAGACCATACAACAAGATGATGGTGAAGATAGTAATGGATTGGCTGAGGACGGTAAGTCATATGGGGTTGGGGATGGGTGGAATCTGTAGGATAGGCAGGATAGGGGTAGTCTTGATATTAGAGGGTGAGGTACAATCAAGAACACTCCAGTACTGACAAAGACCATACAGCAAGATGATGGTGAAGATAGTGATGGATTGGCTGAGGACGGTAAGTCAGAGTTGGTGGGGAGGGGGAATCTGTAGGATGGGCAGGATCAGTGATTATCTGAAATACAGGTACTAAAATGTGAAGCACGGCCTAGAAGGTAGGTGAAAGGGGTAGGAAGGGGGAATGCTTAGGGTGAGTTAGATCACATTTGGGAGGAGGTACCTTGGAATGTATGAGCCACGTCATGAGAAAAACGGATTTTTGCCTATGCGAAAACAAAGGCGCAGATCAGCTTCGCAGGCTTCACAGTGACTGCGAAGCAAATCAGCGCCTTTGCTTTTGCTACATGGATATTACAATTTCTCTTCTAAAATCTGAAATTTCAAGCTTCTACCCTGCTTCTGTGACTGTACAGTTCGGTTTGTGTCAGACCTGTCCGGAAACCCCGAAGACTGGTTTTCTCGCGTTGTGGCTCATATTAGTGTCCGCCAAAGAAGAGGTGTTTCATTCTTGGAAGAATTTATACATCAAAAACAACATTTATGGCAAAAGATAGGGCAGTGGCGGGGGGGGGGGGGGGTATGGTTTTGGGTGCAAGATAAATTACAGGGAAAGAAATTGCTCGAGGTACAATGAATGTCAAAGTAAAACAAAGGTGACAACATATATGTAGGGAAACATATAGGGTCAAATGGAGGGGGGATGTATGGAATGGGATTAGTTTAGAGAGCGGACAGAAGGCGATTCATTCCAAGCTATCGTTGATGTTCAAGTGAAAAACCACACATCATGACAAATAAAAATGATGGTAGGTATGGCGTCCTTTCCGAAGCTGAAGTGTGTCAGCCATGTGGCAGCCAGGGTATCAACATGCATTTTATAGTGGGCAGTTTTTGTTCTCAGTTTTTGTTTTTGTTCAATATGGTAGTGTGATGTTGAGGTTGAAGTGTACTGTGTCAATGCCTGTGTTTTTGTGTGATGTTCAGTTTCAGCTTTAGTTCTGTCACTGGAACGGTGCTCCCTGCAAGAGACAAAGTTATGCCAATTAAAATAGATGCTCATCATTTTTGTCATTCATAGGACCAATCAATAGAAAAATGCAATAATTGTAAACAAACTTAAAGAGTATACACATTCAAGCTCATTTAGCTCATCTTAAGAAATGGTAATGTTTTGATGAAATCTATATATTTAGTAAAAACAGTGAGTTTTCAGACAGTTTTCATTAAGAACAGCCTTATGAGGTTCATAAATCTTTAGTGTTCTATTTTAATCTTTTCAAAGCATTGCCTTCTGATAAAACCTGCTTAGTCTAAATTCTAGTGTTAAAACTTCAATTATTTCTATTTCATAGTCTGAAAATGTAGGATTTAAAAAAAAAATCATTAAAATTGATTAAAACTGAATAAAAACACTTTGTCTGTTGCAGGGGACACCTCTAACAATGAAGAACTAACTGAAAATGGTGACTCTGATGATACTGAAGAAAGTGATGACAATTCAGACATTGACAGCCAAGATATGGATGATGATGATGATGATGATGAAGATGATGATGACGATAATGATGTTGATGGGGATGAAATTGAATCAGTTCAGGAAATATTTATTGAAGTTATGGATTCAGAAATGCAAACTGAAGATGTGAAAGTCAAAGAGATTGTAGAGGTTAAGAATAGATCAGCCCAGACTGAGAAAAAAGAAAACATTGAAGCTGATGCTTTAAGGGTTAAGGTAGCTACAGGACTTGTGAAAGAAATAGACTGTAATCTGGCAAATATGGTGGTTGATTCACTAATACCTCTGAATCTGGTTCAGCAAGATGCTTTCAAAGCATTCTGTAAGAGTTTGGAGGCGAAATATCATCTGCCTAAAGTAAAGAAGCTTGCTGGTGAAATAAATAGAAGATATGAAGAAGCAAGAAATGTATTGGAAAATGAAATTAAGGAAACTGTTTCAGTAGCAGTTACATTTAACTCTTGGTCTACAAGTGACGAAAGGCATTATTGTGATGTGATGGCAAAGTTTGTAACAAACCAATGGAACCAAATGTCAGTCATGTTGGGAACTTGTGAAATTGACAAAAGCAGGGTTGAAAGTATTACTCATAGTTTGAAAAACATAATAAGAGACTGGAAATTACCTAGCACAGTTCTAGTCACAGGCTTGGGCAAACCTGAGTTGGCTTCAGTTGAGTCATTAAGAGTTGAATCAGTTGCTTGTCTTGGACATTTTATAAGGCATTTGGTTAAAGACTGCCTCAATCATAAGAATGTGTCAGACCTAGTTGAGAAAGGAAGAAACTTGATTGATGCTTTACACAGCCTAAGCAACAGCAGGACTTTGAGAAAATCACAAAGAGCAGATTTGAGAGCAATGTTGGAATTTCACAAGCTGTATGCAGATGAGCCATCAAAATGGAGTACAACTGTAGATATGCTTTCAAGTCTAGCTGATCAGGCGGAAACTATTCAAGATGTTGTCAAAGATTTGAATGTAGATGATAATAAAATCAGTGACAGTTTATATTCAGATGATGAAGCAAATTTCATTAAATATCTGGTAACAATACTGTCACAGTTCAAGACTGCAGTGGAAATTCTGACTGCTTCTGACACCACAACTGCAGAGAAGAGGCTCCCAACGTTGATCAAATTACAGAAATCATTAGCGGAAGATGAAGATGATCTTGCGTCAGTCCTTAGTCTCAAAAATGAAATCCGGAAACGGATAAATTCTTTGATATTGCACAACAAGGAATCATTACTGGTGTCATGCATTGTACACCCTCAAACTAAACAGCTAATGTTTGTATCTCCTGAAGAGATGAGCCATGCTAAGTTGCTTCTCTTTGACAAAATGACAGAGATAATCAGAAAGAATGAAGGTGGCTCAGAGAAAGTGGAGTCAAAAAAAGTTGATGATGAAATGAGTGATGGGGGATCAAAGCCTGTCACTCAAGATCGGACTGAAAATGTCATGAAAGATAGCTTGAAAAGTGAAAGGAATGAAAGTGTAGACACTTCTGTTGATAATGATGATGGGAAGTTGAGTGAAATGAAAGGATGTGGTGGAAGTGACAAGTCACTAGCAAAGGACAGTGAACTGAAAACTGAGGCTTCAAAAGAAAGTGTTGATAGGGATGCTGGGTTAGCTATTGGTGAAAGCAAAGCAGATGCTGTTTCTGACAACCAGGCAGTTGCTGCAAAAAATGGTAACCAAGAAACAGTTGAAGATACATCAGCAAATGTGCAAGCAGAATCAGAAAAAGTGAGCGAAGGCAGTGAAAGCTTTAAGTCTCAACCAAATCAAAATGGTTTAGAAAATTTGGAGAAAAAGGAAATTGTTGATTCAGAAATAGACAGCTATGAAAATAATGATACAGATTCAAATGAAAATACTGTAAACAAAGCAGATAATTGTTCTGTTGATAAGCCAGATAAAGATAGTACAAAATCAGCCGATGACTCCAAAAACAAACAATATGAAAGTTCTAATGATGAAGGTATTAAAGAAGATAGTGATAAATCAGCTAACAATGAAAAACCTATGACTGATTCTGAAAGAACTGATTTAAAAGCTAAACTGCCATCAAAGTCTGACAAGAAATCAAAAGTGGACACTGCAGATTGGCTTGAAGATGTTATCGGATCGGGAAAGTCCCACAAAGTAACTCCTGAACAAAAAGCTAAAGTTGAACTTGATCTATATCTAGCTGAACCTGCCATTAAAACTGATGCCTTAGATTGGTGGAAAAAGAAACAGTCAGTGTTCCCAACTGTTAGTCAAGTTGCTAGGTGTTTTCTTCCCATTCCAGCCTCTGGGATGTCTTTAGAGGATGTTATGAATTTGAATGATGATAAAGTTGATGCTAAAAGGTCCCTGATAGACCCAAACCATTTAGATGCTATGCTATTCCTGAACAAAAACAAGGGAATGCTACTGAACAAAAACGAGGGAACGTTAAACACCAAAGAGAAATCTTAATTTAGAAAACGAAAACTCTCAGACGCACAGCAATTCTTTAGACCAGGGAGGATTTTTACCTATCAGCTTTGTGCATAAAACTGCATTATATGAGCCGCCTCGTGGGAAAATAGCAACAATGTGGTTTCCGAACAGGTCTGACACAAACCGACCTGGACAAGCACAGAAAAGAGCTAGAAGCTTGAAATTTCGGATTTAAGTAGAAGAGGAATTGTACTATCCGAGTAGCGAAAACAAAGGCGCTGACCAGCATCGCAGTTACTGCGAAGCTGAACTGCGCCTTTGTTTTCGCCTATGCAGATTGTTGGTTTTCCCATGGGGCGGCTCATATGTTGTGCAACAAAATGTTTTTCATGTGTTCATTTATCGTTTACAATGTGAAATGATGCATTTTAAACAGTTTTAGTTTTCATTTGTTTAATTCTAAATTGTTTCTTCATTTTAAAAGTATACCAAATGAGTAGGGGCTCTAGGAAAATCTTATCCAGTGTTTTGCTTTTTTCACAGATTCTTAAGATACATGTATTGTTTAAAGGTTCTGTTTTTGAATACATTGGCTCAGAGATGTCCAGACTGGAGTGAGAGGTATTGAGTTTGAAACTGCCTTGAGCCAGTTAGGAAGCATTGGCTCCATTCTGACATTTAAAATCATTGATTGGAATGTTACTGAGGCAAACAAATAATAATAAGTAGAAGTCACTTAGAAGTGGAGGTGTTGTTGAGACATGACCATAGTTGTTGACTGGCGTATTAAGCTACAAATAAACAAACCAGGTCCCAAGGTAATAAAACTTTTTTCATGCTCATTTCATCTTAGCATGAAATTTTAACTGCTCATAAATGACAAATACATGTAGCTGTTTCAGTTTAGATCACCAAAGGCTGTGAATTATCCTGCTCATAAATGTTAAAATGCCAACAGTTATTGGCATTTGAATATTTATGAGCAGGATAAATTTTAGTCTCAGCTGAGCTGAGCATGAAAAAAGTTTTATAATCTCGGGGCCAGGTACTGCTGGAAGGTGTTGGTCTTGTGATTCATCCAGACTCCAATTTGACAATTTGAATTAAAACAAAACAAAAGAGTAGCCTTTGATTGAGCTTTAAATGCTAAGAATTTGTAATCAAGGTGCACCACAATCTCTTTGAAATTGTTGTGACACATTTTTGCACAAAAAATAGTTCAAAGACCTATCAGTGAGTTTGAGAGGTATTGTTTGACCGAATCCCAAAAGGTACAGTTCAACCTCATAATAACGTATCTCACTATAGTGCTGTTCTCAGTATAATACAGCCATGTCCTGGCTCCCAAAATGATTACATGTATAACATGGTTTCACTTATAACACTGTCAGTTTCCATGGACCCCAAAGATAGTGTTATAATGAGGTTGACCTGTGCTATAGTCAAGAATAGGCACATCTAGGTCAGATCGCGTTCTGATAAGAGTACTGGTCTGACAGTAGATTTCTATATTATTAGATTTTCACTTGTCGCCGTTTGTAAGTTGTTGGTTGAATATTCTAAGTTTGTAAGTCCCAAAATGCATTGCCCAGCCTATATCTGCACAAAGACCAGTCTGATCTGTGTCTGCACATGACTGCTCAGACCTATATGTTTAAAAACTGATTCTTTTGTAACAAGTCAGTGTGCATGGATGGTACCTATACATTGGCTATTGTCATGACTGGCATTTGTAGAATAGATATTATGTTTGCGTGTACATAGAAGAATAACTGACAGTTCTTAGTCTTGTGAAGGTGAGTAGCATGAAGATTTTCATTTTCAGCATTGTTATTTCATATCACTCTTCTCCGAATAATGAATCTTATGTAAACTGTTTCTAATAGATAATTAGTTCTATTTCAAAATTGTGTTATAAATTTAATTTAATCAAAAATACAATTGATTCCTTTCATTGGAAGATCCTTTGCAGTCCATTCAGAGAAAATTAATATTCATTCAATTTTTGGGAAAGATTCTTTGTAAGAGTAATATTTTCATAGATTATAATGAACCTGTATGACATTCTGAGTAAACATTCATTCTTTTTTCCAGAGTACGGCCCACCTTTACCAGACAGCAGACTTGTTAGACACACAGAAGTTCTGGATCGAGAGTTATCTCCCCAGTTATCAGAAACCAACCAATCAGATCCCGACATTGGTGACAGCAACCAATCAGATGGCAAGCCTCCTTCTGATGACAATAACCTTGACCTTGAACAAGTCACTGACCCAGAGATTCAGCAACTTCTTGATGTTGATGATGATTATACTTTAACACTGGACAGTGATAGACCTGGGTAGGTTATCTATTATTCGTAATGGAATTGGCCCGCTATTGATCCTTATATCCAGCTCTTTTGTGGCCATTCTTTCTCTTTGGCTGAGGCAAGAAAAATTTTGTTAGTGATGAAGGAAATGTGCACTAAGTGCTGGAAACCTGTCTCTGGAAGGCTTGCCCAGGAACATAGTGGCTTGGGGATCCATGACATTTTGTCTAAAACCATTTCGTCTAAAAGCCATTTCGTCTAAAGGACATTTCGTCTAAAGGACATTTCGTCTAAAAGACATTTGGTCTAAATGACATTTCATCTAAAGGACATTTCGTCTAATGGACATTTCGTCTAATGGACATTTCGTCGAATACGACATTTCGTCTAAAATACGTCTAAAAATGTCTAAATTCGTCTAAAATTCATCTAAAACTCGTCTAAAACATAAATGATAAGGAAAATATTTTTGAACAATATTTTATTGGATATCGATTTCATTATTTAATATGACAAATTGTAGCTGTCATAGCTGTCAATGCCAACATGAGATTAGCTGTTGACCATGGACGTAAAGAACTTTCAAACGTAGTAAAAAAGGCAATGACTTTAAATGAGCCTAATAAGAAACTGGTATATCATATCTTTCCAGAACTTGCCATGTACAAACTTCAAATTACTATACATGTTATCCTCAAAATGAACACAGACTGTTTCAACAAAAATGATTCTGTTACAGTGCGAGAAGTGTGACACCTACAGATCCCAAGTTTATAGTGACCTTGGATGGTGTTGATCCATCCGCTTACCGGATGATACAGGAAGAAAGACAGCCACCTTATGTGCAGGTAAGACTGTTTGTGCCTTCGTGTAGAAAAAAAAAAAACAACAATCTGGGTTTCTGACCAGGTCCAACACAAAACCAGAGTGTACAGCCACAGAAAATAATTAAAAGCTTGACATTGTACTATCTATGGAGCAAAAACAAAGGTGCTGATCAGCTGTGCAGTTACAGTCTTTGTTTTCATATAGGCAGGTTGTTGGTTTTCTGATGTGATGACTTGTTTTGTTCATGTATCAATATTATGCTGTAGACTGAAATGCATTGTGTGAGATTGTGCAAAAATGTTGGTTGTCCTCATCTTTCTAATACATTTAAGTCACAAATTTTGGTATAAAAGCATGAGCTATGACCTTGAAGGACTCAGAATTGACACTGGGGCTCGAACCCTATCTCCATTTGGTTTGAGCAAGACATGTTACTATAGTATACTATCATACTGTTACTACCCTTGAAGTTTTTTCTTCGTCCCAACATGACTAAAATGGCTGTCTGGGATGTAAAGCAACAACAACAACTTAACATCTTATCTATTCTGTTCTATTCTATAACTTCAGACTGTCAAGCCCTCTCCACAGTACCAGGTGATCCCAGTGCAGCCAATACAACCTGAGCTGGTCAAGTTGGAAGAGCCACCCAAGTCTGACTCCCCACTTCTGTATTCCAATATTACTCCACCGAAGATCAAACCTTTCAACATCAGCTTGAAAGACACTGATGGTAAGAATTTTAACTTTTTTTTTTATCCAAACTTTAAAAGCATAATGTATAAATACTATGATAGCAAGCTCCAGGTTTGAAAGATGAACCTTGTATGCTGTTCAAGATGTTTTAAATTGTAAAACGCTATACCTATGTAATAATAGCCATGTTCATATGTTTTAATGCTTGATCAAATTGCATATAAAGTGGAGAAATACATGAATAATATGCAAACAGCTGTCCATTTTTTTGTGGCCCAAGTTGATAAAATTCTGCTAATTAGACAAGTATTTTTGTAACACTCACCCCTACATAAAATTTTAGTCACACTCTTCATGTAATAAAATTCCTAATAAAACTGAAATTCATACTGTGAGTTTGGAAATGTTTTTGAGCGCTGAATTAGCTCACCTGAGCCGAAGGCTCACAAGGTGAGCTTATAGGATGGCCATGATCCGGCGTCCGTCCGTCCGTCCGTCGTCCGTCGTCCACAGTTTCAAAGATCTTCTTCTCTGAAACCGCTTGGCCGATCTTGTTGAAATTTTATGTGGAGCCTCCTTGGGTAGTGGCATTTCAAGTTTGATCGTGAAATCCAGGTCACATGACCAAGATGGCCGCCACGCCCATATATGGTAAAAACCCTTCAAAAATCTTCTTCTCCAGAACCGGTGGGCCGATTTCCACGAAACTTGGTATGTAGCATCGGGGACTTCAGCCCATCATAGTTTGATAAAATGATGACCCTTGGATGACCTTGACCTATTTTACGGCAAGGTCAAATCTGGAAACATAGGCGTTTACATGGGAAAAAGTGAAAACTATGGATTTTTATGCCCCCAACTTTGAAAAAGTTGGTAGGGCATATTGCTTTGGGCTTGTCCGTGTGTCCGTGTTTCCGTGTGTCCGCACCACTTTTTCTTAACTTTTAAACGGTGGATGCTAGTGTCTTGAAATTTCATATATGGATTCCTCATGAAAAAAAAGATAACCCATATTTTTTTTCTTTTCTGAGTTATGCCCCCTTTCTGAATTATCTCCCTTTGAAAAAAAAATCTTGAAAATCTTGTGTGCAAGATATCTCAAAAAGTATTTGAGCTAGTGCTTTCATATTTGGTATGCTGATTGGGACCAAGAAGTAGATCACCTGATTAACTTTTGAGAACTTTTTGTCAAATTTTGACAAAATTAGGGAATTTTGAAAATTTATCAATTTTACCACTTTCGGATGAAATTTGAAACTTTTAAACAGTAGATGCAAGTGTCTTGAAATTTCATATATGGATTCCTCATGAAAAAAAAGATGAACCATATTTTTTTTCTTTACTGAGTTATGCCCCCTTTCTGAATTATCTCCCTTTGAAAAAAAATCTTGAAAATCTTGTGTGCAAGATATCTCAAAAAGTATTTGAGCTAGTGCTTTCATATTTGGTATGCTGATTGGGGCCAAGGAGTAGATCACCTGATTAACTTTTGAGAACTTTTTGTCAAATTTTGACAAAATTACGGAATTTTGAAAATTTATCAATTTTACCACTTTCGGATTTAAGTGTGCATCTGTTATCACTGTTAGTCCTCAAGTTTGCTATTTGTGCCCAGGTCAACTCTGTTTGCTTACATGATTTTCAAAAATAATGAAAAAACTGTGTCAGGTTAGTGGCAAGCATACAGTTGGGGGCATAGTGTTTTACAAACACTTATTTCTAGTTTGAAAGCTATTGCAGCCTGAGGCCTGAAAAGTGGTAGATGCAAACAACTAATGGAGTAGACGAAGGTATGTGATTAATATAGGTCAAGGTCATCTCTTGACCTTGGCCAGTCTGTTGTCCATACACACTTTTCAAAGATCTTCTTCTCTGAAACTGCTTGGCCAATCGAAGTGAAATTTTATGTGGAGCATCCATGGGTAGGGGAGACGAAAGTTTGATCGCGAAATCCAGGTCACATGACCAAGATGGCCGCCACGCCCATATATGGTAAAAACCACTCAAAAATCTTCTTCTCCAGAACCTGTGGGCCGATTTCCACGAAACTTGGTATGTAGCATCAAGGACCTCAGCCCATCATAGTTTGATAAAATGATGACCCTTGGATGACCTTGACCTATTTTACGGCAAGGTCAAATTTGGAAACATAGGCTTTTACATAGGAAAAAGTGAAAACTATGGATTTTTTGAAAACTATTGCAGCCTGAGGCCTGAAATGTGGTAGATGCAAACAACTAATGGAGTAGATGAAGGTATGTGATTAATATAGGTCAAGGTCATCTCTTGACCTTGGCCAGTCTGTTGTCCATACACACTTTACAAAGATCTTCTTCTCTGAAACTGCGCGGCCAATCAAAGTGAAATTTTATGTGGAGCATCCATGGGTAGGGGAGACGAAAGTTTGATCGCGAAATCCAGGTCCCTTGACCAAGATGGCCGCCACGCCCATATATGGTAAAAACCACTCAAAAATCTTCTTTTCCAGAACCGGTGGGCCGATTTCCACGAAACTTGGTATGTAGCATCAAGGACCTCAGCCCATCATAGTTTGATAAAATGATGACCCTTGGATGACCGTGACCTATTTACGGCAAGGTCAAATTTGGAAACATAGGCTTTTACATAGGAAAAAGTGAAAACTATGGAATGTTTTGAAAACTGTTGCAGCCTGAGGCCTGAAAAGTGGTAGATGCAAACAACTAATGGAGTAGATGAAGGTATGTGATTAATATAGGTCAAGGTCATCTCTTGACCTTGGCCAGTCTGTTGTCCATACACACTTTTCAAAGATCTTCTTCTCTGAAACTGCTTGGCCAATCAAAGTGAAATTTTATGTGGAGCATCCATGGGTAGGGGAGACAAAAGTTTGATAGCGAAATCCAGGTAACATGACCAAGATGGCCGCCACGCCCATATATGGTAAGAACCACTCAAAAATCTTCTTCTCCAGAACCGGCTGGCCGATTTCCACGAAACTTGGCATGTAGCATTGAGGACCTCAGCCCATCATAGCTTGATAAAATGATGACCCTTGGATGACCTTGACCTATTTTACGGCAAGGTCAATTTTGGAAACATAGGCTTTCACATGGGAAAAGGCGAAAACAAACTGTTGCAGCCTGAGACCTGAAAGTTGCTAGATGCAGACAATTAATGGAGTCATTGAAGGTAAGTAGTTAATGAAGGCCAAGGTCATGTCTTGACCTTGGCCCAAGGTCATTTAAATATCAAAATTAAAATTATGGTTTTCTCAGAAATCACTGGGTTTGGAAACTATTGCAGCCTGAGACCTGAAACTTTGCAGATGCAGACAACTTATGAAGTCAATAAAGGTGTGTGAGTATTCAAGGTCAAGGTCATTTCATTATGACTTAATACTCCAAGATCAGGCTTCAGGTGAGCGTTCTCAGGACCAATGGTCCTCTGGTTTTCACTAATATTTGTGAATTTGTTGTCTTGTAAAATTAGAATTAGTCTACTTGAGTACTCATTTGATAATTCCAGAACTTTCTCATATTTCAGAAATAGAAAAATCACAAAATAAAAGTTACACAAAAGTTTCGAACTTCAATGCCCAGAGATATAGTTTTCACATTAAGGGGAGCTAACCTGGTATGGAAAACTGTACGTCTATCTGAACTCTGGTATTCCTCTATGATACAGCTTGCTCATAGCCTGAGCCACATCATGAGAAAACCGGATATTGCCTATGGGAAAACAAAGGCGCACCTTTGTTTTCGCTACAGAGATAGTAAATTTCCTTCTCAACTTATACCAAAAATTTTAAAATTCTAGCTTTCTTCTGAGAAGGTACAAGCCAGTTTATGTCAGACTGGGTCAGAAACCTCGAAGACTGGTTTCTCGTGTAATGGCTTATATACTTTATGAATTACAGATGAGGATGAAGGAGAGGGTGAGGAAGATGCAGGCGTAGAGGCTGAGGCGAGTGAAGAGTTGGCGACAGACATCAAAGCTCCTGCTGTGTTAGAGAGGTGTAGGTTTTGGCCGGCCTGTGCTAATGGCAACGACTGTCAGTATATACACCCGTCTACACCATGCAAGTAAGTATACTTTCTGATTTGCTAGTAAGGTTCGTAGTGGAGCGAGGTTTCCCAACTAGAAAGGAACTGAATAGAAAAATAAAACCTGCTGCGACTTTGATGAAAGATGTGTTTAAGGTAACCAGACACTGGGCTTTTCTATGGTAAAATTTATTATTTTATGGTCTGAATAAAAGCCATTTGATTGATCAAGATCTTTTAAAATTACCTTAGATTGATTATACCGTTGCTGTATGTTCCATGGCATGGTGAAAACCTAAAATATTCTAAATAGACTGACTTTTCAACTAAAACGAGTTATTGAATGGCAATAGGTTACAATGACTGACATGAAACTGTGAGACTGCTTCAGGATCAACATTATGAGCCGCATTGTGAGAAAAACGGATTTTTGCCTATGCGAAAACAAAGGCGCAGATCAGCTTCGCAGTAACTGCGAAGCTGATCAGCACCTTTGTTTTCGCTACTCGGATAGTACAATACCTCCTTTACCTATATCGAAAATTTCAAGATTCTAACTTTCTTCTGTGGCTGCACAGGTCGGTTTGTGTCAGACCTGGTTGGAAACCCTGAAGACAGGTTCTCTCGCGTCATGGCTTATATGAAAGTGGTTGTTCTGTAACATTTCATACTCACCAAAACATTAGTCACATTATGAAAGTGTATTTTGTCTAATTTCATTCCAGAACATTCCCTTATTGTAAATTTGGTGACAAGTGTATATACATCCACCCTAACTGTAAATATGATGCCCGGTGTACTAGAATGGACTGCCCCTTCACACATGCCACAAGAAGAGCGAGCACTGGTGGCTTCCCTCCGCAGACAGTTATACATCAATGTAAGTTGCTTTCATATTCATTTTTCTGTACAATTGAGTTTTTCATACATTAGAATCAATATGGCAAGTTCATATACAGGCCACCTTCGCTATCTCGAAATCAAGGGGAATGGAGAAACCACTTCGAGTTTTCCGAAGTTTGAGATAAGCATATAGAGACCAGCCAAGGTTCTTATAAAATCTCACCTCTTTCACATTTGCTGAATGTTTACCCCATCGATAGTTTTTCAAAAGTATATTCCCCGACCTGACGCATGAAGTCAAAACGTACTTTAACAATATCAGTGATGAAAGGTTGTGTGTAGATATCAAATTGGCAAAGACCGATTTTTGACTTAGAAGTTCGACACAGGAAGGGTGAAACTAATGTCATTGTTTCTGTGGGGAGCATATTATCTCTTCGACACAGCCGAGTTTTCGTCATAACCGAGTTCGACACAAGCAAGGTTGAAATCCAATAACATATAGGGAGAGTCGCTCGGGAGTGAAGGATCAATTCGACATAAGTGGGGATTTCGAGACAACCGAGTTTGAGATAGCGCAGGTGGCCTGTACAACTAAATATGATGTACAAGAATGGACTGTCCTTTCACACATGCCACAAGAAGGGCGAGTGTTAGTGGCTTCCCTCCGCAAACTTATATATCAGTGTAAGCTACTATTAGATATTTGTAAAGCTTCTGAAAGAACTATTTCCATATTAAATTGTTTGAGAGTTGCATCATGAGCGAAACTGATTTTGACATGCGAACAAAGACGCATATCAGCTGTGCAGTTACTGCACAGCCGATCAGCGCCTTTGTTTTTTCTCTTCAAAGATAGTAGAAACCCTTAACTGTCATGACATGGATTCGGTCAGATTCTTTTTATTTCTTTTCAGCGCCCTTATAAATGACAATAACATATTCTGCTGTATATTTCAGATCTTCCTATGCCTTTCCAGTCCCCTAGACCACCAAGAATGCCACAGCAGCCTACATCATTAGATTGTAAATTCTATCCCAACTGTCATAATATGAACTGTCCATTTAACCATCCAAAGGTAAGCTAAATTTGCACTTTTTTGCTTTATCATCAGGAAAACATGTCCGTGAAATATATACCCCCTTAAACCCCACTTTTATATAGTAAAAGTGGGGTATGCAGGGGTATACCTATTTTTTAGCTCACCTGAGCCGAAGGCTCACAGGTGAGCTTATAGGATAGGCAGGCATCCGTCGTCGTCCGTCCGTCGTCCGTCGTCTGTCGTCCGTCCACAATTTCAAAGAAGAATATTTCTGAAGCTAGTACGCCAATCTTGATCAAATTTAATGTGAACCATAATTGGGTTGGGGGATTGATGGCATTAGGTTTTGGAGCAGATTGTATCAAAATTGTGGTTTCCATGGCAACAGATAGGTCCCATAGACTTACAATGGGAAAAACTAAAAAAATCTTCTTCTCTGAAACCACTAGGCCCACAGTTTTGATATTTGGTATGTAGCAATGGCTAATGGTCCTCTACATAAATTGTGCCATTCGTGCCCCTGGGGTCAAATTTGGCCACGCCCCGGGGGTCGATAGTCTCCATAGACTTACTATGGGAAAAAAATTAAAAAATCTTCTTCTCTGAAACCACTAGGCCCACAGCTTTGATATTTGGTATGTAGCAATGGCTAATGGTCCTCTACATAAATTGTGCCATTCGTGCCCCTGGGGTCAAATTTGGCCACGCCCCGGGGGGTCGATAGTCTCCATAGACTTACTATGGGAAAAAAAAAAAATCTTCTTCTCTGAAACCACAGGGCCCACAGCTTTGATATTTGGTATGTGGCAATGGCTAATGGTCCTCTACATAAATTGTGCCAGCCATGCCCCTGGGGTCAAATTTGGCCACGCCCCGGGGATGGATAGTTTCCATAGACTTACAATAGGAAAAACTAAAAAAATCTTCTTCTCTGAAACCACAGGGCCCACAGCTTTGATATTTTGAAGGTGGCAATGGCTAATGGTCCTCTACATAAATTGTGCCAATCATGCCCCTGGGGTCAAATTTGGCCACGCCCCGGGGGTTGATAGTCTCCATAGACTTACTATGGGGAAAAAATTAAAAAATCTTCTTCTCTGAAACCACAGGGCCCACAGCTTTGATATTTTGTATGTGGCAAAGGCTAATGGTCCTCTACATAAATTGTGCCAATCATGTCCCCGGGGTCAAATTTGGCCACGCCCCGGGGGTCGATAGTCTCCATAGACCTACAATAGGAAAAACTAAAAAAATCTTCTTCTCTGAAACCACTAGGCCCACAGCTTTGATATTTGGTATGTAGCAATGGCTAATGGTCCTCTACATAAATTATGCCATTCATGCCCCTGGGGTCAAATTTGGCCACGCCCCGGGGGTTGATAGTCTCCATAGACTTACTATGGGAAAACAATTAAAAAATCTTCTTCTCTGAAACCACTAGGCCCACAGCTTTGATATTTGGTATGTAGCAATGGCTAATGGTCCTCTACGTAAATTGTGCCATTCATGCCCCTGGGGTCAAATTGGGCCACGCCCCGGGGATGGATAGTTTCCATAGACTTACAATAGGAAAAACTAAAAAAATCTTCTTCTCTGAAACCACTAGGCCAACAGCTTTGATATTTGGTATGTAGCAATGGCTAATGGTCCTCTACATAAATTGTGCCATCCATGCCCCTGGGGTCAAATTTGGCCACACCCCGGGGGTTGATAGTCTCCATAGACTTACTATGGGAAAAAAATTAAAAAATCTTCTTCTCTGAAACCACAGGGCCCACAGCTTCTTCTCTGAAACCACTAGGCCCACAGCTTTGATATTTGGTATGTAGCAATGGCTAATGGTCCTCTACATAAATTATGCCATTCATGCCCCTGGGGTCAAATTTGGCCACGCCCCGGGGGTTGATAGTCTCCATAGACTTACTATGGGAAAACAATTAAAAAATCTTCTTCTCTGAAACCACTAGGCCCACAGCTTTGATATTTGGTATGTAGCAATGGCTAATGGTCCTCTACGTAAATTGTGCCATTCATGCCCCTGGGGTCAAATTTGGCCAGGCCCCGTAGGTTGATAGTCTCAATAGACTTGCTATGGGAAAAAAAATTCAAAAATCTTCTTCTCTGAAACCACAGGGCACACAGCTTTGATATTTTGTATGTAGCAATGTTTGGTAGTCCCCATTATAAATTGTGCCAGTCATGCCCCTGGGTCAAATTTGGCCATGCCCCGGGGGTCAATAGTGTCCATGCATAGACTTTCATTGGTCGATTCTCAATTAATTTAAATCTCATGAGCTTACAATGTGATCTCTCAGGTGAGCTACAGGACCAATGGTCCTCTAGTCTTATTTTTGCTCCAAAACATAGATTGTGGGTACTCGTTAGAACTGCCTCGGCGAGGCGGTTCTAACGTGTACCCACAATCTATGTTTTGAGCAAAAATAAGAAAAATATAAAAGATTTTCCTCTGAAAATTATCGATTTTTGACCTGAAAAAATTACTGTATATCATATGGGCATGTTTTCGTAATGTAAACTTAGGGCTATATCAAAGTCATGATAGTTTGAACAGTAGCAAGTCCCACTATTGATTAATACATGTGGGCCCGCGGTCGCTCCTGATGTCGGGCACATGATTGTCATGAAAATTTGATCATTCCTCCACTTTTTAGCTCACCTGAGCCGAAGGCTCACAGGTGAGCTTATAGGATAGGCAGGCATCCGTCGTCCGTCGTCGTCCATCCACATTTTCAAAGAAGAAAATTTCTGAAGCTAGTAGGCCGATCTTGATCAAATTTAATGTGAACCATAATTGGGTAAGGGGATTGATGGCATTAGGTTTTGGAGCAGATTGTATCAAAATTGTGGTTTCCATGGCAACAGATAGGTCCCATAGACTTACAATGGGAAAAACTAAAAAAATCTTCTTCTCTGAAACCACTAGGCCGACAGCTTTGATATTTGGTATGTAGCAATGGCTAATGGTCCTCTACATAAACTGTGCCATTCATGCCCCTGGGGTCAAATTTGGCCATGCCCCGGGGGTCGATAGTCTCCATAGACTTACTATGGGAAAAAAATTAAAAAATCTTCTTCTCTGAAACCACAGGGCCCACAGCTTTGATATTTGGTACGTGGCAATGGCTAATGGTTCTCTACATAAATTGTGCCAGCCATGTCCCTGGGGTCAAATTTGGCCACGCCCCGGGGGTCGATAGTCTCCATAGACTTACAATTGGAAAAACTAAAAAATTCTTCTTCTCTGAAACCACTAGGCCCACAGCTTTGATATTTGGTATGTAGCAATGGCTAATGGTCCTCTACATAAATTGTGCCATTCATGCCCCTGGGGTCAAATTTGGCCACGCCCCGGGGGTTGATAGTCTCCATAGACTTACTATGGGAAAAAAAATAAAAAATCTTCTTCTCTGAAACCACAGGGCCCACAGCTTTGATATTTTGTACGTGACAATGGCTAATGGTCCTCTACATAAATTGTGCCAATCATGCCCCTGGGGTCAAATTTGGCCACGCCCCGGGGGTCGATAGTCTCCATAGACCTACAATAGGAAAAAAACTAAAAAAATCTTCTTCTCTGAAACCACTAGGCCAACAGCATTGATATTTGGTATGTAGCAATGGCTAATGGTCCTCTACATAAATTGTGCCATTCATGCCCCTGGGGTCAAATTTGGCCACGCCCCGGGGGTTGATAGTCTCCATAGACGTACTATGGGAAAAAAATTCAAAAATCTTCTTCTCTGAAACCACAGGGCCTACAGCTTTGATATTTTGTATGTGGCAATGGCTAATGGTCCTCTACATAAATTGTGCCAATCATGTCCCCAGGGTCAAATTTGGCCATGCCCCAGGGGTCGATAGTCTCCATAGACCTACAATAGGAAAAACTAAAAAAATCTTCTTCTCTGAAACCACTAGGCCCACAGTTTTGATATTTGGTATGTAGCAATGGCTAATGGTCCTCTACATAAATTGTGCCATTCATGCCCCTGGGGTCAAATTTGGCCAGGTCCCGGAGGTTGATAGTCTCAATAGACTTGCTATGGGAAAAAAATTCAAAAATCTTCTCTGAAACCACAGGGCACACAGCTTTGATATTTTGTATGTGGCAATGGCTAATGGTCCTCTACATAAATTGTGCCAGCCATGCCCCTGGGGTCAAATTTGGCCACCCCCCGGGGGTAGATAGTCTCCATAGACTTACAATGGGAAAAACTAAAAAAAACTTCTTCTCTGAAACCAAAAGGCCCAGAGCTTCTATATTTTGTATGTAGCAATGTTTGGTAGTCCCCATTATAAATTGTGCCAGTCATGCCCCTGGGTCAAATTTGGCCATGCCCCGGGGGTCAATAGTGTCCATGCATAGACTTTCATTGGTCGATTCTCAATTAATTTAAATCTCATGAGCTTACAATGTGATAATCTCTCAGGTGAGCTACAGGACCAATGGTCCTCTAGTTTTAATGGAAAAGGAAATTTACACCAAGTTAAAGTACAGGTATGGCTTGCCCAGTCACGGTGTAGTTAGGATAATTTACAGTCCCATTATGACCTTAACTGTTGACAGTAGATGTAAAGCAAGTGAAGTTAATTAACACTGCGGCTTCTAAATTTCAGCCCTGCAGATTTGGTGTTAGTTGTATGAACAAAGGCTCCTGTAGATTCTACCATCCAGGGTTACCAACTAAAGACAAGATGAAATGGTCTGCAGGCGACCTCACCAAGCTTGCCCCACAGAAAGGGTAAGAATAGAAACACTTTGAATTCTTGAATCTAGAAATCATGTTTAAATTCTGTAAGACAAATTACCATGTATTCAGTACATGTATGTTAAGGTACACACACAAGTTGTACATTTTCAATTTCTAATAGATCTGTTACTTTTTTAGCAGTCTTAAATTTACTGATTGGAAATATATCTGTACATTCTAAAGGTCACACTATTTATCCAGAAACAACCAACATGACAAGGAACAATTAATGCGTAATTATGAGATCAATGTAAGGTGATAGCATGAAAGTAACTGTAACAAACACCATACAATGGGGCGGCCCCCGTGGCCGAGTGGTTAAGGTCGCTGACTTCAGTGCTCTTGATCATTCGATCATCTCACCGATGTGGGTTCGCGCCTCGCACGGGGCACGAATTCATATGTGAGACAAGCCATGTTCTGCTTGCGGGTATGTCAGGTGGTTTTTCCCCGGGTACTCCGGTTTTCGCCCCACCTACCGATTGATTCGTCTCGATATGAGTGAAAAAGCTTGAAAGGGACGTAAAACTGAATAAAAAAAAACACAAAAAAAACATACAATGGATCGGAATGATCCGTAGAAAGTTGTTACAGACAGATATATGGTGCTTATCAATTTCATCTGCAATGGATGCTCTCATTACTGTTGATTGTCTCAGGATAACCAGTGTGAAGATTCCCTCTGGTAAACAGAATTATTTTAGCCGCCTCGTGAGAAAACCAACAATTTGCATAGGCGAAAACAAAGGCGCAGATCAGCTTCGCGGTAACCGCGAAGCTGATCAGCGCCTTTGTTTTCGCTACTCGGATAGTACAGTCCCTCTTCTACTCAACTCCAAAATTTCAAGCTTCTAGCCTGCTTCTGTGCTTGTACAGCCCAGTTTGTGTCAGACCTGTTCGGAAACCACATTGTTGGTTTTCCCACGAGGTGGCTCATTTGTATTCTAATTACAGTGAAGGTGATGCAGCGAAGATGGTATCTAGAGCATCTTCTTCATCTCTATAGAGGAAACTGCCAACAGCGATATATCCAGTGGATCAGTCAAGGAGAGCACAACTGATAGGAGGATGTAGCATTTGAGGCTTTGTACTGAGAAAATTACTTTCTTTACTTTAGGATAATGATGGCACTTTTGATACTTTAAACTTGACAGACAAGTGAGCCACCACATGGGAAAACCAACAATCTGCATAGGCGAAAACAAAGGCACAGATCAGCTTTGCAGTTACTGCAAAGCTGATCAGCGCCTTTGTTTTCGCTACTCGGATAGTACAATTCCTCTTCTACTTAAATCCGAAATTTCAAGCTTCTAGCCTGCTTCTGTGACTGTACAGGTCGGTTTATGTCGGACCTGGTCGGAAACCACCTTGTTGGTTTTCCCAAGAGGCGGCTCATGTGTCTAATACAGATTAGCCTGTGTTGTAAGTCACAGGAATGTCATAAGTCACATGATAAACACTAAATTTGTCAAAGACGTTAACGAAGAAAATTTTTTTGTTCAACGATATTGAAATGCGCAAAAGTTTGAGTATAAATTGGTGTATGAACTGGTATGTTTTCTAGTAAGAGTAATTAAAAGGGTGGTTTCTTCTTTATGACTGTGTGTAAATAGGGTAAAAATAAAGTATCGAAGTAATTTTCTCACCTACAGCCTCAAGCTACAATAATTATGTTTGTCTTTTGCTGCCGAACCTGTGGATGGTGTACATCAGTGCCAAGCTGTCAAATCAATGTTAGACGTGGTGATGTGCTAGGATGGAGGAATCGTTCTTGCAGGGAGACTTTCACATTTTGTGGGACCTTGAGTGACTGTGTAAAGCTCAAGGGAATGTCAAAGACAATGAATGCCTTGGACTGTGCTTGTGTGTACTTTAAAGAGGAGGTACTGTGTACAGAGATAGAAAAGAAGAAATGGATGTTCTTAAATGTGTCGCTGAAACTGAATCAGTACAAACTGAGCCGCGACGCGAGAAAACCGGTCTTCGGGGTTTCCGACCAGGTCCGACACAAACCGGCTTGTACAAGCTCAGAAAAGAGCTAGAAGTTTGAAATTTCGGATTTAAGTAGAAGAGGAATTGTACTATCCGAGTAGCGAAAACAAAGGCGCTGATCAGCTTCGCGGTTACCGCGAAGCTGATCTGCGCCTTTGTTTTCGCCTAAGCAAAAATCCGGTTTTCTCACAATGCGGCTCAACTAAAACTAAACATCAATATCTGGCATTGAAGCCACATGAACATGATAAGCTACGTGATAAGAAGATAAGAATATGCCATTGTTATTTCTGATTGAATACACAGAACAACTTGCAGTATGATGTGGTTTGTCAAAACCAGCATGCATGACTTGCACAGCATTTCTTGTTTAATTGAAGGGCAAGATAGTAGCACAGGCTACAAAGAAAATAGCTTTTGTTCCCTTGCACTGTAGAAAAAGAAATGGAAATTCGACATTGAAATAATTCAATATAATATTGCATAATGTGATAATATGCACAGGTGAAAGCACCTACATGATGCAGTTTTTGTCTTCATTATTCAAATGCATGCAACAATGGTTGCAAGCGTCTTTCACACACAATGGATGATTGTGTTGAGGTTTTCCAAAAACAGCATTTTTATACATAAAACAACAGTGACACCATAAATCAAGTGTTGTTACTTCATGTTTATATCAGTTCAAACTGCAACCCCAGTTAAGTAGAGCCCATCTGTCAGTCCCAAAAATCTTTGGTGATAATATGTATCATAGACTATAGATTAACAGAAGTTGAACTGAAGAATAATTAGAAACAGAATTATAAGGGACACGTAAAATGGTTCATGCACATGATTGTAAGAAAATCAAGTAAACTTTTTTTGTCTTTTTGTAGGAAAAGGACATTCTTGCATTCTAGCCTATTTCGGCATTTCGATATTCTTATGTTTATGCAAACAGCAAAACATTTTTATTGAAGAAGTTTTGAAAGTTTTGGTGCCTGTTGATATGTTTAAATCAATTGAATTGCAATCAATGGCATTAATATAAAAGAAATGCCCAAAATAAGGATGTTTAATTGAATTTGATACCCTGTCTTTTACCTTCTCTAAATCTTAAGATTTTTTGTCTGTTTAATACAATATAAACACGGCATAAAGCCATTTTCAAATTATAATTTTAGTTTGCTTTGATAGATAAGTGATTGAAGGAAAGCGATCAGAGAAATGAACTATTTTGAAAACATTTATAGAGTTCTTACTACCTACATTAAAGTTTTACTGGAAAACAGTTCAAGAATAATTGCCCCATTTAGCATCATGGCCATAATAGGTTTCAAAAAAGGAAAATTTTATTTGGTCATATTTCAAACTTCACTCGAAAACCTTTTGGCGCTACAATTATATTTTGCAAGTATTAAGTTTTGCTGTTGCATACACAATGTTGTTAATCAGTAAATCAGATATTACAATGTTACCTTTGGGAAACCCTGTGAATTTGTTGATCTTACAAATAAATGTTGCCTTCAGTATATGATGCATTTGATTTTCCTTTCCATACCAATGAGAGGATGAAAACAAATAACTGGTAAACCACTTTGACTTGTGTGACTTAGCATGTAGAGGAAAAGCATGATGGGAAAATTTGACAATCCCGACCAGAGCATGTCCATTGTGTTTACCATAATCTTAAATGTTAACAAGAAAAAAGATTATCCCTATATCCAAACAGTTAAAATATCTTCTGTTTTCACCACACTCACAGTCATAACTTTTAAAGGCAAGCACTTCATATTGTTTTATTTCTGAAACTAAAGACTATGAAGGTAAATGGTTTAAAGACACAAAAGAAACAACAAAGAAAACAGGGTTGGTTGAAGAGTTTATTGTCTAAACAATAACAATCTACAGTATCAACAAATAATACTATAGTAAAAGTAGGAAAGAAACAAATAGGATTTGTCAAAAAGAACCTGTTTTAACCAATTTAGACTGAAAAAGATTAGATCAGGTTGCTTGTGTGTCCCTGAGTAATATCTTCTGATAGTGTCAACTAGTCTTGTAAATGGTAAAGTCACACTACTTTTATGTGTCATCAAAGTCGCAAAATCATTAGATTCAGTATTCAAACATTATAAGCAATTCTAATTGGTAGTTAATTGGTGGATATCACAAATGAGCCGCCACATGGGAAAACCAACAATCTGCATAGGCGAAAACAAAGGCGCAGATCAGCGAAGCTGATCAGCACCTTTGTTTTCGCTACATGGAAAGTGCAATTCTTCTACTTTTGAAGTCCAAAATTTCCAGCCTCTAACCATCTGTGACTGTACAGTCCGGTTTGTGTCGGACCTGGTTGGAAACCCAAATTGTTTGTTTTCTCACGCACAGGCTCAATTGTATAAATAATTTAATCAGAGAGATTTTCATAGTAATTTCTTGCTTTTCTTTTTCTCCAAACAAGTATTCCAACAGCACAGACAACACACAATGCACCAATGACTGCTCCTATTATTGTTGCCAAGGTAACAGACTGGTACTCTGATTTTTCTTGATGGGTTTCAGACTGCTTCTCCAAATTAACTGCTTTGAAACTAGACTGGTCATTTTCATCTTGTTCTTGGTCTGCCATTGATTTAGATAGGGCAGAATCGTTGCTGTTTTTGTAGGTGTAGAAAAATGGGTGATCCTGTAAAAATGATAAATAAATAATTGTAATCAAAGTAGCTCGATTGCAAGGAAAAATGTTTAAAAAGAATAGGTATAATTCAGGAGACAATTTCAGGGAATTCTTATTCAGGCTGCCCAGTGCTCCTATTTTTCCTATTTTTTCCTATATTTTCAGGGCTTCCTATTTTTTCCTATATTTTGATCCCAAATCCTATATTTTTCATCAAAACTCCTATATTTTTCAAAATGCTGCAGATAATAATGAAATATCAATGAAAAATCATGGAATTTTGGTTTGAAATGCCAGTTTTGATGTCTTTGGCATTCATTTTTTTCCTGGCTCGCTCGTAACTTGATAAATAAAGTATTTTTTCTTCATCAGAAAACAAGATAATCCCTTGAAGTAAGTTCTTCTACAACTTGAGTAGGTTTTAAAATAATGGATCACACACCTATACCAAAATTACACCAGTAAGATTTGCCTTCTTGCTGCTATATGTTAATATTTATGGTTATACCCCCGGCATTTATGCCGACGGGTATATAGTTTTCGCTTTTCCGTTCGTCCGTTCGTATGTTCGTTAGTTCGTTAGTTCAGTTAAAATGTCAAAGTTTTGGTTAAAGTTTCTCTGCTGGTGTATATCTCATGAACTAAATATCAGAAACCATTCATATTTGGACTATAGGTACCCTATAGGGTTGGCTTTGTTTCTATGAGTTTGGACCCCAGGGTCCATGCCCGGGGGTGGGGCTAGAGTTCAAAATCTAGGTCACCTTTAATTTGCGTCAAAGTTTTGGTTAAAGTTTCTCTATTGGTGTATATCTCATGAACTATATATCAGAAACCATTCATATTTGGACTATAGGTACCCAATAGGGTTGGCTTCGTTTCTATGAGTTTGGACCCCAGGGTCCATGCCCGGGGGTGGGGCTAGAGTTCAAAATCTAGGTCACCTTTAATTTGCGTCAAAGTTTTGGTTAAAGTTTCTCTATTGTTGTATATCTCATGAACTATATATCAGAAACCATTCATATTTGGACTATAGGTACCCTATAGGGTTGGCTTTGTTTCGATGATTTTGGACCCCAGGGTCCATGCCCGGGGGGTGGGGCTAGAGTTCAAAATCTAGGTCACCTTTAATTTGCGTCAAAGTTTTGGTTAAAATTTCTCTAGTGGGGTATTTCTCATGAGCCAATCATCAGAAGCCATTCATATTTGGACTATAGGTACCCTATAGGGTATAGGGTTGGGTCCATGTCGCGGGGGGGGGGGGGGGGGGGGGGGGCTTGTCTAGGACATCAATACTTTTATTATTACTATTATTTTTTTTTAATTTAGACTGACATTCTATTTTCATTTTCCATCTAGGACTGCGGACCTGACCCTCAATGTCCGTGATTAAGTCCTAGATGGAGTACACAAGTCAGCTCTGTGTACTGCTCTAAAGAAGATATGTCACTCTAAAAACTACACTCCCTCATGTCTGTGGTCAAAGTGCTTTAGAATGCACACTTCTATAAAGTATTTGATAAGGGTACTGTCTTTTGTTCGGGATTTGTGATTCAATGTCAGGGGTGTACATGTGCTGGGTGGTTGTGGGAGGGAGAAGGAGGACTGGGTGACCACCAGCCGGGGGTATACGTGCCTCTCAAGGCACTTTTTCTAGTTTTCAATGCTATAAAAAAGCCATTTTAGGCCGATAATTTCCTATTTTTCTCCTATTTTTTTGACATAAACTTCCTATTTTTTGAAGCCCAAAATATATATTTTGCACCAAACTGCACTGTAGGGCAGCCTGCTTATTTTAACCTAGGTGAAGGTTGTGTTTACCGGTATACCTTTTTCCACTCTTGAATGTAAATATGAGTTGCCTTTTGTTGCAAACTTTCCATGTAATGTCATATAGACCACCTTTTAGGGTGAAATTTGTCACATCATACATCAGGAAAACATGTCCGTGTAATGTGTACCCCCTTATACCCCACTTTTATATAGAAAAACTGAGGTATGCAGGGGTATACCTATTTTTCTTATTTTTGCGCCAAAACATAGATTGTGGGTACTCGTTAGAACCGCCTCGACGAGGCGGTTCTAACGTGTACCCACAATCTATGTTTTGAGCAAAAATAAGAAAAATAGCAAAATATTTCTACTGAAAATTTTATTTTCTTACAAATTTAAAAATCTGTGTATATTGCATGGGCGTGTTTTCGTAATGGTAACATTGTGGCATGCTTTGGAAGAGTATTAGAATCAGAATATTTAGCATGCGAGACTTTGTGAAGCCCTTCTGTAAAGTAGAAGTAAAGTCACCTGACCAAGATTAGAAATTTTGGGTATTGACTTAAATAATGATGTTTTAACACCATTTGGCCACATCTAGGTTTTTGAGGGTGAGGACAATGTATTTAAAAGTGAATAACATGTAACCTTACATTTGTTGGACACTCTAACTTTTCACCAACCAACCAGTCTATTCTCTTCTTTCCAACTGGCTCCACCTAGAGTATACAGGTTATAAACTTTAATTTTGTGTACAGAAATATTCTCCCTAAGTTGTAATTCATATAATCATGTAAACCAGTTTAAAGAACCACAAATTAACATTGTAAAAAGATACCACAGTAAGGGACAGCAATTCTATTTTGCTTTTATACACCTTTTTATGCCCCCAACTTTGAAAAAGTTGGAAGGGCATATTGCTTTCGGCTTGTCTGTGTGTGTGTGTGTGTGTGTGTGTGGGTGTGGATGGGTGGGTGCGTCTGTTAACTTTTGAGAGGTGAATGCTAGGGTTTTGAAATTTCATATGCACATTCCTCATGAAAAAATAGTTGACCCGTATTTTTTTTCATGTCCGAGTTATGCCCCTTTTCTGATTTATGTCCCTTTGAAAACAAAATTTGAAAATCTTGTGTGCAAGATATCTCAACAAGTATTTAAGCTAGAGCCTTCATATTTGGTATATTGGTTGGGTCTGAGGAGTAGATCACCTGATTAACTTTTGAGAACTTTACCGCAAATTTTGACAAAATTACGGAATTTTGAAATTTTGATTATTTTTCAGTTTTTCAGTGAAATTTGAAACTTTTAAACGGTGAATGCTAGGGTTTCGAAATTTCATATGCACATTCCTCATGAAAAAAAAGTTGACCCATATTTTTTTTCATGTCCGAGTTATGCCCCTTTTCTGAGTTGTGTCCCTTTGAAAACAAAATTTTAAAATCTTGTATGCAAGATATCTCAAAAAGTATTTAAGCTAGAGCATTCATATTTAGTATACTGGTCGGGGCTGAGAAGTAGATGACCTGATTAACTTTTGAGAACTTTCCGTCAAATTTTGACAAAAATACGGAATTTTGAAATTTTGATTGATTTTTGGACTTTTCGGTGAAAATTGAAACTTTTGAACGCTGCATGCTAGGGTTTTGAATTTTAGTATACAGATTCCTTATGAAAAAATAGTTGACCCGTATTTTTTTCCATGTCTGAGTTATGCCCCTTTTCTGAGTTATGTCCCTTTGAAAACAAAATTTGAAATTCTTGTGTGCACAATATCTCAAAAAATGTTTGAGCTAGAGCCTTTATATTTGGTATACTGGTTGGGGCTGAGAAGAAAATTACCTGATTAACTTTTGAGGACTTTCCGTCAAATTTTGACAAAATAACTCAATTTTGAAATTTTAACTTGTCGGCATAAAGCTTACATTCTCTGTTTCTGGATCGAGGTCAAAACAGAAGCAACGGAACAGTTTCTACAGGAAATTAAATTTCACTTCATTCAAATGAAATAAACAAACCCTACAATTTGCCAGTTTAAGGGCAAACATACAGTTGGGGGCATAGTGTTTTACAAACACCCATTTCTAGTTATAGATAAATACATCAACTCTCCCCCTAATTGACTTTTTGCATAAAATAGTAGTCTAGATTTGAAAATAAGCAGTACAATATTGTTCAATAACAGCTACATGAGCTTTTGATTATCAACAAAAACACAACTTCACACTTGCATGCAAATTATAAACAGCAAGATTATTATACTACCATATTGTTCCAGAGAGCATCTGCAGCTGCTGCATGTCCCTTCAAACTTAGATGGAAACAGTCCGGGGCAAAGTAACTCAGATCTATTGTACCATCAGCCTAGAAAGAAAACATTTTAGGGTGTCTCACATTAGCAAGGCTGTATTACAGAAGATTGCTTTAAGGTTTGAAAGTTTAGATTTAGACATAGAAGGATAGTAGTAGCTATAGCAAGGTCAGAATTTTAGCTTGTGTGCAGCCATTCTGCACAAAATCCCACACTTTTAACTGTGTTGTGTGTATGCATCTTGTGCACATAAAGTAAAATTTATACTTTTGTGTATAAAGTGAAAACCTTTACAGTTCAAACTACTCTTGACATAGTCATTTGCAAATACATTTGAACATGTAGAAGCAATTATTTATACACTTAGTAAACCAATTTGAAAAATTCAAGTCAAAAGCTTTATATATTAACTGATGTAGATTTGTACATACCTTTTTAGGGAGGGTTGTTTTACTGAAGAACGGCTGAATAACAGCTGTGAAGTCATCTCTCGTATCATATCTTCCAGTATTCACAAGATCCACCAAAATATCTCGGTATTTCTGAGTTTCTGCATTGAGTTCAGCCTCGGCTTCACTGTTGGCTGGATAGGCTGCACACCGACATCCAAAACTATTGAAAGAAATTGAAGATACTATTGACAAAAATGATCTTAGGGAGAATGAGCTCTGCGTCTGATACATGTAAATACAATAGATAAAATGTTTCTATACGAGCAGCTTAAGATGTTTAACATTAAGTTAAATAGCTAGACCGCTCTGTTTCAAATGACTTAACCTCATAAGTGATCAAATGAACTGGCAATTTTGAATTTCATGTAGTTTGCTAAAATGAAGTAGACACTTGTCATTTCTTTCCATGTTTAATATTCACTGTTACACAGAGTGAGCTGTTTTAAATATCAGCTTTCCAAGCATAACTTCCCTTCCAGATCATTACGAAAACATGCCCATATGTAATACAGTAATTTTTTCAGGTCAAAAATCGATAATTTTCAGAGGAAATTTTTTTTATATTTTTCTTATTTTTGCTCAAAACATAGATTGTGGGTAGACGTTAGAACCGCCTCGTCTAACGAGTACCCACAAGCTATGTTTTGGAGCAAAAATAAGAAAAATAGGTATACCCCTGCATACCCCAGTTTTACTATATAAAAGTGGGGTTTAAGGGGGTATTCATTGCACGGACATGTTTTTCTGATGTTTATTAAAGGTTCCAAGGCAATACTGCTGTTGTTCTAATTGTTTTATGTTTTAGTGTTGAATGATTATGCTGTTTGCATCTTGAGTACATTTTTATAGGTATGTATTTAGTTGTCATATGTCCATATAACTGAGTGGCCACCTATTGAGAAATAGTTGCTCACTCACGATATGTTCTCTTTTTTAGTACCCGATTGTTAATTTAATATTTCTCACCCCAGGTATTGAAGTTGGAATTTCTTTCTGATTGTGCCATTTCCTGATCATTGCTTACTTCTACCTTTCTATCAACGGAGAAGACAAAATAGGACATCTTACAAGTGGATCACATCACACAATAGGTTTTGGTTGAGATCTTTGGCCACAGAAATTGGAAGAACCTCTACCAAGTTTACAAAGGCCCTCGGTATATTGGCGTGTAGATAATCCAATGCTTCCTGAATGTGGGCTTTGTAGCTTTCAGCACCATACTTTTCCTGTTAGATACACGTACACATATGTATACACACTAATGTCTTTACAATACAATATGAAATCAACACAATATAAAATCAAACATGGTTTTGATATAAAACTCTTAGCACTAGCCTTTGTAGATAAAACCAAGCTCTTTAACGGATATAATGATGTCAATCTATTAAAGATGGATAAAATACAGTTTTATGGGAGGAAAATTACCATAAATCATCATTTGTAGTCATTTCTGTGTAGAGACAGCTCTTTAACCAAAACAAGAAAAGGGTGATTACAAGAGACAATGCAGTACAACATTTGAGCAAAAATGATGAGCCTTAATAAATCTGATTTTTGCAGGTTGATTTTAACAGCGCCTTTAAACATGTCATGATTTTTACACTGTAAGCTTTATTGATTTGAAACTTGTAAGAGATATTTATATGGCAAGAAAAATAAAAAATCACCTTGTCCTCACAAAAGTCACAAAGATCATTGCCTCCAACAAATAATGTGATAATCTTCCAGTCATTATCAAAGTCAATGTTGGAATTGCTTTTCATTCTCTTCACAAGTAGCTCCGCCTGACCTGGCATGTCTCTGAAATCAATCACGAAAACTAGCACATGCAATAGTATTACAGATTTTTATAACAACTTTAAAAATTGAAAATGTCCAGTTGAAAACTTTTGAATTTTTCCTACTATTTATTCAAAACGTAGATTATTGGTACAGTTTAAAGAGTACCCATAATTTACGTTTTGAAACAAAAATATCATACCACTGTATACCCCAGTTTATAAAAGTGGGGTTGAAGGGAGTATTCACTGCATGGTCTTTTTTGTTTGCTAAATGAATTTAATTTGGTATCATATTCAATTAACTATAAATAATAGTTATGCTTTTCATGAATACTTCGAGAAACAGCCAAGTTAATTAACCCATATCTGACGAATGGATTTTCCCATCGTTATCATTTGGGTGAGTCCACTTTCATTTGTGGGGGTGTCAGGAGAAATTTTAAAATTTTATTCAATTTTTCGATGAAAATTCTCTAAGCAAACAGAATAGCCCCATCTGGGGCTATTCTGTTAGCCTATGTCCCATAAAAGGGACGTCAGGCTTGAATGAGTTAAGTGAAGTCTATTCAGTAACATTCTGCTGTAGACATGCAAGTTTTGATTTGATTTAAATACATTTCACAAGAACAATACTTTCCACTGTCGAAGTTAGATATGAGGGTCTGGATGGGGGGTCCTGGTATTCACTAATCACTAAAAATTTAGCCATTTATTCACTGTCATTAAAATTTTGGTTTATTCATTAAAATTAGCTCGATTATTCATTAAAATATGATAATTACTAGTCACACCTTCTTAAACCAGCTAATATCCATAAGCAAATAGTTGTTGCCCGCCTAAGGCATCCCTTATTTAAAGCCACAAGGACTAGTTCTATGATATATATTAAATTGTAGACAGCTGAGTGCAACCTTGATTTTAACATCTTGAGAGAAGCATAATTATATACTCTGCTAGATCACAAAGCCTTGAGCATGGAAACTTTTCGAAATTATAGTATACCAATTTTTTTAGCAACTCCCCTTTGGGAGTATAATCCCTTCTATACGCCCTAAGTTTTACCCTGAATCTTTCTCTTCAGTTATGAACACCAAAGGTTATATAAGAAAAATTAAAGTTATAATAAAATGCTGTTGTTTTTATTTAGTAAACTAGTTAGCATAAGAGTACTATGTGATGTATGGATTTGTGCTTGTGCGGGATTGTACAATAAATGTACATTTTATCAATGTCTTAAAATACCGAGCGAGCGGAGCGAGCGAGGAAAAAAATATGTAGTGCCATATGAATTGCCAGATTTTGCATTAACGTTCTTAGTGCTGGCTGCCTTGTTTCTGACTGCAAAAGACACTATAATTATGTTCTGTCATATGTAAAAAATCAAGATGATGTTCATCCACAGAATAGAGTATCATTATAGGATTGGAACATACATAATAAAGACAAAGTAGGGTAACAAAATAAAAAGAAAATACATATACATAAGCAAACAAAACAGTGAAATAGTATCTGGCTCAGTAAACATCCAGAATGATTTAATTTATTTTATCTGCCAATGAGGTAGGTCCCTACATGCTTGGCTTCCAGACATATGTCTTTCAAACATTCAAGGATTTCTGAAATATGAATACAACATTTGAACTAAATCGGGTATGGGAGCGTCAAGACCCCAACAAAAAATGAAATTCTGGAATGTCAGGGTGGCCATCTAAGACAATTCCATAGCCAAATTTTAGCATATTCATTATTCTTTAAAATGTTATTATTCACTATTCATTATATTACTCTGCTATTCATTAAAAATTTACATTTATTCATTATTCTTTAGGACCTCATTATTCACTAATCATTAAATTTTTTGCTCATTATTCACTCTCATTAAAAATTTTAGGCCATTATTCATTAATCATTATACCCCATCCAGACCCTCAGATATGGCTTGTATTTAAATATTCTGTGTGAAGATAATGTCACTTAGTTCAATCTTCATAAGATAAACTTTATGGCACTAAAGGGAACCCTTTACTACTTCGCGGTTTCAAAAATTCATCAAACATAATATGCCGTTTCTAGTATATGCAATATTAATTGCAAATATCTATATGGACTTTTGGGGTATTTCACCAAGATGATGATCGAGCGGTTTGGATGGCATTGAGAATAGTTTTCATACTCAGCCTTAGCCCCAGAATCGGCAACATTTAGATGGGCTGTGGGTTCCCACCAGTATGGTCCCGAGCCGGTAGAATATCCTATCACATCAGGATTGTAGACTTTGAGAATATCTGAAAGAGAAAAATCCTTGAAAAATAAACAGCAAAACTTATACTGCGTTTACACTATGTTCCCGGCGGTCACGGCGGCCACGTTTCAGACAACCCTCGATCAAAACGGGATAAACGTGAGGCAACGCAGGGAAACGGGACAGGCAAACATAGCAGGCCGTGATAACCATGGATACCGTGGCAAATTTTTTGACAGTTTAAAAATAAGCCACGGCAGTCACGGCGGAAATGAGAAACGTAATGGGCCGTGATAAAACCGGCGGACTGAACGTAACACACCGTGACAGAACGTAACAGTACGTATCGAAACTTGAGGGCGGCCCGTAGTGCAACGGGAAGCTAGTGAATAGCACGGTAAGCTACGGATCTTCCACGTTCTACTGCGTTTGATCACGGTCGTCTCACTTCTCGTCCCGTTTCCTACGGAATACTCAACACGTTTTAAAAGTTACGGTGCGTTAGGGTCTTTGACGGTGTTCACCCCGTTCTACCACGCAAGTCACGTTATGTTACGGTTATCATGGCACGGTGAAGTTTATAGATATAAAATGGCATGCCATGGGGTTAAGTTCCTTCATATTGTAGCACAGAGACCATACGCTGCACTATGCCAATGAAGAAGAAATATGTAATCTCGAACTTTCTTAATCAACTCTGCAGTCGGTTGTTGAGGAGCGCGGTTGTTATTATTTCAAATTACTTATTCGTATACAAAAGGCACAAAAGTGCTTTAAATTGTATGGTGTCTACGTTTCGTCCGTAGCTGACCTTGACAGAACGAAAAAAAAAAACAAAACGTGTTGCGCCTTGGTCAAACGCAACTGACCGCATATGAACGTAACAGGCCGTAATAGAACGTGCTAATAATCGTGATAGATCGTGGATAACCGTAACGTACCTTAGCGGCTCCGTGACACACCGGCTTATATTACCACGGCTTGTTACGGATATCGTAATACAACGTAATAAAACAGATCTTGAAAACAGAGTAATATATGACCAAAATTCCACGGCACGCTACGGTTCGAGCAAACGGGGCTGCCGGGGCCGCCGGGAACATAGTGTAAACGCAGTATTATGGCATGACATTGAAAGTATATATATATATATATATATATATATATATATATATATATATATATATATATATATATATATATATATATATATATATATATATATATATATATATATATATATATATATATATATATATATATATATATATATATATTTTTTTTTTTTTTTTTTTTTTTTTTTTTTTTTTTTTTTTTTTTTTTTTTTTTTGTGGTGGTGGTGGTTTAACAGCACAGTCAACTATTTTTCAGTCATGCCGAGACGGACAGAGCCATCTGTTCCTTGGCATCAACCTGTACAATGGGGAGTAAATATGCCTTGCCCAAGCACAGCCCCAGCGCCAGTGGGGATTGAACCCCCTGACCTCACGATCCGGACTTCAACGCTGTAGCCACAACTATCGGTTTGACAAATGATGCTCAAAGAATCATTCTATTATTTTTTTCTGCCAGATACAAAATTATACAAGCCATGTGCGTTCAAAAGAAAAATAGAAGAAGAAGAAGAAGAAGAAGAAGAAGAAGAAGAAGAAGAAAAAATGCTCAAAGAATCATTCCAATGCCCCATGTTCTGCCAGGCACAAAATTATAATTGAGCCTGTGCGCGAGAAAACCAACAATTTGGGTTCCGACCACGTCCGACACAAACCGAGCTGTACAGTCACAGAAGATGGTTAGAGGATGGAAATTTTGGATTTAGAAAGTAGAGGAATTGTACTATCCGTGTAGCGAAAACAAAGGCGCTGATCAGCTTCGCAGTTACTGCATGCTTTCAAAAAATGTAGAAGAAAAAAAAACACTTGAGTATTACATGGTACAAAACGGGTTTTGCATCGCTCAGTAGAACATACTTGCCACAGTCTTCACCGTTTCGATGTCCTCATTACCGCCAATACTGCAAAAATAATGAGAAAGCATGTCAGAGCATGAAATCTGTCTCAGAAGGAGAGCTCACGAACCCATGATGTATGCATTGTTACAGCAAAACGAAAGGGTTGATTTTTGTACAATTTCACATAATATACATACATTTAAATGGGTCGTCGCCTGAGCTAGAAAACCAAAATGTGGTTTTCTAAATTGGTCCGATTTTTTTTATTATTAATTTATTTATCTATGTATTTATTTATTTATTTAATTTGGCGGCTCAAATACCAACCTCCAAGATAAGCCTCTGAATTCTATCAAGTCTGTAAGAATGTTATTGGCAGCAATACCCATCCCGGCCTGCAAATATAGACAAGGCCATCCATATTTAGAGAAGCAAAATAATTTTGAAAGAGACATTACAATACGCTCATGAGTACATGTATATGTTCACACTGATATTCAAACAAATTAGTTTCCTCCATTGAACTTGAAATGCAAGCTAGAATACATGCACTCTAGTATGTATTTTGAAAATCAAGGAATCAAAGATAATGTCTCTATGTATGGGTGGAGTATGAAAGCCTATATCGAGCCTGAGCTGCCGAGATCGTTGCCAGTCAGTTTTTAGCTCACCTGAGCCGAAGGCTCACAGGTGAGCTTATAGTATACCCATGCTCCGGCGTCCGTCGTCGTCCGTCGTCGTCCGTCGTCCGTCGTCCGTCGTTCACAATTTCAAAGATCTTCTCCTCTGAAACCGCTAGGCCAATCGAAGCCAAACTTCATATGGAGCATCCTTAGGAAGGGGGAACGAAAGTTTGTATAAATGGTCCAGGTCACATGACCAAGATGGCCGCCATGGCTATAAATAGCTAAAACCTTTAAAAATCTTCTTCTCCAGAACCAGAAGGCCTATGATTTTGAAACTTGGCATGAAGCATCAGGCAATGGAGCTCTACAAAGTTTGTATAAATCATGACCCTTGGATGACCTTGACCTGTTTTACGGCAAGGTCAACTTAGGCCGCCCATGCATTTGAATGGGAAAAAATAGAAAAATGTCATTTAATGGCAGAAAACGTGCTAGGAATGAGCAAATGGACAGAATATTCATGTTTATGAAAATATTTTGGGTCCAGAGGGTTGTCTGCCCCTGCCCCGGTGCTATATACATGTGTATGACCATAATATTCAAACATCTTCTTCTCTGAAATCGCTTGGCCAATCAAAGCCAAACTTTATGTGGAGCATTCTTAGGAAGAGTGAATGAAAGTTTGTATAAATGGTCAAAGTCACATGACCAAGATGGCCGCCATGGCTATAAATAGCAAAAACCTTTAAAAATCTTCTTTTCCAGAACCAGAAGGCCTATGATTTTGAAACTTGGCATGAAGCATCAGGCAATTGAGCTCTACAAAGTTTGTATAAATCATGACCCTGGGATGACCTTGACCTGTTTTACGGCAAGGTCAACTTAGGCCGCCGATGCATTTGAATGGGAAAAAATAGAAAAATGTCATTTAATGGCAGAAAACTTGCTAGGAATGAGCAAATGGACAGAATATTCATGTTTATGAAAATATTTTGGGCCCAGAGGGTTGTCTGCCCCTGCCCCGGGGCTATATACATGTGTATGACCATAATATTCAAACATCTTCTTCTCTGAAACCGCTTGGCCAATCATAGCAAAACTTTATGTGGAGCATTCTTAGGAAGAATGAATGAAAGTTTGTATAAATGGTCAAGGTCACATGACCAAGATGGCCGCCATGGCTATAAATAGCAAAAACCTTTAAAAATCTTCTTCTCCAGAACCAGAAGGCCTATGATTTTGAAACTTGGCATGAAGCATCAGGCAATGCAGCTCTACAAAGTTTGTATAAATCATGACCCTGGGATGACCTTGACATGTTTTACGGCAAGGTCAACTTAGGCCGCCGATGCATTTGAATGGGAAAAAATAGAAAAAAGTCATTTAATGGCAGAAAACTTGCTAGGAATGAGCAAATGGACAGAATATTCATATTAATGAAAATATTTTGGACCCAGAGGGTTGTCTGCCCCTGCCTTGGGGCTATATACATGTGTATGACCATAATATTCAAACATCTTCTCTGAAACCGCTTGGCCAATCAAAGCCAAACTTTTTGTGGAGCATTCTTAGGAAGAGTGAATGAAAATTGGGTCGGACTTATTACCGCAGGATACTGCAGGATACCGCAGGATTGCTCAGGATACCGCAGGATAGTTTTATTACATATTATATTTCATCTTAAATGATTATAAGTAAAGTATTTGAAAGTTTTTTACCCTAAAACATTGGTATTGTCATATAATTTTGGTCTATTAGGTTTGTTTTAGTATGAATCACCGTGTCGAAGCAAAGACTACCGCAGGATAGATAATCATACTACCACAGGATAGATACATAATAATCGTATTTTATTTTATTGATCATTATTGATCATGTTTAATTGCTATAAGTTAAAATAAAACTGAGATACTTAAAGAGCAGTGAACATATTAATGAGAAAGGGGATGGGCCATACCGCGGTTTCGGCTAATAAAGTTTCTTCAGTGATTCCATAGATTAAAGTTTGATAAGATTTTAAGCCATTATATTGTTCCTTTCATTTTTGTATAATTTTCTAAGATGAATATAATTTTGTTTATTTCTAGCACTGGCTACCATATCAAGAACGGAACCCTTTTTGAGACGCCAAAGGATAAAATTTTATTCCAGTTTCCAGCTGGCACCACATAAAAGGATTTACTCGTGACTTCAAAGTTTCATCAAAATATGTACTAATTTCTTTAAGTCTGAAAAGTTTAAGAGTTTGTTTCGACCACTTTGTACGGATACATGTACAGTTTTATTTTGTTTACTAAACAATGTCATTTAAATCGAGTGAATTTGCATTAGGCTAAAACGAGGTTTGAATTTTCTAATAACGTTCCGGAATAATTAACAAGTACATTGTTCGAATTTACATGCGTATTTTATATGCTGTTTACTATCATTTACAACCAGGTTTAACTAATTAATCTTTTTGTGACTGCTTCAAATGATCCCTATAACAATATATTTTATTCAAATGATCCCTATGCAGTCTTATTTCTTGACGTTTACGCTATAGTACTCTAAATGCAATAGCTGGTCACTAAAACATATTTTTGATCTTATAATGATACTTTGGAACTGTATTTTGATGTACTTTTTCTATCCTGCGGTATCCTGAGCAATCCTGCGGTATCCTGCAGTATCGTGCAGTATCCTGCGGTAATAAGACTGACCGATGAAAATTTGTATAAATGGTCAAGGTCACATGACCAAGATGGCTGCCATGGCTATAAATAGTAAAAACCTTTAAAATCTTCTTCTCCAGAACCAGAAGGCCTATGATTTTGAAACTTGGCATGAAGCATCAGGCAATGCAGCTCTACAAAGTTTGTATAAATCATGACCCAAGGTTATTACAGCAAGGTCAACTTAGGTTGTCCATGCATTTGAATGGGGAAAATTGTTAGGGCAAAACTTGCAGTAAATTGGCAAATGGACTGAATCTTTATGATTTAAAAAAGAAATTGCCTCCAGAGGTTGCTCTGGGGTTATATACATGTATATTACCATTCTAGTCAAACAAATTTATTGGTATATATCTCAGGTCTCAGGTGAGCGTTTACAGGACCATTGGTCCTCTGGTTTCTTCCTAATTTACCAATTAAAACCGAATTAACTGACTGATTAGTAATGCAAATCACTTTGATTTTTGTGAACAGAGATGCAGTTCATTTCTATAATGACGATTCTGTTTCGTTTTAAGCTTTATTTGTTACTTTACGTGCAAAACGATGCATAAATCCAGTTGATTAGCAGACGCTTATTATGATATAAAGTTACCAATCTGATACCGGAAATTGCAGGCGCTCCAACCATTTCGCCTTTGTAGTCCGGGAACCAGCACAGCTTTCACGGGTATATAAGGCGGATTTTCAAGCGAAAACGACACAATTGCTTTTGTCACTGCAGAGTGAACATCGTAGCAAACTGCAATAGTACACGAGTACTGGCGAGTCTTAAGTAGCTCAGCTTCTTTTGCTCTATTGCCGAAGCCTGGCTTTTGCATAGAGGACTGAAGCAGCAGTTACTTATAGACAGAGACCTTAGTTGTAACTTGGGTTGCAACTGCACATAGCTCTGGTGAGCTGCGACTTGGGGTTCAAGCCTAGCTAGTTCTCTCAAGTTAAGGTTCTGCAACCAGAGCTGCAACTCTCGGAGTTGAAACCATAAATCCTGGTGAGTGGCGACGTTGGGTGCGAGCACAGCTTGTTCTCCAAAGTCAAAGCTCTGGACTGGGGAAGAATAGAGTTGGAACACTGCTGATTAAAACGTGAAAGTGCAGTGCTGGAAACTTGATTGTGTTAAATAATAGTTGATTTGTCTTGATTCTTATACTTGTACCAATCATTTTCGAAATCATTTGCAGCTAATCATATGGCAAAGCAGCCAATTGTAAAATTGTTTACTGTGTTCTTTTTCTCTGCAATGAATTGATGATTTCAGAACCTTTTTAACTTGTAAAAATTTGTACGCTCGGCTACACGTTACAAATTTTGGTGGCAGCTACTGGTGGGATCTTGATAGTCTTGTTCTATCACGAACCATAACGCAGTAATATTATAACATCTATAAAATGGATGGTATAGGAGCTAGAGTCGATGTGTCAATGCAAACTCTTGGCAAAAGGTTGGAAGTTATGAAAAAGAGGAACGAAATGAGCTTAATGCAGAATGAGATTTTGATGCTTGAAAGCGAGCTCCGGCAGTTAGAAATGCAGGGTGACGACTTGCGCTCTGAAGAAAGGGTGTCAGAAAGGCCCAGGAGACACCTGCCGGACATTCCTGTAGGCAGACGGGAAACGGTGACAATACGTGAGCCGCCTGTATTGCCATTATACGATGACAGTAGTTTAGTTGGGGCAGGCAGCGGCCAGAGTATTGGTGACATGCAGGGTATTGGGTCTGGAGGCTTCAGGTCAGGGCCTGTGACATCGACGCCTAGCGCCCCTGTGTCACAACCGGTTGAACAAACGAGCATTTCAGCCACGAAATCTCATGATAAAAGCAGTGTCAAGTTAAAGCCTGCAACTTTCGATGGAACTGTGCACTGGACAGACTATAAAGCTCATTTTGATGCGTGCGCAGAATTGAATGGCTGGACAGATAAGGAAAAAGGACTCTACTTGGCTGTATCCTTAAGGGGTCAGGCACAAGGAGTCTTTGGGAATCTGTCGTCAAAATCCAATGACTACACAGAGCTTTCCAACGCTTTACAGGAAAGGTTTGCACCACCAAACCAAACCGAATTATACAGAGTGCAGCTTAAAGAAAGGCGACAGAAAGCTTCAGAATCATTAACTGAGCTTGGACAGGATATCTGGCGTTTAACAAACTTAGCATATCCAACGGCACCGGCAGATCTGCGTGAAACTCTGGCAAAAGAGCAGTTCATAGATGCCCTTGTCAGTTCGGACATGCGACTTAGAATTAAGCAGGCCAGGCCAACGAGTTTGAACATGGCTGTGCGCCATGCAGTTGAACTGGAGGCGTTCAACAAAGCAGAAAGAAAGCATTTGGAAGGCCAGGGATATATGAGGGCCACAAATCAGCAAGAGACAAATGAGCAAAGTAAACCTGATGAATATAAATCTTTGCAAGAAAGTGTGCTCAAAATGCAAAAGACGTTAGAAAGATTGTCACGTCAAAATAACTCATACGACAGCTCAGACAAAAACCGGCCACAGGCAGGTAATAGAGAGCCTGGTCAAAGACGTGCATCTACACAAGATCAGCCCGGATACAAGCGTAAATGCTGGACGTGTGGTTCTGAAAAGCACATAAGGCGAAACTGCCCACAGACAGAGCATAAAACTGTGACAGGAGACAAAGATCAACAAATGAAACAAGTAACTAGCTGTGGAGCAGGGTTGTACGTGAAATGCAAAGTAAATGGTGTACTTGTCGAAAGTTTAGTTGATACGGGTGCAACGCTGACCATAATTTCAACACGCCTGTGGGACACCATTCAGCAGTGTACTTCACGAAGTGGACAGAGAGCTTTGCTATGCCTAATATGGAAGCCAGAACTTGCGCAAAGATTCTAGAGAATGAAGTTGTTTCACGATTTGGAGTGCCGAATAAAATCCACAGTGACCAGGGGAGACAGTTTGAGAGTAACCTGTTTGCCGAAATGTGCGATTTGCTTCAGATAGAAAAGACAAGAACGACACCGTACCACCCGCAATCGGATGGTATGGTAGAACGGTTCAATAGGACATTGTGTGCAATGTTAAGTACACTTGTTGATGAGAATCATGATAATTGGGACACCTTGTTGCCCTATGTCATGATGGCATACAGAAGTACAGAACATGAAACGACGGGAATGACCCCCAATGCTCTAATGCTAGGTCGTGAGACTACTAAACCACTTGACATTTGTTTTGAAATGCCACCTAGTATTAAGAGTAAAACTACCAATGAATGGGTTTGGGAACTCCGAGAAAGTTTGGAAACTGCTCATACATTCGTAAGACAGAACACTGGTCTGTCGATACAAAAGCAAAAGCGCTATCATGACCAGAAGTCATATCTTGAAAATATACAAGTCAATGATAAGGTATATGTGTTGTTCCCAGTTAAACGAGCAGGGCAAACAATAAAGTTCTGTTCATTTTGGAGGGGTCCATTCAAAGTTATGAAAAAACTTTGCGATGTTTTGTACATCATTGATTGTGGTAGAAACGGTACTCATCAAGTGATACACATTGATAGGCTTAAAAAGGTGAAGCCACAGACATTGGCTAATGAACCTCAAATCAATAATACACAGGACACAGTGCAAGATGTGTCTGAGGAAATATATGAAGTTGATAGTTCTCCAGATAATGATGGAGAAGAAGATAATGCAGAACATGAAAACTACAGCAGATTTGGAAGACGGAGACGTAAACCGGTTTGGTTCCAAGATTATGTCTCCTCTATTTGCTGTCAAAGTATGTCAGAAGAAAACGATACAAAGGGACAAATCTTCAAGCAAGATATTGCTGAATGTACTATCCCAAGGCAACAGTGCCAAGTTTGCATGAAAACTTTCAAGAAGGCAAAATATTTGAAAACACACCTGAAAAGGAAATGTCAACAGTCAGTGGTTTCTGGCTTGAAATTGTCTGGTACATCATAATGGTTTTGACATTGGTCATATATAGGCAAATTGTTCAAAGATGTCTAGATTTTCACATGTACCACATGGTTATTTTGTATTTGAATTGTTGTATTGTTCATAAGACAGGAAGTCTTTTGGTTGAAAGTATATGTTGTAAATATTGAATTGATGTTGTTATTTTGGTTTTTTATTATCATGCGGGACGCATGAACCCGGAGGCGTGGGTAGTGTAATGAAAAGACCACGGTGCGCCTTCATAGGACGAAACGACTTTGCAGAAAGCAAGCGTCGTAATGATATTGATTTTTTCTTCCTAATTTACCAATTAAAACCGAATTAACTGACTGATTAGTAATGCAAATCACTTTGATTTTTGTGAACAGAGATGCAGTTCATTTCTATAATGACGATTCTGTTTCGTTTTAAGCTTTATTTGTTACTTTACGTGCAAAACGATGCATAAATCCAGTTGATTAGCAGACGCTTATTATGATATAAAGTTACCAATCTGATACCGGAAATTGCAGGCGCTCCAACCATTTCGCCTTTGTAGTCCGGGAACCAGCACAGCTTTCACGGGTATATAAGGCGGATTTTCAAGCGAAAACGACACAATTGCTTTTGTCACTGCAGAGTGAACATCGTAGCAAACTGCAATAGTACAGGAGTACTGGCGAGTCTTAAGTAGCTCAGCTTCTTTTGCTCTATTGCCGAAGCCTGGCTTTTGCATAGAGGACTGAAGCAGCAGTTACTTATAGACAGAGACCTTAGTTGTAACTTGGGTTGCAACTGCACATAGCTCTGGTGAGCTGCGACTTGGGGTTCAAGCCTAGCTAGTTCTCTCAAGTTAAGGTTCTGCAACCAGAGCTGCAACTCTCGGAGTTGAAACCATAAATCCTGGTGAGTGGCGACGTTGGGTGCGAGCACAGCTTGCTCTCCAAAGTCAAAGCTCTGGACTGGGGAAGAATAGAGTTGGAACACTGCTGATTAAAACGTGAAAGTGCAGTGCTGGAAACTTGATTGTGTTAAATAATAGCTGATTTGTCTTGATTCTTATACTTGTACCAATCATTTTCGAAATCATTTGCAGCTAATCATATGGCAAAGCAGCCAATTGTAAAATTGTTTACTGTGTTCTTTTTCTCTGCAATGAATTGATGATTTCAGAACCTTTTTAACTTGTAAAAATTTGTACGCTCGGCTACACGTTACACATGCATAGACTTTCATTGGTCGATTCTCAATTAATTTAAATCTCATGAGCTTACAATGTGATAATCTCTCAGGTGAGCTACAGGACCAATGGTCCTCTAGTTAGCTCACCTGAGCCGAAGGCTCAACAGGTGAGTTTATAGGATGGCCGTCCGTCGTCCACAATTTCAAAGATCTTCTCCTCTGAAACTGACTGACCAATCAAAGCCAAACTTCATGTGGAGCATCCTTAGGAAGGGGGAACGAAAGTTTATATAAATGTTCCAGGTCACATGACCAAGATGGTCGCCATGCCTATATATGGTGAAAACCATAAAAACTCTTCTTCTCTGGAACCGGTGGACCGATTTCAACGAAACTTGGTATGTAGCATTGAGGACTCCGGCTCATCATAGTTTATATAAATCATGACATTTGGTTGACCTTGACCTATTTTACGGCAAGCTCAATTTTGGTTACATAGGCTTTTCAATGGAAAAATGAAGCGTTGTGAGTATAAAAGGTCAATGTCATTTCTTGACCTTGACCAAAGGTCATTTAGAACTTAAATGTATAACTTATTTTTTTCAGTATCCACTTGACCAATCAAAGCCAAATTTTATATGTAGTATCCTTGGGACGGAGGAACAAACATTTATGTAAATGGTCAAGGTCACATGACCAAGATGGCCACCATGGCTATAAATGGCAAAAACCTTTAAAACTCTTCTTCTCCAGAACCAGAAGGCCTATGATTTTGAAACTTGGCATGAAGCATCAGTGTAAGGAGCTCTACAAAATGTATATAAATCATGATCCTAGGATGACCTTGACCTATTTTACGGCAAGGTCAACATAGGTCGCCCATGCATTTGAATGGGGAAAATTGTCAAAATGTCTTTTGAAGGGAAAAACTTTATGGAAATTGGCAAATTGACAGAAGATTTATGATTCTGAAAAAATGGACCCCAGGGGCAGGTTTGCCCCCACCCCGGTGCAACATACCTGTATATTACCATAATATTCCAAGCTCTTCTTCTCTGAAACCATTTGGCCAATCAAAGCCAAACGTCATGTGAAGCATTCTTATGAAGGGAGAATGAAAGTTTATATAAATGGTCATGGTCACATGGCCAAGATGGCCACCATGGCTATAAATAGCAAAAACCTTTAAAAACTTTCTTCCCCAGAACCAGAAGGCCTATGATTTTGAAACTTGGCATGAAGCATCAGTGTAAGGAGCTCTACAAAATTTATATAAATCATGACCTTGGGATGACCTTGACCTATTTTATGGCAAGGCCAACATAGGTTGCCCATGCATTTGAATGGGGACAATTAGTAAAATGTAATTAGATGGCATGGGAAACTTGCTGGGAGTATGCAAATGGACAGAAAATTTATGTTTATGGAAAAAATGTCCTCAGGGGGGTTGTCTGCCCCCGCCCCTGGGCTATATACATGTATATGACCATAATATTCAAACATCTTCTTCTCTGAAACCGCTTGGCCAATCAAAGCCAAACTTTATGTGGAGCATCGTTAGGAAAGGTGAATGAAAGTTAATGTAAATGGTCAAGGTCACATGACCATGATGGCTACCATGGCTATAAATAGCAAAAACCTTTATAAATCATATTCTTCAGAACCGGAAGACCTATGACTTTGAAACTTTGCCTGACGCATCAGTGAATTGAGCTCTACAAAGTTTGTATAATCATGAGTAGTAATGGGCGCCACCATTACCACTATTATGACCCCCAGATGACCTTGACCTATTTTATGGCAAGGTTAGCTGAGGTCGCATATCCCAGATTTCAGGTGAGCGTTTACAGGACCATTAGTCCTCTGGTTTAAAGCTCGATTTTTTCATGGAAAATATTAAACAGAATAATATTTTACAGCATTTGAAATGATTTTAAATTATTGGGAGCGCGGTGGCGTAGTGGTAGAGCGTCGGACTCCGAATCGAGAGGTCCTGGGTTCGATCCCCACATTCTTCACCGTGTTGAGCAAGACACATTAACTCCCTACAGTTCTGGTTAAACCCAGGATGCGTTGGCTCCGTCCCGACATGACTGAAAAAATTGTTGACTAGGAACGGTTAATGTTACGTCTACACTGGACCACGTTCTCACTACGTCCTTACCACGTTCTAAAAATTCAAGAACGTGACGAGGACGGGGTCAAAATGAAACAATTTCGGATTTCTAAGTTCCCACTACGTCCTTACTACGTCCTCGCCACGATCTTATTACGTCCGCGCCACGTCCTTACTACGTCCTTCACGTTTCCACTACGTCCTCAATACGCGCTCACCAAGTTCATCCCGTTTCCACTACGTCCTTGCTACGTCCTCACAAAGACCAAGCAGTTCATACCACGCGCGAACTACGTTTCCAGTACGTTCTAACTGTAAATATATTAATCAGTCGTGTATTAAGAGTCAGATAAGTTGCGAAACAGCTTGAAATTGCAGTAAGAAAGTGACGGGCGGACAACATTTCCGGTGGTATTCGCATGAAATGAAGAATGCCTCTATCCTCAACTCCGCTAGTAGTCGGTCGTAATGCCCATACTGAAGCCTCCTTTCAGCTGATAGCCAAGGGCGCACCCAACAAGATCTTGCCCTTCTATTCCTCCTCCTGTGAAATAGCACAAGTGCAGCCTGTGCACCAAGTAAGACATGATGTCCTTGAAGGAGAGCAAGTTACAAGAGTACTTCTCTGTTCATGTTTCGATTTCGATATGATTTAAATTTTTAAAAAGCGAAAGCAATTGCTTGAGGGTACGGGACAATTAAAACAAAATTAATAAAACGTGGAGGACGTAGTTCGAACCTGGTGTGAACGTGATAAGAACCTACTAAGGACGTGTTAGGAACCGCTAGGACGTGATAAGAACGCAGTGCAGTCTTCTAGGACGCGGTAAGGACGTACAAGAAGCGTGGTATGGTCTTGTCGAGAACTTGATGGACGCAGCGAGGACGTAGTAGAAGCGTAGCGAGGTCTTGATGGTCTGCAACAAATTTGCATCGCGTCCACGAAGACCGCACTACGTTTGCGCCACGTTCTTTCTACGTCCTACAAGTTCCTACTACGTCCTTACCACGTCCTTACTACGTCCTTACTGCGTTCTAATTCCACCCCGTCCTCGTCACGTTTCTTTTGAGCATGTTCAAAATTTGACCAAGACCTCTGCGTCCATCAAGACCTAACTACGTCCTTACTACGTTCCTACCACGTCCTACAAGACCGTACCACGTCCTCACTACGTCCTTAATTTTTTAGGACGTAGTAAGGACGTAGTGAGAACGTGGCTCGGTGTAGACGTAACATAAGCCTCAACACAAACAAACAAACAAAAATTATTGGAAGCCGTTTGCATTTTAATTTGCCAAATATATTAAATTTTGGAGAAAATCTCAGCTTTTGCGCCAGTCAGGAAGACAAAGTTCGTTTTCAAAAAGAAAAAAAAAAGTTTTTTTCGATTTTATCTGTTTCAAAATATGAAACCATTCGTTTTAAGTAAAATTTGTTAGTTTAATTGGCGATTTTAAGTCAAAATCTGGCTCGCATTTACGAGCTCGGGCTAGGCATGGTCTTTCGTACTCCACCCTATTTATGTCATATACTCACAGTGATGGAATCTCCCATGCCAGCTACAACTTTCACATCCATGGGGGTCAACTTATGAACTAAAAAAAAAAAAAGAGAAAAAAAAGGTAAGGTTGTCAAAGGCGTTGTACTGAAATTGGAGACTTGAAAGGGAACCGGTACTCATAAAAGACAGAGAAGATTTGGTCTGACAGTTTACCACGTTTCTCTTTTGTTATCGGCACGCAACTTGCTCGTACAGATTTTCCCAGCGGTAAAAATTGAAATATTCAGTAGAAACATTTTGCTATTTTTTCATATTTATGCTTACTGAAACATTGATTGTGGGGAGTACTCACAATCTATGTTTTGGAGCAAATATAAGATAAAGAAAGTTTACTCCTGTAAACCCCATTCTAACCACATAAAAGTTGGGTACAAGGGGGTATTAATTGCATGTACATGTTTGCATGATGTAGTTGTAATGATAAAGAATGTGTTTCATGATAACTACCTGAGGTGGGTTTGCTCAGTGGCGCTGGTAACTTCTGGCAAGGAAATGGGACACCATTTTTGGACTTCTGGAAAAAAAAGAAAAAGAAAATCATAATTTTCACAACATCCAAGTATGTACTGTAGAAAGCCTTGTAATTCTTTTCTGTCAGACTTGATCGTACATGTAAGTCAAGTTCAGTTGTAGCAAAAGTATTATTACCTACAAAACTTACTTTCGTTACGGAGATTTTTATGAAAACGCGAATTCTAATCCCCCGAGTCTTTCGTCAGTTTTGCTCATGTCTAATTATAAATTTTTTTGTTTGTGTGTTTGATAATTTAATGTCCCAGACAATGGGTTTTCAGATATGTTAGGGCGGCCGTATATCATTTGCGCGAAAATCATACCGTGACGTTGTTTGAATTGCGCGTGAAATCGAGGTATCAATTGCGCGAATGGCCTTTAGGGTACTTAGCCGATCACTCGGGTAACCTATGTTCACACTGGCTTTGGACAGATACGACCGTTATGTCAGTCATATTTTTACATGCTTTTATAGGTTTTAGACGTTTTTAAAATGTTTTTAACTTGTATTTTATCCAAGAATATTGTTTTAACCATCATGGATTTTAAAATTTCTGACACTAATAGTGGAAAGAAAAGCTTGTTACACAATGGTTATAGTTATAGAATTGATGTTGTACTCTGACTTCCACCTCCCCGTTGGTGAGCAGCGGGCAACAGGCATTGAATTCAACGCTGTCTAACGGAAGAACTGGTTGAATCTCGCTATCATAACTTCGGTCTTGATAGTGAGATACAATCAGTATACCTTAAAATGCCTGTAAAAGCAATTAATTTCCGCGCAATTTAAACGCGCTTTTGATAGTCTTTTTTCTGCGCATTCGTAAAATAAAATCTGCGCATTTGATATATCGATTCGCGCATTCGTAAAACGCCGGTTAGGGCCGAGTCTACACTCTACACTGCCTGATTATTAACAAGTTATATGGGGACTTGATTTATCTTGCTCAAGCGGACCCACAATTATTAATCCACGTGGACCAATAAAAAACACACTGGTCTGTCTTTTAATATACGTACAGGCAATGACTTTGGTACAGTAAACGAGCTCGCAACACACCGACAACGGCTTATTGTAGTCATTTACTCGTTGTCGGTGCGTTGTGAGCACGTTTACTGTACGTAAAAATAGACCAGTGTGACAAATAAAAACAACACTTGAACCAAACTCCCCAACAGTACCAACACTTCCGTTGCTCTCCGATATTGTTTTCCGAGAGGACTTACGTCCGGAACTGGAACACCGCGGATTAGAGTTTGCACTTGAACAGAGCTCCTTACCTGACCATGGCTGTCATCCTGAAAGTGTTTCAGATGCTCTCGGAATAGACGAACAAACGTTTCATTGCTAGACTGTCGCTTGAAGAACTCTTGAAGCTGAACACGGTCACAGACTGAAATTAACGGACACCGAAAGACAGATGTGGAAGGAGTGGTAGCGGACATATCCAACAAGCAAAAATTAAGGTGAGCCTTTGCATGATAAAACCAACAATATGCATATGCGAAAACAAAGACGCAAATCAGCTGTACAGTAACTGCACAGCTAATCAGCGCCTTTGTTTTCGCCACCCGGATAGTACAATTCATCTTCTACTTATATGCAAAGTTTCAAGCTTCTAGCTTTATTCTTTGACTGTACAGCCTGGTTTGTGTCTGACCTGGTCATAAACCCAAATTGTTGGTTTTCTCACGCACAGGCTCAAATAAGAAATCTTTGAAAATCACAGCTGAGTAGGTCTAGCCTTCTCAGTGGAGAGGTGTGCAATATATTTTGAATAAGATGAAGAATGTGGGGATACTGATCAAATATGTTACCTGCATCTGAACATTTGACGTTTATACAACCGTAAAATTGCAAATCGAAATGCATTTTAGGCAATAAAACGAAAAACCGAACCTGCAATTTGCCAGAATACGAGAGAACAAATGACTGATATGAATCCCTTCATTTTGAACAGTCAAACATTGATTTGGCCATCATTTCAACTTATGTCGAAATGGGGTCACATGTACACTTTTACAAGCTGGTCAAATGATGCGACCTTATTTAATACTGATTGAATTGTTACTTTTATCTATTGTTTAATTGCTAACGCTGATTATTAATATCGGATATGAAATAGATACAGTCAAGGCCATAGTCAAACGAATGTGTTACTCCATATCAGCCTGTCTATATGCAGATTGGATGTTCCCTGTTCATATTGTCTATTTTGATTGTATGTATTTTCGCCAAAATTTTATCACGATTTATTGCAATTCAATTTCTCTTGTTTCACACTACGGATGATAATTGATAAAGATTTGTAGATTATCATCAATTTGATCAATTGATTTAAATGTTGATATGAAAAGGCAAAGTTTGTACGAAAATATAATAATAAGCTGATAAATATATTGCATACACTGTACAAATTTTAGAACGTAACATTCCACGAGTACCGAGTAGAAAAAAAAGTAAAATAAAGCGAGTCGAAGACGAGGTGTTTTTATTTTTTTTTTCTACAAGGTCTTTCACTAACTTTTAGTATGACAGAAAACCATACCATTGACAGATCCATGGCTATCATTGTGCCTCCTTCCTGACTATTAGTGTGTAGGCTCGCCTCCTTGATATTCACTTATATTGGATTTAGTGTTACAAAAACTTCAAAGGAAAAATCGAATGTCATACTACATCAAAATTTTACTTACTTGCATGCTGAGTTTATACTTCTCCAAGCGAAATTCGTCGACGTGTTTGCAACAGGGAATTGAAATTTCTTCAACTAAACCGGATTTAAACTCTAAAATTATAATTCCAAGTCCATTTCTATGGACAGACGATGAAATTCCTGTCTCGACAGCAAGCAATGTGACATGACGTCGTCAACATAGAGGCATATTAAAATGGCTGATAGATATAAAACAGGCTTAAAGTAATTCTGCTTTTGAAGACCATTATAAATTTTGAATAGTATCCTAAAATCATATGAAGTAATACAATAGTAAAATACAAACGGTTGCTCCCGGTGACTGACATTCGGTGTAAAGTTTTTTCATTGATACTGATGGAATAGTTACACTGGCGTTTGGAACATATGATATAATTATCATGCAGGGGCATATGTTATTGCTGTTGTTGTCACTCTGTGCATGGAAAGGTGCATATGCAAATCGTAAGTGAAACGAGAGTGATGCATATGCATCTTACGTTTTCACCGTGGCTCCGAGAAATGAATTATACATTGCTTACTGATAAATATGATGGTCATAGAAAGCATGGTGGGTTTGTTTTAATACCCAATTATGTGAAATTAGAACTATAAATGCTAGTTATGATCATATTCAATTCAGAATTGATGCTTGTTATTTCTATACTCAACTATTTCTATACTCAACTACGCTTTTAGTACGTATTAGGTTCGTTAGTTTGGGCAGACCGTGTTTATCATAAAAATTCTTTACTTGAATGCGTTTTCTATCCAGACCACCAGAACAAGTAGATCATAATCAGACAGGGAAATAACTGCAGTTAATCGATCATGCTTTATAGTAGAACTCCCGCGCTTATTTCCCTTGCTTGTTATGTAGAATAAAGTTTGGTATGCGAACTGTTTTAGTTCCAGACTTCACACAGTATGCCAGCATTGAGGATTTCTTCAAGAGCCAGGCAGAAAACAAGACGTTTCTTCGCCTCTACGAGGAACATATGAAGCTGTTTCGGGACGACTCAACTGTGAGTTATTCACGATTGTTGAATACCCAGATTTAAATGCTTTGAAATATTTTTATTCCATTTATTCTTCATTGAAGCTCACCATATTAGCAGCAATTGCGAACAACTCATTTAATATACAAAACAGTTATCAATTGCCAAAAAGGCGTTAAGATTGCCAAAATGACGATCGTCGAACGTATGTATTGAACGTTCTCGGTCGCCAGCATGTGCTTTAAGCCTTTGACACTCGAGAACGTTATACGAGTAGTTTGGCAGTCGGGAACGCAATTTTGTTTAAACTTGAGTGCATGTTCCGGATTGTCGCTGATATATTGCAGTGCAGTTCCTTTTGGAATTTTTGAACGTGTTTTAGAATCGTTTTTGTAATACTCACTACATATTGTCAAACCGAACATATTCGAAACATCGAAGTAGTAAAGCTAAGTTGTAAAGACAAATTATCTAAAAAAGAAATTAGAAATTTTGTTTGACCATTAAGGCACAAATGCTATTGAATACATGCCGTATGTTTCAGTCGTTAAAGGCGAGTCCTGGTGCTCCGTTTACCTGTCAAACGATGCCAGTTCCACTTGGCGCCACAACAGGTGAGAACTCATCATCACGTTACATCAGCAAATGTCCGTGAAATATCCCCTTAAACCCCACTTTTATATAGTAAAACTGGGATCTACAAGGGAATACCTATTTTTCTTATTTTTAACCTAAAACATAGATTGTGGGTACTCGTTAGAACCGCCTCGGCGAGACAAAAATCAATTGACACATGAATAGAGCCTTTGATGATGATCAACTCCAATTATGTCACAAATGTCACAAATTCAGTAATATCTATTAAAAGTGATCAAAAATCTTTACAATAATGATATCTAAATTTATTAAAAATATATGCCTATGCAATTAAACATGACATCGTTCAACTGGTTGTGCACCGTGAATACGGAAATGTGCGGAAACAAACTGAATAGACCGGCCGCAAACGGAAGATAAAAATAACTTTAGAAGGTTATTTCCCTTTAAACTGAAATTATACCGAAACTAAAATGGTGCCGTTTTCTTAAAATGTTTTAACATCGATAAATGCTGAGTAACCGTTGAAAGTTGAAAGTAAATTTAAACAAATTTTAGAATATAAACGTTGCAATTAGAAAATAAAAAATCCAAATATGCAAATTGGTAACCATGAATAATTGCATTAAAGAATGCGTTACATATATAACCAATGAGTATCCTGATTTGATATCGGAGCGTGTGTCTCGGTTGACACATCTGAACATTGATCGCTGACTTTCGGCCGATCTGTCCAGATCGCTTGTCCCAATCACACTTTCCATGTACTGTCGCTCTCGCTGCCTCGTCGCACGATCGAGTGACGTCTAAATTGGCCGCCATTCGCTCTCATTGGGTTGAATAGTGCGCCGTAGGGTTTAAACCGTTTCCTAGGCTTCTCTTAGAGTATTCTAAATTGGGGAAGTTGGGGGTAACTCAAGAATGTTTATGACGCTCCCATACGGCACTGCAGTGTGTGCAGTCTGCCATACTTTTTCATTGTCTTTGCAAAATGTTTTATTATTCCATTGTGTGTTATGATTTGAAGTTTTGACATTTATTGATTTTGTTGCAGAATAGCGAATAGCCTCTTACCAGGCTACCACCTTATGGGGAACGGCTGTTTCAAGGCAGGAGTCTGGTTTTTATTTTATCACGTATCTTTTTTTTTTTTTTTTTTTTTTTTTTTTTTTTAAGATATATCACATTTCAATTTTTATGTCGATTGAGTTAGACAGCTGAGACCACAAGAGCTGCCGATGTTTTATTAAAATTCTGTAATTTAGTAGAAATTAATAATAAAAATTCTGTTTTCTGTCATCTTCAGTTCACAGCCTGACCCCTATGGATGTTAAAGTTATCGCAGCTCTTGGCGACTCTATAACCGTAAGTTTCAGACTCATAGAAGATGTACATTCCAGTGTTTATATTCTTCATACAGAAGGCGGTACCATAGCTTTCACGAAACATTTCATCACCAGAAGTTTCTTTGCATGAAAAGTAGGCCTAAGAATAATGAGACCAGTAATCTATGCAACTAAAGCTATGCACAACATAGGCACATATGGAATTTACATGGGAGTTATCCCTATCAAACTTCTAGGTGTATATTAATTATGATAACTGAAAAAAGTAAAACAGCAAAATTTATCCTGTAACATCTGATAAGCACTTCATAGTATTTGAGCCGCCTCATGGGAAAACCAACAATGTGGTTTACGAACAGGTCTGACACAAACTGACCTGTACAAGTACAGAAGCAGGCTAGAAGCTTGAAATTTTGGGAGTCGGGTTGAGGAGGAATTGTACTATCCGAGTAGCGAAAACAAAGGCGCTGATCAGCTTCGCGGTTACCGCGAAGCTGATCTGCGCTTTTGTTTTCGCCTATGCAGATTGTTGGTTTTCCCATGGGGCGGCTCATTTGTTTGCTGCCAGAAATTTCATGTAACTCGCAAAACATGGACACTTCTGTGCGTTTAGTTTAATAGTATAACAAGAATGTATCAACTTTAACATTATAGGCCGGGACTGGCATCACAGCAAAAACTATTGTCGGAGATCTGATTTCAGAAAGGGGGCTATCATGGAGGTAATGCAATCATATTTGTTTTTCAATCTCTATTGTCTGCTCATTGGTCTCTGGATGAAACTGAAAGTACACGTAAATTTGGGGTGAAAATGGCATCCGTAAATGCTCAGCCTCTTTAAGCACTCATACTGACTTTTTCATATTTCTTTCTTGTATAACCGTTCTATATAGCCGTTTTGGCAAGTTTTGCAGCAAAATATTGACTGACAACAAAATTGTGGCAATGTGACACCATAACAAATGAATGATGTCCACCGCATCACGTTTTCCTTTGCAGTATTGGCGGTGACCAGAATATTGACTCAGTGGACACGCTCGCAAGTGAGTGAACTGCTGCTGTTTTATGTGATGGAATCGCAAAAATATTTTAACAATCTGAACTCCTCTAAGGTTGAGATATTCGAAAGACCTTTCAGTAAAACTGCAACGGTTGCAGCAACACCTCCTGCATTTTGTAGTTTTGAGTTTTTGCTTTAAACCTTTGAAGAGTAGTTTTGAGTTTTTGCTTTATACCTTTAGTGAGTAAACTAAACACAAATGAGTTCAACTGAAACTGCTTAACAGTGATTTTAATTTCTCATCATCTTTGCGAATAAAACGTGGACCTCCATTCTAATGGTAATGCTAGGTTCAACGCTTAAGAGCCGTGAACAGGGGCGTGTACTTACCTTGCTTATCATTTAGTAACGTTCCGTTCAATTACAATGTAAATTCATATCCTTGCAGATATGCTGAAAAAGTTCAACCCAAATTTAGTTGGTTTCTCCACCGGAGCGGGTCCAAGATTTTGGGAGCCAACCTCACACTTGAATGTAGCTATGCCCGGAGCAAAATCGAAGTAAGCGTGTCTTTGTTGCTTTAACGTAATGCTGGTTGCTTTACGAGTGTGCTCAAATGATATTGAGCCTGTGCGTTAGAAAACCACCAATTTGAGTTGCAACTAGGTCTGACACAGACCGGGTTGTACAGCAACAGAAGATCGTTAGAGGCTGGAAATTAAATTGGATTTAGAACGTAGAGGAACTGTACTATCCGAGTAGTGAAAACTGCGAAGCTTATCTGCGCCTTTGTTTTCGCCTATGCAGATTGTTGGTTTTTCCATGCAGCGGCTTATGAAATCCCTACCCAACTATATAAGTTGACAGAAATAAGAAAATATGTATACTCTGGTATTACTTGCACACAAAAATCTCTATTTTCATTGAAAGTTTCGACATTATAAGAATCTTATATGGGGTTCTGTTCTAGATGGAAGTTTCCAACCCAAGGGATGACCGTGCTGAGCGGAACCGAGGCTCCGCCGAGGTTCCGCTCAGCACGGTCATCCCGAGGGTTGGAAACTTCCATCTAGAAAAGAACACCATATTAGATTCTTTTTCTTGCACAACAACCCCCCAAATCTTGTTTATTTCAAGGTTTTCGGCGTAATTTTTTTGGCGCACTTAGCCTGGGTGAGAACACCTGGGTGAGATGCAATTTTATCACCCAGGCAAAAAGTGTGGCAATTTCTGTCTGGTGTGCAAGAAATACATTTATCATTAAGAAGATTTTTACAGAGATATGTACGGACAAGCACAGATGTTGGTACAGAGAATAAAGAGAGAATCTAACATTGATTATGAAACTGATTGGAAAGTGATTACAATATTTATTGGTGGCAACGACCTGTGTAGATATTGTAAAGACAAAGTAAGTAGACCTGAGAATTGGTCTTTCCACTTGTCAAAATATGCTTTTATGCACTGAAAATCTGTATTCACTTTTCAAATTTATATAACATTGCTCATTATAACATTCAGATAATTTAATTTAAAGAAGCATGCGTTCATTTGTAAAATAAAAGCCAACTATACCAGACATTCTCAGTTGAGATTTATATCACTGGAGCCTTTCACCCATACGGTTCCTGAGTTGCCAACCAGCAGTCGGTAGTTGCGACACCTACAGGTGCGTAGGATCGTCCGAACGGCAGAGAAAATAAAAAAGTAGATCTTTTTGATAAGCCCAATGATAATTTAAATGGGAAGGACGTCGACTATACCACGATTTCAGCCTTTTTAAATGATGCTTCTATATGGCATATAGTTATTTTCATTCGCTATACCACAATTTCAGCATATAATGCTTATATGTGGTGAATTCTTCCCCAAATACACCACTGTCAATTATTTGTGATTTTTATTCCTTTTTCTTTTCTATCAGGTCAAATATGGAGCGGACACATACAAAGCCAATTTACAAAAAGCGCTGGATTACCTCCATGCTGAAGTACCAAGAGCCTTCGTTAACCTCGTGGAGATTTTGAATATACCAATCGTCAAAAACCTCAACAAAAATCTTATCTGCGACGTTTTTCACTGGTTAGTATCCAACTTAAACAAAGTATAGATAACTAGATGGACCTGAAGAAAGGATATATGAAATACTATCCAGTGGTGGACAGAAGGACATGCTGATCACTTTCAATAAATTTAATAAGTGCAACACGAAATTGATCCTTCTACGAACAGTGCCTTTTACAAGGCTGATGCCAAATACAAGACGATAGTTCAAATAAGAATTTAATACTGTCTGATATTTCCACCGAGGGGTTATGCAGAATCTAGATCTATCTAAATAATTTCAGGTTTAGCTGTAAATGTGCTGCTTTCCCTAAGGACAGTAAAGCGGAAGAAGAGATGATGGCGGAATCCCAGAAATATCGAGATGTCCTGGAGGAACTTATAGCCACTGGACGTTATGACACGAGAGATGATTTCACCGTTGTCATGCAGCCGTTCTTTGCAAATACATACCCTCCGAAAAAGGTGAGACATGTCATTCACTATACATGTACTATGCAACTTTACAAGTGCTTTCGCGTCCTAGTTGGTTTATTGAGAACATTTGTACCACGGGTACTTCTCCTTCACTGCTTTGGTGTTGGTATCTATCTTGATAGTCAAATAATTTACTCAGCACTCTCTGTGTTTTACTTTTAAGTAAACGAGTAAGTAGTATTGGACGTTTTCGATTTCGCAGCAATCCTTTGTTTTCGTCGAACTATATTTGTTTTGGTGCTGTTCTTATCGTCACTATCAACATAAAGAATATGCCAATTTCTGAATAAATGCATTTGTATTTGAAAATTGTCTTCTTTTTTCAGTCAGACGGTGAGCCAGATTACAGTTACTTTGCTCCAGACTGTTTCCATCTTAGTTTGAAAGGACATGCAGCTGCTGCCGATGCATTATGGAATAACATGGTATAACATTATGAAAACATGCAATTGCAATGTACGGAGATTTTTAACGTTGTACAAAATGAAAATTTTCAGTAGAAAAAAAAATGATATTTTTCTTATTTTTGCTCAAAACATAGATTGTGGGTACACGTTAGAATCGAGACGGTTCTAACGAGTACCCACAATCTATGTTTTGGAGCAAAAATAAGAAAAATAGGTATACCCCTGCAAACACCAGTTTTTTTTTCTATATAAAAGTGGGGTTTAAGGGGGTGGGACATATTTTCCTGATGATGTCCATTCTAGACATTTTAAAATACATATCACCACTCATCAAAGCATTCGGTTTAGTTGAGTTAAAACATTTTACAGTGGCATCTATAAGTTTAAGCACTATCATGCCATTGTGACATCAAATTATATACCTAGATAGTATGTCCGAGATTCACTTAAGTGATCAAGAATTTTTTTCAGGTTGAACCTGTCGGCAAGAAAAGGGTAGACTGGAAAGTAGGAGAGAAGATTGAATGTCTGACTAAAGTAAGTATGACTGATAAATGAGCCGCCGCATGGGAAAACCAACAATCTGCATAGACGAAAACAAAGGCGCAGATCAGCCTCGCAGTGACTGCGAAGCTGATCAGCGCCTTTGTTTTCGCTACACAGATAGTACAGTCCCTCTTCTACTTAAATACAAAATTTCAAGCCTCCAACCATCTTCTATGACTGTGCAGCCTGGTTTGTGTCCGACCTGGTCGGAACCAAAATTGTTGGTTTTCTCATGCACAGGCTCAAATCGCATCTGACTTATCCTTATAATATTTTGTTAAATTTTGCATGTGTCATGCTCACATCCAGGGATCATATATATTAGGACCTTTAGAGTAATCTGACAAAGGCAATGTCCTAAACAGAATGAGCATTCGTCAAATACAGCTTTACCAAATGTAGCTGAACAGTATATGATCAACATTGAAATCATAGAGCAGAACTGTCATATCGTTGGCTATCACTCAGTACTTTGCATTTTTATCGTTGCAGAGTCAACCATATTTCTACACGTACAAGAACAGCCCACCATCATTTGCATCGGCGCCAAACCGTGAGAGCGTGGACGATGCCCCTCCAACCCCAGAAGAATTTGCTTCACAATACTTCAAACGACAAAACGTCATCAACGCCACAAAGACAAATGAGAAATCTGACAACTCAACTGAAAACCAGTCTGTTTCCATAGCAACGACGGTTGGGGTTGCCATGGTGTCTCTAATAGCAGCAGTAATCGTCGCCATTATTGGGATTTCAATGATGAGGAACAGGAGGCAGCGCGCCACCTACAGGAAGATTCTTGATCCTGTTGACATCCAGTAGAACTGACATTACTGCATGGCTGTCAGTGTTCCACGAAGTAAAGTTTAGTTTTTGAAAACAAAACGTAGATCTAGAACACATATGAGCCGCTGCATGAGAAAACCGTGACAATTTGGGTTTCCAACCCGGTCTGACACAAACCGACCTGTACAGCCACAGAAGGCTAGAAGCTTGAAACACTGGATATAAGTAGGAGAGGAATTGTACCATACGTGTGGCAAAAACAAAGGCGCTGATCAGCTTCGCGGTTGTTTTCGCATATGCAGATTGCTGGTTTTCCCATGCGGCGGCGCATATAATATCATGGACTTATTATAACTTGTGACCTGCTTTGTAGCCTTCACATGGCTTTACAACCAGCAAAAATTCATTATATGTCGGTTTTGTACCATTAATTGTCAACTTAAAATGATGCAAAGTTTTATTTTGATTGGGAGGGCAAGAATAACTGATAATTCATTTATGTTAATGTTTATTTATTAATCATGATTGTCAATAAAACACATTTGTAAATGTATACAAATAGATGCAGTGTAAGTGTTCTTCCTACTCCCTGCACTCGTAAATGATAGCATCTCGTCCGAAATCGGCCCGTTCAATTAAAGCCCCGCCCCCCACCCCTCAAACATCCACGATCATCAATGCAAAGTCTCCGAGAAGACTATAAAGAGGGTACAGCACTACTCTGCTTTGGTTGTCACAAAAGGTAAATGCAGCTTTGTATGGCAAGATTCGTGTAACCATAAAGAAAAGCAAAAACTGAGATAAGACACCTAATTCAGCCTTTTATACTCCAGGTGCCCCTTTAAGGTTGAAGGTCAAAATGTCCTTAACAAATATGCAAAAAATGGTAAGGAAATTCGTCGGAATACGTTTACAGGTTGCATTTCAGCAATCTACCGATAAAATCATGAGTCGCCATTTGAATAGTGTACTTTTAGTTGCATTAATATGTGTTTAGCTGACTGTTGCGCTTCTTCTGCAGATCAGTTTCCTATATGTAGGAATATAGGAATACGACCACGTTAATCTCATTAATAACATTTATTTACACAGTAAAACATCATAAAATCATGTTAAAACAGAAACTGTTTAGTGTTTATACTCAAGATTATTGTATAATAAAAACAAAATAATCACAAAATACAGATGAAGATGACCAATAATATCACAGAAAGTCAGTAACAATCAGGAAGTCTAACAATCATTCAAAATAATATTTGTCTGAATGTATATGATAAGAATTCATAACAAAAGTGGCAATTGGTTAGCAACAAAGTGTGACTCTTTGGCGAATTAGCAGTGTAACAATAAGAACATATTATACGTTCACATATGGCAGAAAATAATATCATACGCAATAAACACCATTTACAAAAACTTTAAAATTTATAATAATGGCATCCCTGCTGAGTAGAGAAGTCAAAGAACTTCTCCTTCATTCATATTTCAGTTTATTTCGTCTATATTTCTCTGTAACTTAGCAACCATTGGCTTTCGTCTGTTTTTCTTTTCCGCCACGTTCTTATTCCTATTACTGTCATGGCAACCACCGCAGTTACTGCAACTATGGAAACAGTTGCTATGGCAACAGAATGGTTTCCGGCTGAATCACTCTTATGGTCTTTATCGTTTCCTTGTTCCAAGTCTGTGTGTGCTTCTGATTTTGAATATTGTTGTTTTGCACCGAATCCACTTTTCCCAAATGATTCTTGGCTGTTTTTCTTTGTGTAGAAGTAGGGATGACTCTGAAATGCAGCCATATATTCTTTGTTGAATGGATAAATGCAGTATATTTGTAGCGTTATCTACAAGTAATTCATACAAGAAAAGATGAAAAATATACATGCTATAAATGCATTAAATTATCAGTGATTTGTTTTGTAAAATGCCTCAAATGATTTGATACACGCATGTTGTTTATTGCTGCTGCAAACCTAGCATAAATGTGCCACACCGCCCATGATCAATAGCGCTGCCTAAGTATGCAGCTCAACAACTTATAATGAAAATGTCAAAGAAGAAAAATGGTAGCGCGGAAATAAGGTGGTTTACAGTAATCTTACATCTGTTGGACATTCAACTTTTTCTCCCGGGGCCCATTTGACACGTTTCTGACCCACGGGTTCTATCATATTGTTCCACAGGGCTTCGGCTGCGGCTCTGTGACCTTTCAAACTGAGATGGAAACAATCCGGGGCGAAATAGCTTAGGTCTGGGTCGTCGTCGGGCTGAATAGAAGCAAAATGAATTTACAATAACAAATTAATTCTGCTATGGTTGTGATTGTTCTAGTTGTCATATGGTGATTCTGGTGATTTTGACTATATACATGTAGATTGTAACTTTGACAATACAACAGAAAATTGACATGCTTCACTTTAACCTACGTTTTACATTTTCGTATTTTGATATCAAGACTGCTCTCTCTCTCTCTCTCTCTCTCTCTCTCTCTCTCTCTCTCTCTCTGTGTGTGTGTGTGTGTGTGTGTGTGTGTGTGTGTGTGTGTGTGTGTGTGAAACAGGCTGGGCCCGTAACGACAATGAACTCGTCTCTGGTGTCACATCCTGCAGCAAACTTGTCTGTCCTGTTCTTTCCTGTCTGTCTGTCTGTATGTCTGTTAGTGGTGAAACGATTCATCGATGCATCGGTGCATCGCGATATGCAGAACAGCGATACACGTATCGATACACGTGGTGCCGTATCGATACGTTGAACGCTTCTATTCAGATTCAGGTTTTTGTGTTCGCTACATCCGTTTGTCCCGTCTGCAAAATGACATTTTCAAAGCGCATTTCACATTGGATTAGCGAAGACTCTGTACTGGGGTCCAGTTACTGGGCTCTATGGCGAAAAATACTGCCGAAAGTTGCGAGATTTCGCCTTATGTAACATTGAAAGAGAAGTCGACTTGCCCTATTTTTTTCACTTGTTTGATTGTTTACAGCTCTCGAATAACGCCAGTTTTCGTCCACGGTGACACAGCTGATTGTCAAGTGACATTAACAGATTACCTTTATTGATTAATCCCTATGCAATTATCGGATAATTGCCTCAATAAACAATTAACACGTGCACCTTTGATCATTATTTCACGCCGACATGTCAGCCGATTCGTCACCAATGCTGATTGGCTAATTAGCGTCACGTGTCGAAAGCAACTTTGACAAGGGGCAGTTCAGGGGGCGGAGTCATGAATTATTGAATAGAATAGAAGACACGAAACTGTGATTTAATAACTGCAAATTCTTTGATCGAGACTTTGCAGTCTAGAGACTAAGTCCTTTTCAGAGCTCAGATTTGAGCCCATCAATCTCAATAGAAAAGATACTGTCAAAATATTTTCTCACTATCTTGAAGGCTCTCTAGTTCAGCCACCGTTCCCATCACTACACGATTATAAGACACAATCATCACTTATGTTCAGTTCATTGATTTTTCACATTTGCAAAATGTGAATTGGGTATGTTAGTGTAAAAAGAATGTGACTAGACTGTCCATGCATGTGGTGTTCATTGTATGCACTTTTATATCCAAAAGGACTCATTTTATGTCATATGTAGCATGTAAATCTTTCATCTGATAAACTGATTTCATACCTAAACTTTTCTATGCAAAGGTATATGGCTATCTAATAGCATTATCTTTCTGTTCTTGAAACATTGTAATTGTTTCAAGATTAAGATTGTCAGGCGAGTTGATTTATTCAATTGTGGCTTGGGCACTTAGTCTCTAGACTGTTTGGGAGAAACGGTCGCCGTGAAACTGTTTCGTTTTTATGAGCAAAATATATTACAACTGTCTATTAGCCGCATTTTTCACATTCAATTGTCCTGTAATTGTGTTTCCTTGCAAAAATTTTGATACATATGCATTTTCCAGGCTTAAATTGCCAAAGAAACGCTGTATTTTTATGTTGAATTTTTGGCTGCCATAAACGCTATTGTTGTATTATATTATCCTCCTTTAGTGGCACACCTCAAACTGGAGTCTTCTCAATAGAGACTTACTTACAGGGACTAGTATGATAATAATGCCTCACCCATCACTGTATTTACACTCAACTCATAGATGTTGACCCCTCTCTGTCCTCCCCCCCACCGCTCCCCTACCCCCCCACAAAAAAAAAAAAAAAAAAAAAAAAAAAAAAAAAAAAAAAATTTTTTTTTTTTTTTTTAATGGAAAAAAAAAAAAAAGATTTTTTTTTTTAATGGGCTACAAGAAAAACACAACTGATATAAATGTTACATGGGCCACTGGAACTTAATTAAATTTTAGGAAGTGAGTGTCCAGCACTGAAAGGGGCCTTTGATCTTTATCGATGAGTAGTCAAAGTCACTTCTCTCTATTGAAATCTGCGAGCGTTACTAACTTACCACTGTGATTAAACATAAACTGCCAAACAATAATGATAACCTCTTTACTGCAGTTTTCGGCTGCAGAGACTTTGGGAATTCATATAAATATTTTTGGGATTTTTTACCTGAAAATTGGGAAATTTTACACATTTTTCAATAGGGAAAATGTCCGGTAATCGGCCCCAAAATCAGCGAAGGAAACTCCCTGGTAACCCACATTCAAACAGACACACTTCTATAACATTTAGGTTCATTTTTTAAATATTGATTTCTGCAGTCATTTTACCTCCAGCGAGCACTTCATAATAATACTGATATATCGTGATACGTATCGTATCGGTTTATCCGTATCGCGATACGTATCGTATCGGATGACAGCCGTATCGTTACGGCCCTAATGTCTGTCCTGTTCTGTTTTTCCTATTCGGTCTGTCTGGTTTTCCATTTGTCTGTCTGTCTGTCCATCCGTGTGGCTGTCTGCCTACCTGCCTGTCTGTCGCTTACCGTCACGTATCCGCAGCCTGTCTGCCTGTCCGGCCTTGCCTGGCCTGGCCTGGCCTGGTTTGGTCTGTTCTGGTCTGTCTGTTTGTCTGTGTGTCTGTCTGCCTGCCTGCCTCCCTGTCTGTCTGTCTGTCTGTCTGTCTGTCTGTCTGCCTACCTGCCTGTCTGTCGCTTACCGTATCCGGAGGATATGTCTCAGTAAAGAAAGGCTGTGTAACAACAGTGAAATCATCCCTGGTGTCATATCTCCCAGAATCCACCAGCTCATCAAGCACTTCTCGGTAGCGCTGGACCTCGGCTTTGAGCTCTCTCTCTGCTGCCTCGCTCCAGGGGAAGGCGGCACATGAACACAGATATCTGAAAATCGTTACATGAAGTGAAAAGAAAACAAAATGCTGTTCTTATAACATGTTTAGGACATTGAAAACACAAAATTATATATTTTGACTCGCCATGTTAAAAATAAAAGTAATACATTTGTACATCACGGTACATTGTACATCAGCTACGGTAGGAACAAAATGGCAGCCTAGGAATTCCTTCCGTAGAACAGTTTCTGTATATGCTCAGGGAACAGCATAACTAAAACTGATGATCAGTGTTAGAATAATTATTGTTGAGGCCCTTAAAATTTCTTTAGCCGAGATATATCACACTCTGCATGCCAATATCGATATTTGACCAACGCCGGAGTTGGATAGCCAACTCCGAGGATAACGCCTACGCCTGAGGAAAATAGAGAGTGCTCTTCTTCTAAAAATGTCAAAATAAGTTGGAAAACACGCTCTTTACTCAGTTTCCCTAATTCTATATCTTCCTATGACAATGAGCTTGTTGTTCAAAACAATTTTAGGCGCAAAGATATTCGTATAATTGATAAATTTATGAAAGATGTACGTTAATACAACAACCTAATTTAAACAGCTAAACGCGTGTTTCTGTACGAAGATAGTGGTTGAAATTGTGCATATGGAAGAAACAATATATATCTGACACTAACAGAACCAAAGCACGCTTGAATTTGGTATATTTTGAACATTTTCATGCATTTAATTAACAGACCCTCTTTAGTGAGGAAATGAGGGTAACGTTAACGCCGGAGTATGATACGACTGCAGCCGGAGGAAATGTTAGAGAAGAGATGAGACCAACTACGACGCCCGATTTTGTTCTCAAGATTTGATGGTCTTTTTATCAAGAAATCGTATTTACTTTCATCCCATAATGGTCTGTAATGCTTATAATCTCCTACAAGATGCTTACCTTCTGGCGTGGGATCGCGCGCGCAGGTTTCTGTTACACATAGAATTGAGGACATGTATCTTGTTACTTTTATTGTCTCAAATTCGTAGTTTATCAAAAATAAAAATATTTCTGTACACGAAGATACAAACGAGCAATAATTGAAACAAAATCATGGCTTGCTAGATTCGCCACAGACATGCAATGCAACATACACTAAAAGAGCACAGTTTTATTAAGTTTTGCAGACATTTAGATTGTACAGTTTCACTCGGTCGAATCATTCATATTGAATCAGAAAACCTTTCGTTACAACGCATTACTTAAATGTTCATGTCATGCTTTTTAAATACGAATAGTATTAAAACACGGTAATGGACATTCGTATGTACTTTAAACGGGAGGAAAATGCATCACGGTATTTCCATAACCGTGCACGTGCTTTCACGTATGTATCATTATACAGGTGCAGCTGCCAAATATTGTTGCTACCACTCGATCAAGTAAAAGTCGAGTAAAAATAGTTTTTGTTTTGAATCAGCATTCTGTGCAAACGTTATCATCCTCAGGCGTTGGTCATGTCCATATATAACCTTCCTCCGGCGTTGGCGATCCCATTCTTTTTTCCACAAGGAGTCTTTGGTGGCGAAAAATGTCTAAATGCTTCGTCAGAAATGAGCTTTAAGTAAAACAGTTTGTACAGCGAATATGAGTTATAAATTATAGCATGAATAGAGAATGAAAAGTTTTGACTTTAAAGAATTGTTGACTTGTAAATCAGTCTTGACGGACAAAACCACAAAATTGTGTGTGTTTTCTTGTATTTTATATGTTTCAGACAAAGTATTGTAACATGATGTTTATTTTAAATGGAAGCAAATCCATCTTACAACATTAACTTATCATTACAAATACATTATCCACTTGCTCTATAAAATAGTTCATAGTTTTGTTGGCAGCCCTTCACACACTGTTCCTCAGGCGTTGGCTATTGCCTCGGAGTTAGCTATTTCACTCCGGCGTTGGTCAAATATCGATAATTGGCATGCAGAGTGTGTATATGTTTTAACACACTTATGCTTCATTAATTTTCTCCAAAACAATGAAAAAGTATGGCAGACTGCACACACTGCAGTGCCGTATGGGAGCGTCATAAACATTCTTGAGTTACCCCCAACTTCCCCAATTTAGAATACTCTAAGAGAAGCCTAGGAAACGGTTTAAACCCTACGGCGCACTATTCAACCCAATGAGAGCGAATGGCGGCCAATTTAGACGTCACTCGATCGTGCGACGAGGCAGCGAGAGCGACAGTACATGGAAAGTGTGATTGGGACAAGCGATCTGGACACACGGTAGGTAACCAAAACGGATCCTTTCAGAGGAAATATGCGTCCCCGGTTCCTTTCGGAGGAAGGGACGGTTCCTTTCAGAGGAAATTGGAAGACGAAGATTTTTAGACCCTAGAGACATAAACAAGCGTTGGGTAATATCCTCAGATAAATAGTCCACGTAATGCACAACAGATTGAATTTGGTAGCTAAAGCGAAAATTCGCAATGTGCTTCTTTGTTTTCGCCGTTTTAAATGAAATAAGTACCGTTCTTTAAGAATGCGACAGTACAGGCTGCACTGAAAACGGCTTGTTTAATCGCAAATGAAGATATTTGAAACGAAATGTCTTCGAAATACAATATAAAATATATTCCTTGTACTAGCACACAGTAAAACTCAATCAAAATACACTAATTAGCTCACAAAAAGTAAAATATTAACCATCACCAGAAAGTTATGTAGAAACGGATCCTTTCGGAGCACGCCTGAAGTTGTGATTTTTGGGCACCGGCTGTGATCAGAGTATCTGGCACCGGATCCTATAGGAGATATTTTACCACTAAAGCATATCTTAATGGCATATTTTCTAGCTCTTCTTTTCTATAAGATCTTTTATAGCCACTGATACTGTCATTCCATTCAAGTCGCCGCAAAGTCCTAAATGCGCCAATCAACCAGAAAACAAATCATTTGTCTCATCGGACTGTAGACACCTACAATCCAGCAATACCGTCGTGTTGCTCACTAAGACATGCTCCACGAAAGGCTTGAACAAAAACATGAAATGGCAGAATTACTTCCTTGTGTACCGAAAAAATAAACATTTAAGGGACTGTGCGTTTCTTATTGCCATATTTTCTATTTGCATTGTCTAGCAAACCTGCACTTCGTGACCTCGCTCCTATTTCCGTGACAGCATTAGTTACATTTAAACAAATGTCGAACTGATTGTGAATTTTTAAATTTACCTGTAGCTGCATTATTTTCGTGTTAATCGTGTGTTTTTTTTTTATTTTAGCAGCAGCCCAAAGCTTCCAGTAAAAACATAAAATGGCCTATAAAACTAGTAAAATCAAACGATTTTCGGCTTTGTTGCTAATTCTACTATTGATCTTTTTATAGACATCTGTATTTCCTGGACCTTCTTTACTTAGGCCTACTTCCTGTCCTTAAGGTTTATAAATAAAAACTTGTTTGTTACAATGCGGGATGTCTACGTATTAAAAAAAATGGAGTAATGAAAATATCACAAAGTGTTCTCTTTTCCGACCTTATTTTTGACAAACTAGCAGAAACACTCTTAATTTTACATGTCTAAGTTATTTACAGTGCATACGTATAGTACCAAACATTTTGTTACCCGTAATCATTTTCGCTGATTGAAAAAATAACTCGGAAGTGGTATCATCATGTGAAGGTAATGCCTGTTACAAGCACATTTCCTCCTGAAGGATCCATAGCCTCAGCTCCGAAAGGATCCTGTGCCCGTCTCCCTGAGGAACCGTTACTGCCAACAGGGGTTGTTTTTCATGTTTATTTATCAAGTACAAGTATATTACCACTTTATTTATTTAATTTCAGATTGGCAAATACAATATCTAGTGACAAGAAGTGCTAAAACGTTTTGATCAATGACATTTCCCCAAATATTCAAGGGTTTTCACCTGCCTGTCGTCACAAAATGCAGTTCTCGGCCAACATTTTTATCTCGTAAACAATAACGAAATGTTTGTGCACATAAATTAAGCGCTGAGATTGTACCTTGATTACCGCGTCATTACGTGCGCATACGTTTTGTACTTACTGTTCACGATAAAACCTCAAAAAATCGTTTCTCCAAACACAACCACGACGATACTGACGTTTTCCTCCGAAAGGAACCGTCCCTTCATCCGAAAGGAACGGGCAACGCACATTTCCTCTGAAAGGATCCGTTTTGGTTACCTACCGTGGGACAGATCGGCCGAAAGTCAGCGATCAATGTTCAGATGTGTCAACCGAGACACACGCTCCGATTTCTACTTAGGTTGCTCATTGATTATATATGTAACACATGCTGTAACGCAATTATTCAAGGTTACATAATTTGCATGATTGGATTTTCTCCTTTTCTTATACCTAAACTTTTGTCAAAATTAAGTATCATAATTTTAATGTGTTAATTAGCCTTAATTTCTTGGTGTTCAAATCGTATATTATTGAGCGAACGTGGTACCATTTCAGTTCTGGGACAATTTCAGTTTGAAGGGAAATAACTTTCAAAAATTATTTTTATCTTCCGTTTGCCGCCCGACTATTCCGTTTGTTTCCCCACATTTCCGTATTCACGGTGCACAGCCATATTCGTATTTAACCGTCGCGATTAGATTTAATAAATAAATATTTTTGTAATATTATCCGCTCGTCATTTGAGATCGTTGATCATTAAGTTTGCTTCGGCCTTTCCGTTGCTCAACAAAAACATTGCAGCCTAGTGACATTCGCAACCATGCTATCCAAAAATATCTATTTCCTTGAAATTAAACAAATGCTTACATTTCAAAGTTTATAATGCATGTGTCGTTTCTCAAAGTCGTCTGTTTCCTTGTTTCAATTATTTTGTAATCAATTTTTAATATAAAGCCTTCCAAAATGAAAGCATGAAATGATGAACATGACCTATTAAAAATGGTTCGCCGAACTTATGCTTATTTGAGCTACACATAGGTTGTGCACCGTGAAAACGGAAAACAGCGGAAACAAACGGAACCGACCGGTGGCAAACGGAGTAACAAATTCATTTTGAAGATTATTTCCCTTTAAACAGAAAAAAATCGTTCCAATACAAATATAAGCTTTCACAAAAACCTTGGTCTACGCTAAGCGTAATATAAAAGATCATGAAATGCCGTCATAATTACATTGAGTTCATGTGTTAAAATGAAAAATCGTCACAAAGTTGCACATTACTTACAAATGTAGGGCGTCACAGACTAGATTTTGGTTCAGTTGTTTGACTATGGATATGGGCAGTATTTTCACCAGATTCACAAAAGCCTTTGGTACATTTGCATGGAGATAATCCAAAGCTTCCTGAATGTTGGCCTTGTAGTTGTCTGCACTGTACTTTTTCTTAAAAAGGAAGAAGGAAGACATTTAAACTTTAAATGAACCTGTGCGTGAGAAAACCAACAGTTTGGGTTCCGACCAGGTCCGACACAAACCGGGCTGTACGGTCACAGAAGAGGAATTTTAATTTTGGATTTAGAAAGTAGGGGAATTCTACTATCCATGTAGCGAAAACAAAGGCGCTGATCAGCTTCGCAGATCTGCGCCAGTTTGTTTTCTCTATGCAGATTGTTGGTTTTCCCATGCGGCGGCTCAAACTATTTTTATACTTTCCACTGAGACTTTATAGCACTTGTTTGCGTTTATACAAAGCTAATTATGTTCTTGAAAAAAAAAATGCAATGTTGATCCCAGACTGAAATCGGGCTGTTCCAACCAGAAGTCAACAAGTTGTGACGAAAAAAAAAATCAAACAAACAAACCATAACTGATGATGCTCCTTTGAGTAAATACGTGCAAATTATAAGTTTGGAACAAACTGACAGGCTGTCAATATAAGAGTTTCTAAATACGAAAACTTGTCCATGTAATATACAGAAATTTTTTGAGGCTGTAAAAATTGAAAACTTTCAGCAGAAAATTTTGAAATTGATATTTTTCTTATTTTTTGCTCAAAACATAGATTGTGGGTACACGTTAGAACCGCCTTATCGAGGCGGTTCTAACAAGTACCCACAATCTATGTTTTGGAGCAAAAATAAGAAAAATAGGTAAACCCCTGCATACCCCAGTTTTGCAATATAAAAGAAGGGTTCAACGGGGTATACATTGCACGGACATACGAATGAAAACTGAAGTATACCTTATCATCACAATAATCACACAGATCATTTCCACCGACAAACAGTGTAATGACTTTCCAGTCATTTTCCATGTCGATTTTAGAATCAGCTTTCATTCTGTCGACTAGTTTAACAGCTTGGCCAGGCATAGCACTGCAAAGAAATCATGGTAATCCTAGTTAAAAATTAATGAGTTCACGCCCGTAAATTTTCTTGAAAACATGAACATAGTACAGATTTTTTTTTCATTCGGTTTTATGCCCCTTTCAAGATTACCTCAGCTTACTATGAGACGGGCCAATCAGTAGGTGTGCGAACACGTGAGAACCCCGAGAAATACCAATTGGCACACCCGCAAGCAGAACTTGGCTTGTCTCACATGTGGCCACAGCAGGGCTAGAACACATACCAGACACAGCGATGAGATGATTGAGTGATTAAGAAACAGCGCTCTTAACCGCTCGGCCACGGGGGTCGCGCTGTACAGAGTTAAGCATAAGTACAAGAGTTGGCAAGATTGTTGAAATTGTTGTTCTGTATGAAAATCAGTCTTACTCTGACTTGTCTCCAGGGTCGGCAACATTGAGTCGGGAGACATGCTCCAACCATACTGGTCCCCAGCCCACCGAGTAGCCGGTCACATCCGGGTTGTAGAGCTTGAGAATGTCTGCAAATGAAAATGTACGTAAATGTACGTAAATGAAAAAATCTGCTAGTTAGCAGACCCTGATCTAGGATGGGGGATGGGGGAGCATTCGGGATCCATATTTTGCATAAAATTAGGAAAATATGCATCACTGGCACAATTCCTACTGCATAAAATTAGGAAAATATGTATCACTGGCACAATGTCTGCAAATGAAAATGTATGAAAATGTATGTAAATGAAAAAATCTGCTAGTTAGCAGACCCTGATCTAGGATGGGGGAGGGGGGGAGCATTCGGGGTCCATATTTTGCATAAAATTAGGAAAATATGTATCACTGGCACAATTGAAAATCTTACAATTCCTACTGCCAGATGTCCAGATGTTTTACGTCCCTTTCAAAATTATTTCAACTCATATGAGACAGGCCAATCAGTAGGTGGGGCGAAAACGGGAGAACCCCGAGAAAAACCACCAGACACACCCGCAAGCAGAACTTGTCTTGTCTCACATGTGGCCAGAGCGGGGCTCGAACCCACACCAGACACAGCGGTGAGAACCATATTTTTTTTTTTAATTTCTTACTTATACCATGTGCTTTATTTCATATTGGCGCGGCGGCCTGGTGACAGAGCGTCGGACTCTGAATCGAGAGGTCCTGGGTTCGATCTCAACAGGCGCCGGCACGTCACACCCGTGTTGTATCCTTGAGCAAGACACATTAACTCCCTACAGTACTGGTTAACCCTAGGAAGCGTTGGCTCCGTCCCGACATGACTGAAAAATTGTTGACTGGGACGTTAAGCCTCAATACAAATCAAATCAAATTATTCCAGATTTGATAATCTTACTTGGAACTGTCAAAACGTCTTCGACTGTGTCGTCACCACCAACGCTGAAACAAAAAAAAATGAACTGCTTCATGAGAAAACAATGTGTTCTCCGAACAGGTCTGACACAAACCGAGCTGTACAAGAAAATGGCTTGAAGCTTGAAATTTTAGATTTAGAAAGAAGAGGAATTGCACTATCAGTATAGCGAAAACAAAGGCGCTGATCAGCTTCGCAGTTACTGCGAAGCTGATCTGCGCCTTTGTTTTCGCATAAGCAAAATGTTGGCTTTCTCATGACACTGGAACAAATATCAGAACTCAGTTTTAGACAAGAAACGCTTTTACATGTATGTCAGTGGCCCGTTAAAATATTTTCGGGTTGATTCCTGATATTAACTTTTGAAAAGATAAAAATCTGTTCGACCAAAATAGACCTCTTCAATTAGTGCACGTTGCTGTCGCGTTGCTGTCAACGGCATCGCCTTTGTCTCGACCAGTGTGGTACTGAGTGGCGATAAAAACGCATTACTTGCCAATGCAAAACGCAAGATTTTTTCCCGCTGTAAAACTTGAACTCGAAAATTCGTTCGAAAAAAGAAGATATTTTCAGTATTTTGCCTATATCATTGGTTGTGGGTACGCGTCAGAACCGCCTCGCCGAGTTGGTTCATAAACGAGTATCCGCTATCTATGTTTTGGATGAAAAATAAAAAAAAACTGTATACCCCTTCACATCCCACTTTTTACTGTATAAGATTGGGGTTCAAAGGGGGTATACTTTTCATGGACATGCTCAGGTCCTGATAGTACTTTATGGTATTACTGTATGACAATAGTGTCTTTTGATGTGTTCAGCAATTGTGTTATCAGGCGTTGCTGTAGTTTGGGTGTGATGTCGGTATGTCGTCGCTGAAAACTTACCTCCAAGAAAGCCCCCTATCTTGCTTCAGAAGCCCGATCACCGTGTCCGCTTCTATTCCAGTACCAGCCTATTAGAAAAGAATGACATAAAACATAAGGATTGTGAGGAGGCTGGAAACAATGCTAAGGCTATCATCATACGTTGGACACGAGCACAAGCAATTGGGCCACCGTGACGATCGGCAGACTCTTTAAAAGAAGCCTTTCAATACCAACTTGGCAAAGTTGCTATGCTTATTCTGAAGAAATAAAACAGTGCAGTTTGGATTCATCAAGCTTCGATTCTGATATGGGCTATGAAAAGATGTCTGTTAGATTGAAAATAGAACCATATTCTTGTTACACCAAAGTCTCTGGTCTAATAAGACTACCATTTGAGCCACCTCGTGGGAAAACCAACAATGTGGTTTCCGAACAGGTCAGACACAAACCGGCCTGTACAGCTACAGAAGCAGGCTAGAAGCATGAAATTTTGGAGTTAGGTAGAGGAGGAATTGTACTATCCGAGTAGCGAAATCAAAGGCGCTGATCAGCTTCGCGGTTACCGCGAAGCTGATCTGCGTCTTTGTTTTCGCATATGCAAATTGTTGGTTTTCCCATGAGGTGGCTCATTTGTTTGCAAGCGCAGTAACAGTTCTGAGGAATGGTCTAACTTGCCGTTATAGAATCTCCCAAAGCAGCAACCACTTTAACATCCATCGGGGTCAGTCGATGTACTGAAACAAAAAGAAACACAGATTAAAAGACTAAATGGGCGGATCCAGAGGGGGGGGGGGGGACAGGGAGGGGGTCCGGACCCCCCCCCCCCCCCGGGAATTGCCAGATTATTAATTTTTGCCATGTTGAAATTTTCAGTCAGACCCCTTCTGGGAATTTGGACCCCCCCCCCCTGAGAAAATTTTCTGGATCCGCGCATGGACTATATAGATATACAATAAAATGTTCGAATCTCTCCAACTTCCTCAGTAATAATGGCGATATGGCAAATTACGGTCGACTGGTTCATTTTTCTGCAAGAAAATACTATTTATTGTTGCTGTTTTGTTGTTGTTGTTGTTTTCTGGAAGAAAAGACAGTTTTGATATCCAAAAACTACTGCTTGTTAGATTGTGCGTTTTCGCTGGTCTTGAGTATAACTTGATTAAACAAAAATAATGCATTATGAAAGCATGTCCATGTATTGAATACGCTCTTAATTAAATCCCACTTTTGTATGGTAAAATGGAGGTATACTGGGGTATACACATTTTTCAAGCTTATTTTTGATCCAAAACATCGAGGCGGTTCTAACGTGTACCCACAGCACACAAAAAAAAAACACGTCAGATTTTTTTCCAATGAAAAATTCAATTTTGAAAAAAAAAAAAAAAAAAAAAAAAAAAAAAAAATATTGTCTACTGCATGGGCATGCTGCCATAATGGTTTATACCTACATACCTGAGGTAGCTTTTGTTTTTGGTTGAGGTAGAGCATGGCAAGGAAACTGTGCATTGTCATTGGCTTTGAGATTCTAGATAAGGAAAATGAAAATCGGGAAATAATGTAAATGAGATACGTTTTGTTTGGTTTCCTTTCTCTTATTGCGCGAATGTCAGTTTATCATATCTAGTCCTCTCGCGAATACAGACATTATTATCAGAATTTTTATCCCGACTTTTTTTCGTTAGCCTTGTGCTGTTAGAAAGCTAAACATATATATATTTGGAAGGCAGAAATAAAATCAGCGCATTTTATATCCAGTTCCTAAGTTGACCTACAGAATTTCACATTTGCCATGTCCATCTTATGACTTGGAAACCAGAAAGAAATCAGAAATATAACAACCTGTGTTTTGTCCTTGAAGTTGTGCAGATGCTGCTCAAACAGTCGGACAAACGTCTCATTCTTGGCTTGTTGCTTCACAAATTCTGCATACTTGGCAAAATCACAGACTGTCAAATCAAAAGTGAATTATGTTTAAAGCCATTTGTATATTGAGAAACCTCCGTTTGCTTAAATAGATGCTTTAAAACGTCCCAGTCAACATCTATGGTCATGTCAAGACATTGCCTCCATTTCATGACATGACATGACATGACATATCCCCAATTTGCCTCATAACACTAAGCCAATAACCACCTAACTAAGCCAATAAGGCTTTAATATAAGAATAGATGGTTTGACTTGAAACCACTTTGTCTATGCAGGCTCAGACCTGACCTAGGCAGGCTCTGACCTGAGGGGTTAACCAGTAATTGGATGATCAGTCAGCAACGTATAAGCTTTGCCTGGAGGCACAAGCAGCCCATGTATTAAGACTTAAGTCTGAGGAGCACCGGTAATGTCACTCGCCTTACAAACCAGGGGTCGCAGGTTCGATCACGGGCTTCTCCAGTCAGTCGGATGAGACTATAAATCGAAATCCCATCTCCATATAACCTTTGCTGTTGGTGGGACGTTAAACCCTAAATCAACCAACCAAATGTATACTACGCGAAGAAAGCAACGCAACGGAAAGTTTGAAATGATGTATACAAACTAACGAGAGAGAAAGTTACTGAAATTAAGTATACACACTTGGTGCTCTAAAAAAGTTACAAGTATATCATTTTTGTTTTTCATTCGTCATTTTTATTTCAGTTCAGTTTATTTATTTATTTACTGTTTATTTATTCACTCACTCACTCACTCACTCACACATTCATTCATTATGCTTACCGGATAACTGCCACAGAGCAACAGAAAACAGCAGCAACAGAATCCTACCAGCCATCGTGATGCTGGTTGTGCGCACTTGTGTTCATCTGTATCTTTTCATACTTTCACATGATCAGTTCACTTTGTTTAAGAGATAATCAGACAGATAACGCGTGATAATTAATATAGATAACAGATTAAGCAATTAATACACACATGCTCTGCGCACTTTTTAGGTTCGTCTGGCCGAAGCGATTTCACGGAGTACCCACTGCTCACGTTTGATGGCTATATCTTAATATTCTTCAAAACACTCTAAATTTGATTTTGAAAAAAAAGTGAACTTTCAATTAAAACACTTGCATAAACACTCGCGTTATCATCAGAAATTGATATGATTTATCCTTTGATCAAGTCCGTTTTCATATTCTACATGTATGTCATATATCCACATATGTACAATGTATTATTTTAATATATATATAGGGAGCGCGGTGGCGTAGTGGTAGAGCGTCGGACTCCGAATCTTGAGGTCCTGGGTTCGAACCCCACAAGCGTCACCGTGTTGTGTCCTTGAGCAAGGCACATCTACTCCCTACAGTACTGGTTAAACCCAGGAAGCGTTGGCTCCGTCCCGACATGACTGAAAAATTGTTGACTGGGACGTTAAGCCTCAACACAAACAAAATTTTAATATATATACTATTTCATTATATAAAAGTCGGTCACATGTCAGGTTGACTCACATGACACAAACATAACCTATTTTCTATTTATAACTTTATGAGGGAAGGGAAACTAAACCTAACAAAACATTAGATGTCTTCGATTGCCTTATTTCCCTTATAACAGAAAGTTCGAGAAAAAGAAATTGATCAATTTGAACTGTGACTGCCTTGAGAATATTCGAGACGGAGGAAATCAACTAATATTGCGAAGCTTCTAGAAGACGCTCTCTTATATAAAAGGCCAACAGTTCAAAAACTTCTGATATTATGATATTTGAGCGCAAATGAAAAGTGACTGAAACTGTGCAGAAAAAGTCTTTTAAAAGCAACTTGGAGTGTCATTTTATAAATTCATTTAATTATTTGTATATTTACTAGTATCAAATAGTGACTAATTGGAAGGACTGTGATCAAGGTATGCATATTTTATTATTATTATTATTATTATTATTATTATTATTATTATTATTATTATCAGTGTGTGTGTGTGTGTGTGTGTGTGTGTGTGTGTGTGTGTGTGTGTTTAAAAAAAAAACATATATCCGTGAAATATGGACCGTGTGTGCATACGTGTGTGTGTTTCTTAACTGTGAGAATGCCCAAGTATATTCAGTTAGCTGGGGAGCAAGCAAAACTTTTGGAGTTATAGGGAACACAGGGATCTGAGGGAACATTTTAGGGAGCTGGGGAGAAAGGTGATATTTCTTTCAGGGAGCAGGAAGCTAATACCCCCTGGTAGGCTTTATCAGTAGTAGATCTGGTGTTTGGTTCTGTCAACTTTAATCTCAACAACACAGTTATTTTCAGGGGCGGATCCGTGATTTCTGGAACAGGGGTTCAAATTCATCTGAAAGTGGGGTTCGTTTTCATTATTTTACCCAATTTTTCATAAATTTTCCAATGAAATTTACATTTTTACATTTTAAACTCCCAGATGCTTGAGAAAAAAAAAAGCCACGACCCCCCCACTCCCGACCTCCGAAAAAAAAAAAACGACCCCTCCGAACTGTATGCATATGGGTCGACAAAAACGAAAGCGAAAGTAGATGTTCTACTTTCTTACTTTCTATCTCCTGACACACACTGAGACGATCAATTTCTGATCATCGACAGGGTTTCGCTTTCTTTAAGTTTTTTGTGTCGACTACCCTTTCCCATATACAGGGGAGGGCGTCGTGGTTGTACATGTTATAAATGACTCGTTGTGGCATGCTTTTGTCTACTTTCGCTTTCGTCGACTTCCTGGTTTTATGGATTTTCCCAATCGAGAACATTCTATGAATTTACGTCATATCCGGAGAATGTTCTAGAAGAACCGATTAGCCTCCTATTAATTAGACTGCGTAAAAGTTTCCTGTAAATAGTTCAAAGATCATTAGACTATTACACGTTGATTTGGTGGTTTACAAAAACGAAAGCACTGAAACTATGCTTTTAATATTAGTTTAAAGGCTTATTTACAAAAACTGATCATAGAAAACAAATTTACAACAAAAAGTTATTTTCGTACTGTTTGATATTCGTCCGCGGCATTGTGCATGCGGTCTCTCTTACCGGCGTGCCTAGATCAGTCGCCAGCAACGTGAAAAGAACAGTGCGTGAAAAGAAATAAACTCAAGTCTTAATGTAAGTTATGCTTTGATTTTGTGAAAAAGTGAAACAAAAATATCTAACCAACCGAAGGAATTATTTGTGGTAGTTTTTATCATTCTGTTCAAGGCTAAAACTAAGAAAAGTTAGTGCACATTTTATTTGTCATTAGTTTTCGCGATCATTTTTTTTTATACAAATTTATTTTTAATTGGTATGTACTGATTAATGTTGACGGAGAGTAGACACTTTCCGGATAAATTAAGTTTTTGTTTTGTTTTTTGAATTGTTTTGGGGCCTTTTTTTTTTTTTTTTTTTTTTTAGGGGTGGGAGTGGCCATGTGTGTAGGTTTGGTAGGTTTGGTGGTGTTTGGTGATTATGTGAAGAAGATCTAGAGGGTTTTTCTTTTTTCCAGAGTCAAATTCGGGGATTATTAAAGAAATTTGCTCCTTTTTTGAATTTTGCAAAATCTTGCCAATTTCAGTTGAATATATGATGTCTCTCATGAAATTTCGGAGCCAGAATAACCTCTGCGAGTTGTGTATTTCGGCAATGTACATTTAGGTACTCGGGTACTGGCTATTTCCCAGGAGGTATCTTCTATCTTCTCTTGTTACAGTGCTGAGTAGGAGCTTGGTAATGATAATATATCCATATAATTAGTCACTTGGGTTAAACAAATTGCTTATCATTCATTTTTTTTTCCACTTGCAGAATGCCTGAGGAACATCAACAGATGGAAGAGACGGAGACGGAGACCTTTGCCTTCCAGGCAGAGATTGCTCAGTTAATGAGCTTGATCATCAACACATTCTACTCCAACAAGGAAATCTTCCTCAGAGAATTGATCTCCAATTGCTCCGATGCCCTGGACAAAATCAGATATGAAAGTCTCACAGATCCCTCAAAGCTCGACAGTGGCAAAGAGCTGTACATCAAGATCATCCCCAATGCAGAGAACAAGACCCTCACAATCGTCGACACTGGTATTGGAATGACCAAAGCCGATCTTGTGAACAACCTGGGAACCATTGCCAAGTCTGGAACCAAAGCTTTCATGGAGGCTCTACAGGCCGGTGCCGACATCTCTATGATTGGTCAGTTTGGTGTGGGTTTCTACTCGGCCTACCTGGTCGCCGACAAAGTAACAGTCATCTCAAAGAACAATGATGATGAGTGCTATCAGTGGGAATCCAGTGCCGGTGGCTCCTTCACAGTCAAAACAATCACTGGTAAGTTTGTGATATTTCGAGTGTAACTTTTATTACTTGGTATCGAGCTAGTCTGTTCTTGGCTTAAGCTAAAAGCAGGTTTAATCAAAGTAAATTCAAATCAGCACCATATAAAGGCATACCTTTATGAATAAAAAGTTCAGAGGAAACAAACCAAAATATTCTGTAAAGGAACGTTTGAAGGTATAAAAAAAAATTCTCCAATATATTATGTAACAGTTAACTCATTTAAGCCTGGCGTCCCTTTTGTGGGACATAGGCAAACAGTAAAGCCCCAGATGTGACGCCGCAGAACGCGGCGTCCCATCTGGGGCTATTCTGTTTGCTTAACGAAAATTCATCGAAAACTGGGATAAAAATCACTCCTAACGCCCCTAAAAATGAAAGTGGACTCTTCCAAATGATAATGATAGGAAAATCCATTCTTCAAATATGGGTTAACCTATAAAATTTTAACTTATCAATTTGTTGTTCTCTTTCAACAGATGCCCCAATTGAGCGTGGCACCTCTATTACACTCACCATCAAGGAGGACCAAGCGGAGTACCTCGAGGAGAAGAGGATCAAAGAGGTCGTGAAGAAGCACAGCCAGTTCATCGGCTACCCGATCAAACTCCAGTGTGAGAAGGAACGAGAGAAGGAAGTATCGGACGATGAGGAGGAAGAAGAAAAGAAAGAAGAAAAAGATGAAGAAAAGGTAGGTCTGGGTTCTCAGTGTTCACGGAAGTTGTAAAAACCTTTACAGGATCTTCAGTCAGACATACTCTAGCAGTTTGTCTGACTGCAGTTACACAAGTTTTTCTAAGCTGAGCCGAGCTGAGCAACATGTCGGCTCAGTGCTTGGCCGAATTTCTCAGAGGACATTTGTTCCTGTGCTGCAAAATTTTAGTCTAACAACTACTTTAGTACTTTTTATCTGACTGTTAGAAAGACTTCTGTCAACACTGGGCTTTTCTAAAGGAAAATTATAATTATCTATCTTCAAACATTGGGTAGAATGTAGCCCAAGTTTTGAAAACAAGTTGTACTGAGCATTTGGCTCTCAAGGTGTTGGATAAAAAGCAAATGCTGAAAGCTAATTTATTTGAAGTTGATCTTGTCAAGACAATTTAAAGGAGCCCCTAGACAAAAATAGCCAAATGCCTCAAAATAATTAATTTGTCAGACGATTTTGATTTTAATAGGCTGAAACTAATTTAAAAGAAAAAAAAAACATTTGTATTTTAAAAAGAATAGACCTCTTAAATTAAAATTGTTGGTGACAAAAATGTTTTCTTGTGATTTTCAGTCGGAAGAGGACAAGCCCAAGGTAGAAGACCTCGATGAAGATGAAGAAGATGACAACAAAGACAAGGACAAGAAGAAGAAAAAGATCAAGGAAAAATACCAGGAGGATGAAGAACTGAACAAAACAAAGCCGCTGTGGACCCGAAATCCCGACGATATCTCCCAGGAGGACTACGGAGAGTTCTACAAGTCACTGACCAATGACTGGGAGGACCATCTCGCGGTTAAGGTATGGGGCTTGCCAGTTGCCAGGTTTCTGCAAATCCTTAAGAAGCCTCTGGCCATTTTAGACTTTATTGGTCTGAGACCTGGTCAGTAGTATATTACTATAGCTGTTGGTGGGCCACAAAACAAACCAAGCGACAAAGTTCAGCTATTAAACTTGGCCAACTGTATTTCATTATACTTGTCCTATTTTATTGAAATCGGGAAATCATTTACTTTGAAATTTTGAAGCATAGGTATTGGGTATATGTACCTTGTAACCCTACTTGGTGATAAAAAGTCCTAAAAATCAATCCTAAACTCGTGAAACAGTGAAGCATTTTGTTTCAAATCTTCTTATTTTCCATTTTCAGCATTTCTCCGTGGAAGGACAGCTTGAATTCCGTGCTTTGTTATTCGTGCCAAAGAGAGCTCCGTTCGACATGTTCGAAAACAAGAAAAAGAAGAATAACATCAAACTGTACGTGCGACGTGTGTTTATCATGGACAACTGTGAGGACTTGATCCCAGAATATCTGAACTTTATCAGAGGTGTTGTAGACTCTGAGGACTTGCCACTTAACATTTCAAGAGAAATGTTACAACAGAGCAAAATCCTGAAAGTGATTCGTAAAAACTTGGTGAAAAAATGTCTAGAACTTTTCGATGATATCTGTGAAGACAAAGACAATTACAAGAAATTCTATGAACAGTTTTCAAAGAACTTGAAGGTTAGTATAATCGGGAGAGAAGAAAAAGTGAATCAATGACGGGAAAATATATTTTTTTGACCTCCGTCTTATGTATTAAGCCTGAGAAAAGAAACATGAGCATTCGCATCATGAAGAATACACAGTCTGGGTTTCCGACCATGTCCGACACAAACCAGCCTTTTCAGCCACAGAAGCAGGTTGGAAGCTTGACATTTAGGATACAAAGGAGAGGGCTTGTTCTTTCCATGTAGCCAAAACAAAGGCACTGATCAGTTGTGCAGTTACTGCAAGTTGCTGATCTGGCCTTTGTTTTCGCCTATGCATGTTGTTGGTATTCTCATGGGGCGGCTCGTTTTTCTTTGCTTCTGACATTTCACTTAGATAGTGAAATGCTTCTGACATTTCACTTAGATAGTGAAATGCAAATAATTTACTGGAATTTACAGACTGGCTTGGCTAACGACACCTTCACATATACTAATAACTTAAAATTGTTGCGACTTGAAGAATCAGGAAGTTTAATTTTCAAAATAGTTGCCGTTTGTAGTTGGCTGTAAATCTCTACAACATTTACTGACATACGTTTATCCTAATTTTACAGCTCGGTATTCATGAAGACTCCACCAACAGAAAGAAGCTTGCCGGTTTCCTGCGATACCACTCCTCACAATCCGGCGACGAGATGACGTCACTGAAAGACTACGTCTCCAGAATGAAGGAAAACCAGAAAGACATCTATTACATCACAGGTATGTGGGGTGTCAAATCAAAATTCAAACTTTTCATTTGTCAAAGCTGAACCTGGATTGGTTAGGACAGGAACAATGAATGTCCTTAATTGCCGTGTATGATATTTTTGGCATAAAAGTGCAATATGGTTGAAGCAGTAATTTTCAGGGTATTCTATAGTCACGTTATGGGTAAAGTGTTAATAACAGTAAGAATTTTTGAAGTCAGTACCTATGGCAGCATAGCAAGAGAATTGATCAGACTGACAGACTGCATAGATAATGCTATTAAATCTAATAAACAATTAGTATCTCTACATTTTTTCTTTTCACGTTTAAAATGCTTTCTTTGGCTTCGTTCATTTACATCAAATTTCTGTTCCTCACAGGTGAAAGCAAAGAAACAGTCCAGTCCTCAGCCTTTGTTGAACGAGTCATCAAGCGTGGGTTCGAGGTCCTCTACATGGTTGACCCGATCGACGAGTACGCCGTACAGCAACTTAAAGAATTTGACGGCAAGAACCTGGTGTGCATCACGAAGGAGGGTCTTGAGCTGCCGGAAGATGAAGAAGAGAAGAAGAAGCGTGAAGAGCAGAAGGCAGAGTTCGAGGGGCTGTGTAAGGTCATGAAGGAAATACTCGACAAGAAAGTAGAGAAGGTAAGAAATGAAAAAGAAGAAAAGGTGCAATGAAAGGGGCAATAACTCGACTTAACTTGGCTATTTAGGTCTCATTACCGTTATGTCCTATAGAATCAATGGCAATGTTGTGCACTGCAATATGTGTCGTGCATTCCTTCTCGAGTTTGAAGATTCTTGATGTCCACAGCCAAAATTTATCTTAGAAAGACAAAAAAAAGCATGATACTGCAGTCTAGCGACAAAGGTACAAAGAAATGACCAAATGTGCATTTTAGCAAAAAACAAAAAACCTAGTAGAACACAGAGAACTTGCCCAGTAAAGTTTACTTGACACAAGTCGGAGGAATATTGGTACCTGAAACACCAACAAGAACATGCCGCTTCTCGTTCAATTTGCAAAAATGAAGCAGGGCTATCTAAAACAATCAAAATCTAATGTTACGTTTTTCTTTGTTACCAGGTTGTCATCTCTAACCGACTGGTATCCTCTCCCTGCTGTATCGTCACCTCACAGTACGGATGGTCGGCCAACATGGAGCGTATCATGAAGGCTCAGGCCCTCCGTGACTCCAGCACCATGGGCTACATGGCCGCCAAGAAACACCTTGAGATCAACCCCGACCATTCCATTATGAAATCTCTTAAGTCGAAGGTGGATGTCGACAAGAACGACAAGTCAGTGAAGGATTTGGTATTGCTGATGTACGAAACTGCCCTCCTCGCATCTGGCTTCACCCTGGAGGACCCGACCACACACGCCAACAGAATCAACAGAATGATCAAACTTGGTCTTGGTAGGTATTCTCACTGGTCTTGAATTGGTTTATGTAGCTTTCCTAAGTATTTGACTCCCATCACAAACTAGGTTAGGCCCCCGCCCATTTGGGCATAGGAGAAATAAATGGGCTGCTTGTGCCTCTAAGGCAAAGCTTCTGATCTACTGATTACTGGTTAACCGCTCATGTCTGAGCCTGCCCAGGAAAAGTGGTTTAGTCAAACCATCCATATTGGCTTAGTTGGGTGGTTATTTATGAAGCACATTTCGAGTGCCATGACATCCTGATATTGGGTAAAAGTTCCATAAAATGGAGACAACGTCCCGACATGACCATTGCTGTTGACTGGGAGTCTGGGACGTAAAGTATCACTTCAATCAAATCAATCAAAACAAACTAGGTTGATTTAATAAAATTAGTGGTAGTAATCTAAACTACTTTCAGGCTCTGACTAGCATTTATAACTGACTATCCTGCTATGACCTTAGTCACTCTGTTTATTTACCATTGATTAAAAATAAAAACTTGAAAACTTTATTAATTGGGAGACCTGCCTAGGCATATTGATATTTGAGCTGCGTCATGAGTAAAACCAGATTTTGTCTAGGCGAAAACGGGCGCAGATCAGCTTCACAGTAATTGCGAAGCTGATCATCGCCTTCGTTTTCGCTACATGGATAGTACAATTCTTCCTCTACCTATTTCCAAAATTTCAAGCGTCTGGCCTTTGTGACTAGACAGGCCGATTTGTGTGGGGCCTGGTCGGAAACCCTCAAGACCGGTTTTCTCTCATCGTGGCTCATTTATATGCATGTTCTACTTGACATCAGCCATTTAACTTTGATCAATGTAAAGTATCATTTAAACAAGCAAAATCATACCTGTCATTGCATGCATTTTATGTTTCCAGGTATTGATGAGGATGAGAGCAGTGCAGATGCCGAGATGAGCGCTGGTACCGAGGACATGCCACCATTGGAAGGCGAGGATGATGATGCATCAAGAATGGAGGAGGTCGATTAAACTACAACACCTTAGATCATGCTGCCATTGGACAATTTGTTTTGAACAACATCTGACATTGTCGACTAAATTACCACCTTTATCACTCTGCTGTTGTGCCATGTGTTTTGAATGACATCGGGCATATTTTGAGACCAGTTGTTTTGAATGTTCTTTGAATAAGTGCATTTAGAATTTCTTTTCCATCTACTTAACATTTGAATCTTATTGTTTAATACTTCACTCAGCAAGATTACAAGTAGTGATGAACCATCCAAGAAAATGATCAAGGAGCAATTATATCAAGGTAGAGCATAATAACAGGTTAAGAGATTTATGTGCTGGGAGTAACAAAAACAACTTACAAAGCATCAGTTCTGCATTTAAGACTTGAGTTTATATTTAAAACAACTTTTTGTTCAAACAATATTATATGTGCTGTATAAACAAACATACATGTACTGTTGCTAAGAACATACACAAACAGACCAGAACTTGCATCTTTTCACGCATATTTCAAAATCATCTTGAAATCGTCAATCATTATTCATTGTTGTCATTGTCATCAGTATCGTAAATCATGTACATGATTTCAGTTTAGTTCTGTTTTGAGTTTGTTTCACGCAAATTTTTGTATTGAGTTTGATACGAAAGAAAATTGTGAACTTGATGTCATAGCTGTGTGTCTGTGATTTCAGTTCTTGAAAAGTTTACAAGAATAAACGGTGACAAAACCCTTTTCTGTGATATTAATTTAAACCCCTTGAACAACAACCATCACCTAAAAAATACATAGGAAATTTAGATCACGAGTTTTACGCCATTCAGCACTTTGAATAGAGGGCTCGGTGGCCTAATGCAAGTACGAGAGTAACAGTGGCTCACTGAGTCAGTCATGTTATGATCATACTATGTCGCTGTTATCCAGTGGATAATGTCGTTTTACGACCACACTTATTAACACTTAGGGAAAGACGACATCCATAACTGTAAATTTTCATTGAAAAGTATGTCGTATGAATCTTGCACCCATGGTCATTTCATATGAAATTCATTATACTCGCTGAAGGCTCGTTTAATAAGTTTCATATTAAATGGCCACTTGTAAGATACCATATTTTTTATGTGGACAAAGTGGTGAGTTTTGTTACATCATAGCTTAGTGTGGAAATTGCTTCCTCCACTTTCATATTAAAGCAAGTGCTTCCTCCACTTTCATATTAAAGCAAGACCACATGATATATAGACAAAAATATTTTTGAACTAAAAAGTACATCCAGTCTGCTTTACTTCGATACCAAAGCCGAAGCGTCAACGCCAGTTATTAACATCGTACATGAGGAAGTCGAGCGTTACCCAGAATTCAACAAAACCAAAGATGGCAAATATTCATCAGATACAACATTATTTCTTGCACACAAGACAGAAATTGCCACACTTTTTGCCTGGGTGATAAAATTGCATCTCACCCAGGTGTTCTCACCCAGGCTAAAAAAATACGCAAAACCTTGAAATAAACCAGGTTTTGGGGGTTGTTGTGCAAGAAAAAGAATCTAATATGGTGTTCTGTAATAGATGGAAGTTTAGCCGAGGTTCCGCTCAGCACGGTCATCCCGAGGGTTGGAAACTTCCATCTAGAACAGAACCCCATATAAGATTCTTATATTATACCCCCCGCATTTATGCTGACAGGGTATATAGTTTTCGTCTTTCCCTTCGTATGTTCGTTCGTTAGTTACATTTTGCATCAAAGTTTTGGTTTTTCTAGTGGTCTACATCTCATACACCAATGGTCAGAAATCATTTGTGTTTGCACCATAGGTACCCTATAGGGTTTGTTTTGTTTCCATTATTTCGGGCCCCAGGGTCCATGCCCGGGGGTGGGGCTAGAGTTCAAAATCTAGGTCACCTTTAATTTTTTTAAGTTTCTCTAGTTTCTTCTCTTAGTTCATATATTAACAAATACTTACAGGAATGTATTCCTATTTGGATCATAGATACCCTTTTGGGTTGAATTAAATTCCATGGCACCAGACTCTAGGGGTGGGGCTGGAGGTCAAAATCTAGGACACATTTATAAAATAATTAATATTCTGTAGGTCTATATCTTGTCAACCATGTGTCAGAAAGCATTCATGCTTACAACATACGTACCACATAAGGGTTAGACCCAGTGGTCCATGCATGGGGATGGGGGTGGGACGGACCCAAGGGTCCACGCATGGGGTGGGGGTGGGACTTGAGGTCAAGGTCTTTTTTTTTTTAAGAATGACACTATTTTCATTACAATCTAGGACTGAGGACCCGTGGATTATCATACCTAGATTGAGTATACACGTCAGCTCTGTATACTGCTCTAAAATAGATCTGTCATTCTTAATCTCCCCCCCCCCCCCCCCCCCCACGTTTGTATGCAAAGTACTTTACAGTGCTTATTTCTAAAGTGTACTTGATAAGGATACTGTCTTTCATTGAGGATTTGAGATTCAATGTCAGGGGTGAGCATGTGCCTGGTTGTATGGGTAGGGGGTAGGGGGAGGGGGGACTAGGTGGCTACCATCCAGGGGTATACATGCCTCTGAAGGCACTTTTTCTAGTTCTGGAAAGGAATACCAAAGGCGAAGCGAATGCTGTTGGTTTGATTTCATTTGCACTAAAACAGCGGTAGTTAGTCACTTTTACGTTTTTTAAGAAAACTTGATTTTTTGCGTGTAAAATGAAACAAATTTGTGCACGATGAATAGGCAAAGACTTACATAAAAATTACAATTACTTTCGACGCTAGAATGGCTAGAGGTATAACGTAAACGCCTCGAACGACATTGAAAAATAATCAGAACATGACTTGCTACACCCTAGTTAGCTCACCTGAGCCGAAGGCGAGCTTATAGGATGGCCATGATCTGTCGTCGTCCGTCGGCCACAATTTCAAAGATCATCTCCTCTGAAACCGCTTGGCTGATCAGGTGGAAATTTTATGTGAAGCCTTCTTGAGTAGTGGCATTCAAATTTTGTTCGCGATAATAATCTTGGTCACATGACCAAGATGGCCGCCACGCCCATGTATGCTAAAAATAAAAAATCTCCAGAACCGGTGGGCTGATTTCCATGAAACTTATTATGTAGCATCGGGAACTAGAGTCCATCATAGTTTGATAAAATGATGACCTTGGGATGACCTTGACCTGTTTAACGGCAAGGTCAATTTTGGAAACATAGGCTTTAACATGGGAAAAAGTGAAAACAATGGATATTTTGGAAGCTGTTGCAGACTGAGACTTGAAAGTTGCTAGATGCAGACAATGGAGGTATGTAAGTAATTAAGGTCAATGTCATTTTTTGACCTTGACCCAAGGTCATTTAAATATAAAAATTAAGATTATGGTTTTTATCAAAAACCATTCGACCAGTCAAGTTGAAATTTTATGTAAAGCGTCTTTGGGTAGTGGCATTCAAATTTTGTTCGCAATATCTTGGTCACATGACCAAGATGGCAGCCACGCCTATATATGGCAAAACCCCTTCAAAATCTTTCCAGAACTGGTGGGCCGATTTCCACCAAACTTGGTATGTAGCATCGGGGACTACAGTCCATCATAGATAAAATGATGACCTTGACCTATCTTACGGCAAGGTCAATTTTGGGAACATAGGTTTTTACATGGGAAAAGGTGAAAACAATAGTATTTTGGAAACTTGCAGTCTGAGACTTGAAAGTTGCTAGATGCAGACAACTAATGGAGTCAATGGTGATATGTAATTTATTATGGTCAAGGTCATTTCTTGACATGGACCCTAGGGTCATTGAAATATCAAAATTAAGATCATGGTTTTCTCAGAAATCTCACTGTGCCTATGAAAGTGAAGTTTTATGTGGAGCCTCCATGCTTAGGGGATACAAAATTTTGTGTGTAAAGTCTGGGTAGAATGCTCAACATGACCACCATACTCACAAATGCTCCAAAATTTTCTCCAGAACTGGAGGGCGGATTTTTACAAAGCTTAGTACATGTATGTAGCATCAGGGACCTTAGCTCATCATAGTTTATACAAATGATGATCTTGACCTATTATACGGCAAGGTCAATTTTGGAAACTGGCTTCTACAAGGGAATGAATGTTTTGGAAACTATTGCAGCCTGAGACTTGAAACGTGGCAGATGCAAACTAATGAAGTCAGGTATGAAATCATTCAAGGTCAAGGTCATTTCATGATGACTAAATTTTCAAAGATCAGGCTTCAGGTGAACATTCTCAGGACCAATGGTCCTCTGGTTGTTGAGGTGACTAAATACTCTGCAATCTTGTAAACTAGTCAAATATCCCAATCTATTGCACTAGTAGAAAGGGCAACACCTGAGAACCAACCAAAAGCAGGGAAAAAGAACTGATTTGTTAAGACACTGAGTGCAGCAGCTGGCTGTCATCTGTTTTTAGCTCACCTGAGCTGAAGGCTCACAATGTGAGCTTATAGGATGGCCATGCTCCTCCGTCCATCGTCCACAATTTCAAAGATCCTCTCTGAAACTGCTTGACCAATCAAGTTGAAATTTTATGTGGAGACTCCTTGGGAAGTGGCATTGAAATTTTGTTCGCGATATATTGGTCACATGACCAAGATGGCTGCCACGCCCATATATGGTAAAACCTATCAAAAATCTTCTCCAGAACCGGCTGGCTGTTTTTCACAAAACTTGGTATACAGCAGTTTGATCAAATGATGACCCTGGGATTTTGGAAACAGGCTTTTACATGGGAAAAGGTGAAAACAATGGATACTTTGGAAATTATTGCAGCCTGCTATATGCAGTCAACTAATGGAGTCAATGAAGGTATGTAATTCATTGAAGTCAAGGTCATTTCTTGACCTAAGCTCATTGAAATATCAAAATTAAGTCACAATTTCAAAGATCTTCTCTGAAACCGTTTGGCCGATCAAGTTGAAATTTCATGTGGAGCCTCCTTGGGTAGTGGCATTGAATTTCTGTTCGTGATATCTTGGTCACATTACCAAAATGGCCCCCACACCCATATATGGTAAAAACCCTTCAAACATCTCTAGAACCAGTGGGCCAGTTTCCATGAAACTTGGTATGTAGCATTGGGGACTCCAGCCCATCATGGTTTGATCAAATGATGACCCTTGGATGACCTTGGCTTATTTTACGGCAAGGTTGATTTTGGAAACATAGGCTTTTACATGAGGGAAAAGGTGAAAACAATGGATATTTTGGAAACTAATGGCAGCCTGAGACTTGAAAGTTGCTAGATGCAGACACCTAATGGTGTCAATGAAGGTTTGTAATTAATTAAGTTCAAGGTCATTTCCTTGACCCAAGATCATTGAAATATCAAAATTAAGTCACAAAGTTTCATAGATCTTCTCTGAAACGGTTTGGCCAATCAAGTTAAAATTATATGTAGAGCCTCCTTGGGTAGTGGCTTTGAAGTTTTGTTTGGGATTTCTTGGTCACACGACCAAGATGGTTGCCACACCCTTATTTGGTAAAAACCCTTCAAAAATCTCCAGGACGGGTGGGCCGATTTCCAAGAAACTTGGTATGTAGTATCCGGTACTCCAGCCCATCAAGGTTTGATCAAAGGATGACCTTGACCTATTTTACGGTAAGGTCAATTTTGGAAACATAGACTTGTACATGGAAAAAAAGTGAAAACAGCAGATTTTTTGGAAACTATTGCAGCCTGGCAGATGCAGACAACTTGTGAAGTCAATAAATGTGCGTGATTATTCAAGGTAAAGGTCATTACATGATGATTAAAATTAATGTTCTAAGATCAGGCTTCAGGTGAGCATTTTCAGGACCAATTGCAAATCTATGTTACATGTGAGCCACCTCGTGGAAAAACCAGCAATGAGGTTTCCGAACAGGTCTGACACAAACCGGCTTGTACAGCTACAGAAGCAGGCTAGAAGCTTGAAATAGAGGAGGAATTGTACTATGCGAGTAGCGAAAACAAAGGCGCTGATCAGCTTCGCGGTACACGCGAAGCTGATCTGTGTCTTTGTTTTCGCCTATGCAGATTGTTGGTTTTCACTTGCGGCCGCTCATGTATTGTTGGAGTGTGTGGTGACTTAGCTAGTGGTTGAAGCATCTGATGCAAACCCAACCTTATATGCTCAAGGGCAGGTAACTCCATACTGTCACTCCACATTCAGTGGAGGGATCTGGTGTAATTTTGAATTCATCTGCCCAGCCCTTGACTTTTTACATATAAGAATAAAGATCTGATGTTAAATGACTGAGTGTCGACATGAATTACTACAGTGCAAATACTTTGACCATGCTGGTGGACCTCATGTGATGAAGTTTTGTAAACACTAGAAAAGTGGCACCTATTTGTTTTAAACGTTTTCCAGCGCCATGAGAAGCATGTCATATATTGTTGCTATTAAAAGCAGTCCGATCAACAAATGCATATCTGTCAGAGAGGTTAAGCGTCACTATCAAAGTACATGTATTTGCACTATACATGTATTTTAATTTATGCACAAGGGAGCTAACCCCTCAGCTTGAGGGGGTTCCTTTATTCCTTGTGTATACATCAGACATGATAACATGGGTAAGATGTGATAGGAAAGCTATCATGAGTCCAAAATGAGTGATTTACAGCATTTTATTTCAATAAAAATATGAAAGTGACACAAATATACTGTATACATAAAACTTTCATAATATGAAACTGATTTATAAAATAAAGTTGTTAAACCAAAATTAAAGTAATTGCTTAGTATATGAGCCGCCTCATGGGAAAACCAACAATCTGCATATGCGAAAACAAAGACGCAGATCAGCTTCGCGGTAACCGCGAAGCTGATCGGCGCCTTTGTTTTTGCTACTCAGATAGTACAATTCCTCCTCTACTTAACTCCAAAATTTCAAGCTTCTAGCTGTCTTCTGTGACTGTACACCCCAGTTTGTGTCAGACCTGTTCAAAAACCACATTGTTGGTTTTCCCACGAGGCGGCTCAATTGTTGACATGCAGATAAAGCATCAATTCAAACGTAAGTGCCGCTTCATGAGAAAACCAACATTTTGCATAAGCAAAAACAAAGGTCTGGGACAGCTTCCAAGTGACTACGAAGCTGATCAGCGCCTTTGTTTGCTTCGCATTATGGATAGTACAATTCCTCTACTTTCCAAATCTAAAATTTCAAGTTTCAAGCCATCTTCTGTGCTTGTACATCGCTGTGCTGTACCTGTTCAAAAACCACATTGTTGGTTTTCTCATGATTTGGTTCATAAAATATACCCATGTTTTTTTACTTTTGTGGGAGACAACAACTGTACTTTATCAAAACATAAAATCTTTAAAAATATACATGAATGAAATACATATATAACAATAATCAAAAATGGTGAAATATTTCTATTCAGACCCTTCAAATATGTATAAGTACTATCCTTTGTAAAGCTATAAAAAGTTCATAATATCCACCGGAAAGCCTGGTTACTTTAAAATTTTCATAATAATTGAGCCGTCTCCTGGGAAAACCAACAATGTGGTTTCCGAACAGGTCCGACACAAACCAGTCTGTGCAGCCACAGAATCAGGCTTGAAGCTTGAAATTTCGGATTTAAGAAGTAGAGGAATTGTACTATCCATGTAGCGAAAACAAAGGCTCTGATCAGCTTCGCGGTTACCGCATAAAGACCTTTAGATTTGTTGCGCATAAAGACCTTTAGATTTTCTTCCTTATAAATGCAACCTTTTACCAATTTTCTCATTTGAACAGCCAACTTGGGTTGGACCTGATCTAAAAACTTCAAGTTAAAGACAATTTTTCATGTAATGTGACTTAAAAAACCAGAGGACCAATGGTCCTGTAAACGCTCACCTGAAACCTGAGATACATACCAATAAACTTGTATGAACAGAACTGTAATATTCATGTATATAACCCCAGGGTTGGGTAAGAGCAACCCCTGGTCAGTCAATTTCTTTTTCAAATCATAAAACTTTGAACCATTTGCCAATTTACTGCAAGTTTTGCCCTTCAAATGACATTTTAACAATTTTCCCCATTCAAATGCATGGGCGACCTAAGTTGACCTTGCCGTAAAATAGGTCAAGGTCATCCAAGGGTCATGATTTATATAAACTTTGTAGAGCTTCATTGCCTGATGCTTCATGCCAAGTTTCAAAATCATAGGCCTTCTGGTTCTGGAGAAGAAGATTTTTGAATGTTTTTGCTATTTATAGCCATGGCGGCCATCTTGGTCATGTGACCTTGACAATTTATACAAACTTTCATTCCCACTTCCTAACAATGCTCCTCATAAAGTTTGGCTTTGATTGGCCTAGCAGTTTCAGAGAAGAAGATCTTTGAATATCACAGTTAATATACATGTATATTGCCCCGGGGTGGGGGCAGACAGACCCTGGGGTCAAATTTTTTTCAGAATCATCAATCGTAAGTCCATTTGCCCATTTCCTGCAAGTTTTTCCCTACAAATGACATTTTAACACTTTTCTCCATTCAAATGCATGAGCAACCTATGTTGATCTTGCTGTAAAATAGGTCAAGGTCATCCCAGGGTCATGATTTATATAAACTTTGTAGAGCTCCAGTCACTGATGCTTCACACCAAGTTTCAAAATCATTGGCCTTCTGGAGAAGAAGATTTTTAAAGGTTTTTTCTATTTATAGCCATGGCAGCCATCTTGGTCATGTGACCTTGACCATTTATATAAAAAAATTTTACCCCTTCCCAAGGATGCTCCATATGAAGTTTGGCTTTGATTGGCCAAGTGGTTTCAGGAAAGAAGATGTTTCATTATTATGGAAATATACATGTATATAGCCCCGGGGCAGGGGCAGACAACCCCCAGGGGCTAAAATTTTCCATTAACATTAATCTTCTGTCCATTTGCCTATTCCCAGTAAGTTTTACCCATTAAATAGCATTTTACCATTTTTTCCCATTCAAATGCATTGGCGACCTAAGTTGACCTTGCCGTAAAATAGGTCAAGGTCATCCTAGGGTCATGATTTATATAAACTATGATGGGCTCACGTCCCCAATGCTACATACCAAGTTTCGTGGAAATCGGCCCATTGGTTCTGGAGAAGAAGATTTTTAAAGGTTTTTGCTATTTATAGCCATGGCGGCCATTTTGGTCATGTGACCTGGACCATTTATATAAACTTTCGTTCCCCCTTCCTAAGGATGCTCCATATGAAGTTTGGCTTTGATTGGCCAAGCGGTTTCAGAGGAGAAGATCTTTGAAATTGTGAACGACGACGGACGACGACAACGGACGACGGAGCATGGGTATACTATAAGCTCACCTGTGAGCCTTCGGCTCAGGTGAGCTAAAAATCAACATTATGTATCGCAAAACATTTTATGAGCCACTGCACAAGAAAACCAACAAACTGAATATGCGAAAACAAAGGCACAGATCAGCTTCACAGTAACTGCTAAACTGATCAGCTGTTCTTGCTACATGGATAGTACAATTCCTCTTCTTTCTAAATCTAAAATTTCCAGCCTCTAGCCATCTACAGCTCGACTTTTATCAGACCAGGTTGGAAACCCCAATTGTTGGTTTTCTCATGCAATGGCTCTAATGATAGACAAAGATATCACAATTTCAAATGGACGGAAATTGATCATTTACAACAAGTTTTATCTTGCAAAAAGGGGGGTGTTTACCCAATAAATATTTCGTTATAATGTAAAAGAAAATTTTACTTTATAACAATGATTTACCTCTTTATATACTCTGTAAAATGCCAAAAACAATTAGCCACTATAATACTCTGAAATGCACTTTATAAACTATCCTATAAAATAAACTTTCATTTCTAGATTTATTTATCTGTAATTGAAAAATTATGTTAATACATATAAAGATAAAATGAATAGCCTTAATAACATTTTTTATATACATGTACACACCATTTGTAGAAAGAATTTTGATTGTGCTCATCAGCATATTAGGTACATTCTTTTCCATTTTGCAAATCCTCATGTTTCATCTTTTTACAATCATTTTGCAAATAACAATTTTTCTTCTAATTAAGAAATAATTTTACTTCATGATAAACACGGGATGTTGGTATTAATTCACGATGGCGCAGCCGGAGTGAATTGAACATCACATCTGCCCAACAACATCGCGCATCAATCAAAGATAATTCACCGTAAAGTAAAATTATTTCGATTCTAACATGACTTATAAATAAATGCTTACATTCAAAAATGTTTTCCAGTGGACTCATTCTCGGCGGACATGAATGTTTATGTGTGACATCACAAAAAAGCCACCTTACACACATAATTTTGTTTACAGTGAAATATTGTTTATTTGCAAACGGTGACGTTTCTATTAGGTTCAATGGAAAAGATGATAACGTCGTGTTAGAATCATATATAGAGACTTAAAAAATGCATAAAAACAGTCCCAAAGAGAGACTAGTTTCAACACTTTACATAAACTTTTAATACTGCTAAACAAAGCAATTCATATATTGTGAGCGGCGACATGAGAAAACCATTGTTAGGGTTTCCGGCCAGGTGCAACTCAAACTGGCCTGTGCAGCTACAGAAGCAGGCTAAAAGCTTGAAATTTCCGATCTAGGAAGAAGAGGAATTGTACTAGCCGTCTAGTGAAAACCAAGGTGCTAATCAGCTGTGCGGTTACTGCATAGTTGATTTGCATCTTTGGACTCACACAGGCAAAAACCCAATTCCATCCATGGTGGTCATATATATGCCACCCAAAATGTTTCTGACCATGTACCTCCACCAGCAAATAAGTTGATCAGGCATATGAACTGAGTGATGATACACAGCAAAGCATGGCTCAATTAGGACCTGACGTGTAATACATGTATACTGTAAAAAAAAATTGTTTGTGGGAACTTAATTTGTCACTAATATTCAAGAATTTGTTGTACCCACGCTAAAAATTAACAATACATTGTATGAGTTTTATGGACAGCATGTGTACTTGCTCGCAAATTCAAGAACTGGCAAATAATTTGGAAAAAAAATTGGGAAATAAAAGTCATGTGAAAAAAATCTGAACTTACTGTGCCTAATTTAAGCCTATGCAGTGAAAGTGCAAACCAGTCTTCACACTCAAATTAGCACATTGTTTTCAGTTTGGATTGTACAAAACATAAATAAAGATTAACTTATTTAAGCCTGGCGTCCTTTTTATGGGACATAGCCAAACCGTAAAGCCCCAGAACACGGCTTCCCATCTGTGGCTATTCTATTTGCTTAGAGAAATTTTTATTGAAAAATGGAATACACTTTTAAAATCACACCTGAAGCCCCTAAAAATGACAGAGGCCTCTCCCAATTGATAATAATGGGCCAGTCATTTTGTCATATATGGGCTAGATTGTCATAGGAAAAGTGAGCAAGAAATGTTGTCTGACTCAGTTGAAAACCAAGAAAAACAGGGTTTTTTTTTTTTGATGGTGGATTACATAAAGTAAAATATTCTAGTTTCACACAGAATGATATAACCAGCACCTGGTTGGAAATACAGAGGACAATTACTTCATTTGATACATATAGATCTTTTAGAAGTTTACACGCACATCATGAAAACATGTCCTTGTAATGTATACCCCCTTAAACCCCACTTTTATTTAGCAAGCTGGGGTATGCAGGGGTATACCTATTTTTCTTATTTTTCCTCCAAAACATAGATTGTTGGTACTCGTTAGAACTGCTGTGTACCAACAATCTATGTTTTGAGCATTATTAAGAAAAATATAAAAAAATTCAGCTGAAAATTTTCAATTTTTAAAGCTCAAAAAATCTCTATATATTGCATGGGCATGTTTTCGTAATGGAAAGATGTAACCAGCACCTAAGTATAAGTTCATCAAGAATCGAAGAAATCATCTTTTTCTTGAACTGGGTCTACAGTGTTTCTCATTGACGCACTTGGTGGTTTTCTATTATAGGCATTGTCAAAACTGTCTATAGTACTGGAGCTGACACCGCGGTGTACAGGGGCTTTGTCGTCACCGTGGTAACGCTTTTTAGGACTAGTTCGGCCAGAATATATTCTTTCCTCGGTATCAGAGTTGAAGTCTTCGTTATTGTTGTCATCTCCTAACCAGGAATCATCTGAAAAATAAGAAAAGCAAACATCACACATCTGACTTAAGGGGAAACATAACTATTGTTTGTGCACACGCTGTAAGCGCAACATCGGCATTTAGTATGTCCATGTAACGCATATCTTTTAATGCCATTTTGTTTTCATTTCTAAATGAATTCACACTGGTTTCTGCAGGATGTCCAACCTTGTTCTCTTTGTTTCTGCATAGTTTTTGAGGCCTAAGCCAGGCCTAAGCCAGGTCTAAACTCAGGAATCGAATAGTGATGTTTCCCTTTAATAGCAATGCTATAAGTAATTTTTCGAGAAATCAAACATTTTCCTTCTGAAGAAAATTCTGTCACTACCTTATCATTCAACTATTATATTTCTGTGAAAAATATAGCTTATGAAATCATGATTGTTAAAATTGCAATGTACATGTACAGTCAGTGTTTTTCAACAAAACTGTTGAGATATAATGATTCTAAAGACAGTAAAATCCCAACTAAGAGTGGTTTTTAAAACGGTGAAATTTTGAGAATGCTTACCGTATTTCACACAAATGCCAGACCTAGCTGCAATTTTTACAACCTAGGTATGTAATACAAGATGCTTACAAACCTAGCCCATATTTAAAGCAGAAATTTATCCAAACACAAACAAAGATCAAAGTAAAATGCACAACAGAGGTACAAAATATTTTGTTAAAAACATGAAACATTTAAACTACCTAGAAAGGGAGTATTACTTTGGTATAAAAACATTTAATATAGCAGTCGTTGGTCGCGTCTGGCAGGGAATCACTTAAGAGAGGTCAATTTACAAAGAAAAATGCTCCGGAGGACGTGTATGGTCGCTAACGACAGAAAATCGCTAAAGACAGTTGGTCGCATTGCTGAGGCGGACTGTAGCTGCCTTGACAATATAGGGATCAAACATGATTTTCCATTCATTAACATTCGCTAGGTCCCGAGGGGAGTGTTGAAAACCAACGGCGTAGCCCAAGGTTTTCAACCCCCCCCCCCCCCCCCCCCCCCCCCCCCCCCCCCCCCCCCCCCCCCCCGAGGGACCTAGCGAATGTTAATGAATGACAAAATCATATTTGATTGCTATTATTGCATAAATTCTGCAGAAACGAAAGAAATAAATGGCAGAAACGAAAAATATTGTGCACTTTATTTTACAGCCTCATCACATTTTCATACGCGTAAAAGTGTTCGTTTTTATGCTCGTTCCGGGCTGACTTCAGTTTCTCATCTCATTATCAGCATGTGCTTTGCGTGGCACCCGGTGACGAGCATAAATAAAAGCCATGTATTAACATCACATGCGCACATGAATTGCAATATTAATGCATGCTTTCTCTTCATTAATAAACGGCTGTTAATATCATGTGACACAGGTATTTATGCAATAATTTTCATTATTATTTAGAAGTGTGAACACAGCGCGTTCTGTCAACAATCTTCCCAAGTTAATAAAGAAACATATTTTCATGGTCTTGCTTAACACAATAGCATGCTTACATCTATATATTCAACACATTGCAAAGTCTAGTTGTGCCATTTAAAAGTGAAATGGGTGTTGAAATTATCCATATCCAAGTTGTAATTTGCCAAAAACAGATGCATAACACAACATTTATACCATGCCCATCAAATTCAATAATAAAACATTTGAACCCAAGTCACATTTGAACAAAAGTTATGATACAAAACTCATTAATATTTACAATATTCGTTTTTTCCATGCAACATAATGGTGACACATAAGCAACATTTTTCATTACCGTTAATGTCTTCTCGGAGTTGCTATTAAACAATAAAATACTTGAATGCAGCTTTCATGCAACAGTTTACATAAAAACCAATCATTTGCACCTCAAAATTCTTTCTTCCTCAATTCTAGCCTTGAAAAGCAAGTTCATATAAGAGAAGGCATCCACATACAACAACCATTAATTGAAACAATACTTTCACAGTGATTTCATAGTTAAGTTTTCTTTTCTATGCTTCACAATTACCACTTCAGATCACTTCACTTCAATTTGCATGTAACTTCACATCTGGACAACATTTCCATGTAATAAATATACCCCCATTATACCCCTTTTAAATACCAAAAACTGGGATATGCAGGGTTATACCTGTTTTTCTTATTTTTGCTCCAAAACATAGATTGTGGGTACTCCTTAGAATTGCCTCGGTGAGGATGTTCTAACGAGTACCCACAATCTATGTTTTGAGCAAAACTTTTAAAATATCATATTTTTTTTACTGAAATTTTCAATTTTTACTGCTGAAAAAATTCTCTGTATATAACTTGAGCATGTTTTTCATAATGATTTCACTTAACACTTCAAACCTCACCTCACCACATGCCACAATTCACTTCACATACAGGGTAACTGTACGTAACACCTTGTTTACTGATCAACGCCTTAATTTTTTGTACAGCAAGCATAATGTACATGTATTATTTAAATCAGAAATTTTGAGAATCAAGCTTACTTGTGCAATCATGCACCCAAATTTATGTTTGCGTCTGAAATCAAGTAATAGATTCAGCTATTCTGTCAAATGGCTAAATCATAAACTTTAACAGTTGAGCCACTGCATCAGAAAACAAACAATCTGCATTATGAGAAAACAAAGCCGCCTTTACTTTCGCTACCAAGATAGTGCAATCCATCTTCTTCTTAAATTTCATGCTTCTAGCCTTATTCTGTGGCAACTGTACAAGTCAGTTTCGAATACACAAATTGTTGTTTTTCTCACCCGAAGGCTCCGTTGTTAACTTACCGTCATCTGCATTGAAATCATCATCTTTTTCAACTTCTAGGTCCAAATCTTGATCCATTGTTTTTAACCTCTGGGCCTATATAACAAAATTTGAGACATTTTTTGTTTTCAAATAATCATTGACTACCCTCTCATTTTACGTCAGGAAAACATGTCCATGAAAAGTGTACCCTCATATACCCCACTTTTATGTAGAGAAATTGGGCTTTACAAGGGTATACCTATTTTTCTTATTTTTGATCCAAAACATAGATTGCGTGTACTTGTTAGAACCGCCTCAGCGGCGGTTCTAACATGTACCCACAATCTATGTTTTGAGCAAAAATAAAATATCAAAAAATTTCTACTTCTATTTTCTTTTCAAATTTTACAGATTATCAAAATCTATACATTGCATGGGCATGTTTTTATAATGAAGAAGCACTATTGATTTCAGTCTACTTTTTCGATCTTCTGGCTCTCTAAAGGCAGATTCTAAATGGGTTTAGCTAGTTACATTAAATATTCACCATTTTTGAAAAGTTTTGTGGCCTTTTGTTTAAAAAGTTTTTACATTAGAAACTTAAGTATTGGGTGAGCATAAAGCGGCTTTCAAGAAATTTATGAACATGTGTTTTCAAACTGATACCAAGATGTCCAATATTGTGATATCTAAATATGCACTAATTTATGAGCTGCAACATGAGAAAACCGGTCTTTCCGACCAGGTCGGACATAAACTAAACTGTACATCACAATTTATGGCTGAAAGCTTGAAATTTTGGATTCAAGAAGAAAAGGGATTGTACTATCTGTGTAGCGAAAACAAAGGTGCTGTGCAGTAACTGCACAGCTGATCCGCTTCTTTGTTTTCACCATGGGTGAAAACTGAAAACCTGGCTTTCTCATGACGCAGCTTATATACTATGTGTACCTTTTCTCTCGCTCTCTTCGCTCTCTCCTCTCTTATTCTCTGTTTATCTTTCACTTCTTTCATTTTAGCTTCTCTCGCTTTGTCGGCTGTTGACAGCTGTTCTTGAATCTGTAATGTAGTTACACGTATTAGTACAAGTTAGACATGGACCTTCATTTCTTGCATATTTGATAAGAACAAGGTTTTGCTTAAGGTTAGAAATTTCTATTTCACCCTGGTTGTTTGACCCTGTGGGCACATGTTACTGTTTAACATTGACTGTAAAGAACATCAAACATCGTGCACACGTCATAATGACATCAAAAACTTTCAATTTCAAAATAGCAGACACAATTGTGCACAGAATTTCCAAGGTAAAGTCGATGAAAAACAAGCCTTTGACAAGGATTTTGAAATATGACTTTATACTAACTCTGCATCATTCTGCTAAGGAATAATGCTAAACACTTGATATGTTGTGTTGCAAAACACCAGTTGAGATTAAATTAAACATATCAAGCGTGTCCAATTGAGTATGCGTCTAAGCGATGTAAGAAAATGGATCGTAATATGGACAAATGATTTCTTGATTAATCATTCTGCAAATAATTGAGTTGACAATTTCGACAGAATGTCATAACTTGCTGGTTTTTTTGACTGAATGTCGTATTCAACCAAACGTCATGTCGACCAAAGGTCATATGCGACCAAATGCAGCATCAACAAAATTGATTTGAACCAAACGTCATGCACCTCATGTATGTACTGTATGGACAAATCTTACAGTTTGGCATCACTATGTGCAGCATTGTGATGAGAAACAGTGACCCCTTGGGACAAATATATCCATACCATATCCACATCTGACACTCATATGAGAATCTTATAGTCAAACGAAAACCTTCCATAGAGGAGCATGGAGTATAAAATGGCGATAAAATGATTAAGATGATTCTGTTAGCACTATCTTAACTCATTTGTAGTTGACAAGGCCCTTAAGTCATTGTTATTTGTTTGTACACAAACAGGTGCTTTAATATCAAAATTAAGCTGCATGGGTTGGTATCATTTCAGTCTGACACATCATGATTGCTTATGGGAAGCCCAGCTGTAGGCATATGTACTGGCTGATCAGGCCTATCTTATCTTAAAACTGAATGTTTTCTCCTCTAGCAGGGGCTGTAGAGCTCACTTTGTGTCAGACCAGGCCCCAAGGTTATGTAACTTTTTTCATGCTCAAATGAGACTAAGAATTTATCCTTCTAATAAATGTTAAAATGCAAACAAACCTTAGCATTTCAACATTTATCAGCAGGATAAATTATAGTTTTTGTTTACCTAAACCTGAAATCTAAATTTATTTGGGTATTTCAGTAATTATTTAGGTATTTATGACCAGTTGAAATTTCATGCTCAGCTGAGTCGAGCATGAGAAAAGTTTTATATTCTCAGGGCCTGGTAGGAACCTCCATACACAGGCTTTCTCATGACACTGCTTATGTTTTGTGAATATGAGGTTTCTGCCAAATACAATGTATAACAAACTTTCAATGAAATGACACAAACAAGTTAATTTCGCACAATCAATGCAATGCTGAAAGCAATATAGTCACGCAGTAACTAGCAAGCAACTAAAAGCACATATAAATGAAAATGCACTAAATAGCAACACAGTCAATACTATTCACTTTCTTCCAACAAATGCGGTTGCATTTCATTTAGCTAAAGGCCTTTGAATTGGGAATTGATACATGTAGGGAACAGCCTCCATGGTAAAGTGATCAAGTCACTGCCTTGTAAACTAGAGGGCATGGGTTCAATCCCATACTTCTCCAGCCTTTTTTTGTTTGAGACTTTTAACTGCAGTCCTATAAATTTTCCAGGTCAACTGCAGACAAGGACATACTGTGGTGAGGCTAAAGACTAAGTTCAACTGACCTAGTCTTCATACATGTACTCTATACTTGACATGCTGACATAAACTGAGCCGTGGCATAAGAAAACCAACAACATGCCTAGGCTAAAAGAAAGGTGCAGTTCAGCTGTGCAGTAACTGCACAGCTGATCAGCACCTTTGTTTTTGCCCCACAGATACTGCAATGTCTCTTCTATTTAAATTTGAAACTTCAAGCTTGCTTCCGTAGCTGTACAGCCTGGTTTGTGTCGGACCTGGTCCAAAACCCAGACTGCTGGTTTTCTCATGCAAAGGCTCATTCTTATTGTGCTTCCACCACCACCTTGTTGGGCTTGATCTGAGCCTTGGATTGTGACTGGGGCACCCCAGCAGGCACATGACGTCAGAATGACGTCAGATCGACGTCGATGCGAGGTCATGATATGACATCATTTTGACATCATGTGCCCGCTGGGACAGATCATGGTTCAAGTTTTATTTAATGTATTTGTACGTCACTTTACTTTCTAAACTATATACAACAGAAGTCTTACACATTGCTTGGACATACCATATAGTCTCCAGCCTGATAGATAACAAAATATTCCATATACTGTAAATTGGGAAATTTTTGTTTGACTTTTTTTTTGAGAATTATCAATTTCCGAATAATTAGAGAGGTGTTAAATTCGCTAGAGGGTACTCGTGCCTTTTTATTAGCAAGAACTTGGAGTTCGCGAGGCAATGAATTTGCTAAAAAGTTCTTGCGAATATTTGAATATTTCTAAACTTACAGTTATCTAGTTATTCACAAACTTTTCATACGTTACGCAACACTACACTTTTTCATTGCAAAACAAAATGTACAGCCTCATTGTAAAAAAAAATGACAAAAAAGTTTTATTATATACCATGCTTAAAATTGATAGAAACCTATACAGTCTTGACGAACAAAGCTATTATACAGACACTTTATTTTAGTTTATGTTTGAAGCTGAAGGTGTGAATCTTAGTGTGAATAACTTTATTCATTTGGTCCACATGTTGAACATTTGAATTAAGCAAATTCATACGAACTCATGTACCTTTTTCTCTTGCTCTGCCTGTTGTTCAGCATCAAATTGCCGTGCCATCAATAATTCTCGCCGTCGCTTTGAAGACTTTTGTGATGAATCCACTTTCTGTTGTAACACCTTGAATAGATAAAACATACTATATTAATTACACCCATACAATATACAGAGATTTTTTTCAGATGTGAAAATTGAAAATTTCATCAAAAAAAAAAAATGATATTTTTAATATTGATACTCAAAACATTGATTGTGGGTACACGTTAGAATCGCCTTGCCAAGACGGTTCTAACGAGTACCCACAATCGTGAAGACCTCTCCATCTAGATCATTCTACCATGAAGCCAGCTCATAATCATGAGAAAAAAATCTTTGGGTGTTCTGACTATGTCAGAAACAAACCACAGGAAAAGACAGAAAAGACTGCATATACCCTACCACTCGACCTCCTTTTCTCCTTTAGCTTATATGTATCCTTATTGTTTATAATAATAATAATAATAATAATGACTTTATTTAGAGAGGGGGCTCAGTTGGACAAGTCCAATCTTCCCTGAGGCCCTCTATTAAAACAATATTTACAAACATTTAAACATAAATATACAGACATACAAATGAATACAAACAAACAAAAGAGTTCTACGCCTAAAGTGAATTATTTGCTATCCAATTTAGATAACCACTCCTGAAGTATTGAAGAGAAGTTGCACTCCTGAGATGGTCTGGAATGGAGTTCCATATCTTAGATCCTGAATATGCAAGACTGTTTCTGTAAAATTCAAAGTTTGGTTTAGGAACATACAGAAGATTTTCTGATGTAGATCTAAGGGTTCTATCATGGACTTCTTTGGAAAACTTGAAAAGACTAGTTAGGTAGGGTGGGGTCAAGTTATGCATAATTTTGTACATAAGGATTGCCTTCTGGTAGGTAACCCTCACTGGGAATTCCATCCATTTTAGTTCAGCAAAGAGTTGTTCTGATGGTGTGTCTATTGGCTTATCTAATATTAATCGTGCTGCTCTCTTCTGAAATTTGATTACTGCACTCATGAGCTCAGTATTTGCATTGCCCCATATTGAGCAGCAATAATCTAAATGAGGGAGAATGTAGGCATTATAGAACAGTTTCCTGGTTGGGACATTAATGTATTGTTTTATCCTGTTTAAGAGATAAAGTAATGAGTTACATTTTTTCAAGGTTGCCTCAATGTGGACAGACCAGGTTAGGGTGTTGTTGACATGAACACCTAGCAGTTTTTCAGTTTCAGAAATTTGAATTTGCTCTCCTCTAATGGTCAGAATTGGTGGTGCTTCCATTATCTTGTTGGCTGTATTTTTGGATGCTAAGAATAAAGCTTTGGATTTTGAAGTATTCTTTTTCATATCATTATCATCACACCAATCTGAGAAGTTGTCTAGATCTGCATTTATTGAGGTTGTTATGGTTGGAAGATGGACACTAGAAGTGTGCAGTGTGCCATCATCTGCAAACAAGTCCAAAAGACAGTATTTAATATATAATGGCAGATCATTTATATAAAGTAAAAATAGCAGTGGTCCAAGTACTGAACCCTGAGGGACACCTGCTTTAATCTCTTTGTTCTTGGAGAGTTTCCCAGAGACTTGGACTTGCTGGGATCGATTAATTAGATATGAATTAAACCAATTTTGGGATGACTGACTGAATTTGTAGGCTGCTAACTTTTGTTTTAGAATCTGATGGTTTACAAGATCAAAGGCTTTGGAAAGATCTAACAAAACTGTCCCTACTATTTCATTGTTGTTCATAGCTGTAAACCAGTTGTCAATCATTTTGGTTAAGGAGGTTTGGCAAGAATGATGCCGTCTAAAGCCAGACTGATTGTCATAAATAAGCAAACTATTACTGGTAAGAATCAATCAGATTTCTTTGTTTTAGGGCAAGACTTTGGTTCTGACTGTGCCAGTTCTTGGTTGTTTTTATGTTATTTATTTTTTTGTAACATATACTTGACATTTTGATAGAATATACACAAATGTTCAGTTATAATACCTCTTCTCTCTTTTCATCGGCCTGTCTCTGTTTTTCTGCCAACTGCTCAGCAGTCAGTGTTGGAACACCTAGTGGCTCTAATCTCTGTGGAGATAAAAACATTTCAAAGCTTAAGCCTAGGTTACATTTGCCCTACGATTAACTTGCGATGATCGTACGATGTCATTTTTTGCATTTTCGTGCGGTCTCCGCAGGGTGACCCTACGATGCCCCTACGATTCTACGGCTTCCTACGGCTTCCTACGATCTCGGTAGCCTCTACGATTTTGTAGTCGTCTGCACTTTTACAAATTTTAAAAATCGTTAAGACCATAGCCCGTAGACACGTCGTAGGTAGCATCATCGTACGAGCGCCTTACGGAAACCCTGCGATGATCGTGCGGTCACCGCATGGTTTTATGATAATTTTGGGACTAAAATAATAAGATGATCGTAGACCTTTAGGATGATCGTGCGGCATCCGTATGGTTATATCACAAGTTTATTAAAATTGTACGGACACCTAACATCATACGGCTATCGTAGGGAGACCGCAAGAAATCATAAGGACTCCTCACGGCCATCGCACGAGCTCCGTACGATTTCAACTTTAAGTGTGCGGGGACCCTTTGATTTCCCTACGATCTCCAAACAGTTCCGACTCAGGACATCGAAGAAAGCTAGAACAAGAAATCGAACGATGCCCGTATGAATTGTAATCACCTACGTCGTAGCCCATGATCACATTCGATTTTTAAAAAATCGTAGGGAAATCGCGGACCGAAAAATCGTACAATGATCGGGGCAAATGTAACCTACTAGGCATGACCCCTTGCGGCCTCACTACGATCACTATACGATTTTTTTTCCCCAAATTATCATAAAAAAATCGTGCAGTGACCGCTCGGTTATCGCAGGGTATCCCTATGATGGTGTCCGTATGATGCCCTACGACCTGTCTATGGTCTTACAATTTTAAAATTTGTAATGGTGCAGACTATTACAAGATCGTAGAGGCTACCGAGATCGTAGGAAGTCGTAGAATCGTAGGGACATCGTAAGGTCACCCTGCGGAGGCCGCAGGAAAATGCAAAAAATGGCGTCGTACGATCATCGCAAGCTAATCGTAGGCCAAATGTAACCAAGGCATCAGTCAGAAGTCCAAGGACTCCGTACGATATCCACTAACAGTCTGCGGAGACCCTACGACTACCGTGCGGCCTCCTTGCGTTTTGTATCAAAACGTATATGGACTCCGTACGGACAACGCACGGGATCCGTACGCTATCTACGTATTATCTGCGGTGACATACGACTGCCGTACGATCGCCTTGCGTTTTTGTATGAGAACGTCGACAAATGGCAGATCAAAAAATCGCACAATGTCCGTATGAATTGTTAACACATACGTCGTAGCCCACGATCTCCTACGATGTCTAAAATCGTAGAGAAAATCACAGACCGAAAAATCGTACAATGATCGGGGCAAATGTAACCTAGGCTTTAACTCCATCCCTAATATGAACCTGTGCATGAGAAAACAAACAATTTGGGTTCCGACCAGGTCCGACACAAACCGGGCTGTACAGTCACAGAAGATGGTTAGAGGTTGGAAATTTAGAAAGTAGAGGAATTGTACTATCCGTATAGCGAATACAAAGGCGCTGATCAGCTTCACAGTTACTGCGAAAGCTGATCTGGGCCTTTGTTTTCGCCTATGCAGATTGTTCGTTTTCCCATGCAGCGGCTCATATTGTACAGAAAACATTAATTTTACAAACTGAGGAATGAGATCAACAATAAACATGATAAGAATTTCACAGTTTATTATTATGAGAAGTAGAGTAGGGGATTGTTCAAGCACATGGTCTAAAACGTGAAACTCAAATACAAGGAAAATGAATAATCCAGTATGATATTTTTCTGAATGCCTGCATGTACACTTTGAAATCACCTTGATGAGTGAAAAAACACCTACTGCCTTCCAAATATCTACCAATCAATCGTAACAAATCAGTCTCAAACTGTGGGAGGCGGATCCCTTCGTCTCTATACAACAGTAAAAACTATGTTGTTAGCTTGTTTTTGTATTACATTTTTTTAGTTTGTATTGGTATTAACGTCCACACACATGCAGCTAAGGTCATGTCTGGAGTGTCAGTTATCCTAGACACACTGTTCCTTGGTAATCTTACCACAGGCAGGTTACCAAAATTGAGTGCACATTTCTTTCACCACTAACTGACAAATGCTCTTCTTGAATTAGCAGAAGAGGATAACTGGCCATAGAAATATTTTCTTGATCAAATGTTCTTAAAAGAAAATTGTGCCGGACCTACCATGTCAGCTTACTAAATGGTTACCTTTAATCAAGTAAGATAAAAGACATTATTTGTTTTAGGCTGAATACTTTTCTTTCATTACATATTTCACACAGACATTATTGTTCAGCTAAAAATAGAGAAAAGTCCGACATTCATCTCTTTGGAACGCTAGCCTTTTGGCAGGTTTGTATCAAGTTACAATTACCAGGTATAAACAATTAGCACATTTTGTATTGTTTATTCTTAACCGACAACAATATTGTGTTTCATAGGAAAACATTTTTTTTGTATATAAACTTTAAACAGGCCCATAAGTACTTCATGAACTAATCAATTTATTTTTGTATTTTATAGTTATACTCATGAAAAAAATGGTGTATCCCAATATACATGTACATAGATTCCTAAGCATGAAACTTATTTTGTTGTTACTAACATATGGAGCAAGGTTGCATTGCAGCACATTGTCTACACAGTTCATTATAACACCTACATGTCAACCTCATTATAACGCTATTCTTTGGGTCCATCGACAAAGGTTGTGTTATAAGTGAAACCATACATAGAATACATACTATAGACATAATAGCAAAATAATAAATTTGGGAGCCATGATACGGCCATGTTATACTGAAAACCACACTATAGTGATGGGGTGGTATAATGAGGTTGAACTGTATTTTAAATAATGTACTATATGACTCATATATGAGCCGCCTCGTGGAAAAACCAACAATGTGGTTTCAGACCAGGTCTGACACAAACCGAGCTGCACAAGCACAGAAGCAGGCTAGAAGCTTGAAATTTCGGATTTAGAAAGAAGAGAAAGTGTACTATCCGTGTAGCAAAAACAAAGGCGCTGATCAGCTTCGCGGTTACCGCGAAGCTGTTTTCGCATATGAAGATTGTTGGTTTTCTCACCAGGTGGCTCATATATATGTCTCATATGTGTTTGGGGATGGCAGCTACAGCTCTGATCTATGCTATTTCTAAACAAGTATATATTTTACCTTTAATCTTGGAGGGGGACGTCCCAGTATTTTGTTGTCTACATTTTCTCCATCTAACCCAACCATGAACGAAATAGACTTAGGCACTGCAAAAGAAAAATGGGCAGCGTTATGAGAAAACCAAAATTTTGCATAATGAAAACAACAGTAACTGCAAAGCTAATCAGCACCTTTATTTGCGCTACATGGATAGTATAATCCCTCTTCTGGTTAAACCTGAAGTATAAAGCTTCTAGCTATTTTCTTTGGCTGTACAGACTGGTTTGTGTCAGTCAGAAACTCAGACTGTTGGTTTTCCCAAATGCAACGTGAAAAAAAGTTAAAAATTTACTTTAGCATTCTGGGGTTATACAGTGCTTTGAAAAACGTCATGCCACTGAATTTAAATCTTTAACAAGGTAAACTGATAAAAAATTCATGTGACCTGGCAAGCCCAGTTTCACACTAGAGGTTTCCTGTCGTTGTATGTGTTGTTGTTTTTTCAGTCAGCACACCTATGCACACCTAACCCAATTTCTGTTCTTTTCTATTAAGACCACACCAGTTATCCTGAGATAACCAATGTGACTGATGACAACCAATGTAGATGAAATCTTAACAGCCGCATTGGTGTAATGGATAGCGTGTTCGCTTAGCAATCAAGAGGTTGCCGGTTCGATACCCGGCTGGTACATATATGCCTGCCATGTTGGTGACAAATGTTCACCCTGATGTAATAAAGGCAAACCGCACATAGAGATAGGGTGTTTCTTAACATGACAATAGGCATTAGTCACTAAATGCTTGTCTGGCAACAACTTGATCAGAATGAGTGGTAAGTTGTTGCCAGACAGGTATTTGCATCCTACATCAATTTCATCTGTGTTGGTTGTACTCAGTTGTGTTAGTTGCTTTGGGATAAGTGGTGTGGGAACTATATATATACATGTACTTAAAATCTTTGATATAAATGCTTTTTAATAACAATAATAATATCTTCAATTACAAAGAAACTTAAAAAAACATGTTAGCACTTTTAAAAGGCATTGTAGATGTTGACATTTTGTACCACCTTTTGAAGTGGATGAACACTGAGAACTTTATATTTTATTGACATGGTGCTTAGGTTCAATGCTAGGGTGAACCAGTTACAAACTTAGGTCTTAATACTTCTGTGTTATCTATATCAAATCAGAACTTTAACCGTTAAACATGTACATGATTGTACAATTTATTACTGTGTCTGCGCTTCAGAAAAATTGTGTAGTATGTGTAGTATTATTACTTGTCTTTAGAAAATGGTATAATGTCTTGCAGTGCATCTTGATAAATGCATCTTAAACCTCATAAAAGTGCAAGTATAATTTGTTTTATTGAATGATGCCAAATCAACTGATCAATTAATGACATCCATAAATAATAGAAATGCTACGTCAGTCTGTAAACAAGTTTACTCAGTCGCGAAGTTACTTCAGTATCAGTCTACTGCTTATCATGTTTTAAAGCTGGAAGAATTTGGGAACACAGCATGTCAGGACATTCACCCTTTCCTGGATATTAACCAGTACTATGGGGAGTTGATGTACCTTGCTCAAAGTCACACCCCACTGCAGGTGGGGTTGGAATCCCAGGACCTCTCAAATCACAGGGCTCAAACTACCCAAGAAATTTAGGGAGAAGTTTTGTCTCTCCCCAGGAAAATTTGGGAGAAGTTTTCGCTTGAATGTCAGGTTTGCATATATATTCTATACATTATCACTTCTCCCTCAGGTGAAAAGAGGGAGAAGTTTGTTCATTTAGGGAGACTATTTCTCCCTAGTCGCCCTGTACGCTATTCCCTGAATCAGAGTCCAATGTCTTAACTTTTAACTACAAGGCCATCACACTTCCAATATCTAATTACATATAACACGGCTACCAAACAGTTAAATGCATAACCTCCGGTTAAGAATAGACATCCGATTCACGTCCTTCCGGTTTTGCGTGTGAGGTGCAACAAAATGTAAACAAAACTGTTAAACACACTACTCGGATCGATCGATAATTATTTTGTAGTACAGAATGGTATCAAAAATCTAAGAATGCTATTTTGTCACTTATTTATCATTGTTAGACAGCACCAAAACAGTTTGCAACATCACTTGATGTTTTGGGGGGTTATTTGTTCCCTCCTTCGACGGTCAAGAACGGCAAAATACAACTAAAAATTGGACAATTTGCTGTTAAATATCATGTTTTTGTGATTGTTCAGCGACAAATTTGTAGTTATATATTAAATAAATTACAACTGATGTCTGTCACAGTATTCACTTTTCTTAGGGTTCAACATTTATTTTTTGAAGGGAAGAAAAAAATGGTTAAGCATTTAATCATTAAAATAAGAAGGATTTATTTCAAGATATGTTTGAAAACCTCTGCCTGTTTTATGATATTTAACATTCTCTGTATAGCGTTTTAGATGAAAGCAAACAAAAAAAAAGCAAATTACAGTATTCACAATGTTTTAAAGTCTAAGTTTTATCATAAACAGGAATATCATACATGTGAATTACAGTGTTTTGTATTGCATGTTTGTTGCAAAAATGTTTGTATTTTGATATATACCAAGTATTCCCACTGCAAACATCACAAAGAAACCAATTTTTTTTTTTTTTTTTTCATTTTCCTTGAGAGGGGTTGTCTATATGTATTAACTGGGTTAATTATTTTTAACATTATCTCTCACTAAAACCATGAGCAAAAGGAAAACCAATGTATATTTAAGGCTTTTGTATATGCAGATTCTCCTTTGTTTGTTTTTTCTTGCACACCACTGTAAGTCAAAAACCCTACAATAAAACTTGATTTGTAGAGGTAAAAACCATACAAAGATGACGAGACACTGTGATAATTAAATTGTTAAACGTAGAGCTCGAGAGAGAAACTAAAATACAGGTGCTTTTAATGTCGATTATTTTGCTATCATTCTAATGATTAAATGTGTGACCGAAATTTTGACACAGCTTTTAGCCACATGTACATAGAATGCAGCGGTCAGTGGCAAGAAAAGTGTTCACAGAACTTATACAGTGTTAAAATCATCTGTTCGCTGCCTTGCCATCCGTTTATAATGACACAATTAGCGGGGATCTAAAAATATCCCTATGACTGACCCACATTTTCTTCATGTACAATGCAATCTCAACATGCATTTTGGAGGAGGGAATAAAAATCACGATTATAAGGAGACAAATCTGGAAATCCTTTGAGATACGACAAGATCAATTTATAACTAACAAAATTGCATTGAGAAAATTTAAATAACTTTCTCCAGGTGAAAATAAATTACTTGGAAACGCGAGCTGTGAAAGTTTGTTTACCTTTTTACTGCACCTCACACGCAAAACCGGAAGGACGTGAATCGGATTTCTTTTCTTAACCGCGGTTACGCATTTAACTGTTTGGTAGCCGTGTATAAGTTAGAGTTAAGGTACTGGGTTGAAACAATATAGTATTGGTTCTAATTAGCGCACAGTGCTCTTAAACCTTTCAAAATGACTTGAGGTTATCATTCTAATAAGCCCACACAAGGAAATAAAACAACACATAGTCTGCTGAAATAAACAATGATGATGTCATTTAAATGTTCCAATCTTTGCAAAATAGTCTTTGATCATCTAAAGTTAAGTTTTAAGGTGGTTGATAAGGTACTTATGTGTAAAACTAGTATAAAATACCAATATTTTAGTACTTATGTGTAAAACTGGTATAAAATACCAATATTGTAGTACTTATGTGTAAAACTGGTATAAAATACCAATATTTTAGTGCAACTACCAGGGTGTGTGTTTATTGTAGCATGTGTGCTAGTTAGAGCAAATGCAGTAAGATGTAAATCAGAACCTGTGATTAAAGATCTTTCTTGTCTATATCATGTATGTAGATCTGATTCTCTGTTTCTTGGAAGACCTTGCTGGTACATTTCTTCCAGAATATCAGGTTTATTATAAGGCATAGTCTCCAACATTTCACAGACATTTTATTTTCTATTCAACAGCAAGATCTCTAAAATGCCTAAATCCGAAAGACAGATTTTTTACCACCTGCACTTCTGATGGAATGGAAGTCAACAGCTCTTATCTATAGTAGTTATCAAATATGGTCAATAATAGATGAACCTATTGTGAAAAGAATGGTCTATCGCACCAGGTCAACGGGTTAATGAACCGTCCAGCGGGAATAATTGCCCAGTAAACAAATATTGTAGTCAACTCAACAGAGTCAGAATTGCCTGCATTAATAGAGCCGCGAGAAAACAGGTCTTCTGGTTTCTGAACAGGTGTGACGAAAACTGGTCTGTGTTGTGTAGTCACAGAAGAGAGCTAAAAGCTTGAAATTTTGGGTTTAACCAGAAGATGGATTATGTTATCTGTGTAACCAAATCAAAGGTGCATGCACAGCTGATTTGTATCTTTTTTCACAAATACAAAAAGTCAGTTTTCTCATGATGGGGCTCTATAGTCATTTACGTTAAGACACCTTTAATTTGAAAAAATGTGACTATGCAGATTATTATGAAAACTCTGATTATGGACAATCTGGCTGAATATTTCAATAGTATCTGAACTTTTTGAGGCCATTATTTGATTGATGCATGACATTTTGTCGAAAATGTGTTTTGACGAAAATGTTGTAACTTCAAAAATATTCACCGCAAAATTTTGAGATTTATTCCGTAGAAGACTAGCCTATAGGTCCACATTTTGAGCTACCAACCACTAGAGTTAGGGTAAGGGTCTGGGCTTGGGGACATTTTTGACAAATGTAATTTTCGACGAAATGTCGCGGAGGCTTATTTGATACAGGTTTTATTCATACAATTCATCCAATATTTTACTGTATTTTAATATAAGCCACATCATGAGAAAGCCAGATTTTTGCTTATGCAAAAACAAAGAAACAGATCAGCTGTGTAGTAACTGCACAGCTGACAAGCGCCTTTGTTATCTCTTCACAGATAGTACAATCCCTCTTCTTCTTAAACCCGAAATTTCAAGCTTCTAGCCTTCTTCTGGGACTGTAAAAGCCAGTTTGTGTCAAACCTGATCGGAAACCCAGAAGGCTGGTTTTATTGCACTGCAGCTCATAATATGAACTGACCAGCTTTATGTCTACTCATGCATGATGATTTGATGTCTTTTAAGTATGACAAGTCTGAAATGATTGATGACCAATGTACATATTTTTCTTGATATCACTTGTGAGTCATGATCAACAAACAGTGCTTGGAAAACCTTACAGAGGATGAGACCCAAACTTTATGGAATATTGGAAAATTAGAGAAAGTTAACTGTACACATCCAAAGTCCATTTGTGTGCAAACTAGTCTTTTAAAGATCATGATCATTAGAAGCTGTTTGACATGATGGTTATACAAGTATTGCATTTGCTATTCACCATTTTTTTCTGCAAGTACCATATTCGTGCCCACCTTAGGTCTTTTTCAAACTACATGTGCATTTATAAGCAAATACTGCTAAACTGAACACCTTAGTAAGCGTACTAAAACTTAGTCTTAAAGGATCTTCCCGATACTAGTTTGCATTATATTTATATCACATCACCAATTATACTTATGACATATTTTCTTCAAAAATCTATGTTTTGCTCTTGCCTCTTGGTTTTAATGTGCACTAATTATTAATTAGGAAGAAACTTTATTGGGTATTTTTCAGGCATTGCCACCCGCATTGCCACAACTTTGAAAAACCTTAGTACACAGTGTGATGAACAGAATGAATATATTTACTTTGTTTTAAAGCAATCACTCCTGTCTGACTGAGTTTAAGAAAACCATGTTCTTAAATGTTAGATAGTTTTTCAGCGCCCATAAATGAAGGAATGTTACAGTGTTAAACAAAATAGGAAAACCATAAATGAAACATTAACAACTGTGATAGGAAACAAAGGATTGTCCACAACCATTAAATGAGCCACCTCGTGGGAAAACCAACAATGTGGTTTCCGAACAGGTCCGATACAAACCAGTCTGTGCAGCCACAGAATCAGGCTTGAAGCTTGAAATTTCGGATTTAAGTAGAAGAGGAATTGTACTATCCGAGTAGCGAAAACAAAGGCGCTGATCAGCTTCGCGGTTACCGCGTCTTTGTTTTCGCCTATGCAGATTGTTGGTTTTCCCACGAGGTGGCTCATTAATGCTCAGTTGCTAACTCCAAGACAGTCAAAGAGAATATTTAAGTAGTTCACAAGATTAACAACCAAGTAAATAGATACATAAAGCTGAAGCCGATAAAAAATCATCATGCACCAAATTTGAAGCTGTCTCAAATTTCACAGTGATCTGCATGTGAAGAAGGTCTATGTGTCCATGAATTTGCAGTATGATGTACATGTAATTTGAGCCAGAAAAATCACACTCAGTGTGTAAACAGAAAAACACAGATCAGCATGCACATCAATTTGTTTATTCAGTCTGATGCAAAATGTCTTGACATTTGAAAAAATGTAGTACCTTTACAAGCAAAACATGAACTGTTACATCAAAAGTTGGCTATTTTAAAGCTGCAAGAAATCCCATTACATCACAGACTCTTTGAAACACTAGTTTGGGGGTCCATGTTAGATATCCAAGCTGTTATAAATGAGTGTAAGATGTATAGATACAGAGCAAAAATGAGCAAAAATTTAGAGTCCATCAATTATCCATCTTTCGCCTTATATTAATAAAACAATGCTGTAACAAAGTGTGTTACAAATAGGTACAACGTAGTAGTGTATTTTGCACTTATGTGAATGTGTTAAATAATACTTACAGGGACCTGGTGGAGGCATAGCTTTCTTTTGTGTTTGATTGGCATTTGCATCTGTAGCTGGCTGTCTTTGTGTGCCATTTTGATTTGTTCTTGCTGTACCATTCTGGGCAGATTTCGGTAGAGGTTTCTTGTCCGGGTCTACGGTCCCAGAATCAGGCTGTGATGATCCACAGCCCATGTCTTCTCAATGTTTTTAGTGTTACTTTAATTTGATTTTGTTTGATCTGATTTTAGCTATCAATCTTGCAGGCTTAGGGCACAACAATTAAGGAATTAAGTAGTACACACATGGTCACAATGACGGACAGTATCACATTTTCTGAAAACATAAAAATAAATCTTATTTTGACTTTTTGCTAAACATTCCAATCAACATTTTTTCAATTATGTTGAGATGGAGCTTTGCTGCTTCCTGGATATTAACCAGTACTGTAAAAAGCTCAAAAAGCCCGGCTCAATGACGCTGTATGGGGCAAGTAGGTATTGAACACTTCATACCACTATGCCACAGCGCCCCCACAAATAAGTATACATACAGTTTTCAACATCTGCATCATGCTAGATGTGCTCCAACTGCACTGACACAAATTAATGTTATTTATCAAATTTTGTCACATCAATTCAGTGCTCTGAAATGAATAAAGATATTTATAAAGATTGTTCATCTCTATTGAAAAATGAAGCACAAGATGGTTATATAGTTGTGACAAGAATGATTGACGAGACGAAAATTGTAAAAAAAAAAAACAAAAAAAACCCTAAGACAATACAGTTTGACAACAGTGGTAAACACCCTACAATTGTTATTTCTTTTTAATGTGGATACTCTTTTTTTTTTATTGTAAACTGATTAATTTCACTAAAACATCTTTTCTGTCAAAATGAAAAACACAGTTGGCCATGGCTAAAAATAGGCCTGCACCCCTTCTCTCGAATTCTCACCAGAGTTCTTGTTTGCTTTGAGTCTGTTCTGAACCAACTGGAATTACTCAGCTTGAAAATATTTTCCTCACCAAGTCACTTTTAATTTACTTTTTTATTTACATCCAATCAACAATGTTCATCTAAACTTGTTAGTAAAGTCTATGCTCAATAAATCTTACTGGAATGATAACAAATCCTAAATTAATGAAATATTAAACTGTGAACAGCTGAATGAACAATACCAGCCAATTAAATAAATAATTGAATAGCAAGGTGCCCTCACGTCACGAGCGTAACATGGCGACATGTAAATATTAGGGAGCAACAATTGTTGCAATTATTTATACATATACATTTAAAAGAAAAATGCACGTTTTCAAAAAAGAAATCAAGAAATGTATGTAAATACTTTAAATACTGTTATTTTTTTACGAGTTAAGACAAAATAAGACCAATATTTTTGGTATATAAACATCAATAAAACATTTTAATGTTTGATCCCTCCATCGTTTCATTCCGTATTATCTCGTTATTATCCGGAACTGGCGGGAAATATTCAGAGTACCTAAAAACAGCGTAAAGACTTTTCGGGCCATAATAGTTTGCTAAAATCATTCCATTGACCCATGCGTATTAGCCTGCATGCCTAGCAGCATATATATTTTGGGCTCGAGGACATCCGAAATCTTAGGCAGGCTTTTACCGTCAGAATTCTGTTATGCCTGATCTTCACAACGAGGCAACTTCAAGAAAAAATTTCTGCTAAGAACAGAATGAAGACATGACGTTTTTCTACCTCGCCAAAGCTTTCGACACAGCCAGTCGTGATGGAACCAGGCTGAAAAACCATGGCCAAGTTTGTCTGTCTATCCAGATTTATAGCAATGGTGCGGTAATTTGATGATCAGATGACATGCAGGTTCAGAATGTGGACCATTTCAGGTGACAAGTGGGGTCAAATTGGGCTGTGTGTTAGATGGCACCAACACTGTTCAACATGATGTTTTCTGCCATGCTCGTGGATGCTTTTCAGGATTGTGATACTGGTTTCCAAATCAGGTACCGCTTTGATGGCAAGCTATTCTTGTGTGCTACATGAACTCCTCTATGCTGATGACGTCGGATAAGAACGCGAATTCAGAGGTAACAATACAAGAGGCGTTTAATGCGGACCAAGCTTCACAAGTATGTGATAACTATAACTTTACAATTAGCACAAAAAGACCGAGGATGTACACCGACCAGCACCTGGACATCCGTACAATGAACCAACCATCACTGTGAATGGACAAAAGCTGAAAGTTGATCAACTCACCCAACTATGAACCACTCTTTCCAGAGCAGTGCACAGTGATGATGAAATCACTGCCAGAATTGCAAAGACCATTGTGGCATTTGGAAGACTCCATGCAAATGTCTAGGAGCGAAACTAAATCAAGCTTGACACCATCTGTGAAGCTGAAAGAAAGCGAAGATAACGCAAAGCCAGAGCCAATGTGCCATCACCAGTCTCTTTAACATTGGCATGCTCTACTTGCAACCGACAGCTTAGAGCTAAATTTGGCCTAGTCAGCCATCAAAGAACTCACCCACACACTTGAACAATCTAATATTCAAGAGATATAGATGACCCTTCTCATTAGTAACAGGCGAACGACTATACCTCGTGAAGTCGACGGGGATGACTTTTATTGAAGCCATAGTCTAAATGAAAAAGCATCAAAGACTACAAATAAATGAAAAACTGTTATGTTAGAAACTTAGAAAGGTACAAGTAGGCAATGATCAGGAAAAGGCGCAATCAGAAAGAAATTTCCACTCCAAAAACCTAGATGGGAAAAACTAAATTGACAATTAATTTAGGTACATATACTTAGAAAACATATCGTAAACCGAGTGAGCAGCTATATATTTCCCAATAGGCGGCAACTCAGTTACCCAAACTTAAATAAAAATATGAACGCGTACACTGATAAGGTTCAAACAGTACAAAAATTCGACTCCAAAACATAAAACAAATGGAACCACAACAGAAGCATCGCCTTGGAACGATCAGTAATATAAAATTACTGGGGTGGGGGGGGGGGGTGCTTAACCCGGTTTTCTAAAAACATTTTCTGAATTTTATCGTAGACACTATGAATTGATTTCCAAATATAATGTTGGGTTAAATTATTTAAGTGAGGGCCTTTCGGAACCTGAATTTTATGGTGACTTGGTTTATAAATTTAAGAAACTTAAAGGAATTAATGATTTTTCTTTTCAGTTCAGAAAAATCATAACACGTTACAGACGTATAGGTTATAACTTGAATGTTATGCGACAGTCTGCATGCTTAGTTTTTAACCCAATCATGGTTGATAACTATGCTGCCTTCTTTAATTGCACGCCGGTGGGTCGGGCGTCAGACTCTATGATGGCCCCGACATAAAGCTATTCATTTTAGTTGGTTGGGGCCGGAGCTTCTTGTCTGTTGCTTGGCCCACCGGGGTCCAACTGGTGTTTTTCTTTTGCTCCGGAGTTAGTAGGTTATTCGGCGCCCAGGGATCTCCATCGTCGGGCAGCTTACTCAGTCTGTGAGTCCTGGTTTTTGATTCATCAGGATGTTTATCATGATTTATTTGTTTGTTCTTGATGATTCATTGACTAATGAGGGATTCACCACGAGGACCGAATAACTAACTAAATGTTATGAACCACTGCAGAAGCTGAGGGTGAGGTTATGGCCATGTAAAACCGGTTTAAGCCCGCCGGTGACTTTGTGTTGCTGGTCGTTCTAAGTCGATACTTCTGTGGTGGTTCTTTTTGTTTTGTGTCTTGGTGTTTAAAAAAATTTTTTTGTGCTGTTGGCGCCTTATGGTGTTTAAAAAATTTTTTTGTGCTGTTGGCGCCTTATGTATGTTTTCATATTTTTAGTTAAGTTAAGGTAACTGAGTGGCCACCTATTGGGAAAATAGCTGCTCATTCGGCTTACGGTGTGTTTCGTGGTATAAGTACCTGATTGTTAGTTTGGTTTTTTCCCACCTCGGTTTTTGGAGTGGGAGTCTTTTTCTGATTGCGCCTTTTCCTGATCTTTGCCTACTTGTACCTTTTTACAAGCGTCTAACATCCTCATCTTCTGCAGTGGTTCATAACATTCAGTTAGTTGTTCGGTATTTTAGTTGTTAGTTGTTAGATATTTTTCGACACGTAAAAGTGCGTATATTCATAGAAGGTTTCACGTTTTCGGCGGAAAATATCACGGATATGATCCATGGGCGTAGCTTAAGGTGCGACTGAGATTTAAGATATGGTGCACCTAATCGCACAAATATTGATATGGGGCGACTAGTCGCACCAATTATTTTTGACAACACTGTAATTTGTTTTTCACTGAGATTTTAAAGTTTTGCCTCTTTTTTATGTTCGTTTTCCCAGAGACTGAAGAAACTCAAGTTAAGACGCAAAGGCAACATTTTAATATCTAACACTTTAACTTGATGTACAAGCTGAAGTGAATAAATATGTATGTAAGAAAATTTCCTTGTTTGGAGTGTATTAGCTTTTTTGGGGAGAACAATTATAGACGTTCTTTGATTCTCCTCGAGGTTGCCTTCAAATTTAAGACGTCCGAGTCCAGTTTTCACTCATCGTTGGAGCTAAACTAGAAAGTTCGTGAGCTGTTAAATGGATTGAAGTATCTAGGCACTGATCATTTGTGAGGTTAACGTGATCTGCGCCTTTAGTTTAAATTTACGCATGCATATGCAGGGCTTTCCTCATGCGTGTTGTAACATATTTGTGATGCTTTGTGCTTAACTTCATTTCGCGTCTTTTGTCTGGGTTAGGATTTTGATTGTACAATCTCTATGCCTTCTGACTATTCTTACTTTTCTTAATATATAGTTTATAGCAGGATATGGTCTGAAATATTCCCGATACAACAGTTCCCTCTGCTGTACAAAGAACAGAACAGATGCCACAAAAAACATCACGGTTTCAAAATTTTCTCTGTGCAGTATGCAACCCAGCACCCCGGAAAGGCGGTTACGGCTCTCGAAGTCTACGGAATTCGATGGTCAAAATTGGTTTCACTGGATCCTGGAGGCTTCGAGAAAATGAACTGCAGCTTAGTTTATTAGTGTGAATGTCCCAGTATACATGTGCTATCAGGTTTGTTTTTCTCTAATTTATATGAGAATAAGCACTGTAATATTTTCCAGACAATGGTTCTTTCTAGATTCTACTGAAACTAAAAAAAATCACAAGATGCCATAATTGCGCCAAGCCTTTTCATAATTTGCGGGAGCATCAACGGGTCGGATCCCACAGCTGATTTATGTCTAACAAACGTAACTTGAAACAGGGCTTTCTGTTTTAATGTAAGAGATACTTTTCAATGTTCCTAACTATACAGTTCTTCACAAAAATACACGAAACGCACCAGATGTCACCAAATAATCATTACACTTATGCCTCGGTTATGCCTCGGTTACATTTGGCCTACGATTAGCTTGTGATTATTTTTGCATTTTCGTGAGGTCTCCGCCGGGTGACCCTACGATGTCCCTACGATTCTACGGCTTCCTGCGATCTCTACAGGTCATCGCACGATTTTTATGATATTTTGGGACTAAAAATCGTGCGGTGATCGTAAGGAGACCGCAAGGATGATATCGCACGGACTCAGTACGATTTCCACTTAAACTCTACGCAGACACTACGATTTCCGTGCGATCTCCGTACAGTTTTGACTCAAAACGTCGACGAAAGCCAGAGCAACGGAAATCGTACGATGCCCGTATGAATTGTAAACACGTACGTCAAAGCCCATGTATTCACCTACGATGTCTAAAAAAATCGTAGGGAAAATCGCAGACCTACGATGACTGGGGCAAATTTAACCATACGATTAGCTTGCGATGATCGTACGATGCCAATTTTTGCATTTTCGTATGGTCTCCGCATGGTGACACTATGATGTCCCTACGATTCTACGACTTCCTACGATCTCCGTAACCTCTACGATTTTGTAATAGTCTGCACTTTGACAAGTGAGCCGCCTCGTGGGAAAACCACCAATGTGGTGTTTGAACGAATCCGGGTCGTTTCGGCCCTGGGTCGTTTCGGCCTGAGTCGTTTCGGCCTGGGTCGTTTCGGCCAACTTTGGGGGTGAGTCGTTTCGGCCTTGGTAGGTGGGTCGTTTCGGCCAATTTTCTGGGTGGGTCGATTCGGCCCTGGGTCGTTTTGGCCAAAGTATATGGAAATCTTCAGGTAAGTAATAACTCAAAGATAAATCGATCTTCTTGAGCATATGCTTTTTCGTGGACATATACATGATGTATGCATGTGGGATGTTTTGAAAGTATTGTAGTCACAGTTCCAGCCTCACATATTCTTAGTGTCTCGGAAAGAAGTTCCCATTAACATTTAATGATTAGTACTGGCGATAGAAAGGATTGATAGGGTTGAGGGGATGAATGAATATAGATAGATAGATAGATAGATAGATAGATAGATAGATAGATAGATAGATAGATAGATAGATAGATAGATAGATAGATAGATAGATAGATAGATAGATAGATAGATAGATAGATAGATAGATAGATTGTACAATTAAACTAAACATGTAGTTATGAAGTAATCGGCAATTGCAAGAGAAAACTTTTCAGTGATGCACCGGCTGTCGGTGATCTAATTATAAGGGTGATTAACAAGGTGTGAAAACTCGTGTCTGTAATCAGCAATGCTAATCCATGGTGATTGATTATTAAAGCACTCAATTAAGGCGTGAAAACATGTGCTTGTCAGTTTAATTTGAATTTACGCATGAATAAAGACAACAGTTTTGGAATCCGACCAGGTCCATCACAAACCAGCCTGTACAGTCACATAAGCAGGCCAGAGTATTGAAATTTCGGATTTAAGAAGAAGAATGATTGTACTATCTTTGTAGCGAAAACAAAGGCGCTGATCAGCTGTGCAGTTACCTGCGCCTTTGGTTTCGCCTATGCATATTGTTGGTTTTCTTATGCGACTTTGGAAAGAGATTTTAAATACCGTTAAAATGGTAGCTTTACAAAGTTATGAAAAAACTCAAATTTTGTTACAGCTGAATCTTTAAGTTTGAAAGTCAAATTCTATTAGATACATGTACTATGTTTACAGATTTTATATAAACTTCTTAGAATTCTCTGAGATGGGATTGTTAAGTTGCTGTATGCATTGTACATGTAAAGCTTAGATTACATTAACTGGTTTCATTTCTGTTTGATACAGGCATTACTCCAGAAATCTCTTAAGTTGACTTTTTTTCAAAATAGTTTAAGATGAGAAAACCGTAAAGAAAATTATGAAATTAAACCGTTTGTGTTTTTTTTTTTAAAACCATGACGCCATATAAATGACCATTGTAGTTTTTCTATCGTTTTTAATTGAATAAAGATGCAATTTTTCACCCTGTAATAGACCCAAGTACCCTTGCAAGACTGGCTGCATGGTAAACTAGCCTCGTATAGCATACACATCTTGCATAAAGTATATAATATAGTATATACGGATTGAATAAAAATCAGGCCGAAACGACTCCCCAAAATTGGCCGAAACGACCCAGGGCCGAATCGACTCAGGCCGAAACGACCCAGGCCGAAACGACCCACGGCCGAAACGACTCAAGGCCGAAACGACTCACGGCCGAAACGACCCTTTACCGTTTGAACAGGTTCGACACAAACGAAGCTGTACAAGAATAGAAGACAGCTAGAAGCTTTAAATTATAGATTTACATGTAAGAAGAAGAGGGATTGTACTTTCCGAGCAGCGAAAACAAAGGCACTGATCAGCTTCGCGGTTACCGCGAAGCTGATCTGCGTCTTTGTTTTCGCCTTTGCATATTGTTGAAAACGTAGACCATAGCCCGGCCGTAGACACGTCGAAGCTAGGTGGCAAGATGCCCGTTATCAAAACCGTAGATCCGCTAATTGGATAAATTGCCAATTAACCATGCAAACAAAAATGACCTTAAATCAAATTGTCTCATTCATGATTTTAATAATAAAGAGATTTCAATAAATTGTGTCAATTGTTATGAAAACACAAAACACGTGTTTATTCTTATCGGTAATTTGGCTTTCAACCAATCAAATCCTTTGCTTTGAGGACAGAAAGGTTGTGACCTCGAGAGAAGAAACCGGCTATCAACAGCTGCAGTTTCGAGATGTCTGGAGTCGGGGAAAGGAAACAAGTTCATGTCGCTGTCGTTGGAGGTGGCCCGGTGGGTATTCTCTCTATTTATTTATACTTTCTGTTTGTGAAATATATTTAGGAGGAATCATTATGAATCAAGGTCATGCAAATTATTATACTTTTTGAGAGGGCAGATCCAGCTGCACGATCATCAGGGTAAGCTGCATGATCATCGTGTGATTTAACTCGACAGTCATGTGATGTTTATGAAAGCAGAATCATAGAGCTGAAAACCAGAAATTGTGATACACATTTTGATAAAACATTAAGGGACAAAACATACTAATTAGTTAGAATGTTCTATAATTGCAACTGCACTGTTGTATAACTGCAACTGCACTGTCTGCAGTTTTGTGATTCAAGTAAAATTCATTATTTGGCTTTTATTTATTCATTTCTTTATGTGTTACTATTAATGGTCTGATTGATCTGGACATTCTTTTTGTTTGTCACTAGTCTGACTAGACCTGGGCACAAATACAAACTTGAGGACTAACAGTGATAACAGATGCACTCTTAAAAATGGAATTAAAATTTCACAGTTCCGTAATTCTGTCAAAATTTGACGGAAAGTCCTCAAAAGTTAATCAGGTGATCTTCTTCTCCGCCCCAACGGGTATACCAAATATGAAGGCTCTAGCTAAAACACTTTTTGAGATATTTTGCACACAAGATTTTCAAATTTTGTTTTCAAAGGGACATAACTCAAAAAGGGGACATGACTCAGACATGAAAAAAATTACGGGTCAACTAATTTTACATGAGGAATCTGTAAATGAAATATCAAGACCCTAGCATTCACTGTTTAAAAGTTTCAAATTTCACCGAAAAGTGAAAAAATCAATCAAAATTTCAAAATTCAATGATTTTGTCAAAATTTGGGGTAGAGTTCTCAAAAGGTAATCAGGTGATCTACTCCTCAGCCCCAACTAGTGTACCAAATATCAAGGCTCTAGCTCAAATACTTTTTGAGATATCTTGCACACAAGATTTTCAAATTTTGTTTTCAAAGGGACATAACTAAGAAAAGGGGCATAACTCGGACATGAAAAAAAATACGGGTCAACTATTTTTTCATGAAGAAAGTGCATATGAAATTTCAAAACCCCAGCATTCACCGTTCAAAAGTTAACACACAGACAGTTAGACACACTGACAGACAAGCCGAAAGCAATATGCCCTTCCAACTTTTTCAAAGATGGGGGCATAATAAATAAAAAAAAATCTTACTATTGCATGCATGTGATGAGTTTGAAAGAGGAATCAGGGAGATTTTTCTTTCATTTCAGGGAGATTTTTGAAAAATGTATAGAATATATAGGAAAATTTCTGATTCATTTCAGGGAGATTTTGAATTTTTGTTAAAAAGTGGCTCATTTTAGAAGAAATTTGTCCAATTTTACGGCTCATTTCCTGGAGTCTCCCTGATGATGAGGGAGGTATCACATGTATGCTATTGTATAGTTCATTTACTACTTTTAAGGCAGTTGTGAAAAGATGACCACTGACATCTGGTAAACATAGACTGTATACATATCTGCAAAGAAAAAATAGGTCACAGAATCTTTCAGTCCATTTTTTTTCTGAGGTTATTCAAAGTAAAAACTTGACTAATCTAGAAGCTAATACTCTGCTGTTTTTAGTGCTCATAGATCCATTAGAGATGATACTCAAATTTTATAGCTGGCTTGTCAGGCTTTATATTAATTCTGCAATTTACATACTATAATTTTATTTAATAATTGTAATTTTCATTTTTTTCACAGGTTGGTGCACTGCAAGCATGTTTCTTGGCAAAGCGAAATTACAAAGTGGATGTGTTCGAAATGCGAAAAGGTAAACATATTATATTGCTCCATTATATTGTTTTGACGTCATACTTACGATATAGATATTACCCGGAGATATTAACTCTCAGATTGATACAATGAAACACAAATTTTGTCACAATTTTAAAACAAATTGTTTAAATTTGTTCTTTGAATAGGTTAATTGGCATCTCCAGGTGGTGGGTCATTCCTTTTAAAGTTTCAACTCTGGAAGTCTCATTTACGAATATTGTCAGTCATAGGTGGGTGGTGGCCTGGTGGAAGAGTATACTCCAAATGGAGAGGTTCTGTTTGATGCCCGCTCAGGATGAAGTGTTGTGTCCTTGAGCAAGACACATTAATTTACCAGAGTACTGCTTAATACCAAGGAAGGGATGGCTCTATCCCGACTTCACTGAAAAATTTGTTGACTCAATAAAAGACAAACAAACAAAGTTTTGAGTATTGTCAAGACTACAGGCATTTTTTCCCACAAGAAATTCAATATGTCAGACAGCAGTTCTAGTGTCCTATGGACTGAAGGCTGTGGAAACTGCCAATCCAGACCTGGAAATTCAGTTCAAAACAAATCTAAATCTGCTTTTTCTCAGAATTTACTCATTGAGCTGCAACTTCATCTCGCAAACATGTCCATGTAATGTATACCCCCATGTACCCCACTTTCATGAAGTTAAACTGGGGTATACAGGGGTACATCTATTTTACTTGTTTTTTTTTATCCAAAAGATAGATTGTGGGTACACGTAAAGGCGATTTTAACGTGTACCCATATTCAATGTTTTGAACACAAATAAGAAAAATATAAAACAATTCTGCTTAAAATGTTCATTTTTTAGAATTTTAAATATATTGCATGGACATGTTTTCGTAATGTTACAGTCATTAGACCCATTACTCGTCTTATAAGCTACAGATGGATCTGTTTCCAGACATCAGGAAGATGGAGGTTGTCAGGGGGCGGAGCATAAACCTGGCCCTTTCAGTGAGGGGCAGAACAGCTCTTAAGAAGGTGGGGATTGAAGATGACATTGTGCATGTAGGGATACCTATGTACGCTAGAATGATCCATGATCTAGACGGAACGAGACGGCCTATACAGTATGGGAAGAAGGATCAGGTGAGCTGAAAATATAAAAACAAGTAATCCAAAGGGCAGTGATCGCTCACCTGCGAGCAATGATAAGTCAATGGCCATTTAAAAATTAGGGTTAAAAGTTAGTTTTTTAGCTCGCCTGCACGAAGTGCACAGAGCTATTGTTGTCACCTCGCTCGTCCGCGTTTACGTTTACGTCCGCGTCACACTTTCGATTAAAGTTTTTAAAATTGTTATATCTTGATAGTCACTGACCAGAAATCATTCATATTTGGAACATTGCTGCATATGAGGGTCCTCTGTGATTTAGTGTGAAGGGACCCGTGGGGTTTTGCCTGGGGGCGGGGCTAGAGGTCAATATCTAGAACACCTTTGTACAATGCTCAGATGCTGTGTTAGTTTCTCATCAACTGTAAAGCCTAGAACTGTCAAACCTTACATAAGGCTTCTCCTTGATGTCCCGACTCGGCACCCACATTGACCTACTGACCTTGACCTATATTTCATGCTCCAGTGACTTTGTCATTTTTGAAGCCAACCCTTAATATCTCATCAACTATAAAGCCTACAACCATCAAACCTTACATATGGCTTCTCCTTGATGTCCCGACTCGGCACCCACATTGACCTACTGACCTTGACCTATATTTCATGCTCCAGTGACTTTGTCATTTTTTAAACCAACCCTTAATATCTCATCAACTATAAAGCCTACAGCCATCAAACCTTGCATATGGCTTCTCCTTGATGTCCCGACTTTGCGCCCACATTGATCTAGTGACCTTGACCTATATTTCGTGCTCTAGTGACTTTGTCATTTTTGAAGCCAACTCTTAATATCTCATCAACTATAATGCCTACAACCATCAAACCTTGCATATGGCTTCTCCTTGATGTCCCGACTCGGCACCTACATTGACCTACTGACTTTGACCTATATTTCATGCTCCAGTGACTTTGTCATTTTTTAAGCCAACCCTTAATATCTCATCAACTATAAAGCCTACAACCATCAAACCTTGCATATGGCTTCTCCTCGATGTCACGACTTTGCACCCACATTGATTTAGTGACCTTGACCTATATTTCGTGCTGTAGTGACTTTGTCATTTTTGAAGCCAACTCTTAACTATAAAGCCTACAACCATCAAACCTTGCATATGGCTTCTCCTCGATGTCACGACTTTGCACCCACATTCACCTAGTGACCTTGACCTTTAATGACCTATATTTCGTGCTCTAGTGACTTTTATTCAGTAGTTTGGCTGTTTTCTGTTTCGACGTGTATTATGTTTAAGCATAGCATCCCATGAACGAGGCAAAGGCAAGCAGAACCATATCTCCTGCTAAACATTTTGGCAATAAATCAATGTGTTCATTGTTAGCCTATTTATGCAAATAGCTCCCTATACAAAATGCATCTACAGGCAAGGTCAAGGTCGCGGGTCATAGATTTTAACAAATTTAGTGGCAAAGCACAAGTCAGGCAAGCTACGCTGTCCTGCGACAGCTCTTATTTTATTTTGTTTATCACTTATTAATATATATAAGTGTGCAAATGGTTAGAGCATAGAATGTGTAGATAGATCAGCCCCTTTGTTTTCGCATCACAAATAGTACAATTCCTCTACTTTCTAAATACAAAATTTCCCACCTCTAGGTCTGACACAAACCTGCCTGTACAGTCACAGAAGCAGGTTAAAAGCTTGAAATATAGAAGAAGAGGGATTGTACTGTCTGTGAAGCAAAAACAAAAGTGCTGATCAGCTGTGCAGTTATATCACAGACAAGACTTGCTAAGTTTTAAAAACATCACTTCAAATTGTAAGACTAGTATGGTTGTTGTAGCTGATCTTTGCCTTTATTTTCGCATATGCAAAATGTTGGTTTTCTCATGATGTGGCTCATTTGTAATATTTTTGTCTTTCAGTATATCATGTCTGTTGATAGAAGGCACTTGAATGAAGAACTTCTGACAGGTGGGTTTGATTACACAGAAAAAGCTTCAATTAAATGTCTGTTTGATTAAATGCTTTACGTCTACAGTCATTAGCTGAGGTCCAAGTGTGGACACAGGGTTTTTTGAGGTGGGGTTCAAACCCATCAAGTGGGGTTCATAATGGCCAAAATAAAATATATATGTGGTTCCGGTTCCCCTACCTACCCTAATTTTTTGCCCCCGATCCTAAACATTTTATTGGCTTTCTGAGGAAAAATGCTGAAAAAGTGTCTATTTTATAAGGTTTTAGTACATGTATATTTTATTGGTAAAATGTTTCAATAAAATAAAATAATTTTCCTACCTACCTACCCTATTATTCAAAACCATGTAATAGGAACCACATATATATTTTTAGCTCACCTGAGCCGTCAGGCTCACAAGGTGAGCTTATAGTATACCCATGCTCCGTCGTCCGTCCGTCCGTCTGTCCGTCCGTCCGTCCGTCGTCCGTCCGTCGTCCACCATTTTCAAAGATCTTCTTCTCTGAAACAGCTTGGCCAATCAAAGCCAAATTTTGCATGAAGCATCTATGGGAAGGGGGAACCAATGTGTATATAAATAATCCAGGTCACATGACCAAGATGGCCGCCATGCCCATATATGGTAAAAACCCTTCAAAAATCTTCTTCTCCGGAACCACTGGACCGATTTCAACCAAACTTGGCATGAAGCATCGATGACTCAAGTACTACAATGTATATATAAATCATGACCTTGCGGTGACCTTGACCTATTTTACGGCAAGGTCAACATAGGTCGCCTTTGCATTTGAATGGGAAAAATTGTTAAATTGTCATTTAAAGGAAAAATCTTGCAGAAAATGAGCAGTAGGACTGAATATTAATGATTCTGAAAAAAAATTGGGCACCAGGGGCTCATCCGCCCCCACCCCGGGGCAATATACATGTATATTATCATAATATTCAAACATCTTCTTCTCTGAAACCGCTTGGCCAATCAAAGCCAAATTTTACATGAAGCATCTATGGGAAGGGGGAACCGATGTGTATATAAAAAATTCAGGTCACATGACCAAGATGGCCGCCATGCCCATATATGGTAAAAACCCTTCAAAAATCTTCTTCTCCAGAACCGGTTGACCGATTTCAACGAAACTTGGCACGAAGCATCGATGGCTCAAGCACTACAATGTGTATATAAATCATAACCCTCTGATGACCTTGACCTATTTTACGGGAAGGTCAACATAGGTCGCCAATGCATTTGAATGGGGAAAACTTTTAAAATGTCATTTAAAGTGAAAGTTTTGCAGGAAATGGGCAGTAGGACTGGATATTAATGATTCTGAAAAAAATTGGACCCCAGGGGCTCATGTGACCCACCCCGGGGCAATATACATGTATATTTACATAATATTCAAACGTCTTCTCCTCTGAAACTGCTTGGCCAAACAAAGCCAAATTTTATGTGAAGCATCTATAGAATGGGGGAATCAGTGTGTATATAAATAATTTAGGTCACATGACCAAGATGGCCGCCATGCCCATATATGGTAAAAACCCATCAAAAATCATCTTCTCTGAAACCAATAGACTGATTTCAAGGAAACTTGGCGTGAGGCATCAATGGCTAAAGTACTCCAATGTATATATAAATCATGACCATGTGATGACCTTGACCAAGTTTATGGCAAGGTCAACATGGGTTGCCTATGCATCTGAATTGGGAAAACTGTTAAAATGTCATTTGAAGGAAAAAGCCAACAGGAAATTGGCAAATGGACAGAATATTGAAGATTCTGAAAAAAGAAAATGGCCCAAGGGCTTTATCTGCCCCTGCACTGGAGTTAAATACCATAATATTCAAACATGTTTATTGGTATATGCAGCTGATCTCAGGTGAGCGTTTACAGGACCATTGGTCCTCTGGTGTTTTGGCCTTATCTACATTTTTAGCTCGATTGCATTAAGTGCTTAGAGCTATTGTAGTCCCCTCAGCCGTATAGATTTCTCGTGTTCTCTTCAGTGCACATCAAACATGGTACCATATGTGCTACAATTAATGAGTAATTATTGCATAAATACTTGTGTCAAACGATAGTAATAGGTGTATATTAATGAAGAAAAAAGCTATGTATTAATGAGACGATTCGCGTGCGCACATGCTGTTATTCTGCATTGATTAATGCTCTTTACCAGGCGCCACGAAAAGCACGTGCTAATAATGAGTAACTGAACTCCACCCGGAACGAGCATAAGAATGAAAGCTTTCACACATATAAAAATGTGATGAGGCTGTAAAATACAGTGCACCATTATTTCTTTGGTTTGTGTAGAATTTATGCATTGCAATAATGAGGATCACAAAAAAAAATGATTTTGGCATTCATTAACATTTGTTATGCCCTCATGTCCCTCGGGACTTAGCGAACGTTTATGAATGGAAAATTGTGTTTGATCCCTATATTCATACCTAGGCACACAACAGAAGTAGCCGATAAAAGTCTTTCATGAATGAGAATGACGCTAAAAAATGTGCGCTATATACAATTTAGATACATGTACATTTATATGAGCTGCCTCATGGGAAAACCAACAATCTGTATATGCGAAAACAAAGAGGCAGATCAGCTTCGCAGTAACCGCGAAGCTGATCAGCGCCTTTGTTTTCACTACACGGATAGTACACTTCTTCCTTTTAAATCCGAAATTTCAGGCTTCTAGCCTGTTTCTGTGACTGTACAGCCTGATTTGTGTTAAAGCTGTTTGGAAACCACATTGTTGGTTTTCCCACGAGGTGGCTCATATGTAATGTCAAATACAAGATTGGAGATTATATCATTCATCTTTCTGATACACACCTCATTGACACTATAAATGCAGTACTTAGCATGATATGAGCCGCGACGTGAGTAAACCGGGCTTCAGGATTTCCGACCAGGTCTGAGACAACTGGCCTATACACTCACTGAAGAAAGCTAGAATCTTGGCATTATGGGTATAAGTAGAGGGGGAACTTCACTATCCATGTAGTGAAAACAAAGGCACTGATCAGCTGTGCAGTTACTGCACAGCTGATCTGTGCCTTTGTGTTCGCATAGGAAAAAATCTGTTTTTCTCATGACATGGCTCATTTCATTATGTATTTAGGGTATGTAGGGCATGATTATTTCCAACTAAAATGTATTTTGTTAAGACATTGAACTACCTGTTTTCAGCTGCAGAGAAATTCCCCAACGTCACAACATATTTTGAACACAAATTGCTGGATGCAGACTTTGACACTGGAAAACTGGTCTTCAAAAGGTTGGTAATGTTGAAAGTCTTAAACTTTCACAATACAAAATAATGCTACAATAAATAGATTCCCCCGCTTCATGCCGGGGAATAATAATGGTATACTGTAAGTTCGGAAATATTAGCAAGAACTATTTTTGATAGTATTCATGAATTGGGTGCTTTGCGAATTCAAAATTCTTGCTAACAAAGAATTACTATTTATATTTATAAGCAGTATAGACTGTACACAAAATTGCTTCAAATTCAAGAATTTGCTAATGCCAGCTAGTAATTTTGTCTGGAAGTTCTTACATAATAAGTTTTACTGAAATGTGAAATGATATGACTACACATATGCTATAACCAATAGAAGGGTGACTAAGATACTAAGTTATTAATACATGTAACTGAATGTAATCTATAGGACATGATATGCAATTCTCTTTAGATGTTTTTTGAGACTTTAAGGAATGTGTTTGGGTAACAGACAGGAACCACTGTGTTTTTAAAATTTTCAATGTTACTGTAAAAATTGCCCTCATGTACCTTCAAAAAAAGAAAAGAAAACACCACCGATGTTTAGGTAGAGCGATGGGGTGTTTTCAGTTGTTAGAAGACTAATGATGAAGGAGAAATTCCTAGACTTTGATAGATAGAGCTGTAATTATGGGTGATGCTGCTCATATTACTCTTCACTGCTTTACTACATGTCTTAAAGTAGTTCTTTCATGCTTTTAGAGAAGATGGTAGCACAACAGAGGTTACAGTAGCTTTGATCATCGGTTGCGATGGTTCATTCTCGTTTGTTAGACAGCAAAAGATACTCATAGAGGCCTTGACTATTATTGATAATTATGACTCTTCACTGTTTTACTATCTCTTTAAATAATCTTTTCATGCTTTTAGAGAAGATGGTAGCACAACTGAGGTCCAGGTAGATTTGATCATCGGTTGCGATGGAGCCTTCTCGGTTGTAAGACGGCAAATGATGAAAAAGACGCTGCTTGACTATGAACAAGTGTTTATACCACATGGATACATGGAGTTGTGCATGCCTTCCAACGACAGAGATGAGGTAGGTTCAGTATACTTTTGTTCATGTGACAATGAGTTTTCAAAAGATTTAGATGTTTTCATCCACTGGTTTTAAAATTTAATTTGTTTAAGCAAGGTCCTGCTATACACAAGTAAACCGAATCAAATCCACATCCAGCACATTCTTTCATGAAGACATGATCATAAAATATTTCTACTGCCATGCTTTCCTTTAAACCCATCCTTGATGTGTAGTTGTTAGTTTTTGATGAAAGAATACACACCAAGTACTGGTAAACTGACTCACAGATATGTTGCCCGGGAACAGTGTGCTTAACTCAGAGAAGATAACTGACTGCCAAGACATGATCATTGCTCTAAACTCTAAAGCATAAACATCTCGAAAACATGTCCGTGTAATGTATACCCCCTTGAACCCCACTTTGATATAGCAAAGCTGGGGTATACAGGGGTATACCTATTTTTCTTATTTTTGCTCCAAACATAGATTGTGGGTACTCGTATTCTAACGTGTACCCACAATCTATGTTTTGAGCAAAAATAAGAAAAATATCAAAATTTTTCAGCTGAAAATTTTCAATTTTTAAAGCTTAAAAAACTCTGTTTATTGCATGGGCAAGTTTTCGTAATGTTAAACAATTAGTCAGTAGAACTTTCTTTTTCCACTTTTGTAAAGCCAACTGGAAATATCACTCAACTCTAGCCTAGTATCTTGTTTTCGGCACATAGACAAACAGCATAGCCCCATATGGTACGCCACATTCTGCGGTGTTCCATCTGGGGCTATGCTGTTTGCTTATAGGAATTTCATCAAATGAGCCACCTCGTGGGAAAACCAACAATGTGGTTTCCGAACAGGTCTGACACAAACTGGCCTGTAAAGCTACAGAAGCAGGCTAGAAGCTTGAAATTTTGGAGTTAAGTAGCGGAGGAATTGTACTATCCGAGTAGCGAAAACAAAGGCGCTGATCAGCTTCGCGGTTACCGCGAAGCTGATCTGCGCCTTTGTTTTTCGCCTATGCAGATTGTTGGTTTTACCATGGGGCGGCTCAAATAATGAAACAAAGAATTACAGCACTACTGATGCCTCCTAAAAATGAAAGTGGAATCGTCCAAATTTTACTTATTGGGAAGTCCATTTATTGTAAATGGGTCAATAGTTCCCTGTGTTGTTTTTTTGCAGTATGCCATGGAAGTGAACTACCTCCACATCTGGGCCCGGAACGAGTTCATGATGATCGCTCTCCCAAACCTCGACAAGACATATACCGTCACTCTGTTTATGCCTTTCGACATGTTCAAGAAACTGACAACAGATAAAGCTGTGCTAGAGTTCTTTAAAAAGACTTTTCCGGATGCTGTGCCTTTGCTGGGAGAGTAAGTTTTGTTTGACATTCAGAATTTTTGTGACTGAAACTCAGAAATTGTGAATGAAATTCTGCAGATTGAAACAAAAAGAACTACTGGTATTTTCAAGAGACAATTCAGTAAAAAGATACATGATTATATTGGTTGAAAAATTTATTTGAATACAACATGCCTATATAGTAGATGCTTTTAAACCCTATACATCATGCAATAAATAGCATGCCCATGCAAATTACAGCTGTAAAAATAGAAAATTTTCACGTGAAAAGTTGTATACTTAGCGTCAATGAAAAGTTACCAGTAAATCAGGTTTGATTAACACATGGCAATATTTGATTCATTCTGAATAGACAAGTTCTGCCAATACTTCAGCATTATTTTCATGACATAGAGTGTCATCCATCATTGCTATTGAAAATCGTGCCCATCTCAGCAAGATAGATTATACACACTCCTTTACAAATGTCAGAAGCTTCCAATGAGATGTATAGAGAAATGCAAAATTTGAAAATTTGGGTACTACCTGAAAGTTAAGTCTACTATTCCGCCAGCCGATGGAAAAATTTAAAACAATTTGGTGGCGTTTTCAAGGAGGGTGTTAGAGGCATGAGCAGGCATAGTGACTCTGCCCCCCAGGGGGGTCTTTGCTCCCTGCTCCCTGGAAGAAAAATGACCTTTCTCCCCAGCTCCCTAAAATGTTTTTTCTCAGCCTCCTTCTTCCTGCTCCCTAAAACTCCCAAAAGTTATGCTTTCTCCCCAAATTCCTGAAAATAAATGACCCTTCTCCCCAAATCCCTGAAAATAAATAACCCTTCTCCCAGAATCCCCAAAACCCCTGGGAAGGCCTAAGTGACATGTGATAATAGGGCTTTCTTCTTCTCAAAAATTTCGAAATTCACATATTGCACGTGCATCACGTGCACCATAGTTCCAGGGCTAGTGGAACTGTTTAATGTCATTAATCTAATATGTTGACTAGAATCATGAATGAAACTAAGTTTTGAAAGAAATTTCTTTTTTTCGAAATATTGAAATTATAGTGGTGGTAACTTTTCATTGACACTGAGTATATTTATTTTTTTTCCTACTTTTGCTCAAAACATGATTGTGTATACATGTTAGAGTTGCCTAGTCAAGGTGCAACCAAAAAATGCAATGTCAAAAAAGTTGGATGAAGCTGAAGGCATTGAATGTATTTTCCATATTTAGAATCAAAATAAATGGGTTTTAGTTTGAATAATAGTTATAATTTGCCATATGCCATTCAGTTGTAGGCTGATAAATCTCACTAAGTTACCATTATTATTTCATGTTTTGATTGATAAAGTTGAATGGCATAAGCATTTTATGATGCCCGCTTTTTTGTATTAAAGAAAAGGTAGGTAATGATCAGGAAATGGCACAATCAGAAAGAAATTCCCACTCCAAAAACCAAGGTGGCAAAAAACTAAATTGACAATTACTGATACTAAGAAAACGTATCGTAAGCCGAGTGAGCAGCTATTTCCCAGTAGGTGGCCATTCTCACTAAACTAAGATTCCATTTCAGGAAGAGAATAGTGGATACAGTGTTGAATAATAAAGCTTTGCCCATGGTAACTGTGAAGGTAAGATTGATAGAACTTGATCTTTAACCTATTTTTTACAAATAGATTTTTCCATTCCTATCAATTGGATGAATGCACTTTCATTTTTAGGGGCATCAGTTGTGATTTTAGATTCTTTATTCCAATTTTCAATAAAATTCCTTTAAGCAAACAGAATAGCCGGAGATGGGATGCCGCATTCTGCAGTGTCACATCTGGGGCTATACTGTTTGCCTATGTCCCATAAAAAGGACTTAAGGTTTAAATGAGTTGATGTGGGGTGTTGTTTCATGCTTGATGATAGATATCCATCTTGGATTTTTACAGCATACACTGTAAATAATTCACAAACCTTACATGTTACTGGTTCTCTGCATTGAAACTACAACTTTTGACTTTATGCTACAAATTTCTGGCACAACACTTTGTTCGTTACTAGAAAAGAATAGCCTGTTTCTTCACATTTGAAATGGCCCTTTGAAATGCTACTTGTATATTGAATTTAAATGCTTTAATATGATCATCATTAAAGTAGATTTTATGCTATTGAATTTTGTTCTCATTTTCACAGTGCTCACCATACCATATAGATGATAGAGCGGTGATTATGGGTGATGCTGCTCATGCCATGGTGCCTTTCTATGGACAGGGAATGAACTGTGTAAGTTAATATTGGGAATTTACAAAGATTTTGGGACATTAAAGTTTTAGGAGCACAGTCCTGGATTCAAACTCCACTACAAATGGCCTGTCTCCTTGAGCAAGACACAATTACTCACTGAGGTACTGCTTAATATACGGAAAGCAGTGAATCCATCATGACATGACTGAAAATTGATGCCTTAGACCATACTTCTAACAGTTTCATTACGAAAACAAGCCCATGCAATATACAGAATTTTTTTTGGTTGTAAAAAATCTAAAATCTCATCAGAAATGTTTTAATATTTTTCTTATTTTTGCTCAAAACATAGATTGTGGGTTTCTGCTGAGGCGGTTCTAACAAGTACCCACAGTCTATGTCTTGGACCAAACTAAGAAAAATAGGTATACCACTGTATACCCCAGTTTCACTATATGAAAGTGGGGTTTAAGGGGGTATATATTACAGACATATGATGCAAAGGTCCTAGTCCAGCGTTGAAATCCCCTGGGGATGGCTGTCTCCTTGAGCAAGACACAATAACTCCCTGAGATAATGCTTATATCCAGGAATCAATGAGTCCATCATGACACGACCGAAAATTGATGCCTTAGACCATACTACAAACAGTATCATTACGAAAACATGCCCATGCAATATACAGATTTTTTATACCCCGCCACTTAAAAAAGTGCGGGGTATTATGTTATACCCTCCAAAAAAAATTTGCGTTCGAGTGTCCGTCCGTCCGTCTGTCCGTCCGTCCGTCTGTCCGTCTATCCGTCTGTCCGTCCGTCAGCGTTTCGTTTCCGGGCTCTATCTTGAGCAGTTATTGACCGATTTTCTTCAAACTTTGTATAGGAGTTCATATCAGGAAGGAGTGGTTTAGGATTGAAGATGGGTAAATTTCATAAAATAAGTACAGAGTTATGGCCCTTGATTTATGTTAAAATTTCGTTTCCGGGCTCTATCTTGAGTATTTATTGACCGATTTTCTTCAAACTTTGTATAGGAGTTCATACCATGAAGGAGTGGTCTGGGATTGAAGATGGGTAAATTTAGTCAAATAAGTACAGAGTTATGGCCCTTGATTTACGTTAAAATTTTGTTTCCGGGCTCTATCTTGAGCATTTATTGACCGATTTTCTTCAAACTTTGTATAGGAGTTCATATAAGGAAGGAGTGGTTTGGGATTGAAGATGGGTAAATTTCGTCAAATATGTACAGAGTTATGGCCCTTGATTTACGTTAAAATTTTGTTTCCGGGCTCTATCTTGAGCATTTATTGACCGATTTTCTTCAAACTTTGTATAGGAGTTCATATAAGGAAGGAGTGGTTTGGGATTGAAGATGGGTAAATTTCGTCAAATATGTACAGAGTTATGGCCCTTGATTTACGTTAAAATTTTGTTTCCGGGCTCTATCTTGAGCATTTATTGACCGATTTTCTTCAAACTTTGTATAGGAGTTCATATAAGGAAGGAGTGGTCTGGGATTGAAGATGGGTAAATTTTGTCAAATATGTACAGAGTTATGGCCCTTGATTTACGTTAAAATTTTGTTTCCGGTCTCTGTCTTGAGCATTTATTGACCAATCTTCTTCAAACTTTGTATAGGAGTTCATACAAAGAAGGAGTGGTCTGGGATTGAAGATGGGTAAATTTTGTCAAATAAGTACAGAGTTATGGCCCTTGATTTACGTTAAAATTCTGTTTATGGGCTCTATCTTGAGCATTTATTGACCAATTTTCTTCAAATTTTGTATAGGAGTTCATACCAGGAAGAAGTGATTTGGGATTGAAGATGGGTAAATTTTGTCAAATAAGTACAGAGTTATGGCCCTTGATTTACGTTAAAATTTTGTTTCCGGTCTCTGTCTTGAGCATTTATTGACCGATTTTCTTCAAACTTTGTATAGGAGTTCATATCAGGAAGGAGTGGTTTGGGATTGAAAATGAATAAATTACATTAAATAAGTACAGAGTTATGGCCCATGATTTACATTAAAATTTCATTTCCTGCCTCTGTTTTGTGCATTTATCAACCAATTTTCTTCAAACTTTGTATAAAAGTTCAAATCAGGAAGTAGTGGTTTGGGATTGAAGATGGGAAAATTTTATCAAAGTATACAGAGTAATGGTCCTTCATTTATGACAAAATTTTGTTCTGCTCTTTATCTGGAGAATTTATTGACAAACATTTTTGCTAAATTAAATTTGCGTGGCGGGGTATCATGCATGCCTGCAGCGCTTTTATTTTTGGTTGTAAAAAGTCTAAAATTTCATCAGAAATGTTTTGATATTTTTATTTTTGCTCAAAACATAGATTGTGGGTACTCGTTAGAACCGCCTCGGCGAAGCAGTCAAACTTTTGATGAGGCGAGGCGGTTCTAATGTGTACCCACAATCTTTGTTTTGGATCAAAAATAAGAAGCATAGGTATACCCCTGCAAACCCCAGTTTTTCTATATAAAAGTGGGGTTTGAGGGGGTATATTTTTCATGGACATGTTTTCCTGATTTTTGGACATTTAGGTTTTAGGGAGTACAGTCCTGGGTTCAAACCCCACCTGGGTTCTGTCTCCTTGAGCAAGACACAATTACTCCCTGAGGTACTGCTTGAATGATATACAAGAAGTAGCAGATCTTTCCCAACATGACTGAAAATTGATGCCTTAGACTATATGGTGACTCACCCGTTAACCGGTGTATACCGTTAACCGGTGTAAAACGTTAATGGGCTATATTTTATACGTCTCTCTGTTCACGGTTGTAATTTTTTTCAGGCAATAGACACGGAGCGTTGTTGTGTGTCAACATACTATTACTTACCATCTTTGTCATGAAGTCTTCTCATAATCACATGCTTTCTCGAAATGTGTGCATTTTCATGGTTTTGACACTTTTAGAAACCACAAACTATCATTGCATTGCCATTGTAAGAATGGTAACAAACATAGTGCATTTCAATTTGAAATATATATTTTTCGGATGTTCGCGTTTAATTATTTATATTCGTTTTGCTCGTCAAGTGATTTGTGTGCATTTATTAATCACTAACATTTACTACATTATTATCATCATAATTTTCAAATGCGAGAAAAAGATAAATTGTGTAGGAGCTTCTTATTCAAAATAAAATAATGAAAGCGAATGCAGGGCGGGTCGTGAATGTGTTTGATAAAACCAAGGATGAGTAGTAAGTATTTTAGGATTTTATTATAGCTTTAGGAGAAAAAGAGTAACATGTGGCTGACCCATATTCTCCTCTACCCCCTCTTTCGTCTGGTGAAGACAGAAAAACGCGGGAAAATGCAACATACCAATTACTTTGAAGCAGAACTCCATTTTATTTATAAGAGAGGGAACATTCACTTTTTTTCATAATTTCTGGCTATCTTTTCTTTTCCTTTTGTGGTTTTTATTTATACAAAATGTACATCGCTAAGAAAATTATCCAAGCATATATAAATACACTGGTTAACGTTAGGTTTTCATTTCTATGAAACAAAATGGACGAGACATACTCTGCTTGACCAAAATCACTAGCAATCCGACATCAGTTACTTTTCTATTGTTTTACATGCCTTATGTTGACTTCATGATTTTGAAGACACATATAGATCAAATGATTAAACTCTGTGTCTTGGCAGTGCCAAAAGCGTTTAGTACCCCGGATATAGGGTGAACCAGCATACTACAAACAGTTTGGTGTTTAATGTGCGAACTTTAAAAGGCTTTTGAGTGTGATCTCCAGTTCTTGCACACAGATTTGAAATCACTCCAATTTTTATACCCCCCGCAAAACGAAGTTTTAGGGGGGTATACTGTTTTCAGCCTGTCCGTCATTCCGTGATTCCGTCATTCCGTGATTCCGTCATTCCGTCAACATTTGGACATCTTTGCTGAATAACTTGAGCAGCTTTTGCCTGATTTGTTTCAAATTTTCACCACACTTGCACCATCAGACAATACATGTGTGGTATGAATTTAGGGGCCAAAGGGTCAGTATTGCAAGAGTTATGGGACTTTTTAAGTCTTCCTATAACATGTTTGCCATAGTACTGAAAGTACATACTTTGTGAAATCAACTCCTCTTACAGCTTTCAATGTTTCCTTTTAATATTTTGCTGATATGTTTCAGATATATTGCAGATGTGCATGAACAATTGTCATGCTGAAAAAATAATTTTTGACAAATTTATAGCATTTTTAACTTAGCAAATTTTCTATAATTGCTTATATTCAATAATGGTTGGTAGTGCATACTTAGTGAAATCAACTCCTCCTAGGGCTTTCAGTGTTTCTTTTCAGTACTTTGCAGACATGCTACAGACATATTGAAGATGTGCATGAAGAATTATAATGCTGAAAAAATAATTTTTGACAAATTTACAGCATTTTTTAACTTTGCCATTTTTCGACTATTGCTTACATACATACTTTGTGAAATCAACTCCTCCTAGGGCTTTCAGTATTTCTTTTCAGTACTTTGCAGACATGTTACAGACATATTGAAGATGTGCATGAAGAATTATAATGCTGAAAAAATAATTTTTGACAAATTTACAGCATTTTTTAACTTTGGCATTTTTCGACTATTGCTTACATACATACTTTGTGAAATCAATTCCTCCTAGGGCTTTCAGTATTTCTTTTCAGTACTTTGCAGACATGTTACAGACATATTGAAGATGTGCATAAAGAATTATAATGCTGAAAAAATAGTTTTTGACAAATTTACAGCAATTTTTAACTTAGCCATTTTTCGACTATTGCTTACATACAATAATGGTTGGAAGTGCATACTTTGTGAAATCAACTCCTCCTAGGGCTTTCATTGTTTCTTTTTAATTCTTTGCAGATTTGTTCCAGATATATTGAAGATGTGCATGAAGAATTTTTATGCTGAAAATTTTAGTTTTGACAAATTTACAGCTTTTTAAACTTGGCCAATTTTGACCATTTCTGCTTATATTCAATTATGGTTGATAGTACATACTTTGTGAAATCCAACTCCTCCTGGGGCTTTCAGTAATTCTTTTCAATACTTTGCAGACATGTTACAGACATATTGAAGATGTGCATAAAGAATTTTATTGGTGAAAAAATAATTTTTGACAAATTTACAGCATTTTTCAACTTAGACATTTTTCAACCATCGCTAATATACAATACGGCTGGTAGAGCTTACTTTATGAAATCAAGTCCTCCTAGTGCTTTCATTGTTTCATTTGAATTCTTTGCACACTTGTTCCAGATATATTTCAGATGTGCATGAATAATTCTTATGCTGAATAATTTATTTTTGACAAATTTACAGCTTTTTTTTTAGCATAGCCAATTTTTGACCATTTCTCATGATAAATAATGATCAACAATAATTTTACTCCCTGAGCTTTCAGTATATTATTTAATACCTTACAGACATGAGTCAGACATTCGGAGGATTTTCATGAAGGATTATAATATTGAAAAGATATTTTTGACAAATGTTTTGCATGTTTGACTTAAAGGAAGTTATTGGCCTTAGATAATTTTGCGAGGGGTATACTGAAAGCCTTGCTTGCAGCCAATTTCTAGTTACACCTATATACATTCTTCCTCTAAAAATCTCAAAACAAACAAAAAAAAAAGTACAATATATCCAACTTGGTACTGGTTCAGAGAGTGTCTATCAGGTTGTATTGAAGGATGTTTTCAACTGGTAAAGTGATTTGTTGATTGATATTTTTACAGGGTTTCGAAGACTGTATAGTACTAGATGATCTCCTAGACAAACATAAAGATGAATTAGGTAGGTCAAACATTTGTTTCTTAGGCAAAATGAGCTGCGTCATGAGATAACCTGGGTTTTGCATATGCGAAAAAAAGCACAGATCAGCTGTGCAGTAACTGCACAGCTGATCAGTGCCTTTGTTTCCGCTACTTGGATAGTACAATTCCTTTTCTTCCTCAATCAGAAATTTCAAGCCTCTATCATTCTTCTGTGACTGTACAGGTCGGTTGTGTGTTGGTGTTGGACCTTGTTGTAAACCCGAAGACTGGTTTTCTTGGGACACGGCTCATTTGTTTCTTTGGCCAAAAAGTGTAACTCACTAAACCCTGAAGCTGGTGAGAAGTGTTGCCAATGCAAGACTTTTTCTTGTCAATATGAACAATTTTAAAGCACTCCATCAAGTATTCATATGTATAATCAGTCTATTTTTGGTTGTTGAATCTAAACTAAATGTTGTATACTTCAAATTGAAAGAATTTAATAATAATTTATAAAAATACAATGTAGGAAAATATCCATTTAGCTGTATTTATACTAAAAGTAATACAGTACAGCTTTCGTGGATTTCGAAATTTTCACGCTCGTCACCGTGCTGAAAAAGCATGGACACGCTTGGTCATGGTGGCCGTCGCCGTGACTAGCGAGGCGGCCACGACGTGTCACAGGTAAGCTAGCGTGTACACTCGCGTGGCAATGGCGTGGCCACGTGAACGACTTTCTGTTTTATGGCTTTCGCGACCGACACCGTGGATTTTATGGCCTTTTGCACAGGTAGGGTTATCCACGGTGGTGTTTCGTGGCGAGCGTGGCAAAACATTTTCGATTACTGTCTTAGAAATGTAGTATGAAAGTGTTCTGCGATAAAATTGTTGAGTTAGTCATACTTCCTTTTTTATTTTTTCTTAATGCAAAAATTAATAAACTTTATTCGCATAGTTTACATACATGTGCATATTATTTTTTTTTTCAAAATCACTCTGTTATTTAAATTTTCTATGTCATTCTGATTAAACATAATTATCGTGAAAACTGGGTTTTTGCCTACGCGAAAACAAAGACACAGATCAGCTGTTCAGTAATTGCACAGCTGTTGCGCGCATTTGGTTTTGCTACACTGACAGTACAATCCCTCTTCTTAAATCAGACCTTTCAAGCTTCTAGATATTTTCTGTGACTGCACAGGCATGTTTGTGTCCGACCTGGTCGGATATATAATATTATATTATACGTAACTGCAATTTTGATCCACAATTTCGACGTTTAGCTTTTTCCATGATGTATACTAGCATCTTTATTTGACATATTCGGATATCAAATAATAATAATAATAATAATAATAATAATAATAATAATCGCGACGAAACTCATATATTGAATGTAGTACATTTATCAGATATACATACGGCTTCCGATATCCGTTAATTTAAGATTCACAACACTTACATGTACTTTCAAGTATACGATATGTTATCTTTATTTCTATGATGAATATTGTACATTGTGTATTCTTTACGCAGAAGAAACGCATACTGTTTCGCCCGCAATCTCTTTTTAATAATCCACCGAAGGACATGGTCGGAAGCATTTTGTACATGTGTTCTTGCGCAATGAATAATGAATAATGATTTATCAAAAGTCATTATCTTTTTTTTTTTTTTTTGCATTTTGCCATTTTTAAGACTTTAATGCGTTTCAACAAATTGCATGTAAAGCATTTAATTTAGTGATTATATATACGAGGTACAGTCGGAAAGTTCCCGGACTGTTCTTGTTGTGTTATTTGTTTTCAATGAAGAAAGTCAAAACTTTGCATACTAGTGGGAAAAACATTTTTCTACACAACAATATATATATATATAGGGGCTTTTTCATCAAACCACCGAAAATTTAGGGCTCAAAGTATGGACACTAACAACGTACGGAGCACTTTGGCGTTCACAACGTTACTTTGACGTTAACAACGTTCATACCTTAGCGTGTCGTCAAACTCAGGTTTCAGACGAGGAAAGATCCACCGGGGCTAAATCGGGGTTTTATGGCGCATGCCATGGTCTCTCGTATCATATGAAATCAAAAGTCGTCAATGTATCTTACAATCGATCAGCAGATGGTTTTGTTTTCGTGAAAAATCTGATTTTTTTTATATCAAACCCCGACCGTTTCTTCCCTATGCCTCCCGCTTTTGCGATTGCCATTTATATCCGCGTATCCTTAGCCTATCCCATTGGAACACAAGACTCCTCACCATTTTCTATACATTTTCCCATGGGTTTCATGAATTTCCAAGTGTTTATAGGGTCTTGTCTGCTCTTTTACCATACTTGATTACCGCGCGCTGCTCCGTACGTTCCCATGACGTCGGCTTTTTACGCTCGAAAATTCACCCATGTCTGTTTAAAACACTGTCAAAATTGCAATTGTTATGTTATCTCTCTTATTTTATTGTGTTTGAATCAAAATACTATTGACGTGACATCATGCAAAAATTCACGCCATTGTGATGCCGTTTTATAAAGGAATTGACAGCATTTCAAAATATCAAAAAATCCGACTTAGCGGTTTTTCAAAGTGCTCCGTACCCTCGTATATGCCGTATCTTAATCGACATTTTAAAACAATTCTTGCATATTCTTTTCTTAGTGTATCCGAAAAATAAAGGAAATAGATGTGATTTGTTATTTGAAAAACTTCATAGTGATTTGACGTTAAATATCCTTTGAAATGAATCAGTCCGGGAACTTTCCGACTATACCTCGTACATGCAACCAAATAATATAAATTCTAACACACCTCGCCTATATAGCCAATGGTAAAAAACGTGTTATATTGTGCAACAATTTCACTGGGCGAATAAGCGTGACGTTACTTTGCGGCATTTGTGACGTCAGCTATCCCACAAAGCAGCGTTAGACGGTGAAACGTCGTTTTAGCGCACAACAAACGTAATAAGTGTGTGTAAATACCAGCATTACAGTCAAATATTTGGCGGGATATCTGCAATGCAATGGCGGAAAGCTGAACGATATCGACGGTTTCAGCAACATTTATTCCGTTTATTGTGTGTTAGAATCGAAATAGATCAGCTCAAGTGCGTGAATTGTTGATAGTCCGGCAGAGAAACGGCATATTTTTGGTGGACCTGGATTTGCGGTGTATAGAAAATGTTTTGGCTGATAATGATAGCCAACTCCTTCAGGAACAAGAATCCACTTGATGCCACCTTGTCACCCTTGGGCAACTCCCATAATTCAAGATGGCGTCCAAGAGGGTTGCGATCTGTTAAAACCTTACAGATCTAAGCAGTTATAGTGCAAAATTATGTGTTTTCTCATCAGATTAAGTCCGTGAATGTTACATAGGTATCAAATTGTGGAGCAGTTGCACTCTCATGGGTATTGCATGATTGTAAAATAATAATGGCATTCAAGATGGCCACCACAATTAAAAAAAAAAGTTGAATTTTTAACCGAATTACATAATTTTACATTCTTTCTTACTTTATAAGTGGTGTAGAAGAAGAATACAAAACAAATGAACCCAGAGGATACCCTTGGGTAATTAAGATAATTCAATATGGCATTCAAGAAGGCTGTCATGTGTAACAATCACACAGTGCTTGGTCCTTATAGGTCAATACAGTGCATGATCAGTGTCATGTATGTATCATTTTCTGAAAAAGTTGCATCCTTATAGGCATTATGTTATAATAATAATAATAATAATAATAATAATAATAATAATAATAATAATAATAATAATAATTATAATAATAATAATAATAATAATAATAACTATATTAAAAATAATAATAATAATGGCATCCAAGATGGCATCCAAAAATTTAAAAAAAATAATAAACCGTATTTAATAATTTTACATTGTCTCTAGCTTTTTAAGTGGTGTAGAAGAAGAATGTGCAACAAATGAACCCAGCGGATTTAACTGTTACCCTTTGGCAACTTACACTATTCAACATGATGTCCAAGAAGGCTGTCGCCTGTTATATCAATACAGTACATTTCCCCTATTGTGCAAAATTTTGTGTTTTCTGGTCAGATTTAGTCCACAGATGTTGCATACCCTCTTGGGTATTACGTCATTGTAAAATTGCATCATCCAAAAGACCAGAGAAGCACGGGATCAAACCCAGGGCTGTGACAAAGAGATCGTCTGCTTGTGCCTCCAGGCAAAGCTCTGAGCCTGTTCTGGAAAAGCGGGTACGTAAAACCATTCATGCATAATTATATGCCTTATTTGTTTATTAGGATGGTTGGATTTTGAAGCATATTTCTTATGCCATGACATCCTTTGGTTGGGTATGAGTCTTAAACATGGAGACAACATCCAGGAACAGCTATGGCTGTTAAATGGACTGTAAAGAAACAAATAAAACGAACAAGATAAGTGAACGAAATTTGCCAGCAGACAATTCAAAACATCTAAAGCAACAATATCACAATCATTTCTTATATTACAGCTGCTACGTCTTATTTATTAGTGTGTGTTTGTTTCTAGACTATTGGTTACATATATGTCATCTGTCATATGGGGTCACTATTTGCCGCGTTTTGTTCTTACTCCAGCAGACTAACGTTTCTCATTTTAGGTCTTCAAGTCTTAATATGAAGTATTACGGAACAGTGTTTCTTTGCTAATATTGATAGATGATAGTGTGGTGAGACCACCAAGGAAATGGTAAAGGCTCAACCAAAGAGTGTTCAAACCGAAATAAACTGTAGCAAAATATACACTGTTGCCCTATATATCACGCCCTCAGCGCAAAGACTGAAGCTGATCATCACATTTTAATTTATAACAAAATATAACGTTTTATGTAAATTACATACAGTGTACGAGCGTTAAACGACTTCTGAAATTTCAGATATCACTGACTGCACCAGTTTATTATTTAAAAAGAAAAGGATTCAATCTTAGACCAACCTTATATATAACGTTACCACTGACTGTGTGTCTAGTGGTGAATTTGTTAACATTACAAACGACCACATACATCCAGAAAGGACTACTTAAATTAACCTGTCTTCAGTGACCCTAAAGATTCGGCAACATGGAGCAAATAAGAATTACTGTAATTTTTGCAACTTTCAACAGGGTCAATACAAAGACTAGTATAATCCAAATGGGGCCAAATTTATTAAGTGTTGATTAGAAAAAGAATCTTAACCGATAATGAATTTCTGAATTCTCAATACCGTCGCTGATCTCAAAGGACCAAAAGGAAATATAATCTGCACTATGGATGATTGTTGCACCCAGCATATGTTAGATATGATGTTTAGTATACAGGAAAGATATACAATGTCTCCTTAATAAGCGTCTCCTAAACATTTGCAGGTAGTGGTACAATCCTTCTTTTTTAAACTCCTTTACTAAGTGACATATACAAACAACATTGCGCCACCTATCTGAATGTGTTTGGGTTTTTTTAGGTAACCACACAGAACAAATTATCTGTCCGGAAGAAAATTTGGATGTGGTTGATTGATGCCTTCTTTTCCTATTCATAGGTGATAAATGCCCAGCCAATCATATATATTTCAATAGTTGTTCCATGTGAGTATGTGATGTGTATATTGTAACACATGATCTATGGGTATGAAATGAAAAGTGTCATCTTCAATCTATGTACTATCGAAAACTTAAAAAAAGTGAAATATCTTTTGAATAAAGAAAATTCAACACAAAGCTTTTGACCCCATCTGGCATATGAGATTATCAATAGAAATAGGCATTTCTGCTAAAGAAATGGTGATTGCAATACCAGAAGCAATTGAGAAATTTTAAATTATATTCAATACCACTTTATTTCACATTTATTAAACTTTTTGGCCTGCAACTCCATTGAAGCACTTGTAGATGCATGGGTGACATACTAAGTTTATGATCAGAAAACACATTTTGCGTTATATAGAAGTTTATTTTATCATTATCAATAGTTATATATGTAAAATGTTCGAAACCACAACCCTCATGGATGCGCTATTGAATTTTGATAGTAAACTATGGGCGAAAAGGTGGCATCAAATAGACTCATTATGTTGCCTGGCACTTTAACACCAGTTGTAAAATATGATAAAATAGTGTTAACTGTATCACATTTTTTTTTACCTTTGGAGGCCATCTTGGATGCCATTTATATTTATCACTTACAAAAGGCCAATGGACGAACAATTTCATCACAATATGATACATAATATATAAAACAATCGTCTTTCTGATCAAAGCATTTTACACTAAACAAATTGGGAGAATGTGATGTGTTCGACACCGAAATCAAGAAAATCTTTTTGCATGCAATTGTATTTTACCAATACACAAATCATATACAAACGGCATTCTGTCCCTGTCATTTTTACTAGTTGCTTACCGCTACGTGTATAATTTAAATAGATAACAGGGTACCAGTTTAGTTTACCTCGCCATTTTGTTCACCCTGTCATTGTTGTTACGGACATTGTCAATGATGTTAAAGTTTCCTTCAAAAGTGTTAAAATACACAAGAACTGTATTGTCCTATGAGATGAATACCCTCTTGGGTGTAATTTTGATTATGAGATTTACCTAAAGACGACATATATTGGATTATTGAGCTGCATATCATTTGTCTACACTTCTGATAAATAAACAGTGTGTAAAAAGACTAAACTTTGATCGAAAATTCCATGTTTATTTAGTTTTAGCAGCCATCTTGGATTCCATTTTTATTTCACAATGACATAAATCCCATATGTTTGCAACATTTACACAATATGCTACAAATTATACATTTCTGGACTATGTCTGATCAGAAAACACAAGATTTTGCACTACAAGCGTTTTGTGCTGTATGGTTGAAATAGATGACAGCCATCTTGTACTCCATATTTAACTAATTTAATTGCCAAAGGGTGACAAGGTGGCATCAGTTGTGTTCATTTGTTGTATATGTTTCTTCTACATCACTTATAATGTCAAAAACATGAAAAAGCATGAAATTTGGTTGAAAATTCAACTATTTTTTAAATTAGGCGGCCATCTTGGATGCCATTTTTGTTTTACACTCACAAAAGACCAATGACAGTACAACTTTTTCACAAAATGATATATTTGTAACATTTTTGGATAAATTCTGATCAGAAAAGTTAGAATTTTGCACTGTACAGGTCTTGCACTTCAATGTTTTAATTAATGACAAACGTCTTGGACGCCATCTTGAATTATGGGAGTTGCCCAAGGGTGACAAGGTGGCATCAAGTGGATTCTTGTTTCTGATGGTGTTGGCTATCATAATCAGTCAAAACATTTTCTATACACCGCAAATCCAGGTCCACCTCCAAATCTGCCAGACTATGAGTAATAATTCACTGTTTGTCGGTCAGTTGTAAGAAGATAAATCACTCGCGCTACGCGCTCGTGATTTGATCTTCTTTACAACTGACCTCCTAACAGTGAATTATTACTCAACAATTCACTGCTAGAGCTGATCTATTTCTTAAGTAACGTCATTAAACATACATGCACATGTAGCGAACACACGTTCACTATTTACCTTCCACACTGCCTGAGCATGATGAAAGGTAACTTGGGAACAGATTGTGTAAATTATGCGAATAAAACTACCTTCCTCTGTGCTACTGTGGTCATTTATTCAAAATTGGTTTGGTTAGCTTGCGATAAATTGTCATACCTGTATGAAAATTCGAAATATTTTTTCGCACATTTTACATGATTACAATTGATTACAAAGTAAAGCATAATATTTATGACATCAAATCAAGTTGCGTTTTTTATTGTTTTTCTACGTATAATATTAGCGATTTTACACCTTCAAGTTGGTGAAAACAAGCATTTATCAGGTATGGTCAGCTGATTGCCCTGCAGTGAGCTGTAGCATCAGCAGCAGTTTTATTAGTTTATAGTTAGAACCATAAATTCCCCAATTGTATAGTTATGGGAAGTAATGAATAACGCTCAAGAATTTTGTTAGCCTTGTGTACGCTATGAGACGACGCATTATAGCCGTTCATATACACTGTATTACATTTTGCGACAATTTTGCACATTTTCTATTGTAAAAAACATAAATGCGCCTTTCAACATTTCAACTACTGTTCATTAGAGGGTAAACGCCAAGTTGCGCCGAAAAATTAAAACATTGTTATTGTATTTTATATGTACAGATGTAACAACCAGATGATGCATCGCTATTATAATGCTGTTGTGGGTCGCACCTGATTTTCGTATAACTTTTGAAAACATGCAGATATTTTCAAAACTACTGAACATGCTGAATGGGCGTACATTTGAACCGCGTCATGAGAAACACAACAGTGTTGTTCCGACACAAACCGAGCTGTACAAGCACAGGAGAAGGCTAGAGGATGGAAAATTTAGATTATGAGACAAGATATTTACTATCCGTGTGGCGAAAACAAAAGGCGCTGATCAGCTTCGCAGTAGCAGTGCTGCGTCTTTGGTTTCCCATACACAGATTGTTGGTTTTCTCATGATGCGGCTCATTTATGCATACAAAACATTCTCCTACTTACAAAAAGGCAATCAACATTTCATATTTACCAGTGGAGTCTGAATGATTTAAATGGTGACCTTGGCATATGTATTTTGATAACCAAAATCTTCGTATTTCTAGAAATCGATCAAAAACTACCTAACACCTGTTCGCTCGGCTTACCATATGTTTTCTTTGTACCAGTTTCAGTTTACTTTCGGTTGTTTCCCACCTGCGCTTTCGGGTCGGGTCGGACTTGTTTCCTGATACATGTGACTGTTTTTGTTTAACTTTTTAAATACAGCTTATGTTATACATGTTATAAGCGAGCACTGTCGCAACTGCATACACACAGTTTACTACATAGTGAGTCGCAGATCAGCTTACATGACTACGTACAGTCTGACCAGTCCCTTAACAATAGTGACACCATGCATTTAACTATCCATACATTTGTAAAATTTATATTTACTGACTGTTGAAGAAGCATTTTCTCATGTTGTCAGACAACGAAGCTTCTATTAATTAACTGATCAGCGAGAGCTAATTTATGCTAAGTTCATAACCAGTACGTCCAAGCTTATGACTACGAAATAAGTACCGGTCCCACTGAATCGTAAGCAATCGTACGATTGTCTTATAATAAGTTAATTGATAAGACTGCGTATGCAAAATTTTTAAAATGTTTTCCAAAGAGGTTATACTAAAACACGCCCGCCATGTTGTCGACGATATTACAAAAACACACCCATGTAATATACAGATTTTTCCGAAATTGTAAAAAATCATTCTTCTTACACGCCGAGGCGGTTCTAACGATTACGCACAATCTTTGTTTTGGAGCAAAAATAAGAAAAAAAATAGGTACATGTATAGCCCTGCGTACCCCAGTTTTGCTATACAAAAGTGGGGTATAAGGGCGTATATATTACACGGAAATGTTTTCCTGGTGAATTTTCATTCTGGTTAAAAGGCATTTCGCATGGGTCTTAAGGATATTTTATGTTTTTGCATGCTTAAACCCGCTCTTTGTTTCAAATTGGTAGCTCCATATGAGCCTAATCATAAAGCCGGCTATCATAAAATGGTATTAGTTACATGTGAAACCTGTTCTCTGCGGGTGTTACTGGCGAGATTGAAAGTGTTCTCCTATATAGATGCGACGTGTCTCGAGATAGCCTGCTTTAAATAAAAATGTTATAAAACTATGACAGAAAATAATAATCGCATCACTAAATCATAAGAATTACCCATGATACTAGTATATGGTCGTCGTTTTCATATATATACACATGTACTTTTCAAAATAACGGAATCGTCCAATTAAAATGCATTTGTAGAAGTCATCAACTCAACGAATTCATGAACAGCTGGTCTGCTCCAAAAGTATTTCTCATAGAAAAATATTTATTACATGTTTATAGAAACGGAGCCTCTCTGATATTTTTGTAACGATAAACATACTGTATTAGTCACGACAGGCGTGTTTATGCTAAGCTTTTAAAAGGGATAATACAGTGTATTCTACAAGATTTCGGTGTCGCAATTTTAAAAAGCGCTCTCACTTACGAACCGTTACGTAGAACGAATAAAACGTGTAAGAGCTCTTCAACGATGAGATCGCATAATGCACCTCACGCCAGGTCATCTCTGAGCAGCAACTGTTATATGACCCTTAAATCATTCATTGCACGGAATATCCATATTGGCTTATGCAGTTCGATCAGAGACGTTGTTCCGCAGTGTCATTGCACAAAGTAGATATGAGCGGCTGCGCGATTTTGAAATTCTGTCCGTTAAAACTTGTATAAACAGATATCTAGCAGGTGTCTGTCATTCGCCTGATCGGCTGTTGTACTTGTGGCCGGTCCTTTTGCGCATATGATTTTCTGCGGGCGCCATGACAGCAGGGCTATTCTTGCGAGTGCCGATTGCCAATTTTAGTGCAAGTGTTTTGCAATTACTGTTTGTTTGACTTGTTTCGTACTGTCTCAGCAAACAGCTATGGTCATGTCTGGTCCTTTGCTCTATTTCATTGCACATCAACCCAACACCTCCAAAATATGCTTGAAAAAATTATAATCACCCATAGAAAACCACTGTATTGTGCCTGTACCGCTTCTGAGCGATTATTCAGTATTACATGTTTGGTCAGTAATAAGAGGCACAACCAAGTCCATCTATTTCTCTTGGGCGGGCGACCAATTATCCAACCAAGCCACCCTTTAGAAGAACATTTATTTTGTTGCGATAGACTGACTGGATTTAATGATCGTATCGAGCGCGCTCAGCTTTTCATACTGCACTGTTTTACCACGGTATTCGGTGGCACATTACTGGTACTTAGTGCATATTCATCTGTCATTTGCATCTTAAATCAGCGAAGGAAAATGGTGATTGCAGAATTTATTAGCCGTGTCATGAGAAAAGCAACAAGGTCCGACACAAGCCAAACTATACAAGCACAGAAGAAGGCTAGGGTTTGGACATTTTGGATTTAGAAAGTGAAGCGAAAACAAAGGCGCTGATAAGCTGCGCAGTTACTGCACAGCTGATACGCATCTTTGTTTTCGCATATGCAGAGTGTTGGTTTTCTTATGCGGCGGTTCATTTGTATTCAAATTATTAAATTTTCAAGAAAACATTTGTCTATACTGACCCGTAGCATAGCCAGGAGAGTTATGCGTAATCGATAACTGCCAGCCAGATAAACCGCTCTTCCAATGCAAGCTTATTCCGGAGCTAATTTCTCGGCATGAGTGTTAGAAACAACCACTACCGCTTTGTATATTAGTATCTAGTGCAACTAGACCCTTGTCGCTTTGTAGGCAAAGCGTTCTATCAGTGCGCATTTATTGGTGCTATAAAATAATTCTGCGAGAACAGCTTGATAATTAGACCCCTAGTGATAAGGAATGGCAATGTAATTAATTTACTAAACCATTTGCATAATTATTTCTATAATGACTAATTATAATAAAAATAATCCCACCAGTCTTGATCGGTTACACGCCGGAAGTAAAACGCTTATCGGTCAAAGGCAAAAATATTGCTAGTGTAGCCGAATATTGTTTCGCATAGCAACGATGATTCATCATACACATTTACATCTATACAATTTGACCGTTTTCGTCAGAAAACTAAGAAAATGGCAGGTAACACCTTACGTCTGCCAAATGGGGTAGTTTACATTGCAGTATATGGAAACAGTTCTTTTTCTACTTTTAAAAAATATTTAGAGCAGTGTGCATGTGAAGTCGTACTCGTATTCAACTATATGCATACACTCGGGTTTGTTACTGGAATTTATATTATGTTTGCTAAGTACATGTAGCTTACGAACTGTTCAAATTACCACGAAATATGACAATACGTGTACAACTGTACATTTATTTTTCTTCTCGGAGCTTTTCGAAGTACCCAGGAATGTAATAACTGTATATCGCTTCCTGAATCATTATGTGACATTTTAAAGTAGATTCATAGCAGAGTTCAACCAGCTACATGTAAGTCCCCGATATGCTGAGCCATACAAAGCTGAAAATCAAGCTCAATGATTCATTAAGATGAATGGTTCCAAATGTCTTATGTATTTGTGTTTGCAAAAAACATGTTTAAACTCAGCATGACTGGTGGTCTACTTGTCCAAAAGAAAAAATATACAAAGAAATTTATCCAAGTATTAATGTTTAAAATGCGGTTTAAAATGCAAAAACTGAACCTGTAAAGAGCTCAATCAAAAATGAATGCAAGCATGTTGATTGATGCATTCATCACCAGAGCCGCGTCATGAGAAAACCGGATATTTGCCTATGTGAAAACAAAGACGCAGATCAGTTGTGCAGTAACTGCACAGCAGATCAACGCCTTTGTTTTCGCTACAAGGATAGTACAATCTCTCCTCTTTTTAAATCCATAATTTATAGCTATAGCCGTTTTCTGTGACTGAACAGACCGGTTTATGTCGGACCTGGTTGGGAACCGAAGACCGGTTTCCTCGCGTCGCGGCTCATAATTAAAATGCATAACTGGAAAGAGGCACATGCGATTCTATGAATCTAAGAATCAATGAAATTTAATACCGCTCAGGTATGAGACAGTCCAGGAAATAAAAAGTACACTGCCTAGGAAAAGTGCTTCAAGTCAAACCATACATACATAAAAGTCTAAGGCTTACTTTGGTGCTAATAATTTGGATGTCATTGCATCCTAATTTTAGGTAAAAGTACCATAAAGTGGAAGCAACGTCCCGACATCACCATATCTATTGACTGAGACGTCAAACATCAATTTTATACATGTACTTAACAAACAATCATTATACAAATGTGATCCAGAAAGAACATATGTGACTTTTGCGTTTCATCAGAGCATTTTACAGTAATGCAGGACAGTTTGTCAAATAAAGAAACCGGAATATGAATTTCAATCAACTGTTTGCCTATCTGTTCCTAACGTTCTGATCATTTCACATTTTCCATGCAGTTTCAAGCAGGTAGGTAGTGTGGTCCGTCAAGACAACGCAACATCTTGAATTTCTGTCTCGCATTTTATTGTTAAACTGTTCATTACACATACGAATTCCATTCTTTGGCTATAACTTGCACTTTGAATCGATTCCGTGAATGCAATCACAGAGACATGCCAATGCATTTTAACAAGTAATGGGTCAGATAAATAACCATGCAAGTTTTACAGATCGTGAAACCAAACTTACTGACAATATTGGCAATGTAAGAGACCAACCAAAGACGATTTCATGCTCTTATTTTGGCTACTTCTGTTACACCTGATACTGAATTTACATGTTTGTTTGTTTTCTTTCTTTTCTTTTCTTTATTATTATTCTCTGACGTCCTACTTCTTAAAATGCGTGTAACATGGCGTATTTCGTTTCAACGGAAACGAATCAAAGAGCACATTATGGTCGCACATTATAGTCAAAATGATAAAATTTTTATGTGTGATAAAATGTGTGCAATAAAATGAAATCTGGTGTGAACATTTGTGTTAGAATATCATTAAAAATGTGTTGCGATTTCACGTTTGCTCAGTATATTATGACAGTAAAAAATAATTGTACATGTATGTATGTATGCATGCAGATCATTCAGTGCAAATTACGATTTTAGATTCACAAGCATTTCTTCCAACGAAAAATGAATTTGTAATAATACAATGTACCACCTCAACTTATCGATAGTAGCCAAAAGCATGAATGCATTTTAATAGAATTATTACAAATCATTATCTGCCACGGCGAACACCGTGATTCACGGTTTCGATTAGCAGTGCCGAGAAACATAATTAACCTCTGCGTTTGAGGCAAATAAAATTCGCGGTGTGCCACGGCTAACACGATGTACACGCCGTGAATTTTGAACACGCTTGTAGTGGAAAGTGGACAACACGCTTGGCACCGTGGCTGTCACGCCTGCCACGCAGTTGTCACGCACACCGTGCAGCGAGACATTTAGGAAAGTCACGAAAGCTGTACTGTAAGTCTATTTTGCTTTTTGACAGGATGACTTCTGAAATGAGCCCCTTCAATTAGAAAATCAGATTTTTGCCCATGCGGAAAGAGAAAAAAAAATGATCAGCTGTGCAGTTACTGCAAAGCTGATTCTAAGCACCTTTGGTTTTGCTTTAATAGGGGATAGAACAAACCCTTTTCTTTTTAAATTGGAAATTTCAAGCTTCTGGCCGTCTTCTGTGACTGTACAGGCTGGTCCTTGTAAGAAGTGTTCAGAAAGCCAGAAAAATCGTTTTCTTGTATTGTGGCTCAACTGTTTTGACAGTTATTTTGTTACAGGAGCTGCCTTGAGTGAGTTTACCACCACCAGATCGGTTGATGCCAAAGCTATGTGTGATCTGGCCTTCTACAATTATGTAGAGGTAGAAAATGGTTCTTAATTTATTGTTTCAAGATCTGCCACTGAACTTTTAATGACCAAATGAATAATGCTTCAGACTGAAGCCTTTTTGACCTAATTGGATGTCAAATTGCTGAATTATTTTATGAGACAGACCATAGATACAGAAGGCTAACCTTAGCTCTGAACTTTCAGCTGTCTTGTCAAGTTCTCCACATGGGTAGCATGACAGACATGCTGAAAACAAAAGTAATTTCCCCTACACTTTGTCTTTGGGTTTTGATCAGTGTAGTTAGTTCATTAGTAGCCATGTTAGCACGGTGGCCTGGTGGTAAAACAGTGAACTTTGAATCGAGAGGTCCTTGGTTCGATCCTCACTGGCAGCACCCTGTTGTGTCCTTGAGCAAGGCACAGTAACTCCCCAGAGTACTGGTTAATACCCACGTAACAATAAGTCTTTCCCAACAAAAATTGTTGACTGAAACATAAAACTTGAAATACATAAAATTGTTTGTTTACAGATGAGAAAGTCAGTAAATTCAAGATGGTTCTTGTTGCGGAAAAAAGTTGACAACCTTCTGTTCTGGCTCTTCCCAAAGACCTGGGTCCCACTCTACACAATGGTATGTTGTTTTTGAGCGGCCGCATGAGAAAAACAACAATTTAGGGTTCCGACCAGGTCTGACACAAATTGGCTGGGACAGTCAGAGGAGCTGGCTAGAAGCTTGAAATTTTGGAGTTAAGTAGAGGAGGAATAGTACTATCCGAGTAGCGAAAACAAAGGCGCTGATCAGCTTCGCAGTTACCATGAAGCTGATCTGCGCCTTTGTTTTTGCCTATGCAGATTGTTGGTTTTCCTATGAGGCGGCTCTTGTATTGTAACCGCTGCATGAGAAAACCAACAATTGGGGTTCCGACCAGGTCTGACACAAACTGGCCTGTACAGTCACAGAAGGCTAGAAGTTTGAAATTTCGGATTTAACAAGAAGAGGGATTTTACTATCCATGTAGAAAAAACAAAGATGCTGATCAGCTGTGCGGTTACTGCGCAGCTGATCTGTGCCTTTGATTTTGCATGTGCAGATTGTTGGTTTTCTGAAGTGGTGTCTCATTATGTTATGCGTGTTAAATATTTCATCTGAGCTTTCCTCTCAGCCCAGCACTCAGATCAGGTTAGGACTTTAAATACGGGCCTTTTTGCCTATTTACGAGCACAAATCAAAAACGTGAAATAGCCCATGTTTAAAATGGCCCATTTTTCAGCAAAAAACTAAAATATCACAATATTATGAAAAAAAACGAAACAAACAAATAAAAACAACAACAACAACAAAAAAAAAAAAAAAAAACCAGAGGACCAATGGTCCTGTAAACGCTCACCTGAAACCTGAGATACATACCAATAAACTTGTTTGACTACAATGGTAATATACATGTATATAACCCCAGGGCCAGATCAGAGCAACCCCTGGAGTCAAATTCTTTTTCAAATCCTTAAACTCCAGTCCATTTGCCAATTTACTGCAAGTTTTGCCCTTCAAATGACATTTTAATAATTTTCCCCATACAAATGCATGGGCGACCTAAGTTGACCTTGTCGTAAAATAGGTCAAGGTCATCCAAGGGTCACAATTTATATAAAATTTGTAGAGCTCCATTGCCTGATGCTTCATGCCAAGTTTCAAAATCATAGGCCTTCTGGTTCTGGAGAAGAAGATTTTTAAAAGATTTTGCTATTTATAGCCATGGCAGCCATCTTGGTCATGTGACCATGACCATTTATACACACTTTCATTCCCACTTCCTAACAATGCTCCTCATAAAGTTTGGCTTTGATTGGCCAAGCAGTTTCAGAGAAGAAGATCTTTGAATATCACTGTAATATACATGTATATTGCCCCGGGGTGGGGGCAGACAGACCCCTGGGGTCCAAATTTTTTCAGAATCATCAATCTCAAGTCCACTTGCCCATTTCCTGCAAGTTTTTCCCTACAAATGACATTTTAACACTTTTCCCCATTCAAATGCATGAGCGACCTATGTTGACCTTGCCGTAAAATAGGTCAAGGTCATCCCAGGGTCATGATATATATAAACTTTGTAGAGCTCCAGTCACTGATGCTTCACACCAAGTTTCAAAATCATTGGCCTTCTGGTTCTGGAGAAGAAGATTTTTAAAGGTTTTTTCTATTTATAGCCATGGCCGCCATCTTGGTCATGTGACCTTGACCATTTATATAAACTTTCTTTCCCCCTTCCCAAGGATGCTCCATATGAAGTTTGGATTTGATTGGCCAAGCGGTTTCAGGGGAGAAGATGTTTCATTATTATGGAAATATACATGTATATAGCCCCGGGGCAGGGGCAGACAACCCCCCAGGGGCAAAAATTTTCCATTAACATTAATCTTCTGTCCATTTGCCTATTCCCAGTAAGTTTTACCCATTAAATAACATTTTACCATTTTTTCCCATTCAAATGCATGGGCGACCTAAGTTGACCTTGCCATAAAATAGGTCAAGGTCATCCTAGGGTCATGATTTATATAAACTATGATGGGTCCAAGTCCCCGATGCTACATACCAAGTTTCGTGGAAATCGGCCCACTGGTTCTGGAGAAGAAGATTTTTAAAGGTTTTTGCTATTTATAGCCATGGCGGCCATCTTGGTCATGTGACCTGGACCATTTATATAAACTTTCGTTCCCCCTTCCTAAGGATGCTCCACATGTAGTTTGGCTTTGATTGGCCAAGCGGTTTCAGAGGAGAAGATCTTTGAAATTGTGAACGACGGACGACGGACGGACGACGGAGCATGGGTATACTATAAGCTCACCTGTGAGCCTTCGGCTCAGGTGAGCTAAAAAAAAAAAAAAAAAAAAAAAACAACCTCAATTCTGAGCTACTGTAAAATTATGTATGCTTTTCAAATCTGAGCATAAGAAGTATACACCTCTTCTTTTTTCAAAATGGTGGTTCACGGTTTCTGGCTAAAATGGTACTGTAGGAAAATTCCTGATATCTTAGTCTCATACAGCTAGTGAAAGAACCAATCAGCCCAGGCTCATTGGCTGAATCAATAATGGAAATTAAATAAAGGTGTGATCACTTTAAATATTATGGTTAAGTTTACACAGTTTTTGTGATAGGGTTCACTGAACGCATTTCTAATAATTCCTTAATAAAAATATTTTGTAGGTATCGTTCAGCAGGACAAGATATCATGAATGTATCAAAAGAAGACAGTGGCAAGACATGGTAGGTACTGGCCCCCCAGGTTATAAAACTTTTTTCAAGCTCAGCTCAGCTGAGCATGAAATTTCAACTACTCATAAATGTTGAAATTGGTGGAAGGTTCAGTACTCAACAACTAGTAATTTATCCTGCTCATAAATGTTAAAATGCCAACAATTGTTGGCATTTTAACATTTATGAGCAGGATAAATTTTAGTCTCAGCTGAGCTGAGCATGAAAAAAGTTTTATAACCAGGGGACAAGGTTACATTACAAAATCATGTCCATGAAATATACAGTGATTTATAAAGATGTAAGAAAAAAATTCATTTGAAAAATTGGGATATTTTCTTAATTTGGCTCAAATTATTGATAATGGGTACACAGTTACATCTTCTTCTTATCCGAAATTTCAGCGTTAGACTTCTTCTCATCCGAAATTTCAGCGTTAGACCTTCTTTGCCAGTACAGGCCGGTTTGTGTCAGTACAGGCCGGTTTGTGTCAATACAGGCTGGTTTGTGTCAGTACAGGCCGGTTTGTGTCAGTACAGGCTGGTTTGTGTCAGATGTGGCAAAATTAAGAAGCCTTGATGATTATCTTGTTGCTCATATCATAGGTACTGATAATCCATCTAAACTGTCACTAATCCACAGGTACTCACAAGATGTCTGTATGCCGGTGGTGTGTTAGCTGCAGTGGGTGGGGTAACTCTGGGCCGACAGCTGGTTCTACACAACTCAGTGGTGCAAGACAAACTACAACAACTCACAGATAGGCTCACAGACAAGCTAAGCTCAGTGTGGAAATAGATTAAGAGTAGAATTTCTTGCCACTCGTTTATTAAAGTGCCAAAATTCATTACATTCCTGTATGTTAGATAATTGATGTTAAGGAGACGCAGTTGAAATGTGCTATCTCATGGGACTCAAAACATGCCTTTTGCATATGCATATAACATAAGTGCAGATTAACTGTTTGGCTGATCATTGTTTTTGTACAAGTTAACTACTTTGTCTTTGAAAATGAACTCAATCTGAATTTTATGTTACATGTATTTATTATTTGTCTCAGAACTCGATGGTTTTGTATACTATTAAAGACTGGCCAAACTTTGCTGTGAAAATTGCTGTTCAAAGCTGACAAGTAGGTACATATAGGGAATAATTGAAATGGTCTACGAGATCTAGTCATTATCTCTCCACGCAATTGTTTTTATGAGTGAACTGTCTCAGTATTCTGTTTCTTTCATAAATTTTCTGACTCATTAAGATTTTGCTATTACCTTTGTAAATCACCAGGAAAACATGTCTGTGAAATGTATAACCCCTTATACCCCACTTTTATATAGTGAAAATGTGGTTACAAGGGAAAAGTTTTTTTGTTAATTTTTGCTCCAAAACATAAATTGTGGGTATTCGTTTCTAACATGTACCCACAATCTGTGTTTTGAACAAAAATAAGAAAAATTATATATATTACCTTGGTATGTTTTCATGATGTTAAAAGTTTGTTGTTGGACATTGAAGCACGAGCTGGTTTTTGTCCATCTATTATTGCTTTATAAACAATATTTCTTTGATATTAAACCCATTTTAGGTTGCATTTACTTAATACATTTTTGTGCATTTATTGTTAACACTAGTTTGTTTTTGTGCATGTTTATTTGCAGGGTTTTTGCCAATTTTACATTATTGTATTTGTATCAGGACTAAAATCATTTAATATTTGTGACCTTTGTGATGTATTGCTCATTTTGACCTCTGTCGCGTCAAAGTCAGGCGATGAAGTAGCATATGAAAGGGTATTCAGATTGTAACAACATAGCAGTAACTTTAGTTTAACGGAAAACTTGCAACATTTCGTCCTGATTTTCCTATCACATGCTACTTCAAGGTCTCGCCTGACCTTTAACCCGCCAGAGGTCAAAATCAAGCTTTACATGGATTTATATGCAACAATAGCTAGGGAATGCATAGTTGGCACAGTTTGTAGGGCATTCAGCTTAGCATTTGGCAGTTTACGTAATGTTAATGCAAGATGATTTATTGGCCATGATTACGTAATGTTAATGCAAGATGAGTTATTGGCCATGAAAACCCTTTTGAAGCAGCTGTTGGTTAAAGCCAGTGTACGTAATTGAAGGCGTTCAAAGGAGCGTGCGTATCTAAGGGTCGAAACGTCATTTTTACGCCGCATTCGTAACGTCACTTTTCGCTCGAAACGTCATTTCTAGCGTCAGTTTACGTTCGGAATACGAGACTATTTACATAAAATTATGCAGAGGACTTCAGAAATGTAAAAAAATTGATGTTATTTATTATTTTTGCTCAAAATATAGATTGTGGACATGTTATCCCGAGGAAAACATCATTTGCGCGACAGTTAGCAATATTGAATACTAAATAGCGTCGGAGATTTTGGCGCAAAATCGACTTCGCGCATGAAACGTATTGAATTCAGCAACGACTACCTCTCTTCGCACGCTTATAGCAGGAAAACGAACCCGGTAACTAGGGACTTTCTCGTTATCTACCTGTAGTTCAGGAATTTCTCTAATACATATCAGTTTTTTAAAAAATCCTACCGTGGAGTTTTTGAAATATATCAAGAAAATTAACAAAAAGGGGGTCTAAAAATCGCATTTTACGTTGACGTCAATGTATTTTGGCTCTCAAATTTGACGATTTTGAAGGCCGATATCTCGAAAACAAGCTCGGAACGGTATCGATTTCTTTTCATTTTCGTACGCAGGACATCAAAATACACCCACATGCCAAAAATAAAAATTTTCTACCGTGAGGTCAATTACGTACATCTGGCTTTAATCAAAATGCTTTTTGTCTAGGGTCAACTGCTAACGTCATGTCGGAACTGTTGCTTATCCTAGACACACAGGAATGCAAGCCTCCCAGAGAAATGTTTCCAGTACATAGTGCATGTCCCACCACTATTAAACTTAACAAATGCTCTTCTTGAATCAATGAATGAATGATCATAGAGCTATTTTCATGTCCAAATATCCATGAAAGATAATCTAAAAGGTGCGAGGATCGAAGCAGGCCTGGTGTTAGAATTTAGTAATAAATCTGACAGGCTACCCATCATTATCATTAACTTAAAAGATTTTAGAACATAGATAGTCCTTTTGAGGTAAACTGTCACAGGAAGTGTAGTTAGGATGGCTTTTTAGCTCACATGAGCCTTTAGGCTCACAAGGTGAGCTTATAGAATGGCCATGATCCGGCGTCCGTCCGTCGTCGTCGTCCACCATTTTCAAAGATCTTCTTCTCTGAAACTGCTCGGCCAATCAAAGCCAAATTTTACATGAAGCATCTATAGGAAGGGGGAACCAGTGTGTATATAAATAATCCAGGTCATATGACCAAGATGGCCGCCACTCCCATATATGGTAAAAACCTTTAAAAATCTTCTTCTCCAGAGCCCAAAGGCCTAGGATCTTGAAACTTGGCATGTAGCATTAGTGACTCAAGGTCCACAATGTATATATATAAATAATGACCTTAGGATGACCTTGACCTATTTTACCACAAGGTCAACATAGGTCGCCAATGCATTTGAATGGGGAAAACTTTCAAAATGTCATTTAAAGTAAAAGTCTTGCAGGAAATGGGCAGTAGGACTGAATATTAATGATTCTGAAAAAAAAATGGACCCCAGAGGCTCATATGCCCCCACCCCAGGGCAATATACATGTATATCTCCATAATATTCAAACATCTCCTCTGAAACTACTTGGTCAATCAAAGCCAAATTTCATGTGAAGCATCTTTTTTTGGATGGGTAACCAATTTATATATAAATAATCCAGGTCATATGACCAAAATGGCCGCCATGCCCATATTTGGTAAAAACCCTTCAAAAATCTTCCTCTCCGGAACCGGTGGACCGATTTCAACAAAACTTGGCATGAAGTATTGATGACTCAAGTACTACAATGTGCGTATAAATCATGACTCTATGATGACCTATATTACGGCAAGGTCAACATAGGTCGCCAATGCATTTGAATGGGGAAAACTTTCAAAATGTCGTTTTAAGTGAAAGTCTTGCAGGAAATGAGCAGTAGGACTGAATATTAATGATTCTGAAAAAATTGGTCCCCAGGAGCTCATATGCCTCCACCCTGGGGCAGTATACATGTATATATTTCCATAATATTCAAACATCTTCTTCTCTGAAACTGCTTGGCCAATCAAAGCCAAATTTTATGTGAATCATCTATAGGATGGGGTAACCAATGTATATAAAAATAATCTAGGTCACATGACCAAGATGGCCACCATGCCCATATATGGTAAAAGCCCTTCAAAAATCTTCTTCTCTGGAACTGGTGGACTAATTTCAACGAAACTTGGCATGAAGTATTGATGACTCAAGTACTACAATGTGTATATATATCATGACCCTGTAATGACCTTAACCTATTTTATGGCAAGGTCAACATAGGTCGCCAATGCATTTGAATGGGGAAAACTTTTAAAATGTCATTTTAAGTGAAAGTCTTTCAGGAAATGCACAGTAGAACTGACTACATGTATTAATGATTCTGAAAAAAATTGGTCCCTAGGAGCTCATATGCCCCCCACCCCGTGGCAGTATACATGGATATTTCCATAAAACACCTTCTCCTCTGAAACCACTTGGCCAATTAAAGCCAAATTTTATGTGAAGCATCTATAGGATGGGGTAACCAATGTGTGAATGTGTATATAAATAATCCAGGTCATATGACCAAGATGGCTACCATGCTCATATATGGTAAAAAAAACCTTCAAAAATCTTCTTCTCCGGAACCGGTGGACCTATTTCAAAGAAACTTGGCATGAAGCATCGATGGCTAAAGTACAACAATGTGTATATAAATCATGACCCTGTGATGACCTTGACCTATTTAAAAACAAAGTCAACATGGGTACCTATGCATTTGAATGGGGAAAACTGTTAACATGCCATTTGAAGGGAAATCGGCAAATAGACAGAATATTGATTCTGAAAACAAATGGCCCAAGGGCTTCTCTGCCCCTCCACTGGGGCCAAATACCATAGCATTCAAATATGTTTATTGGTATATGTAGCAGATCTCAGGTGAGCGTTTACAGGACCATTGGTCCTTAGATGTGAAGCAAAAAATCAAATTAAAGCCTTTGAAGTCGTCATATTCCTATTTATAGGTAGCCTGTAAAGACAATCAGTGCTTTTTCATGATCTCATTATGTTTATTCATTTGTCTAATGTTTGATATTATGTCCCAGTCAACAACTTCCCAGTCAGGTCAGGATGGAGCTACCAGTACTGTCAGAAGTTAGTGTTTTGGGACACATTTCGGTGCACTTGGGGCTTGAACCCCCACAATCTCTTGATCTGGTCATAAGGTTGTACTTTTTTTTCATGCTCAGCTTAGCTGAGCATAAAAATCAAACTGCTTATAAATGCCAATGTAGCTAAAATAAGTTGAAATTACAGGTTTAGATCACCAAAGCCTGTAAGTTATCCTGCTCATAAATGTTAAAATGCCAGCAGATGCTGGCATTTTAACATTTATGAGCAGGATAAATTTTAGTCTCGCCTGAGCTGAGCATGAAAAAAGTTTTATAACTTCGGGGCCTGGACCTAAGAGTGCTAGTCACAATGACCTAATTATTAAATAATCCTCTTTCAGGCAATCGAGTGTAAAAGGAAAAACATAATTGAGAAATATTGATTTGGGTGCTTGCTAACATTTTTGATTTCATGTATTAAATGGTTGATATTATAATGTGATATAAGATATTAAACTGATGAAATGCTGTGATCTAATAAAATTAAAAATGGTGCAATATTTACTGGTTATTTTTATTTCTTTATCTTCCTGCTTCGTAGAAATATATGGTACAGGTTTGAAGTTGACTGTTTGTAACCAGTCCACCATAAGGCTCGACAGCTCCGTTGGCTGAATACTGCACAGTAAGCGCGATGCCCTGGGTTCATGTTCCAGTCGGACCATGACCATTTTCTGCCCATGTGACCCTCATTTGGTGGTCCCATGTGGGTCCGTACTTGGGCTGCGAGCAGCAGCAATGGGAGTGTCTCGTCTGTTCCAGCATGGTTCTAAACCGATTCCCGGACAAATTTATTGTATGAAATATATTGCATCATCTGTACTTATTATTTTGACACTATGACAACAGGCGATTGTTGCACTTTGCACCTTTTCCAAAATGAGTAGGAAGTTTTTTTTATTTTTGGTATTTTTTAAGAAAAAGACTGTTATCTTGTCTCAATGTGGCCTTAGATTTTGGTGGGGCATAAAACAGTTGATAATAGTTACAACAAAACATCATGTCCAAGTTTCTTCACTATTTTTCTCGCCATGATCACCATATGGAATAGATTATATCATCTTTAGTTTTACACTCCTGACAACTTGACTGCTTTTCTTCCTCTCCTCAGATGAGCAACAGATACATAAGAAAACACTGATGCCTGTCTTCATATGACCATTACTGTTGAGGTGACATAACACAATACCCCAACAAAACAGCATGTGTTCACCCATTCATTTGTTCATTTTCTAGCTATGATTACATGGTAACCATATCAAATAGACTGCATCATCTGAAGTTTAGTCTTACACTCCTGACAACTGGCAATTATTGCACTTTGGACCTTCTTTCTTTCTTCTGGAAATATCAGCAAGACACATTATTTTAAGTGCGAGATACTGATAAAAAATCTAACCCATAAAAAAACTCAAAATTAATGTATGACTTATTTTATTTAACTAAGAAAATCAACAGTGGTGGAAAACAGGGGCGTATCCAGGCGGACGCCTGGAAGCCCGGGCTTCAACGTGATTTTTTCAAGTATGGTATTTCCCCCGGTCTTTCTGAGAAAAAATTATGAAAAACAAGTAATTTTAACTGAAAAAAGGTGTTGGGCTTCAACATTACACATTTCCTGGCTACGTCCCTGGAAAATGACCTTTCTTAAGCTAGGCATTTAGTAATTTGTTATATTATAAAAATAACAGATTTGGTTTAAGTGCTTAGCAAATAGGAAATTGCTCCATGCCTATCTTTTAAAATAAGTTATTTTCCATTTGTATTTCAGAGATAGGTATTTGTCATGATTGTGTCAGCCCCTGGTCTTTGCTTACTTTTTACTTTAATGACAGTAGATTGTCATAAGAATTATTATACATGTATGAGCCGCCTCATCAGAATACCAACAATCTGCATATGCGAAAACAAAGGCGCAGACCAGCTTCGCGGTAACCGCGAAGCTGATCAGCGCCTTTGTTTTCGCTCCACAGAAAGTACAATCCCTCTTGTTCTTAAATCCAAAATTTCAAGCTTCTAGCCATCTTCTGTGCTTGTACAGCTCGGTTTTGTCAGACTGGTCGGAAATCCAGTTTGTTGCTTTTCTCATGTGAAGGCTCATTTGACTTAATATTTCAAGCTTACCATCAGATGAACATTTCTGAAGCAAGAGAGGTAACTGTGTCTTATGATATTTCATCAGAAACTTGCTGCAGGATCGTATAGTTCCTGGAATTAATTGTAATGCGTCATGAGACAACCAACCTTTTGCCTATGCGTAAACAAAGACGCAGATCAGCTGTGCAGTAACTGCACAGCTGATCAGCGCCTTTGTTTCTGCTACACAGCTGATCAGCACCTTTGTTTTCATAATACAATTCCTCTACTTAAATCCAAAATTTTGAGCATCTAGCCTTCTGTGACTGTACAGATCGGTTTGTGTCAGACCTGTTCTGACACCCGAAGACCGATTTTCTCACGTCACGGCTCAAATATTATAATAAGCTGTTAATGAGTACAGATTCTTTCTCAAGATAGCTTGAGATACCTTACATTGATTTATTTTAAATAGTATATGCAATATCTATGAAATAATTTGAATAATTCAGTCAAATAAAAAAATCGCACAATTTTAGACTTTGGAAGCCTTACAGAATTCTTTTAAAGAAGACTTGGTTCTCTACAAGTCCAAATGTTGTCAGAGGAGTGATATTAATACTATGTTGTTTTATACTTCATTGTGGCCAATTAACATGCAATTCAATATGAGCTGCTGCATGGGAAAACCAACAATGTACATAGGCGAAAACGAAGACGCAGATCAGCTTCGCAGTAACGGCGAATCTGATCAGCGCCTGTGTTTTTGCTACACGGATAGTACAATTCCTCTACTTTCTAAACCCAAAATTTCCAGCCTCTAATCATCTTCTGTGACTGTATACACCCGGTTTATGTCAGACCTGGTTGAAACCCAAATTGTTTGTTTTATCACTCACAGGCTCATATAGCATTAGCACACATTCTCACCCACCAGACAAGCATATCCCTTTGTGTGCCTGTCTGGGATATTTCTGTCTCAGTACTAGTACAATTTTAGCTGTCTCAAAATGTCAATCATTTCTGTTTTTAGCTAATAGAAATGTACACCTCATGCTTACTTCCATATAAGGAAGTGATGAGCTAGGTGTCAACTGTCAGAGACAAAAATAGCCTATCAGGTGTTAATTTCAGATAGATATCAAGAGTAATTGTAGTCTGCTGCTCTCATAAAAATTTAAAAAAAAAATTTTGCAGGGAACTTTGTGAATAAAACAAAATGATGATTTAATATTTTTGTAAGGTGAGTGCAAATACAAAATTATTTTTGTTTGTTTCACTGGCTAATTCGCATATTGTTTTATGTCCAAACAAAATGGCTGCCTGAACAGAACTTGAAGCCTATTCAGAGTCAAAATGTTTTAAAAGGTGGGTGAGAAAAATAATCAATGATGGTGTTGAAGCCTCAACAAGGAAATCTCAGGCTCGTTTTCAGATTATTCGAGCCTCATCCTCGGCAGAGCCTCGGATGAGACTTGAATAATCTGAAAACTTGCCTGAGATTTCCTTGTCTCGGCCTCAACCCCATCATAGATTCTTTTAGTATCCTGTGCTATAATTTGACATTAAGAAAATGTTACCTCCTAAGTGAAGAGTTCTAAAGAAAGCGTCCTCCCCACCAATTTTCTTCACAAACACCATAGAAGATTGGACTAGCTTGTGTAGACCCCGCTTAGCCTGCACCATCACTATGTTGGTATCACTGTTCAGGTACTTCACTGTCAAAGAAAATTGTTTTGTTCATATGTCACTTAGGAAATAATTTATGCAGAGTTTTAAAATTGCACAAATGCAAATTCTCATATAGAAAATGGTATAACTTATTATTTATGCTAATCTAAAAAGTAAAAAGAAATGAAATCAGTGTATAAAACTCCGACATGTTATTGCAGCTTTCTGAGGTGCTCTGATTCAGAAGAGTCTGAACCTTGTAAATTTAAACATATACAAATTGAATTGCAAATGTAGATAATAACTCATCATGATAGAGTGCCATCATGTGACCCTTCAGAAATGCATGACACATGAATTTCTGAAGGGTCACATGATGGCACTTTATCAGTTTGCCTTGCATTACAAACCCTAATCACAAAACACAAAATTGACCAAAACAATCACAAACCTTGTAATGACGGCATTTTACGTGTGGCCGCTATCCCATAATCCCCATGCATCTCTTGAATCTCTTCCTGTATCGCCAGCGCTACATCTTTACTGGTTATGGACCTTCTCTGTCTCTCTTTGTTTGGGAAGATTATTTCACATACGATGTGTCTGAAATGGACAGAAAGATGGATTGTGTTATTACAAAGAGATACTGTGTAGTTATAAAAGTGGTGTGCAGCTCATGTGCGTTATTAAGATATGCTGCACACCACTTTTATAAAATGTCTTACAGTTGTTTGTTTGTTTGATCTTATTTTTTTTTTTTTTTTTTTTTTTTTTTTTTTTCTTTTTTTTATTTCACATACGATGTGTCTGAAATGGACAGAAAGATGGATTGTGTTATTACAAAGAGATACTGTGTAGTTATAAAAGTGGTGTGCAGCTCATGTGCGTTATTAAGATATGCTGCACACCACTTTTATAAAATGTCTTACAGTTGTTTGTTTGTTTGATCTTATTTTTTTTTTTTTTTTTTTTTTTTTTTTTTTTTTTTCTTTTTTTTTTCTTCTTTACTAATGTAGTATATACACAATGAATCATTTCTGGTCTAGAACTAATTGGATCCAAGCTAAATTTCAAATTCCCCTGAGGCTGACCTATTCTTTTGATTGTCCATAAAACTATGGAACGCCCGTCCGTCATGCGTAATTGTAAAATGCTAAATGCTAATTGTTAAAAATATGGTAATACTGCACTAGAGGGTGGTTGGGAAGTTATAATTACTAACATAATTATGGAACGCCGGTCCGCCATGCTAATTGTAAAATGCTAAATGCTAATTGTTAATTGTTAATTATATGCACTAGAGTGTGGTTGGGAAGTTATAATTAGTAACATAATAGATAAATAGTACTTGCTAAATGATAATTGGTAAATTAAAATTTGAAAAAAAAAGTAAATGCGAAAACTTAATTGCAGATTGCTAATTGACCCGTCATGCAAAGTGTATAATGTTAAATGTCAATTGTTAATTGCATTTTTCGCCGGTCCGTCATGCTAATTGTAAAATGTTTAATGTTAATTGTTTATTGCATTTTTCACCGTCATGCAAAGTGTATAATGTTAAATGTCAATTGTTAATTGCATTTTTTGCCGGTCCGTCATGCTAATTGTAAATTGTTAAATTTTGATTGTTTATTGCATTTTTCACCAGTCCATCATGCCAATTGTAAAATGTTAAAAGTAAAGTGTTAAATGTTAATTGTTATTAGCAAAATGCATTTACCAATTACAAAGAATGACAATCTGAATTGAAATTATCATTTATATTGTTATAGTCCGGCAGAAAACAAATTTGACCTGGAATTGAGTTCTAAAGTTTTTTTCTTTACATAATCACGTTAAATAAACATCGCCTTTGAAGAATCTGAATGATGCCACCTTGGCATCATTGAGCATTTTTGTATTTTTAAGATGGCGTTTAAGATGGCGGCCAGAATATAAAATAATCTATAATACAGGTCTCTGATTGTTTTTATCTGGCAAAACTGTGGTTATTTCAGTGCCAAATGATGAATAGGTATCAGTTTTTTGTAAGAATGTATTTTCTATCACTGTTTTTTTTAAGATAGGATACAAGATGGCTGTCAGCTTTCTTATAAAACACTGTATAGATGAAATAAGTCAAGGTTTTTCATGTTTTCATTTTACTTTCAAGTTTTGATTCAAACAATTAGCACCTTAACTTTCAGAACCATTGCTCCAGCTAGTTTGCCTTATCAAGATGCAGTGATTATCATATTCAAGATGGCATTCAAGAAGGCAGCCATGATTTCTTGCGCGAAAGGAATTTGACCTAGAATTGAATTTTAACATTTTCCCGTATTGAATACATTTAGCACTTAAAAGTCATTACTCTAGACATTTTGCCTTATCAAGATAAAAGATAATAGAGCAAGTTTGTATTTCAATATAATAATTGTGTATTTCATGGTTGGAAAGATAGTTAGTGTTGATAAAAATCTCAAACTAGGTACAAAAACAATGAAATGGTTTTAAAGCAAATAGCACGCAAGCTTTAATGAGGATGTAGATGATGTAGAAACTCAAGCAGCAGTATAAATGATCTTACAGTTGGTAAAAATGAAGCAATAGCTACCATTTTAATTAACACTAGAGTAATTTGACAATAGGCTAGGTTATATGACATAGGCTTAAACACATTAGCACATGAGTTTGCACTAGTGACAACCTCGATATTTGTAGATACATATACAGGAGATATTCAAAGCAAAACAAAGAAAATGTCACGAACAAAAGTATATGTGGGTCACATAAAAAGAAACTCATTTGTTCTACAACAGATGACTCGATCTTTCATTTTATATACTGGTCTACTGTACAATTTGGACAATTTCCAAACTAACCCCAAAGTGAATGATGTTTGCCTGGTATTTGGTAGATAAAAATTGCAGCACAAAAATGTCACACGACATGCACTTATTGTCCCGACAAAGTCTTGTACAGACAGGGATAGAAAACCAACAGTAGCTGATTAAACTTATTAGTAAATTAGTGCAGCAGACAATCAGAATTCTAAGTTGATAGTTTAGTTTAAAAGGGAGGAGATGGCATGTACTTTCAGAAGTTTGCAAGGGTATTGTCATTGAAAGAAATGATATGAAAAGCACCCATGAAGAAGGGGGCACCCGTATGCAGCAAATGTTGGCAGCACTTGAAAATCAGAAAAGGATTTCAGCCACTATAGATGTCACAGATGCATTTGTAAGTGTTATGTTTTTCAGTACCTGACTGACAGACTAAGCATTGTTGTGGTAAAGTCATCACCAGTGAAAGAGAGGTCTGCCATGATTGATGTAGAGAAACAATAGGGAATGATAAAGCTATTGCTCCTTACCTGATTTAATTTAGTGTGCATGCCCTTTCGGGATGCGATACAATCAGCTATTGTTATGTCATTGGTAATGGCATTGTGATCAAGGTATTACAAGGTGGTTATTTACTTCCAATTCTGGGTGACACTGATGTCACATTATCGTTTATGGTTCAAGAATAAGCAATGTGATTATATGTGCTGCAGTTGCTACTGAGCAGGACTTGGTTGTACAATCTTTGTTCTTGCCAAGACAACAATGTATGCATAAATGAACAGACAGTTGTGTGTTGAAAAAAATGTTTACATGCGATTTATCTTTCATACCATTATGTTGGTCTTAACAATCATTATAATGGCTAATTTTACTTTTTTTCTTCTTCATGACTGGAAGACACCCGGTGCTTTACATTGTGTAAAATTGTATTTTGTATGATACATATTTGTTTGGTTTGCTTGTATTGTGGTTTAACAACCATTAAATAAATAATCAGTCATGTTGAGATGGAGCTTATATTTCTTTGATTTGAGCCAGTACTATTATAACAAGTACCATGGAAAGGTTACCATGTCATGCACAACTCTGTGGTGACGGGCTCAAACACCAACCTCTCATCAAAGTATGACACACTACCATAGGCAACTGTGTCATCTTACAAACCTTTCTGATTCTTGCGTAGCTTAATATTTATGGGCTAAGAGCTGACAAGAGGGGTCTTACATGTATGTCCTAAAAATTCAAAATCAATATATATAAATACATGTAACAATGTGAAAGACCAGGTTTAGCTGAGTCTTTTCTGAAAGCTTGAAGAGATTATCTCCATAAATATATGAGAATCAAAAGGTGTGTAGCTGTTGCAATCTAAACATGACGCCATGAACAATGTTGATGGCGTTTTAACATTGATGATGTTAACGTCTACCATTGTACTGAAAAGAATCTATGACTGAAATTCTCAAACTTTTATGTGTTCCTTGAAGCTCAACGCTTATACCACTGAAATAGGCACAGATTCACACACAGTTTGATAAAATATGTACAACAAAGAGCGTACCTTTTTTAAAAATGAGGGTATCCTTATGGCACAACGGTTGCCATAGCAATATGCGCGATACTAGTATCTTTGTTTCATAAGATATTATATGTGTCTTGGATTGTTTTACAATATTAAAAAAGTTTGGCATAAATATCAAAGCATACCAAATATTTCAAATTTACTTGGTTTTTAAATTTTAATAGCATACAATGTACTTTACTGCTAGACCCCTTTTGTCCGATCCTCGCTCATATATGAGCTACTACTTGGCAAAATTTACGAAAACATCCAAGCTCTTAGATTTGAATGCGTTATGGCCAGAATTAGACTGGACTGACATGATACACAAATGGATGACAAGTATATTATTATGCAGGTTGCCAAAGAAATGAAGTATTGCACAGGGAATACAAGCGTTAAAATACATGAAATACAGTTTTGATGTTTTTGCTACCATCTTGGATGCCATCCTGCATATTGTAATTATTAAATCGGTGGAAAAGACATGCCTTCATTTCTTAAAATGCTATGCCTTACACAAAATGTTTCCATTAGCACAACATCTCAAATGTCAACAGGTAAAATTGCTTTTTTGTGCTTCTTATCATGGCCGCCATCATGGATGTCATCTTAGTTTCTTAAAGCTACAAATGTTATGACTTGTTATGAAATGTTATGTTTCATTAACTTCTTTATCCATGTCCTACTCAAGAGCAAACCAATAAATCAAATCATAGATTTGTCTCATATATGTTAAATAGTGATTTTTGCTATTTCTGACTCCCATTTTGGATACTATCTTGAATATATCTAAAATGCTCAATGATGCCAAAGTGGCATCACTTAGATTATTCAAGGGTTAGGTCTGCTTAACAAGAAGAACACTTTAGAACTTAATTCCAGGTCCTCTCAGTCCTCTAAGATGCAAAATATTGATTTTTGCTATTTTTTGCTTCCATCTTGGATACCATCTTGAATATATCAAAATGCTCAATGATGCCAAAGTGGCATCACTTGGATTCTTCAAGGGCAAGGTCTGCTAAACAAGATTCAGTAAAGAAAAAAACTTTAGAACTCAATTCCAGGTCCTCTCTGAATTCAGCTTTTTTCTACTGGACTATTACGTGCCAGGTGTAACTAGAAGATTAAGGAAACCAACAAGTTGGTTAGCCAGCAACAAGTTTTGTTTAAAATTTAACAAATCTATTTAGAAGTGATTTGACCAGTAATTACATGTGAAACAATCAAAAGCATATATACAATCAAACAAAAATGAATGTACAATACCTTTCAAGATGTTAATTCCCTTAAAGAATGTCTGAATGTCCCTCAGAATTTTTTAACACAAGTCTGTATCAGTTTCTGATCCCAAGAATTAAAGTTTGTTTCAAAATAGCACTATGTCCCAATCCAGAATCGAATATCACAAAGTAATCCAAGAATAAGTTTAAATTCCAGTAAGATAGATTTTGACTTCTTAATAGTAACAGTACCCAAAGATTGTCCTTATGAAAATTTGTAGCCCTTATATAGCACTGAGGAACATTCAGGATTCTTCCAGCAAATTCTATGATATCATATACTAAAAATAACAAGTTGTTTACCAAAATTTAATGTTCTGGAATATTCTAGAGAGGCTATTATCCTTCCATAAAATTCCACAATATTCTTTTGACATAAAAAAAAGATTTTTCTAGAAGATTCTACATCTTTGGTTCTTTCAGATTTTTCCGGACTTTTCCGTCAAATAACAATTTGAAATTTCTAGAAAATTCTGAAGTAAACAACCTGTTTATGTCCAATATCTGGGACACTAAAAGTAAATAATTGCTAAGGACAACAAGTAAACATCATATGTATAACATCATACTTTCCTGGGCATACTCCCTTGGGAAGTTTACCAGTACTGAATGCACATCTTTCAACAACTAACTGTCATACATAACACTTCCCCTCTTCAAAGTAAAGAAAGTTTTATAAAATAAAGCTTTCTTTTGCAATACTGGATAATTGTATACAATATGTTTAGCAAAATTTGTGCAAAACTAATCAAATACAACAGCACAAAGCTGGACATCAGCATTGTAGAGGCACTTAAGCTCTGCTTAGGGTGTCTGGAATGATATTATCTCTTCCTTGGATATGTCTGATGTCAAGATTGTGCTCTTGCAACATGAGACTCCATCTGAGTAAACGCTGGTTCTTGTTTTTCATTTTATGTATGAAAGTCAGTGGATTCTGGTCACTGAAGACAACAATTGGTGCATGTGAAGAAGCTAAGTAAACTTCAAAGTGCTGAAGCGCAAGGATTAGAGATAGGCATTCTTTCTCTATGGTAGAGTAATTTCTCTGATGCTTGTTAAACTTTTTGGAAAAATAACAAACAGGATGGTCAACACCATTGTCATCTTCTTGCAACAATACACTGCCTGCACCAACATCACTGGCATCTACAGCCAACTTGAACTCTTTGTCAAAACTTGGTGCTAAGAGAACCGGAGCACTTCTAAGTATGGCCTTGAGCTTATCAAATGACTTCTGGCAGTCATCTGTCCAAACATACTTGGCCTTCTTACCAAGCAAGTTTGTCAGAGGCTCAGCTATAGCCGAGAAGTTGTTGCAGAATTTCCTGTAATATCCAGCCATACCCAGAAAGCGCATCAGTTGTCTTTTGCTAGTAGGTACAGGAAAATCTGAGATAGCCTCAACTTTAGCTTCTACAGGTTTTACCTGACCTTGACCTACAATGTGTCCAAGAAATGTCAAGTTTGCATGGCAAAATTCACTTTTTGCCAAGTTCACAGTTAGTTTAGCATCACTTAGCCGGTCAAAGAATGTTCTGATTGTCTGCAAGTGTTGTTGCCACTCCTCACTGAAGATAATAGCGTCCTCGATATAGGCTTTACAGCCATCCAGATTGGAAATCAAACTGTTGACCAGCCGCTGAAAAGTCGCAGGCGAGTTCTTCATTCCAAATGGCATGACTTTATACTGGTACAGTCCATCTGGTGTAACAAATGCCGAGATCTCCTTTGCTCTGTCCGTAAGGGGTATCTGCCAAAATCCCTTTAGCAGATCGAACTTTGTAACATACTTGGCATGTCCAATATTATCAAAGCAGTCATCGATTCGTGGGATGGGAAAAGTGTCTGTTTTAGTGACAGAATTGACTTTTCGATAGTCTGTGCACATTCTAAATGTCCTGTCTGGCTTTGGTACAAGAATACAAGGAGAACTCCATTCACTTTGGCTGGGTTCAATGAAATCATTGTCCAGCAAATATTGAACTTCTTCCCTGAGATATTGCTGTTTTACAGGGTTCATTCTGTAAGGATGTTGCTTTACAGGTTTTGAACCTTCAATAATGTCAACATCATGATAGATTTTGTCAGTTCTGGATGGAATGTCCGGAAATAAGTGCTCATATTCGAGAACTAACTGTTTCAGTTCAAGTCTTTTGTCTGAATCAAGGTGAGACAGTTTCTGATCAAGATTCTGTAGTATGTCAGAATTCTGGAGTTTCGATGACGAGGGATCAGATTTCTCCAAGTTGAAGTCCTCAGAGTCCATTTGATTTTGTTCATGAGGGACAGAATTAACTATATTTACTGATGAAATAACAGAACTATCCCTATCAATATACTTCTTGAGCATATTAATGTGACATAGCTGTTTTTGCTTGCGCCTCCCAGGAGTGTTAACAATGTAATTCACGTCACTTAACTTTTTAACAACAGTATACGGGCCATAATATCTAGCTTGTAAAGGTCTGCCAGGAATGGGCAAGAGAGCAAGTACCTTGTCTCCAGGTTCAAAATTTCTGTCTTTAGCATTTTCATCATAACGAATCTTCATTTTGCTTTGAGCAGATTTGAGATTGGACCGAGCTGCATCACAGGCCTTTGATAGTCTGTTTTTGAAATCAGACACATACTGAAGTAAGTTCAAAGAACTGTCATCATCTGAGAGAAATTTCTCTTTTAGAAGTTTTAACGGTCCACGTACAGTGTGCCCAAAAACAAGCTCAAATGGGCTGAACCCCAGAGACTCTTGTACAGATTCTCTTACAGCAAATAGAAGCAAGTGTATGCCTTCATCCCAATCTTTTTCAGTGTCAAAGCAGTAAGATCTGATCATGTTTTTCAAAGTTTGATGGAATCTTTCTAAGGCACCTTGGCTTTCAGGGTGGTAAGCCGATGACTTGTATTGCTTAATTCCAAGTTCGTACATAACTTGCTGAAAAATTCCTGACATAAAATTTGAGCCCTGGTCTGACTGGATAGATTTTGGGAGGCCTACAAATGTGAAGAACTTCACAAGTGCATTAACTATTGTTTTAGCCTTGATATTTCTGAGTGGGATAGCTTCAGGAAAGCGAGTTGAAGCACACATTATGGTCAGAAGATATTCACAACCTTTCTTTGTTTTGGGTAAGGGACCTACACAATCAATAATCACTCTGCTGAAAGGTTCATCAAAGGCAGGAATGGGCTGTAACTGAGCTTTAGGAATAGTCTGATTGGGTTTTCCTACCATCTGACAAGTGTGGCAGGATTTGCAATGCTGTGAAACATCAGATTTTAATCCTGGCCAGTAGAAATGATTTAGAATCTTGTGATAGGTCTTATTTACACCTAAATGGCCTGACATGGGTGTTTCATGAGCCAAGTTTAAGATTTCAGGGCGATAAACCCTAGGAACCACAATTTGGTGGTTAACAGTCCACTCATCTTCTGCGGAGACATCTGGAGGACGCCATTTTCTCATTAATATGCCATTTTTGACATAATAGCAAACAGGGACCTGGGATATTTCTTTTTCATCTAAAGCCCTTTCAAATAAAGGCGAGATCTCAGAATCACTGTGTTGTTCTTTACAAAGCTGTGACCTTGACATCTGGTCATGACCTTGATCGTTTGATGTTGAGGGTGAAAGGTCATTTTCTGACCCCGACCTTGGATTGCTAGGGTCAGTCTGAATATCAGACTGACTAGGGGAAAGAGATGTTGAAATCTCTTTATTAAAGGACTGACCTATCAAAGTGTCAGTTAAATCTATGTCCTGCATCCCATGATTCAATTTAGCTTTCTTTGCCATTGCCCTAGTGACAGCACAAGAAGGGTAAAGGTCAGGAATTTCCTGCTCAATGGGATCAGGCGGTTGATCAACACATGGTGTGCTGGTCAAAAGTGGGTTTACCACAACCTTATCTCCTGCCAAATCATTGCCTAACAGCAAATGAATACCTTTAAAAGGTAAGGAAGGTCTAATACCTACAGCCACGGCACCTTTAACTAAGTCTGAGGACAAATAGATATTATGGAGCGGTACATTAACAAATCCACACTCTACGCCCTGGATAAGGACACTTGTCCCAGAAGAAGACTTCTCGGAAAATGGCAAGGTATCTGCCAAGATAAGGGATTGAGAAGCTCCGGTATCTCGTAAGATTTTAATAGGGGTAGACTGGGCAGAGTCACTGTTAAGTGACACAAAACCATCTGATAAGAATGGTTCATAAATCTCCATAATAGAATCCTCAGAGACTGACTCTTTACAAGTTCTGGTCAGTATAGGATTTTCTTCCTGGATACAAGACTGTGGTTTAGCCTTTAAGGAGGTGAGACCTGTCGGTTTAGCACTATCTAGATTTTCTCTTTCTTTCTTTCGTTTCAGTGCCAAACATTCAGAAATAATGTGGCCAGTTTTCTTACAATAATTACAAATTGGCTGGGATAAGGGATTTTGTCCTTTGTTTTCACTAGAAAATTTGGGTTTTGGACTGGAATTGTCAGTTGGATTACTGGGATTGGCTTTGGGACCGGACTGAGGGGAATATGGTTTTGACTGAGGGGTAATTTGCTTTGATTGAGGGTTATATGGTTTCCTATGATATGGCTTGTTGACAAATGAAGCCTTATGAGTCAAAGCATAGTCATCAGCTAAACGTGCTGCTGTTTCCAAGTTTTCAACTTCTCTTTCGTTCAAGAAAGCCTTAACATCAGAATTTATGCACCGTTTGAATTCTTCAACAAGCATGAGCTGCCTTAGCTTTGCATGATCAGAACCTACTTTCTTTGAAGAACACCATCTATCAAATAGTTGCTATTTTGTTCTAGCAAACTCAACATGAGTCTGGTCATGTTCTTTTCTACAGTCTCTAAATTTCTGCCTGTATGCCTCAGGGACCAGCTCATAAGCCTTAAGGATAAATTCTTTTACTGTATCATAATCTGAGCTTTGCTCAAGAGAAAGCTGAGTGTAAATTTCTCGAGCTTTACCAATTACAACACTTTGCAAAAGCAAGGTCCAGTGCTCCCTTGGCCATTTCAAGTTTTCTGCCACCTTCTCAAAATGTAAGAAATATTTGTCAACCTCTTTTTCTTGAAATGGAGGAACGAGAGGAATGTGTTTTGTGACATCAAATACTGTACTAGTAGCCAAAGGCAAAGATTTTGATTTTGATTTGTCATTAAGTTCAATTTCCTTCATTCTTAACTGAAATTGCCTTTCTCTTTCTTTTTCTTCAATTTCAAATTTAATTTTTTCTTTTTCAATTTCAAGCCTTTCTTCTCTTTCTAATTTTTCTTTTTCTAACTCAATTTTTTCTCGTTCTAATTCTCTTTGTTTTTCCTTCTCTCGTTCTTCCATTTCTAACTTTTGTTTATGCATTCTTTCTTCCCGCTCTAAAGTTTCCAATCTTATTCTTTCTTCCCTTTCGGCCTTTTCTGCCCTTATTCTTTCTTCATACTCAAATTTTAGTTTTTCCATCTCAATTTGTCTTTTGATTTCTAGTTCCCTCAACTGCAAGTCAGTCTGAGTGACTAGAATCTGAGAAGTAGCCGAGGAATCAAAAATTTCCTCGTCAACAAAAAACTGAATCAAAATGTTCTTAATTTCATGTTTTAACATGGAATTCTTGATATTTGACAACCCATAATGATCAGCTATGTCTAAGAGGTCACTCTTTTTGGCCTTATCTAACAGCTCCTGAGAAGGCGCAGCAATAAAGTCACTTAGTTTGAATGACATGGTTGCTTTTTGCTGGCTTTAGCTATTTAAACAGCAAACAGTGAAGATACTTTAGAATTTTAAATAAATTTGGTGCACAAGAAATTTCAATCCCGGACGAGCCCCCAATTCTGTTACGTGCCAGGCGTAACTAGAAGATTAAGGAAACCAACAAGTTGGTTAGCCAGCAACAAGCTTTGTTTAAAATTTAACAAATCTATTTAGAAGTGATTTAACCAGTAATTACATGTGAAACAATCAAAAGCATATATGGGCCTGTCCGTGAGAAAAGGTACAAGTTGGCACAAATCCTAATTTTCTGTAAAAGTAATTTCAAAAGATTTAATGTATATATTGTTCAAATATTTATCAAAACTACCTTTCAGCCTTTGAGAATAAGTCGCATTGATGCAGATATTGTTCAGCATATCAATCTGAGTAATATTAGGTCTGTTACCAATGGCAACACAAGATCATTTGCGTTGCCATGGCAACCAGAAGCACAATTTTAGAAGTGAAATCACAAATAATAAACTGTGATATCTTTAATTGTACTTAATGTATTTTCTTAAAAATAGTAATAAATGAAAGGTCAGTAAATGCCCTTTATTATTTTGATAGTAATTTTGACTTAGCTCATTTGCATATTCATGAATATTCATTAATAATCAATTTTTATTCCAACTTTTTCATATTATTTTTCGCTTAAGACTTAAGGGCAATGTCAAATACACGCACTTAAATACCAGCTATAAATAATTCAGGATATTGTCCATTGCGAAATACAAGGAAATCAAGATAGGTAATATACCATATTTTAAGAATTATGTTTCCATGGTAACCAATATTTCAAAGACAGAGCTAACATAGCAAATATTTATTAAACCATAACTTACCTAACACTCAACTCACTTTAGCAAACTGGCGTCAGATTAAAGAGAATAAATTTTGTCAATCATTATGTCACCATAAACAAATAAACTAATTTGCATAATCATGAATATTCATTGCAACATAGCTCTTTTACCATTTTAGTCATAAGTTAAACGTTAATATTAGTAAAATACAAAAATCATACCAAAACCTTGGAGGTTAGCGTCCATATTCCTAAGATTTAAAAGTTGCTTATGATGCAAAACAAGAATAAATATTTACATTTTTATTGCAATCGTCCTAGATGAAAGTATCTTTCTTGATGTTCTTCATTTCCCAATGAAAAACATTAAGTCACGTGATCTAGAGGCCACGCCTATGGGCGGTGCGACGTCAAAACCCATCCAGTGACGTTGTTTGTTTACTCTTGTTGTGGTGACGTTGGTCGCGTATCGCCATGACGTTAGGCGCGAAAATTTGACGTTTTGGCTGTTCCAAAATTACGTTAAGTCGGATTTAATGTCAAATAACATGAAAATGAGCGGTGATATGTGCAATTAAAAATCTGAAACTTGATTGATAATATAAAATGTAAATATAAGTATTGAAATTCAGATTTTAGCTTTCACTGGATGATGAAAAACATTAGCTGTTTTAATGTCTCCGAGAAGCCCTTCGGGCTTCACAGACATTAAAACAGCCTAATGTTTTTCATCATCCAGTGAAAGCTAAAATCTGAATTTCAATCCTTAAGTATTAATATTTCTGTTAGCAGAGTTAAAGCATTTCTGTTCCCATGGCAAACAATGTTTCATTAAACATACTTAGTCTAAAAATACAAACGGCTACTTGCTATTGTCATTATTTCACTTTGAATTACAAAGCAGATACAATATCAAATTTAAATTAGTGTTTTCAATGGATTATCCAAATAAGTATGTGAACTAACTGTTTCCTCAATTTTCAAAGACAACATTAAATTTTTAATTCCTATGTATATATGTATTGATTCTACGTCATCCTTATATCTGAGTATTATATGCTGTTATGTGTGCAAGAGAGTATGTAAATAAAACAAAATTAAAGCAAGACTTCAAACTCCCACAAGACAAATTTTTCATACACAAACGTCCGGGGATGTTCTTACCTTGTTGCTGCATTACACTTAAACTATTCATATTACAGAGAATTGCATGTAGGGAAACACTTAAAGGTAGATGACATTCATGAAGCCATGAAATTTTTAAAATCATTCACAGAGAGGCATGACAACCATGTCTGTAACTGATATCTTTTCAAATCAGATTGTAACATGATGTGTTTTATAAATTAGCTGATGAAGCAGTAATATTAATAATAATAAGTACTTATAAAAGCAAGACAGTTGATACCAACAAAAGACCTAGCTGATTCTGATCTATATACATGTCTGTTGATGCACAAACCTTACATAGATTTGCAAACATTAAAAAACAAAATATTTGTTTTACAGGTTCATCAAATTTCCATATTTGCGTTTGCTGTCATTTTTGCTTTTGAAAACAAACATTGGTTTGAAGTTTCAATTTTTGCATACAACGTAAGGTATTGTACCTCTGTAACTTTTGTTGAAACATTGGTTACCTCGAAGTTTTGACGTTTTCTCGGCAACCGTAAGCCACACTGTTCTGAGTATCATGTTGTATGCAAGGCAAAGAACTGGACTTGTCAATCGTTATGTCACTGAAAGAAATCTTTCAGTCAATAAGAAGATATTTGCATTGTATAAGTGTTGCGAAACGTTTGCGTTTAAGTATACAATAACTTAATAATAAACATTAAGTGACTATCGTTCGATGTCGTTATATGAAAACGTATGCAAACAGCACAGCAATTCAACAACAAAACATAAGACAATTAGAACCAAAAAAAAAAGTATCGCCTTGGAACGATCAGTAATATAAAATAACAAGGGGCTCAAACCGGTTTTACAGGCGCCTAACCTCACCGCCATCCTCTGCAATGGTTCACAACATTTAGTTACATGTAGTTGCACAGTCCTCGTGGTGAATCTCTAACTAGTCAGTAAATCATTAAGGACAAACAAATAATGATAACCACCATGATTAATCAAAAACGAAGACTCACAGATACAATAAGCTGACCGGCAATGGAGACCTCTGGGTGCCAAACAACATCACTGAACATCTGCAGTTGCATTTGAATTTGACAATAATACATATTTATCTATCTATTTTTGCGAGATTTTCAGATGTCATCTAGGTGACAGGCAAAAGTCCAATAAACTTATAGCCGGCTGGTCCGACGTGACCTCATCTGTATTGGTTATGTTTAAGCAGCACCTCGTCTTAAACATTGATTGCCAGTGTAATGATGAGATGATGTAAATAAAAAATTAACTGAGATGCGTTCAACAATAATGACAATAAACATTTTGGGACCGTAACCTCCATTAATTCAGTACGACGAATGTAATTCCAGTGCGTTTAGCACATTCATATAAACTTTTCGTTACTATTTTTACATTTTAACATTGAAATTTGTGTAAGTTCTTAAATACATGTACTGAAACACTTATATATGAATATTCAAATGAGCTCATTTACATATCTTTTTTTTGCATATCTTGATTTTTGACAGCATCATTAGCTTAAGTTTGGTATCAATCTTGTAACTAAACACTAAGGGTGCTTTAAAACTAGATTAGACAGTGGTACATGTACAGCTTTCATGAGATTTTCGTTTGAATAATGACAATCTAAGGTTACCATGGCGAAGGTCAGTTAAAAAACTATAAGTTAACATTGTTGGCGTTGTTGCCTTCTTACTTAAAACAAGTGCTACCATTAGCATCATGCATGCAGATAAAATAAACACAAAAGTTCGTGTCCATGCAATCCAAGTGTGATGTCATTAATTTTGTCAGAAAAACTGAGGTCCGAAAATGAATTTAATGAATATTTATGACGTTACCTTTATGAATATGCAAATGAGTATATTTGCATAAACAGAAATATCTTCTGTGACAGTGGTGATGCTTGTGCAAATCGCTTTAATTCAATTTAAAGGATGCTCTAGTATTGTATAGACACTAGATACCGATTTATTACAAAACTCATACAAATTTCCCAAAATTAATCAGTGTTGCCATGGAAACGATAAAATTTCAAATGAAATTGTCAAATATTTCAATAACTTATTTGTTCCATCATCCACCTTGACAATCATAATAAATCATCTATGGTTTCATGAGGTCACTGACACCTCAAACGTACTGTTTTAAAGTATTCTTTAAAATTTCATAAAATATCGTAAAAACGTCACCATGGTGATCTCGTTTGATGACGTCATTTACTTGTTATATTGAAAATGTGGCTATGAAATTACCTAAAAATTAATCTTATGATATTTAACTACTGTTTTATGCAAAAAACTAAATTTTGAATTTTTTGACCAACTTGTACCTTTTCCCATGGACAGGCTCATATACAATCAAACAAAAATGAATGTACAATACCTTTCAAGATGTTAATTCCCTTAAAGAATGTCTGAATGTCCCTCAGAATTTTTTAACACAAGTCTGTATCAGTTTCTGATCCCAAGAATTAAAGTTTGTTTCAAAATAGCACTATGTCCCAATCCAGAATCGAATATCACAAAGTAATCCAAGAATAAGTTTAAATTCCAGTAAGATAGATTTTGACTTCTTAATAGTAATAGTACCCAAAGATTGTCCTTATGAAAATTTGTAGCCCTTATATAGCACTGAGGAACATTCAGGATTCTTCCAGCAAATTCTATGATATCATATACTAAAAATAACAAGTTGTTTACCAAAATTTAATGTTCTGGAATATTCTAGAGAGGCCATTATCCTTCCATAAAATTCCACAATATTCTTTTGACATAAAAAAAAGATTTTTCTAGAAGATTCTACATCTTTGGTTCTTTCAGATTTTTCCAGACTTTTCCGTCAAAGAACAATTTGAAATTTCTAGAAAATTCTGAAGTAAACAACCTGTTTATGTCCAATATCTGGGACACTAAAAGTAAATAATTGCTAAGGACAACAAGTAAACATCATATGTATAACATCATACTTTCCTGGGCATACTCCCTTGGGAAGTTTACCAGTACTGAATGCACATCTTTCAACAACTAACTGTCATACATAACAATATCATTTCACACTTAGCATGACGGATCGGCGAAAAATGCAATTAACGATTAACAAATAGCATTTAACATTTTACATTTAACGTTTTACAATAAGCGTGACGGACCAGCGTAAAATATAATTAACATTTAACACTTTACTTTTTACATTTTACAATTAGCATGACGGACCAGCAAAAAATGCAATCAACAATTAACATTAACACTTTACTTTTAACATTTTACAATTAGCATGTCGGACTGGCGAAAAATGCAATAAACAATTAACATTTAACATTCAACATTTTACAATTAGCATGATGGACCGGCGAAAAATGCAATTAACAATTAACAATTGACATTTAACATTTTACAATTTGCATGACGGACCGGCGTTCCATACATAATAGATAAATAGTACTTGCTAAATGATAATTGGTTAATTAAAATTTGAAGAAAAAAAAAAGTAAATGCAAATAACATAATTGCAGATTGATAAATGACCCGTCATGCAAATTGTAAAATGTTAAATGTCAATTGTTAATTGTTTATTGCATTTTTTGCCGGTCCGTCATGCTAATTGTAAAATGTTAAAATGTTAATTATTTATTGCATTTTTCACTGGCATGCAAATTGTAAAATGTTAAATGTCAATTGTTAATTGCATATTTCGCTAGTCCGTCATGCCAACTGTAAAATGTTAAATGTAAAATGTTAAATGTAAAATGTTAAATGTTAATTGTTTATTGCATTTTTCGCCAGTCCGCCATGCTAATTGTAAAATGTTAAAAGTAAAGTGTTAAATGTTAATTGATATTAGCAAAATGCATTTGCCAATTACAACAAATGACAATCTGAATTGAAATTATCATTTATATTAACATTTAACAATTAGTATGACGGACCGGCTTGAATGCAATTAACATTTTTAAAACATTTCACACTTTAATAGCATGACTGATCAGCGAAAAATGCAATTAAAAATTAACAAATAGCATTAAATTTTAACATTTTTACATATAACCTTTTACAATTAGCATGACAGACTGGCATAAAATGCAATTAACAATTAACATTTAACACTTTACTTTTAACATTTTACAATTAGCATGACGGACCGGTGAAAAATCCAACAACCAATTAACATAGAACATTTTACAATTAGCATGACGGACCGGCGAAAAATGCATTTAACAATCAGTGACAATTAACACACTTTACAATTTGCATGACGGACTGTAGTCTGACTGGTCAGCCGTCAAAATGAAGTATCATACCCAGTGGTTCATTTTTTTCTTCAAAAAGACATCTCAAGAGGGGAGATAATTATAATTGCTAGCTCCTGATTGGCTCTAAGAGAGTGCATGACCTCATCAACCAGCCATCCACCAATCAGATTAGGAATTCCCATAAAATCAATGTCTAAAAACAGCTTGCTGAGATATAAATAGAACTTGGGGAAATTTTGAAAGTGCTGGAGCCAGACGTCAAAATGATAAATCAGTTATTCTAACACACCTCGCCTATATAGCCAATGGTAAAAAACGTGTTATATTGCGCAACAATTTCACTGGGCGAATAAGCGTGACGTTACATTGTGGCATTTGTGAGGTCAGCTATCCCACAAAGCAGCGTTAGACGGTGAAACATCGTTTTAGCGCACAACAAACGTAATAAGTGTGTGTAAATACCAGCATTACAGTCTGACAAATATTTGGCGGGATATCTGCAATGCAATGGCAGAAAGCTGAACAATATCGACGGTTTCAGCAACATTTATTCCGTTTATTGTGTGTTAGAATCGAAATAGATCAGCTCAAGTGCGTGAATTGTTGAATAATAATTCACTGTTTGTCGGTTAGTTGTAAGAAGATAAATCACTCGCGCTACGCGCTCGTGATTTGATCTTCTTTACAACTGACCTCCAGTCTCAATACACTCTCCATGGTCAGGTATTGGAATCAGTAGACAGTGCTAAATATCTCGGCGTCAACATCTCTCAAGATCTAAGTTGGAATCATCACATAAATGAAATTACAGGTAAAGCAAACAGAACACTCGGCTTCATCAAGAGAAATGTAAAAACTAAAAATGAACAGGTTAAGGAATTAGCATATAAGACCCTAGTTAGACCGCAGGTCGAATATGCCTCCTCAGTTTGGACCCCCCATACAAAGGAAAACATCTTAAAAATTGAAATGACACAAAGACGAGCTGCCAGATGGGTCAAAAACAACTATTCTACTTATGACAGTGTCTCACACATGCTTGACAACCTAGGTTGGCGATCACTTGAAAATCGACGCATTGACTCTAGGCTAATCATGTTTTATAAAATTGTATATGGCCATGTGGCAATACAGATGCCAACATATTTTGAGCAACCCAAGAGATTCACCCGACACATGCACCCTCTCTCGTATAGACAAATCCATACTCAAACAAAGTATTATCAGCAGTCTTTTTATCCAGCCACAATTGTTCTTTGGAACAGGCTCCCCTCGGAACTTGTGCTTAGGACTGATCTTGACGCCTTCAAAGAAGGGGTCTGCCAGATCAAACATAGGTCCCCATAAATTTTAACACTGTTTTTAACCTGCTTTTAAACAGTCAGGGACAAAACCTAAACAAGTTATAAAAAAAATAACTGAAACAAGTTATTTTTCATCTTCCCTGCATCAGTCAAAATCTGTGAAGTTTTTCTTAATTAAATTGAAATATGCAGGGTTTTACATAATTAAAATGTTAATGGGAGATGCAGCAAGATGAGAGCTTTATACTCACATGGCTGAAAGTTAGTATATACCATTAAGATTTTGAAAATTTCATTTTTTTATGCATTTTTTTGGCATCAGAATGGCAAAATCTCTGATTTTAAAACATCTGTTCCCACCTTACCAGAATTTTGGCACATGTCTAGACAATTTTCCCAGGATGATGTAACTGTAATATAGCTACTACAAAAGAATTTCTTCGTATGCATAGTCTAAAAAGTGGTACGCAGGTACTTCAAAGACAAGTGGGGTAATGATACTTATAACCTATTCAAGTTAATATTGTCATAATTACTAATTAAAGCATAACTTATATAAGTCGTTTTTTGACCTGAAAAAAATATCCAAGAAAAGTTAACTCTAACATCTTGGAAAGGGAGATCATTTAAAGTGTATTAATAACTTGTTTCAGTTATTTTTTTTATAACCTGTTTAGGTTTTGTCCCTGACTGTTAAATATCACTCTGCACTAACACTATCAAACTTTTTATCATTCTCACTGTTTTTACTTTCACATCTGCTAGAATCTAGCTTTTATTCTTGCACTGACAGCGCGACTGCACATAATACTCGTGAGAGGGTGCTGCAGTATGAAAAGATAGATAGATAGACCTCCAAACAGTGAACAATTTACTGCTAGAGCTGATCTATTTCTTAATCAAAAATTCATTTTGACGGCAACACGATTTATCACGCCCTCTATCGGCAGGCAGAGCCTCCATGAGGTCTATGGAGGACAGACAGGACGTAATTAGACGACTGGATTTGACCGTGACGGCTGACCCGCCAGACTAGACCGACTGGCGTTCCATATAAAACCTTTTTGCTTGAAATAAAAATGTTTTGATTAAAGTTTGTCCTATGGCATATGAAAATGATGGCAACATTATGGCTCTTCGCTTTAAAATGGACTATATCACCTGTTTTTTAACCGAACCATGTCCACGAATCGAAAGTGAAAGTAGAAAGCATTTAAGGGTAAAACATGACAACAGTATGTATTTCCGGTACAAGGTCCATTGTAGCACCCTTTCTTTTTGTTTGGCGCTGCCAAGCGCCAAGCAATTGAGACGGAACAAGGATTTCTCTTCATTCTGCGGGGTCTTTTCCTTCAATCTGTGGGATTTCCCTTTGACAGCCAGGGGCCTGGTTCCGGTCGCAATTTTTGCTACTCTTGTCGCATTATAAAGCAATTAAAAATTGTTGTTGTTGTATATCTATTTATGCCATTATATTGCTGGCTATGAACTCCATGTGCTTAAAAAAAACGGTAACCAGACCTTGCTCTCCGCCATTGTAATTTGGACTTGTGGGACAGTAGATTTACAGGGATATGAAACTTCAGTACTGCTATTATCATGTTCCAATTTATGCGTGAAATTAAAAGAGATGAAAATCGTTCAACTTGACAAGCATCACTCAGATTAGCAATTTAGTATATATATATATATATATATATATATATATATATATATATATATATATATATATATATATATATATATATATATAATTCAAAAGTCAAAAAAGACACACTGGAACTTTCTTTTCATTTATTGCTACCGGTTTCATCCATCTTGGAATTTTCAAAATATTTCTATAAACAATTATAAAATACTAAAAAAACGTTACGTTTCTTTGATATTAATTTTCGCGCGTTGACGCCGGAAATAGTATCACTGACGTCGTAACGTAAATAACATTGCTTGAAAATTCCAAGATGGATGAAACCGGTAGCAATAAATGAAAAGAAAGTTCCAGTGTGTCTTTTTTGACTTTTGAATTATATTAATACCCGGGTCATGGACTTAACTTATTACCAATTCATATATATATATATATATATCTCATTATTCCACCTTCTGTACAAATGCTCTAAGATTCTACAAAGTACATGTATCAGAATGAGTACGTTTGCACTATATGGAGACAGTTACATCAGGCATCTGGGAAGGTTTTGTGGGTATAATCTCAAGGTAATTAGATTTTTTTTTCATATCACCTGAATATGTTTTGTTTGTGTCGACCGATATCTCTTGCATTGATCGTAATTCATACTGGTGAGAAAACGATTTAAAACATACACCATTTACGCGTACTATTTAAACTCATTTTTTAATTCTTTCCTTGGAACTGTTTATATTCAAATAGTTTTAAAAGCGAACATTCTAATTTGTCGTTTTGTAATTAAAAAAAATGTTGTCTTTTAGCCAAATTCTTTTTTAAAAAATTGACTTGTAATGTTTCGGTTTTTGAATGCGTGTATAGTAATAATAATAATAATGGAAAGTGTAGGAAGTTGCGATAATGCGAAACTGACTCGAACCGTCTTTATTTTTCACATAAAATTTTTTGATAATTGAATTTGCTACCTGTGATCACCTGTTTGATAATCCAATTATTAAACAGACCAAGGTGTGATAATCGATTAGCGCACGTGTGAACCAATTATCAAAATGACACCTTTGTTAATTGCATATAAAAGGAGTGTTAAAGAAAGAAAGAAAGAAAGAAAGAAAGAAAGAAAGAAAGAAAGAAAGAAAGAAAGAAAGAATCATAAACAAATACCGTTTTACATCATATACCGATTGGACCAACAACAATTCCGAGTCAATGAATCACGTGTTGAAGCAAGCAACCGATTGGAAAAAGAAAAGTCTTACCGAAATCGTTGAAACCATTCAGAATGTTGTTGAAGGTCACTTTAAGGAATTAAGGGCAGCACTTATAGGGACCGGTGAGTTAAGGCTGGCTGACACCCATAAGCAATTCAGCATGTCTAAAACAGAATGGGTGACAAAGGATGCTCGGCAGAGAAGCCGTGCATACATTAGGTTTCGGTCTTACATACCGAAGCATAAGAAGCTGGTTACGTCCACAGATGGACAGTCTACAATTGTGGCTCCAAGAACCCTTGGGGAAAAAGCCGCACCAAACTACCAGGAGGCCGAAAACTGTTACTGTTCGATGCAAACCAAAGTCAGACTCCAACTAGGCACTATATATGATGATCTCTGTCTAAAGTCAATTAGGCCCATGGCAATTCAAGATGAAATTCTAGACTTGATAGAATCAGAATGTCTGAATTTTGATGTTATTTGCATTACGGAAACTTGGCTAGACGATAGCATAGTTGATGACGATATAAAAATTGAAAATTTTAATTTATTCAGACGAGATAGACCTGGGGGTCATCACGGCGGGGTATGCATGTATGTGCGTAATAACGTTTTTTGCAGAAGAAGACGCGATCTTGAATTGCCTAATATAGAATGTATCTGGGTAGAAGTATCTATCAAGCACAAGCAATATTTAATTGGCACTTTTTATAGGCCACCTCGGTCACCTAATGCTATTCTGTCATCCATCGAGGATTCAATTGGACTTGCATTCGATGCAAATAATCAAAATATTTTGATTACAGGGGATTTTAATCTTGACGTCTTGAAAGATACGTCGAATCGAAAAATAAAAGACTTATGCCAACAGTATAACTTGGAACAATTAATAAAAGAAAAAACGCATTTCACTGAAATTTCCTCATCTCTTATTGACTTGTTTCTCGTTGCTAATAAGAATGACGTATTGATAAGTGGCGTTGGAGAACCATTTCTCGAGCAAAATGTTAGATTTCACTGTCCTATTTTCTGTGTACTAAAATTCACCAAAAGTAAAACGCCCACATACCAACGAAAAATATATTTATATGACCGAGGCAACTATCGAGCATTCTCTAACGATCTACAACGTACTGATTGGCAAGCATTAATAAGTGATAACATAGATACATATGCTGAAAACATTACAGAAAAAATAAATACACTGGCAGATAAGCACATTCCCAATAAACTAATCAAGGTGCGCCCATCCGACCCCCCTTGGCTTACTACGCATATCAAAAAACTACTGAGGAAAAAGAAAAGATTATACGATAAATATAAGCAAACACAAAATGCAAATCACTTCGAAAGATATAAACAGTACAGAAATTTAGTAACCCGTGAAATTCGTAAATCTAAAAAAATAGTAATTGATAAATTAACTGATAAATTACAAAATCAAAATACTGGGCCAAAAGATTGGTGGAAAACGCTGAAACATTTTATCAAACCTGGACAGACAAAGACCATACCACCGTTATATAAGGAAGGGCAGACTTTCTCAGACGACGTTGATAAAGCGAATTTATTGAACAGCTTTTTTACCGAACAAACTCTCTTAGATGATAGTCAAGCAAATCTACCTGAAACATTAAATGTACCTAATAATACTCTAGATTCTCTGTCTACAACTCCCGACGAGGTGAAACAGATTTTGAAAACACTGCCTCTTGGCAAAGCAGCTGGACCAGATCGAATAAACAATCGTATTCTGAAAGAACTCTCTGAACCTCTTTCTCTCCCTCTATGTGATCTCTTCAACTTTTCTCTTAGTAGTGGCAAAGTTCCAAAGATATGGAAACAGGCTAATGTCACACCTATTCACAAGAAAGATGACCCATCTGACGTTTCGAATTACAGACCCATTTCGCTTCTCAGTACTGTCGGTAAAGTCTTAGAAAAAATCGTCCATAAATATCTGTTTAACTTTTTTCGTAATAACAATATTTTAACAACTCTACAGTCAGGTTTTATTCCAGGGGATTCCACTGTTAACCAATTAGTCGACATTTATAATACCTTTTGTAAAGCCCTCGACGAGGGAAAAGAAGTTCGTGCCATATTCTGTGACATAAGTAAAGCCTTTGATAGAGTATGACACAAGGGCCTTCTTTTTAAACTTCGTTCTGCAGGTATATCTGGATCTCTCTTGAGTTGGTTTACTGACTATTTACATAATAGAAAACAACATGTTGTACTACCAGGTGCCAGTTCTTCATGGACATCAGTTGGTGCTGGTGTCCCTCAGGGTTCCATTCTTGGACCACTGTTATTCCTTTTATACATTAATGACATTGTTGAAGATATTGACTCATCTATTAGACTTTTTGCAGATGACACGAGCTTATACATTATTGTTGATAACCCTATTCTAGCTGCAGAAAAACTGAACACAGATCTACAAAAAATCCACAGATGGGCAACTCAGTGGTTAGTGTCATTTAATCCTGCAAAGTCGGAATCTCTTCTTATCTCTAGAAAACAAATTAAACTATTTCATCCTCCAGTTATGATGAGTCAAAACCAAATAAATGAAGTTGTATATCACAAACACTTAGGAGTTATCTTCTCAAATAATTGTACTTGGCATAGTCACATCGAATCAATCAAATCGAAATCATGGAAGAGAATCAATATAATGCGGAAATTGAAATTTCAGTTAGATAGGAAATCCCTTCAAACAATATATTTTTCATTTATTCGTCCGCTCTTAGAATATGCCGATGTTGTCTGGAACAACTGTACGCAGTACGAATCGGAAGATATAGAAAAAATTCACAATTAAGCCGCACGAATAGTCACAGGTGCGACCAAATTGGCCTCTATCGAAAACCTTTTACTAGAAACAGGTTGGGAGACATTAGAGTCGAGGAGGAAAAAACATAAGCTGATATTATTTTATAAAATGCAAAACAATCTTTCTCCTAACTATCTTAGTTCTCTAGTGCCCCCCACTGTTGGTAGTACCTCGTCCTATCCTTTACGAAATGCATCTAATTTACAAACAATACGTACAAATTGTGAGCAATATTACAACTCTTTTCTACCTTCTGTTATCCGCGACTGGAATGAACTCCCACAGCAAACTCGTGATTCTCCAAGCTTAAACATCTTCAAGAACAAACTTAACCACAATATTAATGTACCACCTCGATATTACAATGTAGGTAAGCGTCTTGGACAAGTACTTCACGCTAGATTAAGAACCAAATGCAGTAGCTTAAATCAGCATCTTCATTCTAAAAAAATAATTGACAGTCCACGCTGTGCTTGCGGATCCATAGAAGATACTAATCATTACCTTTTTGTATGCCACCGATATACTGATTCGAGAAGGGAGCTGTTAAATACGGTCTCTACAATTTGTCACCCAAATCTTAATGTACTCCTTTATGGAGATCCATCACTTTCATTTGATCAAAACAAACACATATTTTCAGCTGTACAAGACTTTATCATTAAAACTAAACGCTTTGAACGGTAATTTTTTCCTCTCAGGCTAACATTTGAATAAAATGCTGATGAAATATATTTGCTTATTGTAGTTTTGTTTTTAACCAATAATGCTGACGTCCATTTTGCTTGTTAAGTGTACGAAGCAAAGCGAACTTCTTTTGTATGATTATTCAACTATATTCTCCTACCCCCGTGGAGAAGACAGAGAGCTGTAAAAAAATTTGCATAATTAGAAAATTATGTTAAGTTTAAACTCACATTTTGTAAATTGTGTATTTTCTTCAAGTCACTTTATATCATTGCAAACATTATTGAGTGCAAGGGATACAGATATATATAAGTCAACAGACTTCCTCCTGTATCCCTCTTCTTTGTATATTCAATTCAATATTATTGTACGTGTTATATTATGTTTGTTATATACAAGAAAGAAATAAAAGTTTAAACTAAGATGAAATAAAAATAATCATAATGAAAACAGTGCAATGGCGCGCCGCAGTTCCTCGATGTTGAGGGCCCCCAAGGGTAGGAGCGGTCATTTCATGTTTTTTATTTTAATTATTTTTATTTCATCTTGAAAAAAAACCTTTGTCATTTAAGTATAGAAATAGCTAAAGAAATGGCGCGCCGCCGTTCCTCGATGTTGAGGACATGGCCCGGCTGGGTAGGAGCGGTCATTTTTTTTTTATTTCTATCTTAAATGGACAATTTTGCTAAGGTCTGTAATTGTCTTTTGACATGTATTATAATATAGACAACTCATTACATGTACAAGTGTACTTTCAAGTGTCATGTTACTTATTCTTCTTTGTTTTATTATGACATTTGCGCCTGCGTATGAGAAAGACAACAATCTAGGTTTCCGACCTAGTATGACACAAACCGGCCTGTACAGCCAAAGAAAATAGATTCTAGAACCTTGAAATTTTGGATATAATTTGAGAAGAAATTATACTATTCGTGTAGCGAAAACAAAGGCGCTGATCAGCTGTGCAGCTGTGCACAGCTGATCTGCGGCTTTATATTCCCATATGCAAATTGTTTGTTTTCTCATGCGAATGCTCATTTTATATGCCATTGCTGGAATAGGAATAAAACAAAAAAGTCTTTGTGTGTTATTCTTTTTTGGTATAACCAAACGCTACTGAAATATAACGACAATGAGCATGATAGTCATCTCCAGTATGAATAAAAAGTCAAACATGTACATATTGCATTTCTACAACGGTCTAAAAATATTTTGCTTCAAAATGACCAAACAATGAATAAAACTCAATAATCTACTAGAAAAACAAAACGTATACAACAAAATACACCATAACCTGCATGAGCTTGGGTCCGATCCGGTAATTAGGCCCGATCCGGTCCGATCCGGTCCGATCCGGTCATTACACTCACCCCGTGACTTGGAGTCAGGCCAGGTTTTAGAATATGCCCAATAGGTATTTACATGGAGAATAAGTAAGAAAATATGTGTTTACAGTGGTCAGTTTCTACGAACTACTCCTTCTTCTATATTGCATTTTCATTCAAGCAAAACATGTCATCTGTTTGAACACATATTGGGCTGTTGTTTAATGTCAAGTTTGAATATATACACCAAAAATACCCTTAAGCCATCTGTATAAAAATGAAGAAAACATTGCTTTCTTCAAGAAGAAGTTTTTTACCTCTTTTGTAACAGCCTTTTTATATAAAAGTATTTACTCAATATATTTGAATTTTACATAAAACAACACTGGGGCAGTTCATCTTTAGAATGGTATATTTCTTTTTAAGTTATGTTCAGTATGCTTGTAGGAGTATTTTGTAAAACACAGGCAGTGTTTGGAATATTTTGCCTTATTTAATTGCATAGTCAATTATTGGAATACCTGTCCAGCCCAGTCCAGGTGGCAAGACAGGCTAGACTCCAGTCACTTGTATTATAGATCACTGGAAGAATGACGTGCTTGTCTCTAAATATAGCTGGCGTTCTGGACGGATAATGCTAAAATCCGGAACTAGTCCAAGGTCCGACCAAGTACGAATGGTATCCATCGAGGATGTCTTTTAGCTGCTCCACTGCATTGTCATAAGACAACTGCTCCTCCACTGCATTGTCGTAAGACAACAGCAGTAACTAACGAAATTTTACTTGCGGAAAACCTGTAAGTGGGTCAGTTCCAGAGTGGGCATTTTCCCGGAGAAGCATCTTCTAGAGGATCTAAAATTAACATATTGTTGTTACCTATAGTAGCTTCTGAACTTTATAACATTGTTAATAGCTGTCCTTAGTAATAAATCTATTGAGCCAACGCACTGCAGTACCAACAGAAATTTGAATTTTCGTTATCATAGTGAGTTTTCAGCAGCTCTATAAACAGAACAGGAAACTTGCAGACGCTCAGATATGACGTCGTATTTACCACAAGAATGAGCCAGTAAAAATCCAGAGCTGGTAGGTTAAGCAAAGTTCAACATTGGTTTGTGATATGGAATGATCTAGGAAGTCTTCTGCTGGGGAAGGAGTAAAACCCGGGACCAAAATCCGGGACCATTTTTATGGTCATCAAAAAGGCACTATCATATGCGTGTGTAGTTTATAAGGTCATTTCAATGATGTAAATCATCGTTTATCCAAAGAATTCGAATATTTGATCAAAATATGGGAACCCATCCAATAATTTAGATCCGGGACCAGTTTTGCAGTATAGACGAAATAGTGTTTTATACAGACTAGCCAAGCGGAAAATTTATTCGACACTGAGTCGACCAATTTCTGATCATCACCTCAGGCGTGGGACAGGTGGCTAAATTTTGAATTTAGCAAAAGAGGGGGGAAACATTCGGAATGGGCCATTAGAATTGAATCTGCTAAAGTGGTCGCATTGCTTATTGTCGCATCTACGTGACCGGCGACCGCGGGTGGGTTTAGTCAACAGAGACGTTATAAGACACAGATAAGAGTGTAGTAATGGGTTGTGAGAACAACGACGGAAGCAGTACTCTACAACTACTCGGTAACGACATGCAAAACGTGAAAAGTACTACACATCTGGGGATTCAACGTTCAGTGTCACTCAGGAGCTGTTACAATGGATGAGACTATTTCCAATAATATTAAAAAAACTAGAAAAACCTGTTACAGTCTTATGTCAGCTGGTTTACACGGTAAAAACGGCTGGGATCCAGCTACGTGTATTCATCTTATAAAGATATATGTACTACCTGTTTTAACGTACGGACTAGAAGTTATTCTCACAAAGAAGAAACACATTGATAGACTGAATTTATCACTCCCTATCCTATCCCTGATCCAGTACCATATATCCTGTCCGGGTTACTATATGTACCTAATGAAGCCCAGTTTCACATAAAAGCTATGAACTTTTTTAATATTATCTGCTCGTTACCTGAAGAAACTGTAGAGAAACGACTTGCGAGACGTCAATGTGCCATTTAATCGTCGAAGTGTGTCAGCCGTTTTTTAGAAATCAAGAAACTTTTATTGACCCATGAACTTCCATAGGCTCCAATACCAAGAAATACATGGAAAAAACAACAACAGATATTTATAAAAATCAGTGACTTTTGGATTAGCCAAATTGTGGAGGTTGCAAAATCATTCTCGTCACTGAGATACGGTATTTATGCTGTGACAATTATGTTCCTGGTAAAACACATCCTCTACTGAGATTACATGTTGATTCTACAAGAGACGCTAACAGGGTTCTAAACTAGCCAGTGGCTGTTATATACTTCAGTCAAACCAGAACGAGGTGAATCCAACTGAACGTGTTTACTATGTGGCGAGGAACGGACGAGAATTTGGTGCATTTTGCTGCGGTGTAAAAGCTTAGAGACAGTGAGGCAACCTATACTGGGTGACATACATCACACTATACAGGACTTATCAGGAAGTGATTTCAATAAACTGTGTACTGAAGATAAACTTCGTACTCTGATAGACTGTTCATTCAACAAACCAAACTGTAGAACAAGTGTAAGTGGACTTTCACTGTAAGAGATTGACTCGTATCACAAGTTTATTTTAAAGACAATCACAAGGGAGTCTTAAAATACAGATTTTAACTGTACATAACGTGCTGTATATAGTGTAGATACTGTCTTAAACGTCACAGTTCCGATTACTATACAATTTTAACGTTGGGACTTACATTGTAATCTTATTGGGAAATAGCTGCTCATTCGGCTAACGATATGTTTTCATGGTATAAGTACCTGAATGTTAATTTAGATTTTACTCACCTCAGTTTTTGGAGTGGGATTTTTTTTTCTGATTGCGCCTTTTCCTGATCGTTGCTTACTTGTACCTTTTTAAGTGCCCACTGACATTTTGCATGCATATGCATGGTTCTCCTATGCAGGAGGTGAAGATTTTACAGAATACAGAATACATAGTCCCCATTGTCGCCGCCAGGTAGCGCTGTAAGCACTGACCTGTCGCCTTTGACGCTTGGCTTCTGGGATTTTCCGCCATTGCGGCCATATTTTCCGCCATAATTAGAGTACAGACATTCATTTTATAATCAGGAATTGAAGGTATTTTGTAACTTTCTCTTCCGATATGTATTGTGTTACCAAGATAAATATAAACATATGTTTTGAAAAAAAAATATTAACTTAGATAAGGTTTTAGATAAGGTATCGTCTGATCTCATGAACACGGGATTAGCCGATTTTGGCTATATCCCATAATTCAAAGCGTTAAATGCGAGAGATCTAGATGAGGTCTCGTCAGATCTCGCGAGAATGCATAGTCCCGTGTTAACTCTTTACAAGGTGGACAATCACGTGACTAATATCGTATTATATTGTATATTTTTACTAGTATTCGGACAGAACCAGAAAGCAAATCGGCCATAACTTTCTTAAATCTGGACGAAATTTCATGCGGTAAAGTGCACATACCCCGGAATTTTATGCTCTAAATTGTTATACAACTATAAGTTTATGCACCATGTAGTTTATAAGATTATCCTGAGCAAATGACGTTACATTTTAAAAGTCGGTTGCTCGGGGTTATCTTTTACACTCCAGAGCGCTTAAAATTTACAATTGTTTAGCAGTTTGGAGCATAAAATACAGTTATGCTCGGAAGAATTTTCCCCTAGGACCATCTCTTTATGGAATAGTCTTCCCTCTTCATTGTTCTTATCATAGTCTGCTGAAGAATTCAGTGCTCTTATCTAGACTAAGGGGTTCAGATGTTTTAGTATGCCACACTTTGGCTTCTTGTAAATAGTTTTAATGACCCATCCCGAATGTTCTCCCCATCTTGCTAAATTCAAAATTTATTACCTTCTCCACACCTGAGATGATGATCAGATAGTGATCGACTCCGTATAAGAAGATAGGATGGAGCACATAAAATCTATGGATGGACAACTATGCAAGATGCATTAGTGTGGTTTGGTTTTGTATAATACATCTTAGAAGTGTGTTTGATGGTATTAGGAATGTTTTGAATGTGGTTTCACCTGGTTTTGGGTGACTTTCAAATGATCTGGTTTATGATATTATAAATGTGTTTGAGGTGGATTGTGTGTTTGATGTAGTTCAGTGGTTTGTGTGGTCTGGGGTGTTTTCACGGACCCGGGTAAGTTCTTTGGATTACCCCAAAACATGGCTGCCCCCATAAAGGTCATTACTTTCTTTTTATTCCTATTTTTATCGTTTAACCTAAGTTTAACTTAAATTTACTTAATCAATCGGTCTTGAATCAATTAATTAGAAGTAGAACGTTAGATAAATAGACCTGAATTGTTAAAGTTTTGCTAAACTTTGATTATTTCATATATGGTACTTAGCCCAGTTTTCGTGGTGGTTCCAGTTTTCGTGGTATACACATTTTTCAGCTGAAACTGTATTTTCTCACAAGTCGTCAAGTTTACCAGTGTATGTCATCCATAATGTGCAAGAAAAATATTTAAAAAATGTTTTAGTGAGGGTTGTTCAATTTTTCTCATTGATTTGATTCTGAATGGATGTTAAGCTTTATTCAAAATTGGTAGATGTTTTCAAAATGTTTCTATTATCACATCTGACAGTGAATTATTTTCAAATTTACTTATTTCAATTCACAAGGTGTGATAAAATCATGAGACATTAAAGTCTGGTAAGAATTTACTGAAGCATTGAGATTTCCAGCCACTTTTTGAATGACCCACGAATTCTGGTGCCTTACTTTTGATGACTTCAAAGATCAATACTTCATTCAAAATGGCGTCTATGTAATCAATAAACAGATTTGTCATGAAAAGGTAAGATGGACATAGAATGTCAAAGTCTATTTTATACAATTCCATATTTATTTAAGCTATGAGCTGTTTCTGTTATCCAGGAGATGCCTATGAATTATTAGTACCACGAAAACTGGGCCAACCATCATAATATATATATTTTTTGTGGTAAGTTGTCTACAAGTATAAGCTTTTGTCAAAAGCTTGGTTTATGCTAAGTTTATGACCCGCTAACATTTGCATGACTTGCAAATATATACAAGTTATGTTGCATTTTTATTATGTATGGCTGAACCTTCAAAATTTGGGGCAATTAGAAATTCGTGGTAATTTATGTTTCTCATAGTTGTTGAAAACTTGATGTTTGCACTTTAAATGGTATGAAAAAAGTATCTACACAACACTGTTGTGCAAGTCCACAAGCATTTAAATTCACAACAAGGAACAAAAGCCATGGTATGAAGTATTGTCAGTTTGGAGTGTCACCAGTAATCCGTTCAGATTTGGCTGAGGCTATCCGCACGACGGTCGTGCTGATAAGCGGCCTTATCCACACGACGGTCGTGCCGATAAGCGGCATTATTGGCACGACGGGAGTATAAGATTTTCTAACAAGCATTCAATTATTAATTTGGCATTAAATAAATTAATTAGGTGTTTCGCTATTGAAATACACTCAAAATTAACATTTTGGTTAATTATGAATAAGAAACTACGTTTGATTTGATTAATCCAGCTAATATAGGCCTAATCTGAATCACAGTAGATTTCTAACAGCGGAGAAAAATACAACCATTACATTTTTTAATTGAATTACTGAAATGTTTCCGTACTCCATTGTTGAAATCAAAGGCTTTTTATTCTTTTTAATGACCATATTCTTTTAATATACGGTAACGAGGATTACTTTCTCATTTACGCATACACATGACTGATTTATACAGGTAAATTCACAGGTAAGCCAATTTTAGCAAAATAACAATTTTGTTAATTAAATTGTGAAAAAATCCTGCATGTGTAATATTATGTGTCAGTTTTGAAGCCAGTGTATAATATTTATCAACTTAAAATGTATCCAATTCTGAACATTTTAACCTTTGGATGTCGATTTCCCTGTCGTGCGGATAACGCCGCTTATCCGCACAACGGTCGTGCCGATAAGCGGCGTTATCGGCACGACCGTCCTGCGGATAGCCAGTGTCTTCAGATTCAGAGGATTCTTAATAAAATGTAGTCCCTGAGATTAAGTTCATCCCAAATACAAAAAATACTAATCAGACAGAACAGATAATTTTAATTACCATGAGTACTTTGGGGATATCCAGGGCTACAAATTGCTAAAAAAACCAGGCTGTTCTGGCACCACTGGATAATTAGCTCACCTGAGCCGAAGGCTCACAAGGTGAGCTTTTAGTATGGTAGTTGAGCCGGCGTCCGGCGTCAACATTTTCAAACGACTTCTCCTCTGAAGCTGCCAGGCCGAATCTTTTCATATTTCACATAGATAGCATGTACAGGCGGGGGGAACGAAGGTTTGTGTTTTTTATTTCGATCGGATGAGAACTCTTGTTGCTATGGCAACTTATGCTTCCCATAGACTTATAATGGAGAAAAGTGAAAATTGCCTATTTTTGCTGTCTTGTTCGAGATATTTGAATTTTATTTTTGCAGAAATGTTTATTGAGTAGTCTTCTATGTTTCATGTGACTTTTGTCCTAATCCTTAATTTTGATTGGTTGCAGGGGCCCCATATAGGGCAAAATTTCGTAAAAACATTCAAAATTCTTCTTAGGAACTGTCAAGGGGATGAAGCCTATACTTTGTATACATGTTCCTGACAGTGGCCTCTATATAATTTGTGTTTTTTATTCCAGGCGGGTAAGAACTCTGGTTGCTATGGCAACTTAAAGTTTCCATAGACTTATAATGGGATAACTGGAAATCGGCTATTTTTCCGCTAAAATTGCAGACACTTGAATTTTGTTTTTGCAGAAATGTTTATTGAGTAGTGTTTGATGTTTCTTGCGAGTTTTGTCCTAATCCTTTATTTTGATTGGTTGCTGGGGCCCCATAAAGGGCAAAATTTTGAGAAAAAAAAAAAAAAAAAAAAAAAAAAAAAAAAAAAAAAAACATTCAAAAATCTTCTCCTCAGAAACTGTCAAGTGGATGAATCCTGTACTTTGTACCGGTATACATGTTCCTGACAGTAGCCTCTACATAATTTGTGTTTTTTTATTCCAGTCGGATAAGAACTCTGGAAAAAAAAATAACACTTTGTCCAGTGACTGTACTTGTTGACTCTCAGGTGAGCGATCGTTGCCCTTGGGCTACTTGTTTTATTTTATGCTTTGTTTACTACTACACCGAATTTAGAAGGGACTTTTTGTCTGGCTGAAACTCCTACCTTAGTGATTCTAATCAAGGATACTTATGTTGACACATGAAAGTGAACAATTTCTCAATGACAATTCTGTTTTGGTACAGCATGTGTCACTGCATGTGTGCAAAAACTGTAATGAACCAGAGATTTTAGGGAGAGCTGTATATTACAACTAAACATTAACTACACCGAATTTAGAAGGTACCATCATACACTAGATACAGTCCTATACCTTTCTTTTTGGCTTTCTTTCTCTGATGGTTGGTCCAGGTTTTGTGGTACTAATAATTCATAGGCAACTAACTCCCTGGGGGATAGAAAAAGGTCAAATCTTCAATAAATATAGATTGATATATTATAATACAGACATTTATCTAGGCACATTTTGGGGTCGAATATGGGACCCTTTCTCAATGCTGCCACTCAATTTTTCCCAATTGCCAACCTAATTTTCCCCCAAAATCTTGGTCAAAATTCCCAATCCAGGCAAGCTTATGCCAAAGCAAAAAACTTTTTTGAGATAAAAATAAAAAGTAAAAGAATGAAATGGGACGCTAGAACCATGCTCAAAATGCCAGAAAAATCCCTATAATAGTTGGCATTTTATGTCAGACCCAAGAAACAACTTGTTTGGGGGACAATCTGAAATTAATCTGAACTTCAATGCCCCTCAAGTTTTGAACTTGCCGCCAAGCAAATGTCTTATAGTTTTTCCTATATCAATATTATTCAATACTGCTTAACTTCAAAAATATGACTCAATTTGTATTGTTGTGAATTTGTACTTTAGCTCCACTAAGAAGTATCAGGTCAAAAACTTGTTGGAGAATTTCAGGTTGTCCTGAGGACAACCTTCCAGTAAGGTCAGGTTGCCCCCCCCCCCCCCCCCCCCCAACAAGGATGCAACTGCTTATTTTTAACCCTGCAAGGCCACAACAGACAATGCCCCCCGGGCATATCGAACCAGGGACCCCTCGTCCCAAAGTCTGATGCTCTACCAACTGCGCCAGCCCTCATAGATGTCATTTTGAAGAATGACTGTTGACATATGGATCACTGACATCATGATCATCAGAATTAAGGCTCCAGAATTTGTGGACTATCTGTAAAGAAATTTGTACCCTAATTGTTATACAATATTATGCAGGACAAACCAGTATGATCAACAATCCTGTACTGTGTAAGTGTGTTATTATAAAGGCACTGGCTAGAGACGGCCCCATATCTCTAACCAATACAAGACTTGACTATCATGCAGATGCCTTGTTTCACTTGAGATATTTGCACATAATCATCACTAGTGTATGCTGCAGTATGTGTTCATAGTGACTGTTATTGTAAATTTTTAGTAATAAGCCTCAAGTTTCTCTCACATCATAAACCGTTTTGAAAATGGCTTTCTCCTGATTGTACATACATGTAGTTGAACATAGAGAACGGATGTAATTTCTCTTACCTCATCTGAGAATGGATGTAATTTCTCTTTTTCTCTTACCTCATCTGCAATTCGTCCCCATTGACTGTCATTAAGGCTTGCATGACTCTAAATTTCCCAATCTACTCCCATCATCAATGCATCCATTATGTTACATGGCTTCTTTCCAGTTTTCATGGTGTTTCCAGTTTTCATGGAGTATGCATGAATTTTAGCTGAAACTGTATTTTCTGACAAGTTGCCGTTTACCAGCGTCTGCCATCCATAGTGTGCAAGAAAATTTTTTTGTGAGTGTTCAGATCAGTTCTGTATTTTTTATTGATCTGAATCTGAAAATGGGGGTTATGCTATATTCAAAATGGGCAGGTGGCGGGGTATCATGCAAGCCTGAAGTGCTTTTATTTCTATTTTGCAGAGATGCCTGGTTGCAGTTACTCGAAAAAGACTTCCCACATGTCTCACTATGTATTGCCCTCAACGAAACAAGGGCTCACGTTTTTCTTTAGCTAACTTTGAACTAAGTATGGATAAAGACTTTCTCCTGAGACTGACGCAAAGATTTGACTTCTCAGAGGAGGGCGTAAAAAAGCTTGGGAGAAAGAGGGAACTAGAAAGAATGAAAAAGGACCAAACGTAAGTTTATTAATGTACTTAGACCAACATTATAACCTGTTCCATAAAAAAGGCAGTGTTTCCCAATAAAATTGTTGCAAAAATGGATACGGTAGATAGGTACAAAAATGGTAAAAATTTTGTGGCCACTGGGCCTCCCAACTGAAAAAAGCGTTAACTGTGATGTTAAACCTCATTGGAAACAAATGAGCGCAGATCTGGTAAAAGGTGTCTTCGGGCATTCAAGTACATTTTATGCTATTAAAATTTAAAAACTATCTAAATTTGAAATATTTGGCATATTCTGATATTTATTTCATACAGCTTTAATTATACCCCCGGCATTTATGCCGACAGTTATATAGTTTTCGCTTTTCCGTTCGTATGTTCGTTCGTTAGTTCGTTTCTTTGTTTGTAATTCCGGAACGTTCGTAGAATTTATGTCAAAGTTTTGGTTAAAGTTTCTCTAGAGGTGTATATCTCATAAACCAATGGTCAGAAACTATTCATATTTGGACCATAGGTACCCTATAGGGTTTGCTTTAATAAATTTTCATGAGGTCGGACCCCAGTAATGAATATTATTAAAGAATGGCATTCTATATTCCATCTAGGACCGAGGACCTGACCCTCAATGTCCGCGATCAAGTCCTAGATTGAGTATACAAGTCAGCTCTGTATACTGCTCTATAATAGTCTGTCATTCTACTACACCCCCCCCCCCCCCCACACACACACACACACACCTGTCAATGCTTTTAGACAGTGCTTTTTGCAAATTCAAATTTTTAAGATTTACTTATTGAGGGTGCTCTTTTTAATTCGGGAATTGAGATTCAATGTGTCAGTGAACATGTCTGGGTCGGGCGTGATGGGCTTAGGGATCGGGGTGGGGAGCTACCAGCCGGGGGTATACGTGCCTCTCAAGGCACTTTTTCTAGTATTGAAATACAATCCAAGACACATACTTTTCTTATGGTCAAACGTTTTTGGTATCTTGTATGTTGCCATGGCAATCATTGGGCCATAAGGACTTCCCTCATTTTTAAAACCAGGTATGCCCTTTGTATTGCATGTTTTATCAAACAGTTTGTGAATTTGTGCCTATAGCATAGTCTACACAGTAGTATAGATGTTAAACTTCAAGAAACACATAGAATTTCGAGAATTTTAGAGTCTTACCTTCTTTTAATTACAGTGATTTAAAGATGTTAACGCCATCAACGTCCAAACGTCATGTTTAGATTGAATCAACTTCACACCTTTCAACGTTCATATCTTTGCTATTTGTAAAGATAATCTCTTCAAATTTTCAGGAAATACTCAGATAAACTTGGTCTTTCATATGTAATTAATATCTTAATTTTGATTTTTCTACCATAAGACCCCTTTTATCAGATCTTGGTCCAAATGTTTGTCAATAAAATATTCGTCTTGTATATTTTACTACTATTTCTGCTAGTACTTGTTAATTTCGAGGAGGCATTGGCTCTGTTCCAATATGACTGAAACATTGTTGACTGGGATGTAAAACCACTAAACAAACAAACCATGGTATAAGTGGTCTAGGTGTATTTTAGCCACCACACAAGAAAGGTGCAGATCAGCTGTGCAGTAACTGCACAGCCGATCTGCACCTTTGTTTTTGCTCCATATATATACATGTAGTACAATCCCTTTTGTTCTTACATACAAAATTTCAAGCAAGCTTATAGCCTGTTTCTGTGACTGCACAGACTGGTTTGTGTTAGAGCTGGTCAAAAACCAGATTATTGTTGTTTTATTTTCATGCGAAGGCTCCTTTATGCAGGTTCAGAAAAGACAGATTAGTAAAACTTGGTCCAGACTTAGCGGCGTCCGCTTTCCTGATAGCTCGTGGTGGAACCGTAAAGTTTGTCGGAAAGGAGCCGTGGGTGAAAAAAACTGGAGTCCAGCTAGTCTCTCTTCCGGGGAAATTCGACCCCGAGTTCAAGTTGGAGGGGATTGATTGCTCCAGGGTGAAATTCCACCATGTTGGTATGGATAATCTAGGTAAAATGTGTGTTTTTTCTGTTTATATGAAATGGGTTTTAAGATATGGAATTCAAGAATTTCTTGAATGCAACATATAACTTCTGAAATTCAATGCGAGAAAACTGGTCTTAAGGGTTTTTTCCCCAAGTCTTACACAAACTGGATAAACAGGTCAGAACATTGAAATTTCGGATTTAAGAAGAAGAGGAATTGTACTATCCATGTAGCGAAAACAAAGGCACTGTAACTGCACAGCTGATCTGTGCCTATATGTTTTTAGCTCGCCTGCACGAAGTGCACAGAGCTGTTGTTGTCACCTCGGTCTTCCGCGTTTACGTGTACGTCCGCGTCACACTTTCGGTTAAAGTTTTTTTAGAAGTCTATATCTCTTGAACATGTAGATGTATCAAGTTGATACTTTGCATATTGGTAGATATTGGTCTGAAGTTTTATGCAGTACCATCATGACCCATCCTGGGTGACCTTGAGGTCAAGGTCACAGACTTAGAAATTTTATGTTAAAGTTTTTCATGAAAGTTTTTAAAAGTCTATATCTCTTGAACATGTCGATGGATCAAGTTGATACTTTGCATGTTGGTAGATATTGGTCTGAAGTTTTATGCAGTACCATCGTGGTCCACCCTGGGTGACCTTGAGGTCGAGGTCACGGACTTAGAAATTTTATGTTAAAGTTTTTCATTAGAGATTTAAGTAGTCTATATCTTTTGAACATGTTGATGGATCAAGTTGATACTTTGCATGTTTGAAGATATTGGTCTGAAGTTTTATGGGGTAACATCATGACCCACCCTGGGTGACCGTGAGGTCAAGGTCACAGATTTAGAAATTTTTTGTTGAAGTTTTTTGTTAAAGTTGTTAGAAGTCTATATCTCTTGAACATGTTGATGGATCAAGTTGATACTTTGCATGTTTGTAGATATTGGTCTGAAATTTTATGCTTTTACGACCCACCTGAGCGACCTTGAGGTCAAGGTCATGGGTCATAGATTTTGTTAAATTTAGTGGCAAAGCACAAAGCGAGCTACGCTGTCCTGAGATAGCTCTTATTTTGTATAGGCGAAAATATGGTTTTCTCATAGTACATGTATGTACATGCTTAAAATTTAAAATCATCTCTGAAATGAAAGTGGGTTCACCCAAACGATAACGATAGGCAAGTCCATTCATCACAAACAGGTTAATCATTTGAGCCACCACATTGAAAATCCAACAATCTGCATAGGCGACAACAAAGGCACAGATCAGCTTCGCAGTAACTGTGAAGCTGATCAGGGCCTTTGTTTTCGCTACACAGATAGTACAATTCCTCTACTTTCTAAATCCAAAATTTCCAGCCTCTAACCATCTTCTGTGACTGTACAGCCCAGTTTGTGTTGGACCTGGTCGGAACCCAAATAGTTGGTTTTGTCATGCACAGGCTCATTTCTTCTACACTTACAGTGGATCTAGAACACCTAAAGTACATCAACTTCAGTAATAACCAGTATGTCGACGACTGGTTCTTAGCTAGACTGCAGGTCTACAGAAACTCGCTGGAGTTTCTCGACATCAGTGGCTGCGAGAATATCACATCGGCTGGCATTTTGGCATTATATCAGCTGAGGTAAGATTATTATATCATATGAGCCGCGACGCGAGAAAACCGGTCGTCGGGGTTTCCGACCAGGTCTGACACAAACCGGCCTGTACAGTCACAGAAGCAGGCTAGAGGCTTGAAATTTGGGCTGTAAGTAGAAGAGGAATTGTACTATCCGAATAGCGAAAACAAAGGCGCTGATCAGCTTCACAGTTACTGCAAAGCTGATCTGCGCCTTTGTTTTCGCATAGGCAAAACTCCGGTTTTCTCGCGTCGCGGCTCATATGTGACATTCTCTGCGATTTTCGGTCTTGTGGTGTCACAAAACGTAAATGAATCTTGACGTCATGAAATTGCATGTGACGTTAGTTGGATTTTTGCGCACTCAGTCACTAGTTTCAAAACGCTGTCTAAAACGAAAGTTTTGAAATTTCGTGCAAGAGCTTTGAAATTTCTGATTCTGTACATATTTAGCCACCATTTAGTTTTTGAGACAACAGATCAAGACACTATAACTTAGTTTTACGAACATTTTTTTCAAAGGTCAATTAAATTCGCTTCCAATAAAAAGCCAAAGATGCAAACTGAGGATGGTGCATATAATCTTTTTTCTCAATTATCGTTACCCCAATTCACAAAAGCTTTTGGAATTATGTATATTATTATCTGAATATCATAATTAAATGTGTAATAATTTTAAAAACCAAATTTTTTACTGACTCCACAAGACCCAAAATGTCAGATAATATCATTTATTATATAGCTATAAATATCAAATGATTAAAACTTAGAGATAAAAGCTGAGTAACAAATGTGCAGATATCAGACGATATCTGCACACTTACTTGATATTGTACACTTTGTTAAAAGCGAAAAATTCTTTTTATCATACATTGCCAAATTCTTGTCTCAAGGGTCATCGTGCAAAATTGTAAAATTGGCACGTCAACTCTAATGACGTCATCTTCATCTGACGTCGCGTGGAAAATGACGTCATACCGGACCGAAAAGTCAGCTGAAGTTTATCACTTTCAGATTTAAGCAATTTAAGCCGAAAAAAGAAAATAAAATGTCAGCAATATTGATTCAGTTGCAAAATGTGCTTCCGAAAAGTAACCGTGCAAAAATGATATCATCTGATATTGCACTAGTGCAAAAACGATATCACTTATGGATCTTATCGTGGCCGTCATGTAGATATTTCAATTTTGTAAGGCTAACTCTCAACAAAACATCAAATATGAGAAGCAGCTATTTATAGCTATATAATAAAAGGGTTATCGCACTGATATCGGTGAATATTGTCCCTCGTTCGGATATCTACGGACGCTCGCAAGCTCGCGTCCTTCGATATCCCAACTCGGGACAATATTCACCGATATCAGTGCAATAACCCTATAATATTGAGCGATAATAAATTACCCCAAGCATCAATTTGATACTAGAACTTAACAAGAAATGTATAGGAGAACTTTACTGTTTACTAATATTTGAGCCGCGACGCGAGAAAACCGGTCTTTGGGGTTTCCGACCAGGTCCGACACAAACCGACCTGTACCAGCTCAGAAAAGAGCTAGAAGCTTGAAATTTCGGATTTAAGTAGAAGAGGAATTGTACTATCCGAGTAGCGAAAACAAAGGCGCTGATCAGCTTCGCGGTTACCGCGAAGCTGATCTGCGCCTTTGTTTTCGCATAGGCAATAATCCCGTTTTCTCACGATGCGGCTCATTTGTGACTTTGTTACCTCATGCCATTACAGAAACTTGCCCATGCAATGTACAGAGACCTTTTAAGTTGTAAAAATTGAAAATTTTCAATAGAAAATTTATGATATTTTTCTTATTTTTGCTCAAAACATAGATTGGTGTGGCGATTCTAACAAATACCCACAATCTTTGTTTTGGAGCAAAAATAAGAAAAATAGGTATACCCTTGCATACCCCAGTTTTACTATATAAAAGTGGGGTTCAAGGGGGTATACTTTTCATGGAAATGTTTTCTTGATGATAAATTACCAAAGCACCTATTTGATACTAGAACTTAATTCTTACTAAATATTTGTGACTTTGTTACCTTGTGCATTCAAAGTTCTTGCTAATAAAGAGTTAAAGACTATTCTAATGCACTTGAGAATGTAACGCGACGTCTGATTGGATAACGTCAAAACCTTGTGACGGTATATTCTGTGATATACCGTTGGAAACCCAACGTCATCAGCAACGTCGCTTGTGATTGGTTAACGTCGTGTTTTTGTCGCTGGTGACGCTCACGTTTCGCAAAAAACAATGCATTTTTTTCGATGTTTATAGTTAAAAAGTACATTAGAATGGGGATAACAATATTCAAATTTTTCATTTGGGGTGGTATATCGTCGGATATACAGTCGGAAATCATGTTTTACGGCTCCGCTGACGCAAAATTTCCGACCGTATATCCGACGATATACCGCCCCAAATGAAAAATTTGAATACAGGTATCCCCTAAATAGATGGTATTAAGAGGATTCACTCATACTAACATTTCCATGAAATGTATACCCCCATTAAACTCCACTTCTGCATTGGGTACACAGTTTTTTCTGCATGATCCAAAAATATACTTCTCAAAATTTGATAAGCATCAAAGTATTATTTTCCATACAGCACAGCGTAAAACACCCCGGGTTTGACCCAAATTTAATGACAATCCCCAAGAAGCAAAAATGACAGTCTCTTTGATTTTTGTTAGAAAATGTATCGAAGCTACTGACTAAAAGAAATTTGAAACAAGAAATGTCCTAACAAATTCCATGGAACAGGTCTTCTAAAATTTGAATTTGACAAAAACAGTGGTTCTTTTGAAACTTGGCCCACACACGATTATTACAAGCTCATTATTACAAGCTCGCTTTCATCCTGCACTGCACACATCTTTTAGAATGCACTTCAGACAGACTCTCATAGAGAAATCAATTTTAAGTCGAATTTTTGTGCTCCTGTGGACTTTTAGAAAAACGTCATTATTTCAGGACTTTTAGAAAAATGCAAAGATGGCTGAATGGGCTATGGTAGGACATTTCCTGTTTCAAATTTCTTGTAGCCAGAAACGTCAAGACATTATCTAAGAAAAATCAAATGAGACCGATATTTTGGTCCATGGGCATTGTCATTAAATTTGGGTCAAACTCGAGCTGTTTTGCATTGTGTTGTATTTAAAATAAATACATGTACTTGATGCTTATCAAATTTTGAGTAGTATAGATTGTGGGTACTCACTAGAACTGTCTCGCCGTTATATTTACCATTATATTTATCGTTATATTTATTATGAAAATGTGCCCATGTTATTGCAGAGATTTTTTGGGGCCTTGAAAAGTAAAAAAAGATCAGTTGAAAAGTTTTAATATTTCTATATATTAGCTCAAAACATACATTGTGGGTACACGTTAGAACCGCATAGGCTTAGCATGGATGACTGACCATCCTGATATGACCTGAGCTGCTGATCATGAAGGTAGAGCATTAAATCAAATGAAATCAAAACCAAGTTTTCATTTGCGTATTGGGGACATTAACTCATATATTCCAGGTGTCCCTTTTATGGGACATAGGCAAACAATATAGCCCCATATGGGAAGCCGCAGAATGCAGCGTCCCATCTGGGGCTATAATCTGTTTGCTTAGAGAAAATTTGCTGAAAAAATAAGATAAAAATTCAAAATCACTCCTGGTGTCCCTCAAAATGACTAAACTCTCCCATTTGAAAATGATGGGCAGGTCCATTCGTCATTATGGCTTAACTGATTGCTATTTTTCATGTTTCAGAAACCTGAAGGTGCTTAAGATGACTGGCTGTCTTCGTGTTCGGAATCAAGAATTTATAGCCCTATTGCTAGAAAACCATATCCCAGACCTTCAAGTTATAGGGGTTGACACGTCCACTGACATTATACCCGAAGACATTGCTGAAAAAGCCAAAATAGACAAAGACGTGAAAGAACTGGACTTTCAGTCATTACAAAGTAGATTTTTGACAATGGGTGATATTCTAAATGAAGAAGGAAAGGTGATTAGTACCACTATTGGAAAAGGTCTTTATGATCCTATAGTTGACGATGGGGTGGAAAGTTTTATTGACACAGATAATGTTAGTCAGGAAGAGTTGGAGCAGAGGTTGAGTGGGAGAGGGCAGGCCACTAGACTGTAGTGAAGGGCATTTCGAAAACATGCCCATGTTTTATACAGATATTTCCTAAGTTGTAAAAATTGAAAATTTTCATTAGAAAAAAATTGATATTTTTAAAATTTTAGCTCAATGCATACATTGTGGGTACCCGTTAGACCTGCCTTGCCGAGGCGGTTCTAACGAGTACCCACAATGTATGTTTTGGATCAAAAATAAGAAAATTAAGTATACTCCTGCAAACCCCAGTTTTTCTATATAAAAGTGGGGTTTAAGGGGGTATGCTTTACATGGACATGTTTTCCTGATGTTACTGTTCAATATGTTGGAGCTAATTTTTATGGCAACTTGCCATTGCTAGATATGATAAAGGAGTTCAAATTCATCCAATTATGTGTTTGTTCGTTTGACTGTCCATCTGTCAACAATTTAACATATATTTGTTTGTTTGTTTGAACTGATGCTTAATGTCCCAGTCAACAGCTAAGGTCATGTCGGGACATTGCCTCCATTTTATGGGACTTTTATAAAAAAAAAAAAAAAAATCCATGCGTAATAATTGTGCTTGTGGTTTTCAAGCATGTATCTTGACCCAGTGACATTTACTCATAATTTGAGGTTGACAGGCTTTGTGGATTTTTTGTTGAGTTGTACGGACTCTCGAGAAATATAAAATGACTTTTTCTAAAACATTAGAATCTTAAGTGTGCAAATGTAAACTGCCTCTGAAGAGAAACACTTTTAATTCTATACTCCACATACATGTACCATATTGACAAAAACAGTGGGCTGTGAAATATATGTCAAATTGAGAAAACTGGATTTTTGCCTATGCAAAAAAAAAAAAAATGCAGCGCTTTTGTTTTCGCTACAGAGATAGTACAATTCCTCTTCTTCCTAAATCCAAAATTTCAAGCTTCTAGCCATCTCCTGTAGCTGCACAGACCGGTTTGTGTCAGACCTGGTCAGAAACCCGCGAAGAACGGTTTGGCCCAGTTTGTGAGAATTCTAGATATTTTAAGCCCAGTTTGTTGGATTGACCCAGTCTATGGGAATCGGCCCTGTTTGTAGGTCTGCTCTAGTTTGTGACTTAGGAATAGAGAGACCAGGCCCCGAGGTTATAAAACATTTTTTGTGTTCAACTCAGCTGAGACTAAAATTTATCCTGCTAATAAATGTTAAAATGCCATTTTAACACTTATTAGCAGGATAAATGACCGGCTTTGGTGTTATAAACCGTCATTTCCAATATAGTTGGGCTATTTTGGTAGTTATGAGCAGTTGAAACTTTATGCTCAGCTGAGCTGAGCATGAATCAGTTTTATGAAAAAGTTTTATAACCTCGGGACCAGGAATCGACAATACATTTAAATTTTAAGTCACAACACAGACACCAAGTGGGAAATAAAATACATCACAAAACATAAACATTGTTCTGACAGCATATGCGAGTCTTATATATTTTTGATTGGAAAAAGCACTGAAAGAAAACATATTTTTCCATTCGTTTATTCTGAAGAAAAGCTCTTCTGTACATGAAAAAAAGCTTAAAACATATCACAGCAGCTAATGAAGAAAACAAAACATTGTATAGACTATACAGATTACGAAAGCTGGTTACATTATGCCTTAAAATATAAGCACTATATTAAAAGTATAGCATTCTGACTTTGATAGAGACAAACAAGGTGATATCTGTGGTCAGATATGTCGGATGCACAGATAATCATCAAGAAAATATGTCCGTGAAATGTAAACCCCTTTAAACCCCACTTTTATATAGTAAAACTGGGGGTTCATGGGTAAACCTAATCTTCTTATTCTTGATCCAATACATACATTGTGGGTAATCATTAGAAACGCTTCACCGAGGCGGTTCTAACGTGTACCCACAATGTAAGTTTTGAGCGAAAATAATAAAAAAAAATCAATTTTTCTCGATTAAATTTTTCAATTTTTAAAGCTCAAAAATCCTTGCTTATTGCATGGCAAATTTTTCGTTGATTTATTCATGTCACTGATTTCCTTGATCACTGTTGAGGTAGAGGGAGGAAGGGGAACTTTGGTACACAAGCCTTAGGCCTGCACCCTATTGCACAACATCTCTCATCCTTGGAACAGTCTGAGTCACTGGCACAGGTGGGTGGGGGCTGGACCACAGCCGGACAGAACTTGGGTGGGGGCGGACATATGTCTGTAATAAAACATTGTAATATTAAGAAATGGTAATAATTAGATTAAAGCAATCAGCATGTCATTTAACTTTTACAATGTTTTTCAATGCATGTACGAACGTGTATAATATTATGTTGATGCTAGATACAGTTCAACCTCATTATAACCACCTCACTATTCACCATTTTTGCATTATCGGCTGGTTTCCAGCTTAGAAAAAATCAATATTGAAAATACAGGTAACCAAAACCACCCTGAGGTCAGGGTGGTTTTGGTTACCTGTATTTTCAATATTGATTTTTGAACGCTGGAAACCAGGTGATAATGCAAAAATGGTGAATAGTGCGGTTTTCAATATAACACAGATATGTTATGGCTCCCAAAATGATTATTTTGCTTTATGTATATTGTAAATAACCTTATTATAACATGGTTCACTTTATCACTTATAACACTGTCTGTTTGCATGGGGCCCAAAGATAGCGTTAAGCCTAAGGAAATAATTGTGTTTACTTTAGCTATACTCTCGATATCATCGTTGAGCTATCGATCGAGCTTAAATTTACCTTGATATTTTATACGTGCTATTTTTAGCTATTTGACTCCGCCCAGAGTGACAGGGAGTATTTTTGGATCGATGACAATACGTGTAATCAGGTATCATGGGCAGATATTGAGCATGTTGAACATGCAGTTGTGATCAGCAATCGTTGTTTTTTGTCAAATCATCCAAACATAAAAATCATAGTTGTTACTTGGTGGTAATATATTAGCACATTTCTGGCGTCAGGACCTCCGTTTGTTGGGTAGAAGACCTATAAATTAGGGACAACGTCTCATCATGACGTTAGTCGTTGGGTGGGAGCATCAGATCAAACAAACAGATTAAGTATGACTTGCGTACAGACCACATCAAGCTTGTCACGTCAAATCTTCTTTAAAATAATTCCCAAATCTGGATCACGGCCCACTCTATTCAAGTGCAAGAATGATTGATAATTTGACTTTGTCAAGCTCTTAGTAAACACTAATGGTCAATGGAAATAATAGGTTGAATATCATTAAATTGAATAGAAAGTATGTTCGCAAATTAGAGTTCACCCTGTTTGAAGCGATTAGAACTTAACGACCAAATCACGGCGAATACATACTGAAAAAAAATTCAGCTGTAAAAATTGAAAACTTCAATTAAAAAAAATGGTATTTCAAATATTAAGTTCAATACTTTGTTTGTGGGTACACGTTAGAACCGCCGATAAAACTTTGGGTTCGCTAGTTTATGATCGTTCTATGCAGCCACCGTGTCTAAAATATCTGATCATTCATGAATGCATGTCAAAACTTAATGATTTTCTTGCCTAAACAATATATTTGCTTTTTATATAGAGAGAGCGTCGGACTCCGAATCGAGAGGTCCTGGGTTCGATCCCCGCAGGCGTCACCGTGTTGCGTCCTTGAGCAAGACACATTAACTCCCTACTGTACTTGTTAAACCCAGGAAGCGTTGGCTCCGTCCCGACATTGACTGAAAAATTGTTGACTGGGACGTTAAGCGTAAAATGTGATAACAAATGAGCCGCGTCATGAGAAAACAAACAATATGGTTTTCAAACTGGTCTGACACAAACCGAGCTATACAAGCACAGACTATGGCTAATGGCATGAAATTTTGGATTTAGAAAGTAGAGCAATTGTATTATCCGCGTAGCGAAAACAATGACGCTGATCAGCTTCACAGTCACTGCGAAGCTGATCTGCGCCTTTGTTGTCGCATATGCGAAATATTTGTTTTCCCATGACTCGGCTCAAATAAAATTTGAACGACTTTTCAATAACCACCACGGTTATATGCACGTGATTTTACTGCAAAAAAAATCAAAGTGGGTTAACACTTGGCTGTGTTTTGCGATTAAAATGGAGTATTTGTGAGGGGAATAAATTAATGTGAAAATTCGCATTTGTGCAATTACTGGACGAGTACATCTATCGTCAGCGGTTATTATGAAGCGCTTCTCGAGGGTTACATTTAATAGTTCTAGACCATATCTACACAAAAGGATAATACTAGACATGGGATCTATGTTTGGCTTCAGTGACATCTTAGACTATTTTTTTTTTTTTTTTTTTTTTTTTTTTTTTTTTTTTTTTTTTTTAAGAAAACATCCACATTTTGTTTTAAGAAAACACCCACAATACAAACTGATCCGATGACGATATGGCTAGTTAAAGTACAGGTTTATCACACGTCTTTTAACGCGCCCTTAGGCTTAGAAAAAATAGAGGTGGAAGGAATTCCGAAACTTTCAACGAGGAATAATACGAAGTACATGCCTATTTTTACTGATCACGCTTATGTACTACGGCTTCAATGATCATATGTTTTCGTAGACCTGTCCGAAAGTTCAACTAAATTTTGTTCTGCATAGACCTCAAGATAGTATATGAATTTTGTCAGTCAAATGTCGATTTGATAGATTTTTAATTACGCTATATTCAGCGTAACATCGTAATGGAACAAAGTAACGTTACATGTAGTCCTTTAACTGCAGCCCAGTTACGACAGGTACAAGTTAATCACATACTTGTAACCAGTCACTAGAATCGGGATCACGCTTTCAAAACATTCACCAAGAAACCAGTATTCCGGAAATAACCATGCATATCACTACTTGTATGCAAGTCGTGTGTGTAAAATAGTTCCATAACTTGGCTGTCGAAGGATGGTCTTGATTTTACTGAAGCAGCCTTCAACCGCGGGTATGTCTGGGGAGTATTTGGGCGTGATCCCTGTCGTGCCAACCACTGTTTGAGAATCTGTGATTTCCCTGAATGGTGGATAGCGGCGTTATCAACCACCAACACATCGCCTGGCTTCAACGCTGGAGTGCCATATTCCGTAACTGTTTCAACACACTCTGTGATGAAGCCCGCAAATGTGTATGAATCGGAAGCACCTGTTGTGACATTGTAGTGTATCGCCCCCTGTAGTCATGCAAAACTAAACAAAGTTGCATAAACCAATGCAGTTTTAAGCTGTCACGTTTGACATCGTGGAATTTCGCCATGAAAAGCGCACGGCAGCCATAGAAAACGAAGACATACTTTCAAACTGCTTTGACACTGTCTTGTTACCAGCACGATGTGCATATGACTATCATGTGTTCACGTGTATTAATGTTTAAGCAAGTTCGATTGTTTCAAAAATCGTAGTTAAGTTCCTGATGCTATTATTCCGCATGATCAGGCGTTTTGTATATGTATATCAAAATTTGCGTAAAAGAAACACTAAACTAACATTGAAAGCGCTTGAAACTGAACTTTTACTCTATACATCTGAATGCTCCTCCTGTCAGTCATCGTAGTAGGCAACAAAAACGAAATTTTATCATCAACTTCTAAATACATAATTGGTTTATACCCCACTCACGCTGCGTCCAGTTGATTTTATCAGTAATGAATATTTGCTTATGCATAATAGTTTTGCTGATCTTTGATACATATAAAGTCCTGTCAGTTAAGGTGTTGTAATGTCGGGGTGTTCACGTCCGTTTTCAAATATCAGTTTGTATATCATATTATTGAAAGGTAATGATCAGGAAACAGCGCAATCGGAATAAATCCACCCCCTCCAAAAAACCGAGATGGGAAAAACTAAATTGACAATCAGGTGCTATACAAAGACAAGAACGCCGCGGAGGTCAGCATACGACCTATACACTTATGTACTTCCGATGCTTTGTAATCCCTAAAAGTCATGCTTTGTGTTTCATACATTGTAGGTACACATTAGAACTGGAACTGCCTCGCCGAGAACGGCCACGTTTTCCTGATGTTTTTCTTAGTCTATGTGCTCAGTTAAACAAAGCACCTTTGCGGACAAAATACCACTGGCATATTCTTAATATTTAAATGCGATTTAGGAAACAAGGCGTGTCAGTAGTAATGGGCGGACTACTCGTGTCAACGGTCGGATTTGGGCCTGTGTTTCCTATAAATACCAGGGCCCAGAATAACAATATTTCCTTACAGTGAAGGCACACCTGAGTTTGACTTGATATTTTACCGTTAAATTTAATAACTGCTGTTACGTGAATATATATATGTGTAAAACAAAATGTCATTTACATAATAAAACCGATAAGTACTAGTTTAGTAGAGTTTAGATGGATGTTGAAACTAAGGTCTGGAGGATTGTAATTCTTGGCACAGGAAAGCTGCACAACACATGTCACGAGAAGATGACAAAAACAATGCAAGGATTATAGTCATAATGCACCAGTCATTTGTAACCACGCTCCCACCTACGTGGAAGGGTGAGGGATAGCCGGTATATAGTGGGGGTTTGATATTAAGATACCCGACCCAGGGAGATTTTCTATCGTAAAGAGCACGGTTTTGACCTCCACCTCCAGTTTGTCCCCAAGGGAGTCTATAGCAGGGCATTGAAAACTGAAAAGTCACAATCCACACCTTCCCCGTAGGTGGGGGAGCTGTGGTTACAAATGAATGATGGATCGTTGAAATTCGCCATAACCATGTCTGACGAAAAAAATGAAGGACGATTGGATTGATATCTAATGTTCTAATAGCGACTTGCTGCACCAGTCTTCTTCCTGCATCTGCTGTGTTTGGGCTAGAATATTGATCAGATCGCATGATCATGGTTATGGGACCCAATGTTTCCAATTTCACTGTGGTTAGGTCGGCGATGTTAAAATTAATCTTTTAGAAGCCTCCGTGGCGCAGTGCTTTGTCATGCAGGGTTCGGAGGTCTCCAGTTATAAACCGACGTCCCGTCTCCTTATGACCTTAGCTGTTGGTGGGACGTTAAACTCCAAATCAAATCAAAATACAATCTTTTTTTCATCATGGTTATATGACAATTACGGAAGCCTATTGACCTATTCATGACAATGACATGAATTGCCATGTTGACATATCCCGGGTATTTATTTCAAGTGTATTGGTTTCATTTTAGGAAACTACGCGTCTAAAAATATCTTACCCGTGTCGCTTGTCAATTTACTACAATCCGATAGTTAAAAATAAACACTGATGGATCGATCTAGGTTGACGCGAGTTATATACGAAAGTAAACGGTTTATTTTCCTGAGGTGTAAAATGAGGTTGACCTGAACATGTAAAAGATGCTTCTTCAGCTCATGCGTTCGGTTAGTAGACAGGTACTAAAGTTCTATTAAAGCTAAATTGTAATTATTAGCACAAATGCTACAGTGTAGTCTTTCATGAGTAAAGATGATGATTATTACGGTACTCATTTTTGGCATATTTATTTTAACGTTTTTGTCGTCTCCACGTGGCATTGTTTTTGTCGTCTCCCCGTGGCATTGTTTTCATATTAACAGATCACAGAACCAAAAGTCACATTTGATAGGTCAATAAATATTTCAAGAAGCATATATATAAAAATGCCATGTTTCTGCACATGCATATAACGACATTTTTAGGGGAAAATGAAACAAAAAACTATAATTGCCATGAACTTACCGATTGGAGGTGGTTTAATTATTGGTCCTCGGCAGCAAGCCCCATTCATACATTCTCCTATTCTACATTTCCCATTGATACATCTTCCTGTATACAGCATTGGACGCGGGCATGTAGTTGGCGGCTTGATATCCACACAGCACGCGCCGTCGATGCACGTGCCAATTCTGCACCGCCCACCAAGGCATCTTCCGGTATACAACATGCTTTTGGGACATTTTGGTGTTATAATAATGCTCCTTCTGCAGCAGCGGCCTTTCATACACGTATACCCAGCTGGACATCGGCTCGGTGGACAAAGGGGTCCGGAGATATGACCTGCTGGGCATTGTGGTGGTACGACAATATCGCGGCAACAGTAACCGCCGGTGCAGGTGTATCCTGGTTTACACGGTGAATCTTTTGGGCCGCCGCATTTCGGTCCACGACGGAATAAGGGACACAGAGGCAGCCTCTCCAAACAACAAGCGCCTTTTATACATGAACCGATCCTGCATTTATTTGTTGGGCAACTTCCGACATAAAGCATGTTGTTTGGACACCGTGGTGTTACAATTCGCTTCTTGCAGCAACGGCCTTTCATACAAATATAACCAGCTGGGCATCGGCTGGGTGGGCAAAGTGGTCCCGAAATATGACCAATGGGACACATTGGCGGTGTCACCACATCACGGCAACAAATACCTAAGCGGCAAGTATAGCCTGTTTTACAGAGTGGATCTCTCGGGCCGCCACATTTCGGTCCTTGTCGGTCAATTGGACAAAATGGCGGGAAAATTGGACGTCTGCAGCATCGCCCCGCGGAGCATTGTGGGTGAGATTTAGGGCAGTCAGCCGTTCCTTCGCACGCTCTGAACGTTGGTATGCAGTCAAACTGGAAGGGTGGGCTAACAGACTGTCCTTGTCCTGAAACAAATGGAAGGCAATGTGTTAAGATGGGTACAAATAATTTTTCAAACCGAAATATGAGAAAAACACGTATATTTTAGTCAAAATACATAAAAAAATACACGTTTAACATGTATAAGAAACGACGAGAGCGTATTCATTAATTTAAATATGTGTTTTACATTTGAACCAGTCTCGATAGTAAGCCATGAATCGTATAAAGGATGAAATGTATATGAAATACCATGCATGTATGAAAACATTTACAATGACCCAGACATTAATTTTACCAGCAAATCCCGAGAAAAAAACAGCTGAGATATCATGTTAAACAAAGACTACTTACCCAAAGAAATAAAACTCGCAAGAACAACACAACTTAAAGTAATCAACAACATGATGCTTATAATCAATAGACCCGTATTCGAATGAAACCCGTTTAATCAATTAAGCGTCAACTTTTATAGCAATACCGACCCTCCCCTTTTTGGATACCTGACGTAATTATGCAGGTAAAAATTGTACTTTTAAACAGGATCCCGGAACTAAACCTCCGGCCCAGGGCTTCGAAAAGGTAAACAACCGTGGCGGATGAAACACGAAAACAAGCGAATCCTGTTTGTTGGTAGGTCGACGCTTGAGTCATGTCATGACTAAACGGCTTTCCGCTCAGTCAAAAACAACTCTGGAGCAACATAATAATGTAAATTTTAACAGCGATTCTTGCCTCTTCTGTCTCGTACCCCAAAATTTCAGGCTTGTATCCCTGGGGCATGGTCTTTGGCTGTACGACCCGAAGTGTGAAGGACTTTGTAAGCTCTCATGATACAACTTATTTACATCATAAAAGGTGGTTTGATGACTCAACCGGGACAATTGATGCAACGAGGGCAACTTTAACATCGCCATCCATCTTAAACTTGACTTTATTGTTGACAGTCGATAAAATGTTTTATAAAAATGTATGTTTTGTTTGTAGCTCGTATGTGTTGATGTACTTAACGTATAAGGTGCACCACTGATCAGAAATCGGCGTTAATAGAACCGAAGCCAAGGTGAGAAACTACGAAAACGCCCATGCAATATACAGAAAAAATTTTGGTCGTAAAATGAAAATTTTCACTTGAAAAATAGATCTATTGCCTTTTTTTTTTTTACTTTTTGCTCAAAACATAGATTGTGAGTAAACAAGTTAGAACCGCCTCGGCGAGTACCCACAATCTATGTTTTGGAACAAAAATAAGAAAAGTAGGTATACCACTGCCTGGCTTTTAATGTTAAAACATCGCAAAATAAGATAACAGTTTCGGAGTGTCTATTGACAGACGTCTGTCAATAGCAAATATTCGGTAAATGTGAATTGACAGACGTCTATGCAATAGTAAAGTTGCCGACGTTTTGCTAATAACAGTTTCATTAAAATGTGTAAAGGATAAGTTTGTTAAAAGTTTGAAGTTTATAAGAACAAACAGTTAATAAAATCCTGACACTAACGTGAAGAATGTTAGTAGTAATGGGTGGCACTATAGCCCAATTTTCTAAAACCTATTACTATTAATGTTCATATAATAAAACTCACACACAACAGTCTAAAAGAACTAAACTCACTGTTGCCTATTTACATTTCCATGTGGCAGAAATTCAAGCCTTTAAATGTTTTTATACCGGCTGGTTGGCCACTACCGATGAAAATCAAAGTCCTTTTTTCTGGCACGCAACAAGGCAATAGCTTGTAGAATGACAGCGCGAACACAGTTTAAGGTCCTCTCACTTTTTTGGGTGGATGCTTGCAGTTTGTACAGAGATCATTACATGAATACTGCTAACATCGTCGTCACTATCAAAAGTGTCCAGAACTTCTTTGAGGATTAGCTGTTCCAATAGAAGGTCAGAATCAGTCTCGGATTCAGAAGTTTGGGCTTGTGCTGGATTTTCCAGAGGTACAAGATTCTCTTTACTGCCACTAGTAGGACTGGTGTTTTCCAGTTCCTTTTGACATAGAGAATAACAGATTTCTGTTCACATAGTTGTGGAACGTTTCCAGCTATTAACTTCTTTTCCAGAAAACATGCACGTCTTCTCCTATATAGAACGAGCCAAAGCAGAGGGAGGGTTTGACGAATTCTCTTTACTGCCACTAGTAGGACTGGTGTTTTCCAGTTCCTTTTGACATAGAGAATAACAGATTTCTGTTCACATAGTTGTGGAACGTTTCCAGCTATTAACTTCTTTTCCAGAAAACATGCACGTCTTCTCCTATATAGAACGAGCCAAAGCAGAGGGAGGGTTTGACGAATTCTCTTTACTGCCACTAGTAGGACTGGTGTTTTCCAGTTCCTTTTGACATAGAGAATAACAGATTTCTGTTCACATAGTTGTGGAACGTTTCCAGCTATTAACTTCTTTTCCAGAAAACATGCACGTCTTCTCCTATATAGAACGAGCCAAAGCAGAGGGAGGGTTTGACGAATTCTCTTTACTGCCACTAGTAGGACTGGTGTTTTCCAGTTCCTTTTGACATAGAGAATAACAGATTTCTGTTCACATAGTTGTGGAACGTTTCCAGCTATTAACTTCTTTTCCAGAAAACATGCACGTCTTCTCCTATATAGAACGAGCCAAAGCAGAGGGAGGGTTTGACGAATTCTCTTTACTGCCACTAGTAGGACTGGTGTTTTCCAGTTCCTTTTGACATAGAGAATAACAGATTTCTGTTCACATAGTTGTGGAACGTTTCCAGCTATTAACTTCTTTTCCAGAAAACATGCACGTCTTCTCCTATATAGAACGAGCCAAAGCAGAGGGAGGGTTTGACGAATTCTCTTTACTGCCACTAGTAGGACTGGTGTTTTCCAGTTCCTTTTGACATAGAGAATAACAGATTTCTGTTCACATAGTTGTGGAACGTTTCCAGCTATTAACTTCTTTTCCAGAAAACATGCACGTCTTCTCCTATATAGAACGAGCCAAAGCAGAGGGAGGGTTTGACGACATTTCGCTGGCTTCACAGAAATGACCTCGCTTGCGTCCATGGCTTTGTTTGGGCTTTGCATCGCAGGCCTCCCGGATCTTCTAAGATTCTAGGAGAAATGGTTTGAAGATTTGAAGGAGATAAATTTGATTAAACATTTGTTTATTTTGTTTTATTTACATATATAACTTATGACCGGCACGCACTGACATACATTATCATAATGTGCATGTAGGCATAGGCCTACGATGAAAGTTTATAGGGCTGCCAACGTCTCATCTTTCTGATAAAAGTTTACTGGGTCATTTAAAATGCTTGTAAGTAATCGAATTATAATAACTTTAAACCTGCACACTAACGTTCGAGTAAGTACTTTCTAAATGTTAGAAAACGTTCGAGTATATATAACTTTCTAAATGTTAGAAAACGTTCTAGTAAGTACAACTTTCTAAATGTTAGAAAACGTTCGAGTAAGTACAACTTTCTAAATGTAAGAAAACGTTCGAGTAAGTACAACTTTCTAAATGTAAGAAAACGTTCGAGTAAGTACAACTTTCTAAATATGTTAGAAAATTACACTCGTAGAAAGAAAGAAAGAACACAAAGGTGCTGATGTTACTGCGAAGCTGATCTGCACCTTTGTTTTCACAAAGGCAAAATCCGGTTTTCTCATGACGCGGCTCATACTAGCTTAACACTTACGTTGGAAATTCTATATTTGCATTTTTTTTATCAACTTGCAATTCTTTTTTAGCTCACCTGAGCCGAAGGTGAGTTTATAGGATGGCCATGCTCCGGCGTCCGTCCGTCGTCCGTCGTCGTCCGTACACAATTTCAAAGATCTTCTCTGAAACCGCTTGGCCGATCAAAGCCAAATTTTATAGGAAGCCTCTATAGGAAGGGGGAACGAAAGTGTATATAAATAATCCAGGTCACATGACCAAGATGGCCGCCATGCCCACATAGGCCTATGGTAAAAACCTTTTAAAATCTTCTTCTCCAGAACCCAAAGGCCTAGGATCTTGAAACTTGGCATGTAGCACAAGGGACTCAAGGTCCACAATGTATATATAAATTATGATCTTGGGATGACCTTAACCTACTTTACGGCAAGGTCAACATAGGTCGCCAATGCATGTGAATGGGGAAAACTTTTAAAATGCCATTTGAAGTGAAAGTCTTGCTGAAAATGGGCAGTAGGACTGATTATAAATGATTCTAAAAAAATGGACCCCAGGGGCTCATATGCCCCCACCCCGGGGCAATATACATGTATATCTCCATAATATTCAAACATCTTCTCCTCTGAAACCACTTGGCCAATCAAAGCCATATTTTATGTGAAGCATCTATAGGATAGAATAACCAATGTGTATATAAATAATCCAGGTCACATGACCAAGATGGCCGCCATGCCCATATATGGTAACTAATAACCCTTTAAAAATCTCCTTCTCCGGAACCGGTGTACTGATTTTCAACGAAACTTGGCATGAAGTATCGATGACTCAAGTACTTCAATGTATATATAAATAATGACCCTGTGATGATCTTGACCTATTTCACGGCAAGGTCAACATAGACCGCCAATGCATTTGAATGGGGAAAAACTTTTAAAATGTCATATAAAGTGATAGTCTCGCAGTAAATGGGCATTACGACTGAATATTAATGATTCTGAGGAAAATTGGTCACCAGGAGCTCATATGCCCCCACCCCGGGGCAGTATACATGTATATGTCCATAATATTCAAACATCTTCTTCTCTGAAACCACATGGCCAATCAAAGACAAATTTTATGTGAAGCATCTATAGGATGGGGTAACCAATGTGTATATAAAAAATCCAGGTCACATGACCAAGCTGGCCGCCATGCCCATATATGGTAAAAACCCTTCAAAAATCTTCTGGTGGACTGATTTCAAAGAAACTTGGCATAAAGCATCGATGGCTAAAGTACTACAATGCATATATAAATCATGACCCTGTGGTGACCTTGACCTATTTTACGACAAGGTCAACATAGGTCGCCAATGCATTTGAATGGGGAAAACTGTTTGAAGGAAATAGACAAAGTAGAAAATTGGCAAATGGACAGACTATTGATTATTCTGAAAACAAATGGCCCTAGGGCTTCATCTGACCCTGCACTGGGGCTAAATACCATAATATTCAAACATATTTATTGGCATATGTAGCAGGTCTCAGGTGAGCGTGTTACAGGACCATTGGTTACAGGACCATTGGTCCTCTGTTTTTTTTCTGTTCTTTTACCAAAAAGGCCTTTGTTTTAGGTCGAAGGCATAGTTATATGTAATACGGAATGTCCAATATAGCTAGAGAAATCGGCATTGTCTTGGTAGTTTTGTGTGCTGTTTATTGCAACGAGTGTGCACAAACAAGTGATGAACTTGATAGAGGAATAATAGGTATGTACATGTATATTTCACCTGAACCAGGTCTTTAGACAAATTTTCGTCTATAGTTTGAACCGCGTCATGAGAAAACCGGATTTTTGCCTATGCGAAACAAAGACGCACAGCTGATCTGCGCCTTTGTTTTCTCTTCTCGGATAGTACAATTTCTCTTCTTAAGCTTCTAGCCTTTTTCTATGACTGTACAGGCCGGTTTGTGTCGGACCTGGTCGGAAACCCCGAAGACCGGTTTTCTCACGGCGCGGCTCGTTTCTGACAAGAGATCACACACATTTATCTATATTTAAAAGCATTTTATGAAAATACATCACTGTACATGGCTGTCTATCGAATCCCACGTGTATTTATTCATTCCAGATGTTAACAGAAATATACTGCGACTGAAACGTTCCGGAGTGGGTAAGTACCGATCTATTTAGCGCACACCTTGCCATAAAACCCAGGATATTACGAAAACATACCCATGCAACTGACAGATTTCCTTCGGCTGTAAAAATGAAAATTTTCAGCTTAAAGTTTTCTTTCTATCTAAACATTTTGCAAACTGGTCAACCTATACGCTGGAGTTGATGGGTTTTACACAAGTTTGGTGGTGCTTTTAACTTGGAAATGGTTCTTTTTTGTCTATAATTGCAGATATGTAAAGACTATATGAAAAAGCATGTCATATGTCAAAGGGACTATGTAAACCAGTTTCGAAAATGACCTTGCCGTAAAATAGGTCAAGGTCATCACTGGGTCATCATTTGTACAAACTATGATGGGCTAAGGTCCCTGATGCTACATACCAAGTTTCGTGAAAATCCGCCTACCGGTTCTGGAGAATAATTTTTTTTTGAGCATTTGTGAGCATGGTGGCCATGTTGGGCATTCGACCCAGATTTCACGCAGAACATTTTGTTTTTCCTAAGCACGGAGGCTCCACATAAAATTTCACTTTCATAGGCCCATTAGCTGTCTGCATCTAGCAACTTTCAAGTCTCAGGCTGCAATAGTTTCCGAAATATCCAATTGTTTTCACCTTTTCCCATGTAAAATCCTATGTTTTCAAAATTGACCTTGCCGTAAAATAAGTCAAGTTCATCCCATGGTCATCATTTTATCAAAATATGGTGGGCGGCAGTGCGCGATGCTACATTCAGAATTTCATTGAAAGGTACAAGTAGGCAAAGATCAGGAAAAGGCGCAATCAGAAAAAGATTCCCACTCCAAAAACCGAGATGGGAAAAAACCAAACCAACAATCAGGAACTCACACCATGAAAACATATCGTAAGCCGAATGAGCAGCTATTTTCCCAATAGGTGGCCACTCAGTTACCTTAACTTAACTAAAAATATGAAAACATACATAAGGCGCCAACAGCACAAAAATATTTTAAACACCAAGACACAAAACAAAAAGAACCACCACAGAAGTATCGACTTGGAACGATCAGTAACACAAAGTTACTGGCGGGTTTAAATCGATTTTATATGGCCATAACCTCACCCTCAGCTTCTGCAGTGGTTCATAACACTGAACTTGTGAAATCTGCCCACCGGTTCTGGAGAAGAAGATTTTCTAAGTATTTTACCGTATATGGGCGTGTCGGCCATCTTGGTCATGTGACCAAGATAACGCGAAAACAATTCAATGCAACTACCTAAGGAGGCCCCACATAAAATTTCAACTTGATCGGCCAAGCGATTTTTGAGAAAACCATGATCTTACTCAGTGATGATTTTGATATTTAAATGACCTTGGGTCAAGGTCAACAAATGGCCTTGACCTTAATTACATACATCCATTGACTCATGAGTTGTTTGCATTTTGCAACTTTCAAGTCTCAGGCTGCAACAGTTTCCAAAATGTCCATTGTTTTCACCTTTTCCCATGTAAAAGTCTATGTTTCCAAAATTGACCTTGCCGTAAAATAGGTCAAGGTCATCCCGGCTGGAGTCTCCGATGCCGCATACCAAGTTTCGTGGAAGTCGGCTCACTGGTTCTGGTGAAGCATCTACACCAGGAATTGAACTTGTGTTATGTTGCGATCTTTCGATTGTTTTTAAAGGATACGCGGTTTGGCGCCAGATATTACAAAGATCCAAAAGGCTTCCACCTTCACTGCGCATGAACCACAAACATTATTCTAAGAGTGGAACGTACGATGACGCACTAAAGGATTTCCATTCCGTTCAACCAACAAACGTGCACTATGTCAAAGAACCCCATGTAAGCCCAGCGGGCACATGACGTCATTCTGACGTCAAGTGCCTGCTGGGAGTCATTTGTTTATTTTTATTTTATTTCTTTCATTTATTTAGTATAATTGTTTTAAAATTTTGAACCGCACTTTTTAAACCAATCTATGAATTAAAACTGAGATAATCTGCAGTAATCGAAGTTGAAGATGGCACTAGCGTATGCACATTTTGCAAACAGTTGTCATCTTTCGATGGCATAGACACCATGTTATGACAGTTTGCATAAATGATACAAGATATCTTTAAAACTCCGTTTCATTATAGTTGAAACGCAGGGTAGAAAATTGTCCACTCCAAAATATCCGTTTCATGTTCCTTATTCTGATCCGGTAAAACGAGATTAAGCCGCCTCATATCTTTACCAATGATGGGCTTTATGTTTCAGTTGTATGGTGCTGTTGGTACAATCGGTGACCGGACTATTGTGCTGAAAGGCCACACGGTGGATGGCTTGCCACAAAGCCCGACGATAACAGTCTTCAAAACAGCAGAAAGAGACTTTCCCGACACCCCGGTTGATATATTAACATACAATTAAACTGTACTTACTTTCATTGCTGCTTGTCTTTTTTTCTGCCGTTTTGACTCAGATGGCCAGTCGATAGACAAAAAAGCTGCCGGATTGTACTTTTGACTATATAGAAATGGAAAAATGAAAGCAGATAGTGTGAACATTTGATAATAATCCACATAACTTAACTGATTTGTTTTCGTCATATGGCTTCTGCAAAGCAATTTTAAATATTCAAACAGACGACTACGCGACTAAACGTACATGTATAGGGGAGGGGAATTATTTACGAAAAAATGCATTGTTTCTAGCTTACTATGCATACCCCTAATTTTTATTATAAATTCAGTATGGTAAGAGTCGGAAAAAGGTACAAGTAGGTAAAGATCAGGAAAAGGCGCAATCAGAAAAAGATTCCCACTCCAAAAACCGAGATGGGAAAAACAAACTAACAATCAGGTACTTATACCATGAAAACATTTCGTAAGCCGAATGAGCAGCTATTTTCCCAATAGGTGACCACTCAGTTACCTTAACTTAACTAAAAATATGAAAACATACATAAGGCGCCAACAGCACAAAAATATTTTAAACACCAAGACGTAGAACAAAAAGAACCACCACAGAAATATCGACTTGGAACGATCAGTAACACAAAGTTACTGGCGGGTTTAAATCGATTTTACATGGCCATAACCTCACCCTCAGCTTCTGCAGTGGTTCATAACATTTAGTTAGTTCTTCGGTCCTCGTGGTGAATCTCTAACTAGTCAATGAATCATCAAGAACAAACAAATAAATCACGATTTCCATCAACTTTGCGGTTTGTGCCTGGGAATACCAGGGATCAAACTGACTCATGGTTTTCTTATGCTCCAACGCCCAGTGGCGTTGTTAGGCATCAGGTGTTCTGTTGAGTCTTCGCCCTAGAAACACCATGGCGTTACCTATGCCGATGTGCTTCTTTGATGGAATATATTTTTATACCAACCGAACAATTTTTAAAACCACAAGGAAAGGCGATGAGAGAGATGGGCTTTATCCACCAGTAATTTATTACTTCTTTTTCTAGATTTGAGCAAAAACTATACTGTGTTTGAGCAGACACACGTTGTTAAAACAATTTCGAATCAGGGTTGATTCAATCAACTAATTCAAACAATGTTGTAGAATCAATGTTGATTCAGTGAAATCGAATTGATTCAACAATGTTAAAACGTTGACTGAATCAACATTAATTTAACATAATTTCAACGATGTGTGTCCCAATGTTGATAATAAAAATAATTGTTAGATCCTTTGGAAGCAGTAAAAATACAAAGCTAGAAGGTGGGCTATATTGTACAATTTCGGGTAATGAACCTTCAGCACTGACCCTTTATAAAACTGGCAGCGAAAGCCAGACATTTTGCTGCAATTTCAAGAATTTACATCTGTGTAGTCTAAATCAAAGACTCAAATTCCCAAAAGGGAATTCCCAAAGAGTCTACTGTTTCAACATTTTGTGCAAATGTTGATTTAGTGAATCAATTTGATTAAGCGTTGTTTCAACGTCGTGTGTCTGTAAGTTAGCCATTTTCTCTTTACCAATCAATAATCTGTCTGTGATATGCATAACGTTTCCAATGTAAGATATGGAACGCCATAGCTGTCTCATGATCAATAAACGTCATTATATGATGTACAAACGTCATTATATGATGTAACAACGTCATTATATGATGTACAAACGTCATTATATGATGTGGAAACATCATTATATGTTGTACAAACTTCATTATATAATGTACAAACGTCATTATATGATGTACAAACTTCATCATATGATGCGAAAACATCATTATATGATGTACAAACCTCATCATATGATGTGGAAACGTCATTATATGATGTACAAACTTCATTATTTGATGTGATAACGTCATTATATGATGTGAATGCGTCATTATATGATGTGACTTCATTATACGATGTGCTAACGTCATTATATGATGTATAAACGGCATTATATTATGTGCAAACGTCATTATATGATGTATAAACTTCATTATATTACGTACAAACCTCATTATATGATGTTCAAACTTCATTATATTATGTACGAACTTCATTATGTTATGTACAAACCTTATTGTATTATGTGCAAATTTCATTATATTATGTACGAACTTCATTATATTATGTACAAACCTCATTGTATGATGTGCGAACTTCATTATATTATGTACAAACTTCATTATATTATGTACAAACTTTATTATATTATGTACAAACTTCATTATATTATGTACAAACTTCATTATATTATGTACGAACTTCATTATATTATGTACAAACTTCATTATATTATGTACAAACCTCATTATATGATGTGCAAACTTCATTATATGATGTGAAAACTTCATTATATTATGTACAAACTTCATTATATTATGTACAAACTTCATTCTATTATGTACAAACCTCATTATATTATGTACAAACTTCATTATGTTATGTATAAACTTCATTATATTATGTACAAACTTCATTATATTATGTTCAAACTTCATTATATTATGAACAAACTTCATTATGTTATGAACAAACTCCATTATGTAGCTTTTTCGTTATGATGCGGTTAAAATCAATAGACAAGATTTTTTACTTAACACCGGCTTCACGGTGTTGAAAGTCCGAAACTAACCCAAGTCGTTTCGCCCCAACCCATTTCTTCTGCTAGGCAATTCATCCTGTAAATCATTTCCTTTTTTTCATTTTCTAACCAAGTCTTTTCGCCACAACTATTTTTTCTGTAAGTCGTTGCGCTCCAAAGACATTTGCCCCTCACTGGGGTTCAACTGTTTTATGATCCAGAACCCAATTGAGATAGAAACAGGAAAGAAACTGACAAAACAAGACAGACGAAACATGAAAAATGACATTACATACGAAGAGCAAGATGATAAGCTCCCGGGGGGTGGAGTGGGTACTCTGAAAATTTCCATATACGTAGGCTCGGCGGACTTTTTTGGGGATCAAAATTTTGAATTTCCATAGTTTTGGGGGTTTTCAGAAAATGTGAATATTTTGGGGCATGGGCATTTTTTTTTTTCAGATATTTTTTGGGATCCCTTCAAAATTTGACTATTTTATGGGGCTTTGCTTTACGAATGTTTGGTTTTTTTAGCTAATTCACGTATTTTGGGGTGTCCTTCAAATACCTGATATTTTTGGGTAGTCCCTCAGACCAGATATTTTTTGGGGTACGGAGCAGATGCTGGATCCGAGCCTATGTATGAGCAAAAGTTCAGAGAACCCCCAGGGGATAAGCTCTTTCCCATGAAGGTAGAATTCAAGTCTTTAATCTAGACTACCACGGCGTAAATTCTTGAAATGGCAGCACACACGTCTGGGTTTCGTTGCCAGTATTCATGAGGAGGGTCACTGTGATGGTTTCATATCTGAAATTACGCAATATGGTCCATCGCCCTCCTCCCAAGTTCGAACGTTTTCACTGCTTCCAAAGGATCTAACCTTTATCTTTTAATTCCATATCTTCACACATATGTTGTTGGAAATCATGTTCGAATCTTTCAGGGATCTACATTGGTCATCATTGCAAAGTTATTAGCAAATCGTCAGCTCTGTGAAATTTCGAGTACCATGATAAATTCTACAAATGCGATGGTGACCAATTAATATGATATTACAAGACTACAGTAAGCAAAAAGGAGCCTTTAGAAACAAACCATGAGCCGCGACACGAGAAAACCAACAATGTGGTTTTGTTCAGGTCCGACACAAACCAGGCTGTACAGACACTGGAGAAAACTAGAGGCTTGGAATTTTGGATTTAGAAAGTAGAGGGATAGTACTATCTGTTGAGCGAAAACAAAGGCGCTGATCAGTGCCTTTGTTTTCGCATATGCAGATTGTTGGTTTTCTCATGTCGCGGCTCACATGTATTTAACTTAATAAGCATGCAAAAACTCGCTTTTCTAAAGACAATTAACTAGACCCTCCTACTGTGCTAATTCCCAAAGGTACGGGGATATTATAGATCTTCCAGTGTTTCGGTACATTGTACAATTTCCCTTGTGGTAACTGCATCGACCTGCGGTGGACATATTAACTTTTCAGGTGTCCTTGACCTTCATAAAGAAGTCTGATTGGCTCAAGCCACCAGCAAAGTTGACGTGTCAAATCAACACCTGGAATCATCCTCTTTTTTCTCTTGGATTCTAACCGATTCAGACGTGTCTCTGGTTGAGTTCCTCGAGTCCATCTAAATCCACTTGTGTTGCAAGTAAGTGTCAGTATCTAGCTACGGCACAACAATTAAAAGAGCTGCTGGCATTTTTTCACTTTGCAGGGATGTGGGTAATAATCCTCTATAAGATTTTGTGTCTCTCTCAAGCTCAAACAAAATCTATTGCACATATTTCCAATGGGTTTTAATATGGCACAAAAGCATTTTTGTGGTGCGACCCCGCACCAGAGTCTGGTTTCTACCCCGCTTTGAAGAAAAAACGTTCAGCAGCACTTAAACTCATCATTATCTGACTAACTACATTCTGTAGCTACATTGGTGGATTAAGAGGGGGTTCGGGGGTTCGCTCGAACCCCCCTCTGGGACAAAATTATTTCATTTTCATGGGGTAATTCAAGAAAGTACAAGTAGGCAAAGATCAGGAAAAGGCGCAATCAGAAAAAGACTCCCACTCCAAAAACCGAGATGGGAAAAAACCAAACTAACAATCAGGTACTTATACCATGAAACATATCGTAAGCCGAATGAGCAGCTATTTTCCCAATAGGTGGCCACTCAGTTACCTTAACTTAACTAAAAATATGAAAACATACATAAGGCGCCAACAGCACAAAAAATTTTAAACACCAAGACATAAAACAAAAAGAACCACTACAGAAGTATCGACTTGGAACGATCAGTAACACAAGTTACTGGCGGGCTTAAACCGGTTTTACAGGTACCTAACCTCACCCTCAGCTTCTGCAGTGGTTCACAACATTTAGTTAGTTCTTCGGTCCTCGTGGTGAATCTCTAACTAGTCAATGAATCATCAAGAACAAACAAATAAATCATGATAAACATCCTGATGAATCAAAAACCAGGACTCACAGATTGAGTAAGCTGCCCGACGATGGAGATCCCTGGGCGCCGAATAACCTACTAATTCCGGAGCAAAAGAAAAACACCAGTTGGACCCCGGTGGGCCAAGCAACAGACAAGAAGCTCCGGCCCCAACCAACTAAAATGAATAGCTTTAAGTCGGGGCCATCATAAAGTCTGACGCCCGACCCACCGGCGTGCAATTAAAACTAGTTAAAATGAAGAAAACGACCCCCACCTTGGTAAATTCGAACCCCCTTTATAGAAATTCTGAACTATTCTAGAATAAAGATTGCTAGTGAAAGCCAAACTGACAGTATCACACTAGGGGGTGGGGCTTGACCAGGCAAGATTATTCCATATGTCTTATTAGAGAAGTGAACTTTCACACGCAATCATTACATTTCTGCAGAGGTAATCACAGATTCAGGGAGGCCATTCCAGTCCCTGTTAGCCTGAGAAAAAATGCTTAAGTAGGTATTTGTAACTGTGTAGTGTATTTGAAATGTCATTGAGTGCTGATTTCTCCAGTGTCTATTTTGGGGATAATGCCATCTGTGTCCTACCCTAGTCGGGTGTATGTTTGCAAACCCTTGATGCGTTCAAGAAAGGAGTTCTTATGCTACCTGTGCGTATCCTGAGATGTATATTTATCAACATTGTTGCTGACAGGTAGCCCTCTACGCACTGACCTGTCGCAGTTGGCGCATGGCAACTGGATAATTCATGCGGGGTGCTCTTGTTTTCTTCAATTGCCGCCATTAGCCAAAATCGGCTAGATCCCATAATGCATAGAGCCAAATAGGAGAGATCAAGATGAGGTATCATCTGCTCTCGCGAGAATGTATTTACCAATAAAGTTTTGTTCTGTTCTGTAAACTGCATCACTCATGCCATTATGAAAAGAAACCAGTCAGTAGTTGTTGAAGGTAAACAGTCCCCACTCGTACCTGTTATGTCGGGTGTTCCCCAGGGATCTGTGTTAGGACCCTGTCTATTCCTTTCATATATAAATGATCTACCCGACTCCCTCAAAAGTAGAGCACGACTGTTTGCTGAAGACACAATTGTCTATCTCACAATAAATTCCCCGTCAGACCCAGAAATTTTGCAGGCCGACCTACATAAACTTGAAGAGTGGGAATCAAATTGGTCCATGGAGTTTAATCTTGATAAATGTGAAGTGATGAGAACAACTGGCAAGAAAAATCCTATCATGTACCCATATAAACTTCATAACACTGAGCTCAAATCCGTCGAAACAGCCAAATATCTTGGAATTACAATTAAAAAAGGATCTAAATTGGAAACCCCACATTGAAAGATCTCATCCAAAGCTTCAAATACCGAGTTAGACCCAGTATTTTCCTATCTCTCAACAGTCAATTGATACAGGTGAAACCCCTAAAGAATGGTCTCTAGCAAACATTTGCCCTTTGTTCAGGTCGCTGGCTAGCAATTATCGTCCAGTGTCATTAACTTGTGTACCTTCCAAGTTGCTGGGACATATAATTTGTTCAAACACCATGGCCCATCTGAATGAACATAAACTTTTGTCAGATAAACAGTATGCTTTTAGATATGGATTATTTTTGCTTGTTGGAAATGATGCTGCTTTGAACATAGTAACACAAATTACACATAGGACATAGAGAATGTTAAATTGCTAGGGTATTTTATCATTTATTTGGATCCAGCCATTGGTTTAGAACAGATATTGACCACTTGCATCAAACATTAGTGTATAAGCACGTATTGCAAGGAAAGTATCTAATATTCAGATAAATGTGTTACATATGTTACCATTTTGCATCAAGCTAGAATGATAAGCATCAATAAATGGTTAAAACAGGAATCAGGGCACTGTAGCACCGATAACTGTCCATCAACGATAACTGTCCACCATGGACACTTATCGTTGCAGCCGCAACGATAACTGTCCACTGGACAACTATCGTTGATTTTTCAACGATAACTGTCCACCATGGACACTTATCGTTACTGTAGTTGATATGACCTGCAGTGTCAACGGTAACTGTCCATTTTTGAAAAGAAACAAAAAAAAACACAAGGAGTCTATATCTTGACAACCAGTTAGCAGACAAGATTTAAACTTGGATCATATGCCCTCTGTACGGTTGGTTTTTAGCTCGACTACTCGAAGTGCAAAGGGCTGTTGTAGTAACCTCGGTCGTACGCGTTCCCGTTCTTGTTCGTGTCCGTGTCCGCGTCACACTGCAGTATATATTTTAGAAGTCCAGATCTTGGCAACTATTCATCAGAGAAATTTCAAACTTGGCCCATAGGTACCCTGAGGGTTGGCTTACATTCCATGACATCGGGTCCCTGGGTCCATGCTTGGGAGTGGGGCTAGAGGTTAAAATCTAGGAAACCTTTATAAATTGGTTGTATTGCGGTATAGTTTTCTAGAAGTCCAGATCTTGACAACTAGTTATCAGAGAGGATTCAAACTTGAACCATAGGAATCCTATAGAGGTGGCTTTCATTCCATGACATCCGTCTTATGGGTCCATGCCCAAGGTTAAAATCAAGAATACCTTCAAAGATTGTGGCTGTACTGTGGCATAGTTTTCTAAAAGTCCAGATCTTGGCAATTATTTATCAGACAGGATTCAAACTTGGAGCTGTAGGGTTGGCTTTCATTTCATGACATCCGGCCCCTGGGCCCATGGGTGGGGCCAGAGGCTAAAATCTAGAACACCTTCAAAAATTGGCTGTACTACGATATAGTTTTCTAGAAGTCCATATCTTGACAACCGCTTTCCAGAAAGCATTCATACTTGGGCCACATATACCCTGTCGTGTTGGTTTCCATGCGCTAGCATCAGACTCCTGGGTTCATGCTTGGTGATGGGGATAGAGGTTAAAATCTAGAACACTTTCATAAATTAGCCAAAGTTTACATCTTGACAGCTGTTGATCAGAGAGCATTCATACTTGGGCCAATGGTGCACTGTCAACTTAGCTTTTATTGCATGACATCCGATACTCAAGGTCCATGCCTGGGGTGGGGCTAGAGGTTGAAAACTAGAACATCTAAAATGTTTTTCTTTTATACCTTGAAACTTAGTTGATATAAAAACATACTTCTTTCAGATAATGATTGAGTATGACCAGACCTTTGACCCAAAAGTAGCCATAGGTCAAAATGACCTAATTTCATGGTCCAGTGATTTTGCCTTTTATCTTGGCACTCAGTTGGTATATGAACTTGCTTCTTACAGATAATGAGCGAGTATGACTAGACCTTTGACCTGAAAGTAGTTTTAGGTCAGTGTGACCTAATTTTACGGTCCAGTGATTTTGCCTCGTATCTTGACACTCAGTTGGAATAGGAACATGCTTCTTTCAGATAATGAGTGAGTATGGCCAGACCCGAAAGAAGTCATAGGTCACAATGACCTAATTTCATGGTCCAGTGATTTTGCATTATATCCTGACACTCAGTTGGTATATGAAGATGCTTCTTTCAGATGATGAGTCAGTATGACCAAACCTTTGATCGGAAAGAAGTCATAGGTCACAGAGACCTAATTTCATGGTCTATTGATTTTGTATTATAGCTTGATATTCAGATGGTAAAGGAACATGCTTCTTTCAGATAATGAGTAAGTATGACCAGATATTTAACCCAAAATAGTCATTGCTCACAGTGATCTTATTTCATGGTCCAGTTATTTTGTCATAGCTTTACACACAGTTGGTATATGAACATGCTGCCTTGAGATAGTGAAAGAGTATTACCAGATCTTTGACATGAAAGTAACTATAGGTCACAGTGACCTAAGTTCATGGTCCAGTGATTTTGCCTTATAGCTTGACACTCAGATAGTATGTAAGCATGCTTCTTTCAGATAATGAGTGACCAGACCTTTGGCCCCAAAGTCCTAGGTTTTTGTGACCTAATTTCATGGTCCTGTGATATTGCCTTATTACTTGATGCTCAGTTAGTACATGTACATGTATGGCCAGACTTTTGACCCGAAATTAATCATTGGCAATCTATGTTTCAGTGATTTTGCCTTGTATAGACTGTATTAAGCCCCAGTCCCACTGCCCTTACGATCGCTTAAGATCGCCTTACGACCAGTTTAAGATCACATTTTTGCGATAATCACAGGTAAACTTGGTGGATCGCAAGACCGATCTTAAGTGATTTTGGGCGGTCCTCTGAAATAATCAGTTCTAGCGATCGTTTGAAGGACCCATAGCCACTCCAAAATGTCTAATGCAGTAATACTAGAAGTACTGATGATGCTTAAATACTTTTTATGCGAAAATGATGCTTAATAGTATAATCTTGAAAAAGATAATCCTAAGTATCTGAGATCATCCTACGATTGATCTGAACGTTTTTGAGCAATCGTAGGATTAAAATCCGTCGCAAGCGGTTTTTGAACATGTTCAAAATTCTGGTGCAAAGATTCGAGATCACAGGTGAAGCGTACACAATTACAGATAATCGTATAACGGTCTTAATCAAGTCTTACGATTTTTTCCCAGTCATAAACTGGTCCTACGACTTCTCAAGATCATCTTTGATAACGATGCGATTTAAAAAGATGAACATGTAGTATATATAGTATATTACCCTTTAAATTGCAAATAAAAAGTATTTTCATTAAATTATCATTTTGATATAACAAACCATGAGTACCATGATAAAACGTAAGTTCATTGGACTCCAGATATTTCTGATGGAATTAATAAAAATAAAACTGAAATCCTTTAAGAGCAATGAGCGTATTAATGAGAAAAGGTATGGGCCAAACCGCGGTTTCGGCTACTTAAGCCTCTTCAGTGACCCTAAAAAATTGGCAAAATGGAGCCAAAGAGAAATACTGAAAAATAAAACTGAGATCCTTTAAGAGCAATGTGCGTATTAATGAGAAAAGGTATGGGCCAAACCGCGGTTTCGGCTACTTAAGCCTCTTCAGTGACCCTAAAAGATTGGCAAAATGGAGCCAAAGAGAAATACTTTTTTTTTGCAAGTTTCAACAAGATAGTCGAGAAAAAGACAAGTATTATCCAAACAGGCCAAATATATAAAACGTTGGTTAGAAAATGCATCTAAACTGATAATGAATTTCTGATTTCTCAGAATATCCTCGCTGATCTTAAAGGACCAATAGGAAAATGTAATCTGCAGTATGGATGATGTACGGGGAGACTTTTTAGGGCCGTCACACGGCACAACACCAGCTGCAGTAAAAGCAAATAAAAATAAAACTGAGATCCTTTAAGAGCAGTGAGCGTATTAATGAGAAAAGGTATGGGACATACCGCGGTTTCGGCTACTTAGGCCTCTTCAGTGACCCTTTAAATTTGGCAAAATGGAGCCAAAGTGAAAAACTGTAATTTTGCAACTTTCAACAGGATAGTCGAGACAAAGATTAGTATTATCCAAACAGGTCAAATATATAAAACGTTGGATAGAAAATGAATCTTAACCGATAATGTATTTCAGATTTCTCAGAATACCCTCGCTGATCTCAAGGGATCAAAATGAAAATATAATCTGCACTATGGATGATGTACGGGAGATTTTAGGGCCGCCACACGGCACAACACCAGCTGCAGTAAGCCTCTAACCATTGGGCCGCTAAAATTATTTTCAAATACAACGACGAAAAGGAACAATTTAAAAACATATTTTTTTAAAATCTACAAAAGTTTAATTGCGTTTTTAACATTTTTTTTTTTTTTACAAATTTTCACATCGCCCGCTGAATCCGTCAAAACAAATATTTTAAAACGAACCCCCAATTTTCGTCGCATCTCTGAAAACTTAACTTAACATTAATGCGACAGACATCATGTGTGTTTGTGGCTCCTTCAATGGTGATTCTATATAGCGTGATGCTACATTTTGCATCGCCTTCCCTGAACCTACTATGGATAGTGCAGCGCAACGATATTCATTTTCTAGATTGAAAATTAAGCTTCATTTTGATATGTTGGCAGAAACAGCAGCAAATAATCATGACTGAACTAAATGTTAGCGTCGCACCAAAGTCTTTCTACGTAGAAAGACTTTGGCACGAAGTAAGATCATAAAGCTAACATTTAGTTCAAAGACCAATGTTTGACCGGAAGCCGCGTTCCTTGCCATAGAACATCACACTGTAGCAGTCTTTGAAACAATGAAAATTAGCGGGGCTTTGACCACAGTGTTGCCACAGCAGTGCGGGGGAATTGTCCGGGGTTTGCTTTATATGCGCAAAAAAGATCGTGAAATGAAAAGTTAGCAGGCTGCGATGGGAAAAGCTGCAGTGGTTTTACCAATGAGCAGTCCCCGCAGTGTTGGAAACAGCAGTGGTTTTACCAATCAGCAGTCCCCGCAGGGTGGGGCTTTTAGCAGAGATTTGTTGGACCAAAATGCAAAGTCGCCGCTATTCCCCGGGGTGGGGGAAGGGCGTGTTAACAAATGACTGGTGCATAAGTCGTAGGCAAAACGCGAGTAGAATCGTTTAAATGCAATCGCTGACCAGCCTGCATAGTAGCAAGTATTTTATGTTTGATTATCATTTGTATTTGCATGACACAGGTTCTCGTATAGCACGAGCTACGTATTAGCTAGTGCATGAGAAATTCGTATACTTTTTGATTAAAAAAGTACTTGCCAGCTTCACAAGAGCATTATATTATTTAGTATTTCCTTGTACTGTACGAGATGTACTTTTAAACCTTCAATTATTATCAATTACTGCGCTGTTCTACAATAACTTTCTGATTGACGAAATGTACCATGACACATAAACCGTCTAACGGACTTAGTGATATTGCACGTGACTTTTTTTCTATTCACGGACTTACTAGAGCGAGTGATTTTCAATCGCAGGTATGCAAATTACCAAAGAGGAGAATCGTGGAAGACCAAAAGATCATCTTAAAATTACAATCTTATAATGAATCGTACGATTTCCAAATCGTACGATTTAATGGGACTGGGGCTTTAGACAGTTTCTTTTCAAATTGTTAAGCGTCCCAGGAACAGTTATTGGTTGAAGTCTGGCTGTTTTGAATCATTTTACCTGTCGTGAACAATTATCGTTGATAATGCAACCATATCTGTCTTTAATGATCAGTTATCATTGCAAACTCAACCGGTTCTGTCTATCATGAATAATTATGTTTGAACATTTTATTTACTGATTCACACATCCAGGACAAGGCTTTTCAGATATCTGACTGACTTCTCAGCTGCACTAAGGAAAGATCCAGTCAACAAGAAAATACAGGAAACAGCTAAGCGACTGAGGGATGAAGAAGATTATGACGAGGACGAATCGAGACTGTATGCCATCAAGAAACGAAAATTCTTGATTGAGAAGAAACTGAATGACTATGACCCACCAAGCTACGAAGTGGCCGAGGAACAGACATTATTTTTGCCACATAAAACACATATGAACAGTATTAACAGTAAACCACAGAGTAGTTATATTCAGGGAAAACACTTGTAAACGAGGAACAGAGGGACGGTCCTAATCCTCTGTTTCATCGTGCATTCACAGTTAGCGGGACAAATAAAATTGTTGAAAATGTTAAAGTCAGTCTTGGGTTTTCATTTCTCCTCTCAGGAGGTAGTAGTAAAAGGGATAAAGTTTTTGACAATAACTAGCTGAGATACGAGAACATTGAACAGCTTCATTATATTTGGAAGATGCTATAAAGTTATGCCTTTTGACTTGTTGAGGTCTTGAGATACAAGACTAAGAGACAGTGAAACGCATACCACTTTACAGCCTCTAGGAAGCTATAGAGTCCAGCGAAATAGATAACGATGCGTACTGCGTATGTACGCACGATTTTTTGCCCTGTACGCATAGAAATATCAGACCTGTGCGTACCATGTACGCAGTAAAAATCAGCGGTACGCAAACAGTTTACGATTTAATGCGTACACAGATAAAAAAAATACCTTTGAATTTGTCACAAAATGACAATTTGTCAACTAGTATTTTGAGGCTGCTCTGTGAACAATCGGAAAGTAGTTACAATATGAATGCAGCTTCTGATCGTTTCATATTACATACCATGCAATATATTATGTATCTTCAGTAGTTATACCATAAACGTGTATTCCGTTCAGTGTCTGTTAACCAAAGGTTTATTCATAAATTGACTCCTCCGCCAGCAAGGTATAGCCACGCCCACCCCTATTTCCTTAGACAAACATTGTGTTTTTGCACCTATATTTACCTGTAAAAAGCACGTGTTGGTTTGTTTGTCTAACCCACGTGTTGTCTAACCGTCATTGACCGTTAGATAATGTGCAGATTTGAATGGTCAATATAAAATGAATATTAATGATGGGTGGTTTGACGGAGGACTCAATTTATTAGTAGTGTGTCACTTTGGTTTATTGAATAGGCATTTTGCATCGATTTCTGGTCATATTTTTTAATTCAAAACTTGATGTATTACATGTTCTACAGCCATGCCAGTTATGTTTTTCCTCACTTTTGCTCTCTTATTATCTATACCGGATACAGCAGTATGGTTTAACAAGCCTTAATGACAGAATAACATGTAATTTTAGGATTATCAACCAGTTTACTTGAATTTTCATTCTTGAATAAATGGTCTTATCCATACGTGTGCATATCTATAAGTTTGATTCTGAATGAGAGGTTAGAATATGAACCTTCAGAAAACGCGTACACAGTAATATTGTCGGTACGCACTGTACATTTATTCTGATGCGTACAGTACGCATTGCGAAAAATAATTATCTACATCACTGAGAGTCATGCCTCTAATAGTGTTGAAGTCTTGAGATACAAGGCTAAGAGACTCTTCAGACGCATTCAGCTGTATAGCAACAAAACAACTACTACATACCCACACAAATGTCCCATCTAAGACAAGTCCAGCAAGTGTCACAATGTATCAAGTCTACCAAAGTACACCAGAGGAAAACGACCCTTTCTTAATGGAACTAAAGAAAAATTGGCTAGGCAGGTTAGTCTCTAAAGATGTGTAGATGAGCAACATGAGCACATGAGCAACTGAGCACATGAGCAACTGAGCAGATGAGCAACTGAACACGTGAGCAACTGAGCACATGAGCAACTGAGCACATGAGCAACTGAGCAGATGAGCAACTGAGCACATGAGCAACTGAGCACATGAGCAACTGAGCACATGAGCAACTGAGCAGATGAGCAACTGAGCACATGAGCAACTGAACACATGAACAACTGAGCAGATGAGCAACTGAGCAGATGAGCAACTGAGCACATGAGCAACTGAGCACATGAGCAACTGAGCAAACTTCAAACAATTACTGCACATGAAACGCTCAACTATTTGAAAAGAGGCTGTCTAATTCAGTCATTAAACATGCAAAGATTTTTGTACATGATGGACAGAATCGGTTGGCTTTGCAACGATAAGTGTTCATTACAGACAGAAGCGGTTGCACTGTGAACGATAACTGTTCATCATAGATGAAATCATTCAAATAGGTGAAAAATGTTTAAACAATATCTGTTCGTGATACACATAACTATCTGAAAAGCCTTGTCCTGGATATGTGAATCACTAAATGCAATATTCAAATATTATTGTATATGATAGACAGAACCGGTTGAGTTTGCAACGATAACTGTTCATTACAGACAGATATGGTTGCATTGTCAACGATAACTGTTTACGACAGGTAAAAGTACCCAATCAGGACGAAAACTTGATCACACTAAACTGTTATGAAGTGCATGCAATCAGATATAAAATGTCCTGCTGTGGAGAAGATAGGATAGGTTGTATCGTATCGTATGCTATTGAAATAAACGTTAGAAATAAGCAAAAAACTCGATATGCCTTTTACAGATTGAGACAATGGTAGGTATTATATCAACAAAATATGTTAATCAAATTTTATTTCTTCCTTTATGAAACTGTAAACACTCGGGTTCTCTGTTTTAAAAGTTTAAAAGTAGTCGATGTCTGTTTACAGCTGTGAGATGCTTTATAGTGCACATAGTAAAACTGTCGTCCTCAGACATCGACGATAACACCTTAAAGCAGGTCCTCCGATAGCTATGCCACCTACCTCCGGACACTGCAACCACAGTAAATATGACCCTGCCGTCAAGAACTACAAAAGGGTACTTCATGCCTTAGCAAGGTTTTCAGGATGTCTGCACAAGATATGATAAAACGGTTAAAGACTGCATCTGTTCTGATAAAATATACAAAAGATGAATATAACCATGCATGTAAACAAATGAATTAAAAATATCTGTTGAAAATTCTGTATTTCCCGATTCAAACGTCATTTAGGGTCAAACGAATACAGTCCAAACCCATTTTATGCAGTGTGTCCGTTGGTTCGTATACGAAAAATGATATTCATAAACGATATGTATGTTTTTCAGATCTCTAAACGCAATCCTATTAAAAATAATAAGAGCTGTCGCATGACAGCGTAGCTCGACTGCATTTGGTTCTGTCAAACTGGAGCCAACTCTAACTCACCACACAGACATCCCAAGGCCATGATGATATAAGGCAAATTCATTTTACTATGAAATATAGCTATAACTATTTTGAAGTCAAAAATTCGGTGCTATCGACCCATAACCATGTAAAATCTTGATCACACATCTCTTGCTGTAGAAGATACAAGGCAAAATCACTAAACCATGAAATTTGATCTCAGTGACCAATGATTACTTTCTGGTCAAAAGGCTGGTCATACTCACAAATTATATGAGAAAAGCCTGTTCATATACCAACTGAGCATCAAGATATAAGGCAAAATCAATGGACCATGAAATTAGGTCACAAAGTCCCTTGACTGCTTTTGGGTCAAATGTCTGGTCGTACTCACTCATCTGAAAGAAGCATGCTTACATACCAACTGAGTGTCAAGCTATAAAGCAAAATTACTGGACCATGAAGTTAGGTCACCGTGACCTATGACTACTTTAAGGTGAAAGGCCTGGTCATACTCGTTCATTATCTGAAGGAAGCATTTTCATATACCAACTGGGTTTTAAGATATAAGACAAAATCACTGGGCCATGAAATTATGTTATTGTGACCTATGACTACTTTTGGGTCAAAGGTCTGGTTATACTTACTTATTATCTAAAAGAAGCATGTTCCTTTACCAACTGAGAGTCAAGATATAAGACAAAATCACTGGACCATGAAATTAGGTCACTGTGACCTATGACTACTTTTAGGTCAAAGGTCTAGTCATACTCACTCATTATCTGAAGGAAGCATGTTCAAAAACCAACTAAGTGTCAAGATATAAGACAAAATCAGTGGACCATGAGATTTGGTCACTGTGACCTATGACAACTTTTGTGTCAAAGGTCTGGACCTACTTACTCATTTTCTGAAAGAAGCATGTTCCTGTACCAACAGAGTGTCAAGATATATTACAAAATCACTGGACCATGAAATTAGGTCGCAGTGACCTATGACAACTTTCAGGTCAAATATCTGGTCATACTCACTCATTATCTATGAGAAGCATGTTCCTATACCAACCGAGTGTCAAAAAATAAGGAAAAATCACTGGACCATGAAATAAGGTCACTGTGGCCTATGACTACTTTTGGGTCAAAGGTCTGGTCATACTCACTCATTATCTGAAGGAGGCATGTTCAAATACCAACTAAGTGTCAAGATATAAGACAATTAGGTCGCAGTGACCTATGACAACTTTCAGGTCAAATATCTGGTCATACTCACTCATAATCTATGAGAAGCATGTTCCTATACCAACCGAGTGTCAAACATAAGGCAAAATCACTGGACCATGAAATTAGGTCACTGTGACCTATGACTACTTTTAGGTCAAAGGTCTGGTCATACTCACTCATTATCTGAAGGAAGCATGTTCAAATACCAACTAAGTGTCAAGATATAAGACAAAATCAGTGGACCATGAGATTTGGTCACTGTGACCTATGACTACTTTCAGGTCAAAATTCTATTCATACTTACTCATTATCTGAAAGAAGCATGTTCCTATACCAACTGAGTGTCAAGATATAAGACAAAATCACTGGACCATGAAATTAGGTCATTGTGACCTATGACTACTTTTGGGTTAAGGGTCTGGTCATACATACTTATTATCCGAAAGAAGTATGTTCTTATACCAACTGGGTGTCAAAGGTGTAAAAGAAAAAACAAACATTTTAAGCTGTTCTAGTTTTCAACCTCTAGCCCCACCCCCAGGCATGGACCCTGGTGTCGGATGTCACGTAATAAAAGCTAAGTTGACAGTGCACCAATGGCCCAAGTATGAATGCTTTCTGATCTATAGCTATCAAGATATTAATTAAAATGTAAATTTTGGCTAATTTATGAAAGTGTTTTAGATTTAACCTCTAACTCCACCCCTAGCATGAACACAGGAGCCCAATGCACCAACCCTACAGGATAGATGTGGTACAAGTATGAATGCTTTCTGGTAAGCGGTTGTCAAGAAAATGACTTCTAGAAAATTATATCGCAAAACAGCCAAATTTTGAAAATGTTCTAGATTTTAACCTCTTGCCCCACCCCCCGCCATGGACCTAGGAGCCTCGAATGAAAGGTAACCAACCCTACGGGTTATCTATGGTCCAAGTTTAAATCCTCTCTGATAAGTTATTGCCAAGATCTAGACTTCTAGAAAACTATACTACAGAACAGAAGGTGTTCTAGATTTTAACCTCTAGTCCCACCCCGGGCATAGACATATGGGTTTGATGTCATAGAATGAAAGCCAGCCTAACAGGGTACCTATGGTCCAAGTTTAAATCTTCTCTGATAAGTAGTTGCCAAGATCTGGACTTCTAGAAGGGTACGTATGATATGATCAAAGTATTTATGCTGTCAAGACATAGACACCTGCAAAATTAGACCTCAGAAAAGCCATTTTATGGTGGTCTGTATATTAACCTCAAGCCCCACCCCGGGATTCATTGCCTTGGAATGAAAGCCTGGCATACAGGGTGCCTATGGCCCATGTATGAATGATTTTCGGTAAGTGGTTGTCAAGGTATGCCCTAACCGAAACGGTTTAACATCATTAAGCAAATATCGTGGTGTTCTACGAAAATGGACAGATATCGTTGAAAGTAAATTATAAACCTACATGCTCAACGATAACTGTCCATTTAGCTTGTGTACAGTTATCGTTGCGGCTGCAACGATAAGTGTCCATGGTGGACAGTTATCGTTGATGGACAGTTATCGGTGCTACAGGGCACATTGGAATGTCAGAAAATAATAAAATTTTGCAGCATTTTTGGTTTATTAGTACATAGTTTCAAATTTAGGCTATGGCAGCAGTATTTTGGTGTGTGACATTTTGGATGGGCTATGGGTGTTTAACAGGTCATAACTTCAAAAGTATTTTAGATATTAGAACAAATTTTGTATTGTCGGAAAGGTAAATAAATCTTCTTGAGGATGAATACTATGATTTGTCCTCGTTAATAATGTAGCAAAGTATATAAAGAACTATTTAGCTTCCAACATTCATTTAAAATGTCTTTGTGAAAAAATGTTACATACGTTACACTGTGACAGGCCAACGTGAAAATCAAATGTTTCATGTTGTAGCTTGAGACCCTTTCTATCAGAAGAAACACAGTTTAATCAACAGAAAAAGGTTTTCATTGATCTTTACAGCAGTTTTTTTTTATTTCAATGGCAATTATTAGATATTCAATAGGTTACATACGTTATTGGATGTTACACGGTTACGTGACACTTTACAGAGGGCTAACATGTTTCAAAAAACTCCTAAGACATCAGGCTACATGAAAATCAAGGTCTGCAAAATTCCCCGGATGAGAGCGAAACCATATCTGGCCAGTGGCCTATTACTTACTTACTTTATAATATCCAAGTACCTTTGGGAAATTAGCACAGTAGGAGGGTCTAGTTAATTGTCTTTAGAAAGGCGAGTTTTGCATGCTTATTAAGTTAAATACAAACAATCTGCTTATGCGAAAACAAAGGCACTGATCAGCGCCTTTGTTTTCATTCAATAGATAATACTATACCTCTACTTTCTAAATCCAAAATTCCAAGCCTCTAGCTATCTCCAGTGTCTGTACAGCCTGGTTTGTGTCGGACCTGAAGAAAACCACATTGTTGGTTTTCTCGTGTCGCGGCTCATGTTTTTAAAGGCTCCTTTTTTGCTTACTGCAGTCTTGTAATATATTAATTGGTCACCATCGCATTTGTAGAATTTATCATGGTACTCGAAATTTCACAGAGCTGACGATTTGCTAATAACTTTGCAATGATGACCAGTGTAGATCCCTGAAAGATTCGAACATGATTTCCAACAACGCATATGAAGATATGGAATTAAAAAGATAAAGGTTAGATCCTTTGGAAGCAGTGAAAATGTTCGAACTTGGGAAGGAGGGAGATGGACCATATTGCGCAAATTCAGATATCACAGTGACCCTCCTCATGAATACTGGCAACGAAACCCAGACGTGTGTGCTGCCATTTCAAAAATTTACGCCGTGGTAGTATTAAAGACTTGAAGTCTACCTTCATGGGAAAGAGCTTATCCAAAGGGGATACTCCGAACTTTTGCTCATACCTAGGCTCGGATCCAGCATCTGCTCCGTACCCAAAAAATATCTGGTCTGAGGGTATTTGAAGGACACCCCAAAAAATACGTGAATTCGCTTTAAAAACCAACAATTCGTAAAGCAAAACCCCATAAAAATAGTCAAATTTTGAAGTGATCCCAAAAAATATCTGAAAAAAAAAAAATGCCCATGCCCCAAAATATTCACATTTTCTGAAAACCCCCAAAACTATGGAAATTCAAAATTTTGATCCCCAAAAAAGTCCGCCGAGCCTACGTATATGGAAATTTTCACCGAGCCTACGTATATGGAAAATTTCAGAGGACCCCCCGGGAGCTTATCATCTTGCTCTTTGTATGTAATGTAATTTTTCATGTTTTGTCTGTCTTGTTTTGTCGGTTTCTTTCCTGTTTCTATCTCAATTGGACTCTGGATCATAAAACAGTTGAACCCCAGTGAGGGGCAAATGTCTTTGGAGCGCAACGACTTATAGACAAAATAGTTGTGGCGAAAAGACTTGGTTAGAGAATGAAAAAAAAAGGAAATGATTTACAGGATGAATTGCCTAGCAGAAGAAAAATGTGTTGGGGCGAAACGACTTGGGTTAGTTTCGGACCATTATCGCCCCTTAGCTCACATCTTCAATAGTCAGTACATGCTGAGTGACCGTTTCGGGTACAATACGGACTACTTTTTTCAAGATGGCATACTTTGATATTTTGGAAAAGTACTCGAATGTAATTTTTGCTGGTCTTTGATCTTTGAGAGAGGTAATAGTGTTATCTACAAGGTATTTTATAGCAAATTACCATTTTGTTCTCATTTGTAAGCGAGGCAAAGCTATGTCACAGAAAATAAGACCACAATATGCCGGGATTCCTCATAAAAAAAAAAAAAAAACAAAAAAACTTCCGCTTCCGGTGTCAAGAGTGGTGGCCGCCAAATTTGAGAACTTTCGAAAAATCGAGTATTATCCAAGTGTTTTGGACCCATCTACCGAAATATTTGTGTCAATCATAATTAGATTTGTGCTGTCTATCTTATATATTGATTTGAGAATGCCTGAAACAAGGAGCATGTCAGATTTAGTGGATGAGCAAGCATGTGCTAGAGGCCCAGCTGACCATAACTACATGAAGTCATCTGAGAAAAGCAAACAATCTACCCCTTTGAAATTACACCCAAATATTACTAACAAATGTGGTAGTTGTGATAAAACCTTTTCGGGACATAGCAAAAAGATCAAGTGCGGTTTCTGTGAGCAATCTTATTGTTGTCAGTGTTCAAGACTAACGAAAAATGTTTTTGATGTATTATCCATATGTGAGAGTGCAGCATGGTACTGTTGTCACTGTACCCATGCAGTTCCTGGTGTGCAGAAAGTTTTGATCAGACTAGGTAATGTTGAAGAGCGGTGTGAATCCCTACATCAAAGAGTCGAGTCCCTTGAGAGTAAGGAATATGTATCTGCCGACAAAGTGAAGGATATGGTCCATGAAGAGATGTCAGAAGCTAAGGAAATTGAAAGTCGTAGACTAAATGTCATTTGCTTGAATATGCCTGAAAGTAGGAAACCTGATAATAGTGATAGACTAGTAGAGGATCAAGACATCTTGAAAAACCTTATGGAAACAAAGATGAACTTGGACCCTGAGTTGGTAACAGTTAATAAACTAGTGAGGCTAGGTAAGAGGGAGATTCGCACAGATGGAAGTTACAAATGTAGACCTGTAAGATTCACGGTAGAGATGTTTGACCATAAGAGACAGATACTAAAAGCTAATAGTTTACTAAGGAGCTGTGCTGATGAAATATTCAGCAATATATACTTTACACCTGACTTGACCAAAAACCAGAGAAAACAAGCATATGAACTAAGATCGGAGAGACGGAAGAGGGAGGAAAAAGGGGAAAGAAACTTGAAAATAAGCAAGGGAAAGATTATAGTTACAAAAGACAGAGTTGAGCATGGGTTAGTTGGAGAGGGTACTGCTTCTGGCCGCAGTAGCCCTACTGTGTTTAGTGCTTAAAAGGATGAGAATTGACATGTACGGGGGTGATCCAATAAAGAATGGGACTTTTTGAATTATTTCTATGTAAATAAAATTTGCTTGTTGAGAGTAAATAATTATTGTTGCTCAATATAATGCAACCTCAAATCAATGCTAAAATTTGACATCTAGAAAACAACCTACCGTTGCCTAGCAACGAGAGAATGCTAGTCAACAGCCCATGGCCACGTAGGTAATATGTACATAAATTTGGTTGCCATGGTAACTGGTGGCAAAGGATCCACTAAAGACACATTGTAGTTTATAAAGTGCATTGTTTGCTTTATGCGCTGCAAATATCACATATATACAGCTGAAACTTTACACAGGGTGAGCATTTTTATGAGAAAAGCTGGGTTTTGTTTGCGAAAAAATACATCGAAATTGGGGGTAGGGGTGGGAAATGTATCATAGCCTGAGTATAAATGACATGATAAATGGTTCTTAACCTTGGAATTATAAGTTATAATGCAAATATTGCAAATGAATTATAAAAGAGACAATTGACCATTTAGATTTATGTTGCTTAGCAACAACAGAACTCAGAAAATGCTTAAAGTCAGAATTCATAGAGTAGAACGGTTGCTAGGCAACCACATCTTGATCACTAACACTAGATCCAAATTAACTGTAGGAAAATCTTTCAGAGATAATGTTTTATACAGACAATACTCAACTATGATCAGTTATCTCTTTTAAACTGTGTGGCATAGCTCTATTTTAATATACTATATTAGTTCAAAGGACAAATCGTGGCCATGGATACTGCACGAGTAGTTCTCAAATAACCATAGCAACCAAAGTTGTTGGGCAAATCAGATAAAATGTGCTCTATAGAGAGATCAGATGTGTATCTAGTAAATGAAAGTAGTAAACTTGAGTCAGTCAATAGGGTTCATGAAATAGGAGAAAAGTCCCATTCATTATTGGATCACCCTCGTACATATGTAAATGCGTTGCACAGTTGTGCCATTTAAGATGTTACTTTTTCTTCATTAATGAAAAACTGTATAAATTGGTCCTATGGATATTACAAGTGTGAAAAATTTTATCTACTGATAATTGAGAAATATTCAACATAATCGAGACTGTGATTAGATTATGAGATTTTAGAATTGAAAAACTTTGATAATACGAGGGTTGTCCCAAAAGTTCCGTTACACTCACTGTTTTACCACAATAAAAGCACGTCAGAGCTTACAACACTTATGACCACCAAGTACTATATCTAAGGGCTTTGGGTGCAAATTTTCGTACTGCTACGTGCATTTGCTAAAATGTAGCGGAGGTTTGAACCTTTGTTCCCCTACTGCACCGGAGCAGGTCTATTGACGTTGCCGTTAATTCTGATTTTTTTCTTAATATTTTGCCGTTTTGATAAAAACACTACAAACAAAAAATCTATTTCAAAATTAGATTTATATTAGCTAAACGATATGGTTGCATATATTTGGAAATCTGAGTAAAATATTTATAAGCAATTTGTCAAAATAATGCTATAAAGATCAGCCATGCAAAATAATTGAATAATTAATCAAATGCTATCCATTTTAACAACTGCCCATGTTTCATTTGGTCAAGTAATATTACTGTTAGCTGATATAGCGTTTTAAAAGTATGTGTTGTGTTACAGTATTGAAGTCACCAACTTATATCAACCTAAACATTTGCTTGGTTTCCATTAAAGAACATATTTTAGATGTTTAAATATAACGACCCTGTTTTTTTTGCTCCGCATGTTTTTGCCGACGTCGTAATTTTGTCGTTGAATTTTTATAGGTAAGCTATTTTATTTGTCACCCAAAGTATCAAATTGTTCTCAAATTTCATAACATTATCACTAAATGATGCCCATAGAATAGTAGTTAGGCTGGTATATTTTTCTAAATGATCACATTATACCTATGTTGATTTAGCAGATTGCGAAAAATAGAAATTACGAAAACATTTTGCATAATTTGACTTGCTCCGGTCATGCCTACTTATGGTAACCAAGGTAACTGTAGCAGTGAGGTCACTGAAGTGAGTATCATTTTGTACAGTAAAATAAGTTCCAATATGGCCAATTATTCTGCATGAATAACTGTTGTTGGTTCCAGCTATGCGTTCAGAATAAAATGTATGTGTAACGGGACTTTTGGGACAAGCCACGTATATGAGGCCACATATATGACTTTTTATTCGAAATATTATTGAGGTAACTTGACACCGGAAGTCAGACAACATAGTTGAGCCAGACGACAAGCCGAAAGGGCTTATTTATTCTGTGATTGGATTTGGATTTGGATTTGGATAATAACAAAATTGACACCATTCTGACAGTTTCTAGTATTTCGGAAAAGGTTTACTTAAAGGTTTAAACCTGTGAAAGGTTTAAACCTGTGACAGTTTACAAAGTTCTAATTTGAGATATAAGTTTTAAATTTTCATCAAGCTTTAAAAGGCACTAACGTTTTTGTGAATGTGGATACTATACAGTGGAATTTCAAAAAAGATAAAGAAAACTTGGCAAAAAAATATAGGTTTGGGATTTTTCTTTTATTGTCACACTTGCACTCTCACTTGGAAAATGATCAACACCATTTCGAACAAACTCTTTTTTTTCCAGAAAAATTCAGCTGTACAGCACATTTTAACAGGCCCAAGACCAAAATTTACTGGTAAATGCCAGTGGGCCCCCTCTTAAAAAGCCCTGGTTTAAGGGGGTAATACAGAGGCTTGTATAGGGTGTTTTGAGATAAAGGATATTGGCCTATTTTTAAGGGATACTGGGACATTTGTGCTTTTTATTTTGGGATATGAGATATTTGAAATTTTTGGGGGGATATTTTTAAGTCAGATTTCTTCCATATAAATTTCTGTGGTCAATTTCACATTGTAATAAAATAGAAATTTATATTGTTATGATCCCCACCTATTTTCATCTTTTCAGCATTGTGACGAAGAAGTAGAAGATCCAAGAAACAGATCACATTATAGTGAAAAAGAATTTGAACAAGTCATGATTTCTACCTTACATTTGTGGGCTATAGAAGTTTATAAATTGTACTCTCATATGTAAGGTGAGGTAATGACAGACAAAACATCATCTGCAAGCCAGCCATCTGAACGTTTTTTTTAATTTTTCCGAAGAAGCTAGATCAAAAGCGAGCATTTCTGAGGGGGTATTGCTGTTGGCCATGATGGAAGCTATTTTGAGGATGGCATGCCTCTGTTGTTGGAGTAGTTGTGACAACTGCCCTTCTAATGTTGTTTTATTTGTTGTTATGTTAAAAATGATAGGTTATGATCTGTAAGTCACCAAAAGTAAATTAACACTTTTCATTCCTAAATAAATCTTAATTCGTTTTAAATTATAACAAAGCACCTATTGGAGTGTGTCTCCAACAAGTGTCCGAAGATAACGCATGTAAAACGGTCGATATAACTTCATCCACTTGCGAGTTATCTGTGCTTTCATTAAAAGCGAAAAATTGGCATTTTTGCATCAAATTAAAGGTAGACAGAAGATTTGAACATGTTGTGTCAAGGACCACTTATTGACCGTCAAATATACTGCCCCACATTTTCGCTCCGACATTTGGCTAGGTTTTTGCAGGCTGCTATAATTGCTTTGCATCAAAATTACCTCTCTTTAAAATAAACCAATAGTAAACTTTAACCATTTCTGAAAGCTTTTCCTTTGATTGTATTGAACGTTTTTCATTGCGAATCGTTGGGGCCTCAATTAACATGTGTGGCAACACTGGCTGGTGAAAAAAATCGCGTCGGTTCAAAAGAAAAATGACAATCAATTTTTAATGGAAATTTCCATTGAAACCATTGTTAATGTCGCAAAAAGGGCCTTGGACCTGAATACATCACTCCATTGTGTTGTTCGAGCAGGAAAATTCGAGTTAATTTGAACTTAAATAAGCAATACAATTGGTCTCTTAAAGATTTGGTCTTCAAACTTTGAAATTGTTATTTATAAAACTACAGTAGCACTGCAAATGTAGTGTGATTTGGAAAAACGTCATTTTGCCCCCTTGCATGTTTTGTAGGGACGTGCGGCAGCATTCAGTCAATTCTGATCCTTAAAATTTCACTCACCTCATGCGTAATTGATCGGACTTTAATACACATCAAACACTTTATAAATATTATACACCTATACCTGAAAAAACTACCTACAAAAACAGTGTAAAGTTACTTTACAAAAACAGTGTAAAGTTACTTTTGGCTTCGAGTATATATATAATGTTCTATATAGTACATGAATGTTACATTATATATCAACATAACTTCAACAGAGTTCCTTTTCAGTATTTCGGGAATGGGTTGGGGTCCCTTGAATATCCTATCTATCTATACTGAGTCGATCAATTTCTGATCATCCCATTGGTTCGGAAGATATTGCGACAGAAAAAGTATTTTTTCCAGTTTTTAAGGGAGCATTAATTGGCAAAGTAATGCATTGTCATTAACATTAGAAAAATTAAAAATGTCAAAATTAGCTTTTCTGATGCAATATCTTCTGAACAAATGGATGGATTCGGACCAAACTTACACAGAAACGTTGTTAGGCGGAAAGCTAGAGTGGATTAGACATTATGAAAACACGTCCATGTAATACACATAAGTTTCTTAAGTTGTAAACATTTTAAACTTTCTACTGAAAATTTTTGATATTTTTCTTATTTTTGCTCAAAACATAGATTGTGGGTACAAGTTAGAACCGCCTCGACGAGGCGGTTCTAACGAGTACCCACAATCTATGTTTTGGAGCAAAAATAAGAAAAATAGGTATACCCCTGCATACCCCAGTTTTACTATATAAAAGTGGGGTGTACGGGGATATATATTGCACGGACTTTTTTTCTGATGTTTTGGTGACTTGACCTAATTTTCAAGGTCACTAAAAATGTTGAAATTAGATTTTCTGATGTGACACCTTCTGACCAGCTAGATGGATTCTGACCAAACTTACAGAGAATTATTTTTGTGAGTAGACCTAGGCTACAGTTGAATAGATTTGGGTGACCTTGACCTAAAGTCAAATGTCACCAGCCCATGAAAAATACTCCAACTAGATACCTCTGATTGGCCAAGCGGTTTCAGAGATGATCTTTGAAATTGATGAAGCACAATGGCGCATGGCCATCCTATTCCTATTAAAGCTCACCTTTTGAGCCTATGGCCCCTGAGCTAAAATATAGGTACAAGTTGTTGCCGTATCTGTTGTTAAGTAGTTAGGCTGCACCAGTCACACCTTAAACTATGCCCATGCAAATTATTTTGAAATGGTTTTACCCATTCAATATGAAATTCCACAGGTAGCTTGTAGACTTTGAACTTGCCGTAATTTAAGTACATGTAATTATATGTAATAACTTATAATTGAAACTTTTAAAAGAGTTTAACAAGTCGTTGATGTGTCATGCCATGCTTCAAAATTATATAGTGTAGAACCATTGATGTGGCAGCCATTTATACAAACTTGTATACATACATGTACATGATTCCCCTGTCCCAAGGTGCATTCACTTGCTATGACTGACCAAATGGTTTCAGAGGAGAGGACCTTGGAAGACAGACACCAGAGCTTGTGTTAACTATATGAGTTCACCTTGTGAGCCACCAGGCTCAAATGGGCTGAACATCCCATTGTCCTACATATTGTAAAGTAACTGGTCTGGAAACCTAGGCATGGTATTCCATGGTTTTACATTAACAGGGATAGTTAGTTATCCTAACCATACATGATGACTAAGAAAATATTACAAGTACTGAGTGTACATTCTTTGAATTTCTCTTAGAAGCCTCCGTGGTGCAGTGGTTATGTCACTCGCCTTGTCAACCAGGGGTCGCAGGTTCGATCCCGGGCTTCTCCAGTCCGTCGGATGGGACTATAAACCGAGGTCCCGTCTCCATATGACCTTAGCTGTTGGTGGGACGTTAAACCCCAATCAATCAATCAATCAATTTGAATTTCTTTTGCCATTCACTAACAATTTTCAGCTAGGGGATCAATGGTCATGTAAACGGTCACCTGAGATCTGAGATATATACCACTAAACTTAGAGATATATACCACTAGACACTGAATTTGAAATGAAGTTTATTGCAGTTGAAAAATAAGTTTCTATTGTATTTAGACATGTAATGTTTTGTGTAACTGAAGCAGTGACTTCTTTAAAATTTGGACAAAATCTTTGAATTTAATATAGCATCATATAGAAAATAAGAAACTTTTTATAAGACCATCCCCCCCACTTACCCAGCCAAAATATTTTGAACACAACTGCATTTTTGTAAATTACATATTATATCAAAATGTAATGTTTGGGCAAGTGGGGGAAAGACTGTCAAAAAGCCCCAAAAACGATAAATGGGCTCAGCTCCAACAAGGCTTCATCAATAAAACAACGATTTTCCACCTTTTTAAGTGCACATGTAATGTACATGTAGATCAAAAAGTTTTTCCGAAGTGGGTTTTCCGATGTGCTATATTTAGACATTATCATATTACTAAAAGAAAAAGGCGATTTTTTTATTTAATGTAATTCAGATCATTGTTTCGAACACTTTTAAGTGTAAAAACAATAACAATCACATTTTTTAAAATCAATTTACACACATTTTCATTGTTGCTACTTTCTGCGGACCTTATAACACACGCGGATGAGTTTTATCCTCTGGAGGATAGTGATTCGCCATCTTACGCAGATCAATCTGCATAGCACATGATCTGATGACGCATTGAGTTTCGGACTTTCAATACGTGAAGCAAAACAAGTTCTACCGGTGTTAAGTAAAAAATCGTTTCTATTGATTTTAACCGCATCATAACGAAAAAGCTACATAATGGAGTTTGTTCATAATATAATGAAGTTTGTTCATAATATAATGAAGTTTGTACATAGTATAATGAAGTTTGTACATAATATAATGAAGTTTGTACATAATATAATGAGGTTTGTACATAATATAATGAAGTTTGTACATCATATAATGAAGTTTGTACATAATATAATGAAGTTTGCACATCATATAATGAAGTTTGCACATCATATAATGAGGTTTGTACATAATATAATGAAGTTTGTACATAATATAATGAAGTTCGTACATAATATAATGAGGTTTGTACATAATATAATGAAGTTCGTACATAATATAATGAAGTTTGTACATAATATAATGAGGTTTGTACATAATATAATAAAGTTTGTACACAATGTAATGAAGTTTGTGCATAATATAATGGAGTTTGTACATCATATAATGATGTTTTCATATCATATAATGAAGTTTGTACATCATATAATGACGTTTTCGCATCATATAATGACATTGGTACATCCTATAATGAGGTTTGTACATCATATAATGACGTTTTCGCATCATATAATGACATTGGTACATCATATAATGACGTTTGTACATCATATAATGACGTTGTTACATCATATAATGACGTTTGTAATCATATAATGGCGTTTGTACATCATATAATGACGTTAATGGATCATGAGACAGCTCTGGCGTTCCATAGTATGAGATACATTTTAGTTTTTGAACGTTTACTTCAGTATAAGCATTGTGCGTACGTGCGTGCGAAAAAGTACGTCTCACATTCCTCATATACATTGTAGGAAGTACCGCAAATGAAATTATTTGTCATCATTGTATTTTGCTATGAAAGAGCTGGATTGGTGGCCGTAACCACAACGTATAGTGGGGTCAACATCAGGAAAACATGTCCGTGTAATGTATACCCCATTGAACACCACTTTTATAAAGCAAAACTGGGGTATGCAGGGCTATATCTGTTTTTCTTATTTTTGCTCCGAGGCGGTTCTAACGTGTACCCACAATCTATGTTTTGAGCAAAAATAAGAAAAATATCGAAAAAAATCTATTGAAAATTTTCCATTTTTACAGCTTTAGAAAAAATTGTATATTACACGGGCGTGTTTTCGTAATGAAACGTAATTGGATGCTGGTGGAGTTTGCACATACTATGAATTAGGTAAAAGTAGGCACTGATCAGGAAATAGCACAATCAGACTCCAAAATTCGAGGTGGGAAAAAAGTAAAAACAAATAGTTTAACCAAGTGATCAGCTATTTCCCAGTAGGCGACCACTCAGTTACACAAACTTAACTAAAAATGAAAACGTACATAAGATGCAAACAACACAAAAATTCGACTCCAAAACATAAAACAGATAGAGCCATAACAGAAGTATTGCCTTGGAACGATTGAAGTAATAAAAAATTACTGGAGGGGGGGGGGGGGCTTAAATCGAATTTACGGTGCCCTATTCTACTCACCCTCGATCCTCTTGGGGAATCCCTAAGTAGTCAATGAATTATCAAGGAAAAAGCAAATAAATTACAATCACCATGATGACTCAATAACGAGGACTCACAGACACAATAAGTACGAAAACCCTGCATTGGGTCAACCATAGCAACAGTTATAGCAAAACGATTATAGGCCTATTCCAGCCACCAAATACGAAATACGAAAAATGTTGTGGATAAAAACTAAAGATGAATCAATCTATGCTGCTTTCCTAACAGGAGGGACAGGTGTTGGTAAATCAGTAGTCATTTGTGCACATTGTCAATGCCTGTATAGAATTTGGAATTTGAAAGATGGGACCACATCTTATCTATCTAATTATAGTCACGTTTCCATAGCTAAGCATAATTTGGTCAAACAGATTGGCTGAAAATTGGAAATATTATTACTGCAAAGCTGATCAGCGCCTTTGTTTTCGCTACACGGATAGTACAATTCCTCTCCTTTTTATATCCAAAATTTCTAGCCTGTAGCCATCTTCTGTGCTTGTACAGCTTGTTTTGTGACGATTCTATTCGGAAACAGCATTGTTGGTTTTGTCATGGCGCGCCTCAAATCATAAATATGATCCAGCCGGATCAGTTTCTCTGGATGGTAAAATACGATCATGCTCACGTATGCAGCCACATTGAGAGAAAAGGTTCTATTGACATCAACCGTTTATAGCCTTGGGATGTCCTTGGTGGTTACTAGCGTCTATTTTATCATGTAAAGTCAGTTTGTGATGGTGATCATTTTACCATTACAAGATAAGGTAAGCGCATGTTCATTGCAACACGTTTGCTGAAATGTCTGAAAAACTTGTTTTTAAAATACTTAATCAAGTGTAAAACTGTACCACTGATGGCATTTTTAAAGAGATTTTTTTTCTGAAGTGTGGACCTGTCAAAGTTGCAAATCGGCCACCGCACAAAGTACGTCTTATTATTGGATGAAAATGAATTTTGAATGGGGACTATGAAATAACAAAGAGATAATCCATGATTATAAAGTTTCATATTATTCCATTTGTTTACTTTCAGTACAACATGGTATTATTTGACAATTCAAGAACACTTTGCTGTCTGCTTGTCTTCTTTGTGGCTTTTGGGAACACGACTACAGTTGGAGACAACTCGGACGCCCCTGACCACTTATTAGGTGAGTGATTGAGTGAGTAAGGAAGCAATGAAGGAAGCAAGGAAGGATGCAAGCAATGTTGAGGCTTCACAATCTATGTTTTAGAGCAAAAATAAGAAAAAAAAATGTTTACCCATGCAAGCTCTGTATTCATAACGGGCAAGCGTTTGTATGCCTAGTGCACCAGTCATTTGTATCCCCGGCTCTGCTAGCAGGGACATGGCGGAGCTTAAAGGGGGAAGGGGGAACAAAAGTTTATATAAATGGTCCAGGTCACATGACCAAGATGGCCGCCATGCCCATATATGGTAAAAAACATAAAAAAAATCTTCTTCTCTGGAACCGGTGGACTAATTTCAACGAAACTTGTTATGTAACATCAGGGGCTCTGGTCCATCATAGTTTATATAAATCATGACCTCCGGTTGACCTTGACCTATTTTATGGCAAGGTCAATTTTGGTTACATAGACTTTTCAATGCAAAAAAGTGAAAACATTTAATTTTTCAGGAAGTTTTGAAGCCTATGACCTGAAAGTTGGTAGATACAGACAACATGTTGAGCCAATGAAGTGTTGTGAGTATTAAAGGTCAAGGTCATTTCTTGACCTTGCCCAAAGGTCAGTTACAAATTAAATGTTAAACTTAATTTTCTCAGTAACTGCTTGACCAATCAAAGCCATATTTTATATGCAGTATCCTTAGGATAGGGGAACGAAAATTTATATAAATGATTAAGGTCACATGACCAAGATGGCCGCCATGGCTATAAATAGCAAAAACATTTAAAAATCTTCTTCTCCAGAACCAGAAGGCCTACGATTTTGAAACTTGGCATGAAGCATCAGGTGGAGGAGCTATACAAAGTTTATATAAATCATGACCCTAGGATGACCTTGATCTGTTTTAAGGCAAGGTCAACATAGGTCCCAAATGCATTTGAATGGGGAAAATTGTCAAAATGTCATTTGAAGGGAAAAACTTCATGGAAATTGGCAAGTGGACTGTAGATTTATGATTTTGAAAAAGAATTGGACCCCAGGGGCAGGTCTGCCCCCATGCTGGGGCAACATACATATATATTACCATTATATTCAAAGATCTTCTTCTCTGAAACCGCTTGGCCAATCAAAGCCAAACTTCATGTGGATCATTCTTAGGAAGGGAGAACAAAAGTTTATATAAATGATCATGGTCACATGACCAAGATGGTCGCCATAGCTATAAATAGCAAACACCTTTAAAAATCTTCTTCTCCAGAACCAGAAGGCCTTTTGAAACTTGGCATGAAGCATCAGGCAATGGGGCTCTACAAAGTTTATATAAGTCGTGACCTTGATCTATTTTACGGCAAGGTCAACATAGGTTGCCTATGCATTTGAATGGGGAAATTTAGTAAAATGTTATTAAATGGGGGGAAACTTGCTGGGAGTATGCAAATGGACAGAAGATTTATAGTTATGAAAAAACATTGTCCTCAGGGGGTTGTCTGCCCCTGTTCCAGGGCTATAAACATGTATATGACCATAATATTCAAACATCATCTTCTCTGAAACCGCTAGCCCAATCAAAGCCAAACATTAAGTGGAGCATCGTTAGGAAAGGGGAGTGAAAGTTACTATAAATGGTCCAGGTCACATAATCAAGATGGCCGCCATGGCTATAAATAGTAAAAACCATTATAAATTTTCTACTTCAGAACAGGAAGACCTATGATTTTGAAACTTGATCTGAAGCATCAATGAATACAGCTCTACAAAGTTGGTATAAATCATGACCCTGGGATGGCCTTGACCTATTTTACGGCAAGGTCAGCTTAGGTTGCATATCCCAGTTCTCAGGTGAGCGTTTACAGGACCATTGGTCCTCTTGTTAATTTGAGGATAATGCTCTTCCTCTTTGTTCTTGTAAATTACAGACAACCTGAGAGAAGGGGAAACAAAGCGCTCGCCTGTTACGTCTGGTAAGATATTTAACTCGATTCGATATACTCGTATACTTATATGCTATATACCAAGGGCCAGTTGTTCAAAATTAACGACACCGTTAATTAACGATTCGTTAAATTTTCAAACATGAATATTACAAATAGAATGTTAATTTTTGTTGATAAAATGTGAGAATCCTTGCAATGCAAAGGATTCTCACATTTTATCAACAAAAAATAACAGTGCATGGCCCCAGTTGTAACGTCAATAGCAACGTTTGTGGTGTCGTCGAAAAAGTCGATTGTTGAATAACAACTTCTGTCATTGACTGACATAATCTAAGAAAATCACATAGACCGATTCTTCAATATTAAATGAACTACATTTATTCGAATACTCTATATGAGCCACCTCATAGGAAAACCAACAATCTGCATAGGCGGAAACAAAGGCGCAGATCAGCTTCGCGGTAACCGCGAAGCTGATCAGCGCCTTTATTTTCGCTACTTGGATAGTGCAATTCCTCTTCTACTTAAATCCAAAATTTCAAGCTTCTAGCTTTTTTCTGTGCTTGTACAGCCTGATTTGTGTCAGACCTGTTCAGAAACCACATGTTTGGTTTTCCCACGAGACGGCTCATATATTCGTTTAACGTTTCAGCTTCGCTTTTGGCCAAACAGTTACATGCATGGAGAGTTGTTCTACGATCCGCTAAAATTGTTCAAATGGAGCCAGAGTCATTGGCACGTCATCAAACATACTATGTTAAAAGTGGAGGATTGCTAAATGCCATTGAGGACTTTTATTCTGTCAAACCTACCAACGTGAGATATTTTGAAGGTTCGAATGAGGTATGTATAATTGTTAAGAAGACTAATTAATTACATTACACAAGCCCGCCCATGCAATATACAGAATTTGTTTGGTTGTAAAAATGAAAGTTTTCACAGGAAAACTTTTGCTATTATTCTTATTTTTGCTCAAAACATACTGGATTGTGGGTACACGTTAGAACTGCCTCGGTGCGTTAGAACCGCCCCGCCGAGGCGGTTCTAACAAGTACCCACAATCTATGTTTTGGAGCAAAAATAAGAAAAATAGGTATACCCCGCATACCACAGTTTTGCTATATAAAAGTGGGGTTCAAGGGGGTATACATTTCATGGGCATGTTTTCCCGATGATCTATTTCGGTGCGAGATATCATACTCTTTTTTGGTTTTACAAAAACGAACACAAAATAAAATAAACTTGCCAACCCTCAATAAAACATCAATATGTTTGAAGCCAAGTTGTAGAGCTTCGGACTTCGAATCGATAGGTCCTTCATTCGAACCCCCACAGATTGCTGGTTTTCTCGAATCTCTTTGCAGGTATTTGGACGAGTTGGGACGATCGGAGTGAATCGAAAGATTATACTGCAGACTAAACTGGAAAATGGGATTGCTAGCAACCCGACTCTTCGAGTGTTCATAAATGAAGAAAGGGACCGCCGAGACACATATGCAGACATTATCACATATATAAAGCCGCCGCCCTAGATTATCCGAAATCGTTTGATGTTGTTGAGGTGGAAATAAATAATTATTTGAATAAATAAATAAATAAATAAATAAATAAATAAGATTGTTTTTTTTTTAGTTGTTGTTAAATATGTGCCCCGTGAAATATATACCCTTTAAACCACAAACCACACTTGTAATAAGTAAAACTGGGGTTTACAAGGGTAATCATTTTTTTCTTCTTCTTATTTTTGCTCCAAAACAGATTGTGGATACTCGTTAGAGCCAACCTGCACCAAAAATCGGTATTTTGAGCATTATCTGTTAAAAAATGACACATTTTCTACTGAAATCATCACATTTATATTCCACAGGGAATTAATAAAACACATTTGATTGTTGAATAAGAGTTAACTTTAAAAAAATGTGTTTCTACTGAAAATTTCATTTTCACAGATGAAAAAAATATCTCTGTATAGATTTAGGCAAGCGAATCATGTGTTTCTCTGTATACGGGCAAGTTAAACATGTTGATATTTTAAAAAAGGTACAAGTAGGCAATGATCAGGAAAAGGCGCAATCAGAAAGAAATTCACACTCCAAAACCGAGGTGGGAAAAATAAATTGACAATTAGGTACTAATACTTAGAAAACATATCGTAAACCGAGTGAGCAGCTATTTTCCAATGTGCGGCCACTTAGTTACCATAGCTTAACTAAAACTATGAAAACGTACATAAGGTTCAAACAGCACGAAAATTCGACTCCAAAACACAAAACAAATAGAACCACAACAGAAGTATCGATCAGTAATATAAAATTACTGGGGGTCTTAAATCGATTTTACAGAGCTCAAACCTCACCTTCATCTTCTGCAGCGGTTCACAACATTTAGTTAGTTGTTCGGTCCTCGTGTTGAACATGTAACTAGTCAATGAATCGTCAAGGGCAAGCAAATTAGTCATGATAACCACCATGATGAATAAAAAAAACGCGGACTCACAGATTCAGTAAGCTGCCCGATGATGGAGATCCCTGGGTGCCGAATAACTTACTGAAATCCGGAGCAAATGGTGCCAGTTAAACCCCTGGTGGGCCAAGCAAAGCAACAGACAAGAAGCTCCGGCCCCAACCAACTAAAATGAATAGCTTGATGTCGGGCCATCATAGAGTCTGCCGCCCGACCCACCGGCGTGCAATTAAAGAAAGCAGCATAGTTATCAACCATGATTGAGTTATAACTAAGCATGCAGACTGTCGCATAACAATTAAGTTATAACCTATATATGTAACGTGTATTGATTTTTCTGAACTGGAAAGAAAAATCATTCCTTCCTTTTAGTTTCTTTTAAAAATTTTCAAACCAAGTCACAATAAAATTCTGGTTCCGAAAGGCCCTCGCATAAAAGCGTCTTTAGTCCAACATTAAATCTGGAAATCAATCCATAGTGTCTGCGACAAGAAAATGTTTTTCGAAACTTATGATACCGATAGCCCTTCTGGAGAAGTTTGGCAGTTAAACATTTATTTATACTGATTTATTCATATCAGTCTGCTCAACATTTGATATTCAAAGGTTTGAATGGACACTGGTAAAGTTTTGACCGTGGGTGTGTTTGTCATATATGATAAAAAAAACTATTAATGACGCGAATAGCTTTTTATTTTATACTTAGCAGTGAAATTAATGTATATCAAAAATGGATAAAAGTGATATTTTCACTGCAGAATTGATATTGATATTTTCACTAGTGATTGATATCAGCCGATATTTTCACTGTAGAGTTTGGATTACTTCTGACGTTTCCATTCACTTGACGTCATTAAATGTGCCTCACTTCAGAAATTCAAATGCCTATAACTCCGTTATTTGCGAACGAAAAATAAAGTGTGGGTATTCATTTTCTTAGTTAGAACATTAGGAACAATGTGGTACCAAAATTATTTGTGTTTTCAAAATTTTTTGGTTTTTGCATTTTCACCGCCTGCTTTGTGAATAGGAAAATGCCCGTATATTGTATAAAATAAAAAGAAAATCTACTTTTTATCGGTAAATACCAAGTAGTAATTACCCGCTGAGCGACAGGTGGGTATGATATTTTCCTGACCTGTCCAGCCAAAAGCATGCACCGAGAGCCCGAAGGGCTCGAGGTGCATGCTTTTTAGCGGGACAGGTCAGGAAAATATCATGCCCACCTGTCGCGAAGCGGGTAATTAACTTACCTTATGACCCCACTGAGTGAAATTTTAGTTTTTAAGATCTACACAACGATAATGAACACCGGTAAAGTGACTTTTCTCGCGGTGTAACTATTGACCGAACACTGCACGCGCAAAACGAGGAGGCTTGTTAACTGTACCGCGTCGCTATCGTCAAAAATAGATCAGAATGGAGTATCTTCCCTTGTGCATTTAAAACATTTTGAAACCTATTTTTTATTTTGTAATGACCGTTTCATTCTCAAATTGTCTAATCAACAATATAAATTATCTTTTATTGAAACAATTAACAAACTGGGAGAGCAAATATAAATTACCTTTTCTTTTATATGCTAAAACGTAATACCATTTAGTAATGATTTTCAGATAAGTATATATAGCGTGTGTAGGTTTGTAATGCACGGTTTGAAACCAATGGACCTAACTTTCTAAAATCCCCATAGTAAGTTAGGGGACCAGTGTACAAATGCCCAACTGTATTTAAGGGATACAGCTGGTCGTTTATCATAAACATAATCGCAAAGCAAAAATGTGTGAAATTGGTTTCTGGTTCATAGTTCTTGCACTTTAACAACATTAACCTACTAACCATAATATGAGAACCAGAAACCAATTCTCTCAGCTCAGTGCAACTGCCCAGTCCGATCAGTGCACAGCAATCGATATTCATGTGCACTGGTCATGGTAAGTTCCTTGTTTCAACACTCGTTAATGACGTAGTTTTTTTTGCAAGGAAGTAAAAGCAGTTACGTTGGTGAAGGCATGCCCACGCTTTAGTGCATTTTTATACATCAGCTGTCAGAAGGTAGGAAAGTCACTTTCACCACCGATCTGGGGGTAAGGAAAGTACTTTCCTTACCTCTAGGCAGGTGTGAAAGTATTTTCTCTACCTGCATAACTGCCCTAGACACCGCGCATGCAGTAAGGTATGAAACATATTTCCCCATGATTAACATTGCAGTCATAAGGTAAATATATTTCATCTCGTGACTTGAAAACATCTAAATTTTCGCTCGTGCTACGCACTCGTGAAAATTTTGATGTTTTCAACACACTCGATGAAATATTTTTGGTATTCACCTAAAAAAGTAAATATCCTCTATATCTCTAATCAGACAAGAAGGATACCACCGTTGGTATAAAATGCTCAAACTACAGCATAACGCATAACGAAAAATGTTTAAGATGCAACGATCTGACTCCGAACGATTATGTTTCAAACGACATCAAATATCATCGTGTCATCATCTTCAATAGATCATATTTACTATCCAAAATATTTCACGAGGTCTTTATCAATATTGAATTTAATTCTAATTGCGACGGGACGTCTCCATCCCGCTTAAAGGTGAGTTGGATAGTCTTTAGAAAATGAAACATCCTTGTCTTCAGCGTTCTCGTAATCAGTCTGCTCAACCTATCTTAATTCGCACTTCCTTCCTTCCTTCCTTCCTTCCTTCCTTCCTTCCTTTATTTTGTATACCTGTTCGCCTTTCAGCCTTCATTCCGTCGTTTATTTATTTAACTATTTTGTTGATATATTAATTCATTAGTCCACTTTGTTATTATTTTCAGACTTCGTAATGTCACATCCAAACAGTCTCGCTTTGGCTATTTTGATGTTCTTCTGTCTTGTTGTAACTGTCGATGCTCGAGCATCTTTAGAAGAAGATAAGTACGGGTTTGTGAATAAATATACAGATAGACAAGGTAAAGCTTGAAATGATGAAAACAGTCTCTAACTAGAATTTGTTTTCTATGTGAAAACTGATGTCTCCCCCCTTTCTACGTGCATGTCCAAAATATGCAAGCAAGAGTTATAGTTCTTGTGCATCACATATCCTGTCATTCTGATTTATAAGTGTACAAAGTTTCATTGAAATATCTCTTACGGTTTTCAAGTTATAGAGCCGGCACGAAACTGTATGGAAAATAGCCAAAGGGAAATAACTCCAAAGATATGAAAGCAAGAGTAATGATTCTTAAGCATGACACATTGTCTCATCATGCTTTATAAGTGTACCATGTTTCACTGAAAAATCTCTAATGGTTTTTGAGTTATAGAGCAGACACAAAATTGTATGAAAAATAATCAAAGGGAAATAACTCCAAAGATATGCAAGCAAGAGTTATGGTTCTTTAGCATGACACATCATCTCATCGTGCTTTATAAGTGTACCAAGTTTCGTTGAAATATTTCTTATGGTTTTCAAGTTATAGAGTGGACATGAAATTGTATGGAAAAATAATCAAAGGGAAATAACTCCAAACATATGAAAGCAAGAGTTATAATTCTTTTGCATGACACATTGTCTCATCGTGCTTTATAAGTGTACCAAGTTTCACTGAAATTTCTCTTACGGTTTTCAAGTTATAGGGTGGACACGAAATTGTATGGAAAATAATCAAAGGGAAATAACTCATAAAATACTCAAGCCAGAGTTATGGTTCTTGATACATCGTCTGATCATGCTTAATAAGTGTACCAAGTTTTATTGAAAAATCTTAAACGGTTTTCAAGTTATACAGCGGACACGAAATTGTATCGAAAATAATCAAAGGGAAATAACTTCAAAAATACTCAAGCTAGAGTTATGGTTCTTGTGCATGACACATCGTCTTGTCGTGTTTTACAAGTGTACCAAGTTTCATTGAAAAATCTTTAACAGTTTTCAAGTTATACAGCGGACACGAAATTGTATCGAAAATAATCAAAGGGAAATAACTCCCAAAATACTCAAGCTAGAGTTATGGTTCTTGTGCATGACACATCGTCTCGTCGTGGTTTACAAGTGTATCAAGGTTCATTGAAAAATCTGTAACGGTTTTCAAGTTATAGAGCGGACACGATTTGTGACGGACAGACGGACGGACGGACAGACAGACAGACAGACGGACAGACAGACGCACGGGGAAAAACAATATGTTTCCCGACCCTGTCGGGGGGAGACATAATTAAATATATTATATAAACTAATGATGACGATGATGATAAATAATCTTTTAGAATCCTCCGTGGCTCAATGGCTAAGGCACTCGCCTTGTAATCTAGGGATCGCAGTGTTCAGTATATCCCCGACTCTGTAGACGGTCTTTCTCTAGTTTTTTTGGATGAGACTTTCATCCGAAGTCAGGTTTCCATTTAGTTTAAACATTTAATTCAGATACACAAATAACATATCTACACACATTGACTAAACATGGCGAAAAGGATTATACTACGTGACAAAAGCAGAGCTTATACACTGAAGGGCTTTAAAAAAAAGTTGAAAATCAAACGTTTTGCATATTTGTATTTGTTCAATTTCAATGAAATTTGACACTCATAAACATTGGTATGTATGTGAATTTCGTATCAAAATAATAAGTAATATTAGAGCAACATTCCTTGATATAGCAATAACCCTAAAATCCAAAACTACAAAGTAATATCGAGCATGACTACAACTTTCCCCTTGTAATACAGAACATCGCTTTCTCATTAAAAGCATATGTTTTTTCCTATTGCACTGATTGTCTGGCACTGATGCTAGCTTGTCTGAATGGTCATGGCCGGCGTAATTTCGACGTAATTTAGCGCGGTGACGTCGATATTCTAGAGTCATTAGCGCCTTGACGTAAACATTTTGGTTTTTCAACCCCGCGTCAACCTTTCACTGTCCCAATAGCCTGGGGGGACCGCTGAGGTGCCGAATGGTTGAACGAATGGCAAATATGAGGTGTAACACAGCCGTATTTCGAACTTGCAACCCCATGATCCCAAAACATCAGACAATATATGAAAACACGCAACTATAGTTCTGATGACTTTTGTCATTTTAACCATGATTGATCCGCCTCATGGGAAAACCAACAATGTGGTTTCTGAACAGGTCCGACACAAATCGGTCTTTGCAGTCACAGAAGATGACTAGAGGCTGGAAATTTTGGATTTAGGAAGTAGAGCAAATGTACTAACCGTGTAGCGAAAACAAAGGCACTGATCAGCGAAAGCTTCACAGTTACTACGAAGTTGATCTGTGCCTTTGTTTTCGCATATGCAGATTGTTGGTTTTCTCGTGGCGGCTCAATTCATAAAGGTCTGGAGATGGTTTTGTATAATATATAGATCTATTCAATTACTGTTTATGCCTCTTTATAAACAAACTATTCAATGCATTAGTCTCTTCATAATAAAAAAAAAAAAAAAACAAGTATTCAATGTATTAGCCTTTTCATGACCCAAAACTATTCAATGTATTGGTATTTTCTTTGTCTAAAACTATTCAATGCTACCTAAAATTATCTAATGTATTGGTATTTTCTTTGTCTAAAACTATTTAATGTATTGGTCTTTTCATGGCCTAATATTATTTAATGTATTGGTATTTTCTTGGTCTAAAACTATTCAAATGTATTGTCATCATGATTTAAATCTTCTCAATGCGTTAGACTTTTCATGATGTTTATTGGTCTCTTCACGATATACATGTAATTTCACTTGAATTGTTTCAGACCTTAAGGAACAGGGGCGAGCGAAACGAGGTAAGTGCAATATGAGCCGCGACGCGAGAAGACCCGTTTCCGACCAGGTTTGACATATTTCGGATTTAAGAAGAAGAGGGATTGTATTACTGATGATTTGTGCAATTACTGCACAGGTGATATGCGCCTTTGTTTTTGCCAATGAATGTTGATGGTCTTCTTATGCGACGGCTGGATGCATCTCGGTTTTGACACTAGACGAATCAAAGATTGGACAAGCCAAATATGCAGCATGTGAAATATGAATAAGATTTTGTTTGTTTGTTTCATTGGTGGTTCAACGTCCCAGTCAACAACTGTGGTAAGTCGGGACGTTTGTCCATTTAATATTAAGACATGGCATGACAATGATGACATCCAAAATATGCTTGAAAATTTAACCACCCAAGTAAACAACTAAAGGCTTTTATATCTGGATGGCTTAACTTGAACCAATTTTCCTGGCCAGCCTTAGACCTTCTGATCGGTTAACCAGTAATCAGGCTGCTACATCATGGAACTTTTCAACTATCTTTTCAGCTAAAGTCAATATCTTCAATGATAAAATACCATCAAAATGATAAAATACGATCTAAAAACAACACTTAATTTTAAAACCCTTATAGAATACTCCGCGGTGACGTAGTGGTAGAACATCGAGTACTGGCAAATACCTAGGAAGCGTTGGCTGCGTCCCGACACGACTGAAAAAAATGTTGATTAGGACGTTAAACCTCAATATTAACGAGCTTCTCTAGAGGAGTTACACGTTTTAAGCCTGGATGCTGAGCTTGGAACTTCGTGCAGTTTGGCACTGTAGCTCATCAGGAAAACATGTCCGTGAAATGTATACCCCTTAAACCCCACGTTTAGTATAGAAAAAAAACTTGGGTTTGCAGAAGTATACCTAAATTTCTTAATTTTGAACCAAACCATAAATTATGGGTACTCGTTAGAACCGCCTCGTACTCGTTAGAACCGCCTCAGCGAGGCGGTTCTAACGTGTACCCACAAAGGTATGTTCTGAGCGAAAATGTTAAAAAAAATCGAAACCCTTTTTCCAATGAACTTTTTAATCTTTGCTTCTGAAAAAAAATCTTGCATGAGCAAGTTTTCGTAACGTGACAGTAAATTTATGTATAAGATCCAGGGAGTGACACTACAGAACACCGTAGCATACCCCAAGTACTTACACAAAGAATGTATGTTTGTGGAATCAGGGATTTTTTTTTATTATTATTATTATTTATTTTTCTTTTTCTTTTTTTTTTTTTTTTTTTTTTTTTTTTTTTCATTTTGTATGTCGTCCTTTTTCAGCGGGCTTTGTACCTGTGATGTCGGGATACAGAGTATGGAAATCAATTTTGCGAAATTCTCACAGGGTCAAGATCACTGGTTCTGATGATGCATACGAGGCGTTTTATTACACTAGGGAGGGTGGATATCTGCGTGCTGTAGAAGATTTTTATTCTATGAAGCCAGATGATGTGCGGTACTTTTATAAAGACAATCATGTATGTCCTTTTGCCCATGTATTATACAGAGATTTTTTTCAGCAGTAAATTTCATCCGAAAAACTTTGATATTTTTAATATTTTGGCTCACAACAAAGATTGTGGGTACACGTTAGAAGGCGGTTCTAACGAGTACCCACACTCTATGTTTTTGAGCAAAAATAAGAAAAATAAGTATACACCTGCATATCCCAGTTTACTATATAAAAGTGGGATATAAGGATGTATTCATTGCATGGGCATGTTTTCCTGATTTTAAGCACAGTTTATTCTTCTTGCATAGATACCAATATAAAGAGGCTCCAAGATGGTTTGAAACCATTGTCAAAACCATGTAACAAACAAACAACCAAATCCATGTTCAATTGATAAAATTCTTTGACGGTTGAACATGAATACGAACCATTTGAATATGATTTTTGGCTATTTTGAAAAATCCGTCAACTTCATTGGCCATTTTAGTTTACTCGACGCCATTGCTTTCTGTAGATCATTCACGCATGCGATCCTTTCAGGCGTACGAGTGTATGTTATATAACTGAACCGACGTTTACTTGACTTGATGACATCAGGAAAAATAGAAAACATGTCCGTGAAATAAATAGCCCCTTAAACCCCACTTTCATGTACAGTGAAAATGGGGTATGCTGTGGTATACCTATTTTTCTTACTTTTGATCCAAAACATAGATTGTGGGTAATCGTTAGAAGCGAGGCGGTTCTAACGTGTACCCACAATCTATGTTTTGAGCAAAAATTAGTAAAAATATCATTTTTTTCCAGTGAAAATTTTCAGTTTTTACAAAAAAAAAAAAAAAAAAAAAAAATCTGTATATTGCATGGGCGTGTTTTCGTAATGTTATGTTTGAATTTTAATCAAGAAACGCTTCCCTGAGCTAAAGACGCAAATTCTCGAATCTAGGTTACGGTACCGCTCCACTGGAGTAATACATACGTAAACATGGTAAATATTTGAAATTGCTGAAAAAAAAAGTCTCAAATAAATATTCCGGAGGGAATAGATGATGAACACAAGGGCATTTTTTTTTTCACTCTATTTCAAATTTTCGGCACTAGGCCTTCATCAGGAAAGTAACTTTAAATTTCTGCAACTAGGTGGCATGATACTGGCATCCATTTGAAGCATTATATCAAGTTGATATAATGCTTCAAAATGGATGCCGCCTAGTTGCAGATATTTCTTTCCTGATGAAGGTCTAGTGCCGAAAATTTGAAATAGAGTGAAAAATTACCCTAGTGCTAAAAATGAAAATAAATAAAATACAGATTTAAATGATGCTGTATGCTGTATATTTTACTCTCTTTTTTTTTCTTTCTTTTTACATTACAGGCATTTGGTAACGTTGGTACCATTGGTGAAAGGACTGTTGTATTACAAGGCAAAGTATTGAAGGGCGTGCCCAGTAAACCCACACTGAGGGTCTTTAAAACCAACAGAGATGGGTCAGATGACGCAGAACAGATTATAACATACATGAACTCACAATAATTATTGGTGTGAAAAGTACATGCAAATGAATCATCAGGAAATTACGTCCATGTTACTGTATATCCCCATGAACTCCACTTTTATATACGAGTATATAGAGAAAAAAACTGGGATGTGTAGGGGTAAATGGTGTGTGTGTGTGTGTGTGTGTGTGTGTGTGTGTGTGTGTTTTCCAAAACATAGCTTGTGGGTACTCGTTAGAACCGTTTTATCGAGTGCAACTTGTGAGGCAACGTATATGCCATCCATTCATATCAAGATAGCTCTCACGTAAAATACCTTGATACCATTCTCCGACTTTTGAAAGATGTCTTAATGGGAGTATTTTTAATTAAAATAATAAAACAAAAGAACACACAGATGTTTGTAAACGTTTCGCATTCCTCATCTGCATTGTAGGTTAGACGCCTGTAAAACCGATTTCAGCCCCCTCCCCCCCCCCCCCCCCCGCCAGTAATTTAATATTACTGATCGTTCCAAGGCGATACTTCTGTTTTGATTCTATTTGTTTATTTGTTTTGTATTTTGGAGTCGAATGTTTGTGCTGTTTGCACTTTTTGTACGTTTTCATATTTAGCTTACCTGATCCGAAGGCTCACAACGTGAGCTTATAGTATACCAATCAGTCCGTCGTCCGTTCGTCGTCCACATTTTTTGTGGAGCAGGAACGAAAGTTTGATCGCGAAATCTGGGTCACATGACCAAGGTGGCCGCCACGCCCATGTATGGAAAAAACTACTCAAAAATATTCTTCTCCAGAACCGGCAGGCCGATTTTCACGAAACTTGGTTTGTAGCATTCGCGACTCCTGCCGTTTGATCAAATGATGACCCTAGGATGACCTTGACCTATTTTAAGGCAAGGTCAATTTTGGAAACATAGGCTTTTACATAGGAAAAAAGTGAAAACTATGGATTTTTTGAAAACTATTGCAGCCTTTAGACCCGAAAAGTGATAGATGCAAAAAGCTAGTGGAGTAGATGAAGGTATGTGATTAATTTAGGTCAAGGTCAATTTTGGAAACATGGGCTTTTACATGGGAAAAAGTGACAACTAGGTCTCAGGTAAGCGTTTATAGGACCAATGATCCTATGGAAACTATTGCAGCCATAGACCTGAAACATGACCAAGATGGCCCTCATACCCATATATGGTAAAAAAAAAAACAAAACGAAACCACTTTGTCCGATGACTGTACTTGTTGACTCTCAGGTGAGCGATCGTTGTCCTTGGGCTACTTGTTTAGTTAAGCTCGGGTAAGTTCCGAGTGCAGCACAAGCCTATTGGGAAATAGCTCTTCACTCGGCTTAGGATATGTTTTCTTAGTATAAGTACCTAATTGTCAATTTATTTTTTTCTTACCTCGGTATTTGGAGTGGGAACTTCTTTCTGATTGCGACAGTTTCGACCGTAAACGCTCGAATAACATCCGACATTCGCGCGACCGTCTTACAAATCGTATAGGTCGCGAGTGTGTCTTGCGATTTCTTATGATTCGTTGGCTATCGCACGACTGGCTTGTGGCAGACGTGCGTCTGCGAAGGTTTTTTCTTTATACAGATTCTCACTGCAAACACCATGCGACCCGCATGATGACCTTGCGGCTGACTTGCGTGGTCTACGGTCTGTCTGAACGATTGCAAAATTGTCTACAATCTAGGTATGGCGAATTCGAACGGCCAATTATTCGTAAGCCTGCTTCACGTGAATCGTACGGACTCACGTACTGGGATTTCGCCGCGGGCAGCCGCAGGCCGTAGACCATGTAGACACTGCAAGCAGGTCGCTGACTATTTTTTTTTTTTTTTTTTTTTTTTATTCAGTTTTACGTCCCTTTCAGCTTAAATGAGACGGGCCAATCAGTAGGTGGGCGAAAACGGGAGAACCCCGAGAAAAACCACATGGCACACCTTCAAGCAGAACTTGACTTGTCTCACATGTGGCCAGTGCGGGGCTCGAACACACACCAGATACAGCGGTGAGATGTAACTGAGAAGGACATTCTTCAGTCACATGCACTCTGGTCTTTGTGGGTCTGTAAATGGGACAAGATTAAAGTTTTCCATATGATATTGTGAGCAGTGTACTTGGCCTTATTTAAGCTGCTGATAACAATCCTTAAATACCGGGTGCGCCACCCTATTTGGCTTAATTGTGCTCAGCATAATATGTCATTAATATAAGCCTGAAGCTAGTAAAGACAATTAAAATTGTATTCTCGTCGGGAATTTTACACGATCTTGAAAGATGAGATGTTGATGAAATATAAGTCTCTGGTTGAAATATTAACTTTTAAATCAAAATAATTTTAAAGACGCTTGTCGGAAAATCGTCTGTCAGCAAGAGTCTTACGGTTTATTATCGTCAGCTAAAGGAGTTTACATAAACGTCGCATAGACGTTGAACTCGCACGCTGACAATGGCTGCAACCTTCGTAGCATCGGTCAGTGTTCTTTCCGTCTTCTTTATTACTTGTAATGGAATACTGCTGGAAAATACCAAAACGGTAACAATTAATTCCCGAGTCGGCGACATAGTGGGAAAAATCGTGACTTTTTCTTGGGATCGTAAACAATACACCGTTAAGGAATTCCTCGGGATCCCTTACGCAGAGGCTCCGGTCGGGCAGCTTCGACTGAAGAAGCCAGTTCCAAAGGCACCGTTCAAATCACCATTTCAGGCAATCAACTTTGGGCCGGGGTGTTTACAAAACCCAGCATTTATCGCGAAGGGGATTCACTTGTCCGAGGATTGTCTGTTTCTTAACATTTTTGTTCCAGACACAGTCAATAGAAGTAAAATACAAATAGCTCCAAATGCTTCTGACACCGTGTTTCCGGTGATGGTTTTTATCCACGGTGGCGGTTTTATGAGTGGTGTTTCGACTTATTTCTCCGGCGATGTTTTGGCGACTTTCGGAGAAGTAATCGTTGTCACCATCAACTACAGACTAGCACACATGGGCTTCTTGCAGACAAATGAAACCTTTGAAAATTTCGGATTATGGGATCAACACTTAGCCTTTCGATGGGTAAAAGACAACATCGCGGTATTTGGTGGGGACATTAATAATATTACAATTTTCGGAGAATCTGCGGGTTCTGAAAGTGTCGTCTATCAGGTCCTTTACAATGGCAATAAAGGTTTATTCCAACGAGCTATTGCTGAAAGTATGAGTATCAACAGTGGAAGAGCGTTTGTTACAAACGAGTATGCGTCAAAGATGGTTTCTAATTTCGCAGAAGTTGTTGGGTGTAATGTATCGTTGATGAATGTTATGGCATGCATTAGAAATAAGTCTGAAAATGACATAAAGAAGGCAACAAGTGATGCGAACTTGATTTATATCGACATTCACCCAGTGAAAGATAGAGATTTTGTTCCTAAACATCCTAATGAAATGATATCTTCACCGTTCAGTAGTTCTTTGGAAACGTTCTATAATATTGACTTTATGATGGGAAGCACGAGTATTGATGGTGCTTTATATCTTAGAGAATGGGCGAAGCGGTTGAACATTACTGATCTAGAAAAGTTTAAGGTTCCAAGAGATGTGTTTGAAACAGAATTCATCCCCAATGAACTAGCATATCATTTTACTGACATTGAAACGATTCCAAACAAAGCAAAAGAAATGACTGTTTATGTTTACACTAACTGGACAAAGCCAGATGACGACCTTGCCAGGAACTTCAAGCTGGTGGACTATTTTTCTGACTCAAGGATGTTTATGGGCATGGTGTCCACCCTTCAGCTCCATTCAAAAAGCCCAAAACGGCGGACCTACATGTACGAATTCTCAATTAAGCCCACTACACATCTGAGCCCTGTTCCAAAATGGCTTGACGGACCGGGAAAAGCGGTACACGCGGATGATCTTTTGTTTGTGTTCGGATATGATGAGAAATTGGTGAACTGGCTTCGGGCCGCTGGTGTCCCAGCTGTATATACCGATAAAGACATTGAGTCAGCTAAAGTTGTTATGATTATGTGGTCAAATTTCGCAAAAACCGGGTAAGCAATTCAAGGCGGTAAAATACATTTTTAATGTAAAACGAGTAAGGTAAATTATAAAACATGCTTAGAATTTTGATGTTGTTCATTTAAATATAATGTATTTCCAAACAATTCTGTAAAACAACAACAATAAAATAATATATCTTATTTCAAGTAGTAATATCTACACCGAATTCTAGTTTCCAAAAAGATTAAACCATATCTATACATTTCTTTCAAGTTCTTTCTTTCTTTCTTTCTTTCTTTCTTTCTTTCTTTCTTAATCTTTCTTTCTTTATTTATTTCTTTCTTTCTTTCTTTGCACTGTCATAATGTACGAATATTGACATTTTTCGGCTTATAGAACTTTAATCTTTTTCAGGGATCCCAATGAACCTGTAGCTATTCCCACAGAGTGGCGACAATATTCTATGGATTCACAGTTCTATCTAGACATAACTCCTTCCATGAATGCATCATCATTGAAAAATCATTTCGCTGCCAAAAGAATGGCATTCTGGTTGAAATATTTACCAGACATGCTGAAGCAAAATATAAAATAAATCCATTATCTTAAATGTTTTACATTTCACTGTGAGTTATGGCTATGCAATGCAACATGTGTATGACTCGAGGTCTTGTTATTACAAGACTGGAAACGAAACATTTCATTGCAAGTGTCTATGAAACATGTAAAATGCATTTCATCAGGAAAACATGTCCGTGCAATGTATACCCCTTTTTACCCCACTTTTATATAGTAAAACTGGGGTATGCAGGGGTATACCTATTTTTCTTATTTTTGCTCCAAAACATAGATTGTGGGTACTCGTTAGAACCGCCTCGCCGAGGCGGTTCTAACGTGTACCCACAATCTATGTTTTGAGCAAAAATAAGAAAAATACCAAAATTTTTCCAGTGAAATTTTTGTAAATTGCATGGGCGTGTTTTCGTAATGTTTCTGCTTCTTTATTCGTGGTGGGAACCCCCAATAAACAGTCCAGGTAGAATATCCCACATCAAAGCCTTATCTAAGTGGTAAAAGAATAATTTCTTCCTGGATGGGTATATCATTAATAAAATGTATATCTTGCATTCTTAAAGCATAAACAACGCTTCACAGACCTATTGTTTTGGTTCCGAAACGTTTCACAGAATATGAGGCCCAAGAATGCGGTTCTTGTTATCCCATATACATTTGAAGATTCTGGCAAATATCACCAAAATATCACCCTGCATCCCCAAATACCCTTCCGATTCCTTTTTAGTATCCCATTCACCATTTTTACATTCTTACAGCTTACACATGATCAATATTAGAAATACCGGTAACAAAAAACCCCATTTGATTATCGATTCTTTTCCAAGGGGTGTGGAATATCTGTATCGATTCTTTTCCAAGGGGTGTGGTTACCTGTATTTCGAATATTGAATATTTGTAAGTAACCAGCAGATAATGCAAGCTGGTGGATACCCCTTTGGTATTTTACAAAAGTATCCTAAGCCTTTTCCTTTTGATTAGTTTGCCAATATCCCGATATTTCGAAATACACTTCAAGATAAGATAAGATAAGATAAGATAAGATAAGATAAGATAAGATAAGATAAGATAAGATAAGATAAGATAAGATAAGATAAGATATTTTATTACCAATTAGTGCCATAACCTGGTATGAAATTTACGTGCATATATATGAACGGTTACAATAAATTTAATTGATCCCATGGTCTCAATATGAAGCAAACAGAAAAAAAGATGAACCAGAAGAAAATGGCGTTATAAAGGGCAAAAGAAAGCTTGAGTTGGTTTCGACTTCGTAACGCTTATTTGTGTGTTGATCTTAGATAACTTAAATTGGCAAGCAATGAAGCTACCTAATGTACCTTGTAACTGGATATAATATACTAGTGCAAAGTCTGAGAAGGAACTTTTGATAACTTTATTGTGATCATCCATGCATCATAAAATAAGGTACCGTAACTTTGAAAAAAATCAGATGTCAGACTGGATTTTTTTCTTTTATCTTCTGGTTAACACGAACCACCCCTACTCTATGTTTTCCAATTTTGAACAAAAATAAAATTGAATTTGAATTGTTAATTTAATTCTGCCCTCTAACTCTCCATCATAGTATGACTCTCTGTTTTCCTTTGAAGCAAGCCAATATCAAAAGAAGCAGGCCCACATATTGATACTAGACAAAGAGGCGGGATGACAACTGTACAATAACCTCCTGTTATTGGAAGTTACAGTACGGATTGTGTCATACTGCAAGTTAGTGAAAGATCTCGTAGAAAAAAATAAGTAAAAACAGCTCGTCTTCGACTCGCTTTATTTTACTTATTTTTTCTACTCGGTACTTTTTTAACTCTAACAAATAAGACCGATATTTAGTAAAATATATACTTTAGCTTGCACCCAAGCATCAGTCAAGCACACAGAAAGTGTATCATAGTGTTCAAAGGCACATTTAGCCTTTTGACCAAAATTGTTGCTTTACCTTGGAAGAAGGAGCGATTTTTATTTAGTTTCTCAACAATCAAGTCTCCGACCACTTATTTAAAGTATTGCGAGAAATAGAAACAATTCTCGCTTAAAGTATTTCATTTTCACCGATTCAACAGTTTTGGGTATTTTATGTTTTAAAAATCAGTAAACCAGAAAATAAAAAAAAAAATCTCTGTACTAATGCATAATGCATAATATGCAAATGTGTTAGTCTTAAAATCAAAACGCGTGAAAATGATCTATCAAGTTTAGTAAGCAATTCGGCACAGTCGATTTGTTGTTTGTTAAATTGTTTGTGTAAATTTTAGATAATGATTTCAAGTATATTGGCAAATTTTAGTCAAATTTTGTATTATAATTTTCTTTTGATTGAATTTTTGAAACCTAATTCAGCTAAAAAGTCAAACAAAAGTGTGTAGTAAAGTACACGAAATGGTAATTTGATTCTTCCTATTTCAAGGATAGCATGTAATATATTTTATAAGATTAATTGGAAAAGTTAAACTGAAGGTATAAGACATGGTTGCTTTTGACAACACATTATTCTGCATCGCCATTCTACCCATGGCTGTGCTCTTAGTTCTATATATTCAACGTCGACGACCACCGACTAACAGGAGGCACCCACCTACACCACTGCGTTTACCAATCGTAAGAAACATACCACAATTTCTGTTATTCCGAACACAACCTTTGTATAAGACAATTCTGCGATGGCGGAAAATATACGGAGACGTTTTTATGACGGAACTTGGTGCGGTTAGGATAGTTTGGGTTTCTGGACTCGAACTAACTCGCGAAGTTTTGCAACAAAGAGGATCAAAGTTTGATTGTCGGCCAAATTGGATGTCTATTGTTAAAGAAACAAGACAAAACGAAGGTTAGATGTTTTAATTTCATTTTCATACGCAATGCTTTTGTTTTGAAATTCTTACTAATAAGGTATATATGTTGTACAATATTATAATTTTTTAGCAATTTTCTTGGCTTGAATTTCATTTCTAAGATCTTACCATTTACAATACGTATAATATAATAATGACAACTCATTACTATAAAAACCTTTTCAATTCACGCGGTTTCAATTTGGAGATGTCTATAAAACTTAAATTTATTAATGTTGTAGGTATCCTACATAATTCCGGAACCACGTATAAACAATTGAAACTTCTCCTGGATAATGCAACCAAACATTGTTACCCTGGGATCAGAGAAAAGTCACTGGACAATCATATCTATACAGAAATAGAGGCAATTTCTAATTCACTACATGAAATTGCAAGTGAAGGGAAATCAGTTCAAATGGATCGTCTTGTCCATGAAAGTTTTACGAATTTGCTATACGCGATGATATTTGGAACAAGCCTAAGGTATGGTGCAAAAGTATCTTTATCAAATGAAATAAATTATATAAATAGTAGGGTAGCCATAATTATATGGAAGAGTCTATTTACAGTCAACTGGCAGTAGCCAAAAAACGTTAAAATGGCTATTACCAGTCAACTGTCAGTAGCCAAAAACAGTGCATGTTTACCACCATGTGATCAAGTTTTGTAAACTATATAATATAGAAAAGGGATACCTGCTTGCTTTAGACGGCATTTTTTCCATTGGCATATGAAGTACGTAGAAATGTCTGTTTACCATATTAATAGAATCGCATAGTTTAAAACACACCTATTTGAAGCAGTCCGATCAACAAAAGCAAATCTAAGTAAAAGGTTCGATGTTGGCGTTCAGTTGCGTAACCGACATCTAGCCTTTTTTGTATTTATGTAGTTGACTGGACGCTTCATTTTTAAATTAGTTGACGTCATTCATGTTGGTCATTGAGCTACATAACAGAGGAAAACATTTTTCTGTCGGTTCATATTTCAGTTTAGGATGTTTTAATATCCTTCACATCTGGACACGGTCAAAGTTATCGCACTATACACGCTAAATATAATTAGATTAATTTAATTCATAATATAATTCTATTTTTACAGGTTGAATTCAGAGAAGTTGACACAGTGGCTAGACCTAATAGAAAACATCAAAATACTGAACAAAACTTATACAGCAACTGACTTCTTTCCTTGGCTGCCAACATTACTTTCCAAAAGAAGGGTAGAATATATCCCAGCGGGCACATGACGTCAGAATGACGTCATATCGACGTGGATGCGACGTCATGACGTCGCATCAACGTCGATCTGACGTCATCCTGACGTCATGTGCCTGCTGTGTAAGATCAAGTTAACACATGTTTTCTTTCAAGTCTCCGTTCTTTTTCATACTTTCAAATAGAACTAGACCGTAATATTTTGGAAACAAAAATTATTATACAATTAATGACTTTTGAGGCATTGGATATGATGTAATATCGACCCGAGAATACAAATATTGACCGAGGCGAATTCCCTGCCTACCTACCCAAGATTAAAATGCTGGGTAGGTAAAGGGCAAACAAATATTTTTTTAATTCGGGCCTAACACTGAACCTTTCCAACAGTACTGACGTCACAACGATGTTTCTAATGAACGTCAGGATAACATGTCCGTGTAATAAATAGCCCCTTATACCCCACTTTTATATAGCAAAACTGTGGTATGAAAAGGGTTTACCTATTTTTCTTATTTTTGCTCCTAAACATAGATTGTGTGAACACGTTAGAACCGCCTCGCCGAGGCGGTTCTAACGTGTACCCACAATCTATGTTTTGAGCAAAAATAATTAAAATATTATTTTTTTTTCCAATTATATTTTCAATGATTGCTTTTGAAAAAAATCTCTGAATATTGCATGGTGCGTGTTTTCGTAATGATTTGTCATTTCATATTAAACCGTTTAATAAATGTAGTTATTTAATTTTCTTGCAGAATAAATTACTCAAAAGCAAACTAACAGAATTGCATAAAGTTATACATGAAGAAATAAGAAGGCATAGGAAGACATTCAATCTACATAAACCCGTGGATGTTATAGATTTCTATATTGAAGCGAAGAAGAATGGAATTGATATATCAGGTATTATTCGACAATAAGGTTACTGTAAGAGCATGTCCAATTTGGTTCCCAAGTCAGATATAGATTCACATTAAACGGGGACATTGCACAGAACGTGGCTTTAGTAAGGCGTAAAAAATAGTCGTGTTTCCGCTAACATGCCGAAACAAATCAGGGTCGGTAGGAAGGCAAATCTTTTTAGTTTTTCTCTAATTTGTATTTGTTGAAAACAGGTAAGAGAGATAATATGCAACTTCATTCATCTCAAATACTAGAAAATGACAGACATTGAGGTTTAAAACATAAAGAAAGTTAAATAAAGTGATTTCAAATATTATTTTTGCAGTTTTGACTTATTTTTAGTCATATGTCCATTTACCTGAAAATTTCAATGGTCGGTAGGAATGAAAATCCTAGGTTTAAGTGTCACAGTTACGTTACATATCACCAAAAATTACAAGAAGAAATTCCAAGCATTCTGTGTTGATATCATTTCAGAAAATAATCTTCAGTGTTTGATTTTGGATTGCTTTATGGCTGATGTAACTACAAATATATTTCTATGGATCCTGGCATATTTAACAAATCATCAAGACGTGCAGCAGCAGTGCAGGAAAGAGATTATAAAGGTACTTTTAGTCATTTTTATGTAAATGAGCCGCCTCGTGGGAAAACCAACAATGTGGTTTCCGAACAGGTCCGACACAAACCGACCTGTACAGTCACAGAAAAGAGCTAGAAGCTTGAACTTTCGGATTTAAGTAGAAGAGGAATTATACTATCCGAGTAGCGAAAACAAAGGCGCTGATCAGCTTCGCGGTTACCGCGAAGCTGATCTGCGCCTTTGTTTTCGCATAGGCAATAATCCCGTTTTCTCACGATGCGGCTCAGATTATAAAGGTACTTTTAGTCAATTTTATGTAAATAATTTATGTTAATTTATGTGTATGTTGCTTCCTAAAGTAATTTTTAGACAAACACGAATATGTTGTCATTAGTAAATAAAAATAAAAGAGCAATAAGCATATAAACGAGAAAGGATATGGGCCATACAGCGGTTTCGGCTACTCAAGCCTCGTTAGTGACCGTTTAAATTTAGCATTAGTATCCTACATGTAGTCAAAGCGCTGCTTAATATAGTTAAAAAAAAGTGTACAAGCTGATATATGCAGCGCATCGAACATTTTGAAGAGTGGCAAGAGAGTGCCTTTGTTGTCCGCTGTATTGAAACTCTGAAACCCTAGGCTTTGAGATAATTGTTCCGAAACTATAATTATCAAAATGCAATATAGATCAAACTCGCTGTGCCTTATTGTTAATATCAAATATCTGTTACCCTGTTCTTTTTGCATAATGTATCAAATGAATGCCACTATGACTTTTGTGTTTGAAAATGTAATTTTGATCTACTTGTTGTTAGTAACATTGCTAACCAGTTAGTAATAAAGAATTTGAATTTGAATTTGAAAATCACATTAAAAGATTCAATGTTGAAATATGTGTAGTCTCCAAAATACATCTTGACTAAACTGAGCTTAATTAATTAAGCAATTAATAAAACCGCGACGCTGTAAAAACGCTCTCATTAAGAGAAATGGCCATCTTTTTGGTTTTAGATTTTAGGTACACGTCTAACTGCAACGGCAAAAGATACAGAACGACTGTCATACACGAGGGCAATGATTTTAGAAGTTCTTAGACTACGGGGCCGTAAGTATAAAATACGAAAAAAAAAAAAATAAATACGTAAATAAAAAAAAAATATAATTAAAAAAAAAAAAAAAAAAAAAAAAAAAAAAACATATATTTTATTGACAAATTGACAAAATTTGAAAATATTCTAATGGTTAAAATTTGGTAAAATTTTAATGCAGTTGTTTTGACATACTTCGATAAGGTATTGTTAGAATTAATTTGAAATTGAAAATATAATTTGACTAAACACTATACTGGAGGCATGCACTTTTTTCAAGCTTTCTTTTTATTAATCTCCCTTTCAGAACATCTTACATATCCACATGCAACGTTCAAAGATGTCAAACTTGCCAATTATTATATACCGAAACATTCCATTGTGGTTGTTAATCTAGCATCAGTTCATCAGGATCCCAAATTATGGGATCACCCGCTTGTATTTCGTCCAGAAAGGTTTCTAGATGAATATGGGTTACTGCGACAGTTAGATCGCTTCTTTCCTTATGGTCTAGGTAAACTGATTAGTTTTGTTTACATACAGATGGTGAGAGCAATGGGTTATTTTGGTGCTATTACATTTGCGCACATTTTTCAAAAGTTTCGTTTGCGCACATGATTCATTTGCGCACAGAAATGTATATCATTTGCGCACAGTTTTAGTGTTACATTTGCGCACATGTTTTTGTACCTCTTCCGAAGGCTTGGCCATCTGCTGGTATTTTATTATCAAGGTACATGTACGATAAATAAAATATCAGCACTGTCACCCCTGTTCACTTACCTGGAGGTGGAAGAGTTCGAACAGGTTTACACCTTAAAAGTCATTTTTTAATTTTAGCTTAACATATTTACATTTTGCGGCACTTTGTTTTGATCAATTGTCATAATCATGAACTGTCTTTATACTTTCTCAAGTTTTTAATTCACATGTTCATCAAAGGCTGTGCCTTGAATGCCATCTGTCTGACGAACTCCTTTCTGGAAATGACCAAGAAAGGTGTATAGCTTGGAATAAAATTGAGGGCTAGGCTTGTCATACCATTTACCTGTGAAAATCTGATGTGCGCAAATGTAACGTTTACCTGGTGAAATTGTGTGCGCAAGTGAAAACGCTAACCTGGGAAAAAAGTGTGCGCAAATGAACCACATTCTTTCAAAAATGTGCGCAAATGTGCTGCCACCGTTATTTCAATTACAACACTCTTTGCCGTATCAGTTAAAAGTATGTTACTTAATTAAAACAAATATAGTATATAAAGTATATGATAGAACAGAACTTTGCACTTGATCTGAATACCTTAAATCCCAGTTATACTACAACTATTAAAGTGGAGTTTAAGGTGGTATTTTGACTCAGGAACATATTAGCCCTGATGTATTCCTTATTCCTAATTAAATTAATATACGTATAAAGCAGTTAGGTGTGCTACATCGTTAAGATACTCGAGCCGCCGCATCAGTATATTAACGAAACCAAACAGCCGTGATAATAAAGGCCGGTTTATGTCGGACCTGGTCGGAAACCTAAATTATTGGTTTTCTCACACGAAAGCTCACCTTATAATAATTTCAAATTATTTGCCTTTCTTTTATACATTTCAGGAAGCAGGAAATGCACTTTACACCATACTTCAGAGACTGTGTTATGTTTGTTTATGGTGAACATTATAAGACGTTTCAAATTGGAAGCTGCTACAGAAAACAAAACAGTTGATCTGACAGAAGTTCAAGAATCATTTCATTCACCAGTTAGACCTAAACGTTTTTCAGTCAAAATAACAGAACTACTATGAATTGTAAGAAACTCCGTCAGATCTAGATCGATTCATTGAATTATGTGTTAGGGTGGGTTAGCAAATCTCTTGGACTAAGTGAATGTATATCTTTTCAATTTTGCTTTTAAATGCGACATTTATTGCCTTATTCTTAGCCTAACGATGAGAAGATTTTGGCAGCATGGTTAAACTTATAATTTACGTAGAACACTGCGTACATGTAGATCTACTGTGACCTAATGGTTTATGTGTAAAGCGTACTCCAATGTTTTCCACAAGGTATGAAATTTCCATTGTACAAAATAATACAAATTATCAATTATGTCACCAGGAGTTCATTCTTCCAAAACACCAGTAGATTAATATCAAGTCAGAAATTAATTCCCAGTCTGATTTAGAAGCGTGGGTAGAAGATTTAACCAGAACTCCATCCGCCGTGCCTCTAGTCGTTGTTTCACTGATGATGACGTCATCACCGGTGTGATATCAAGGTAACTCTGTGACGTCATGTTATATCCCGGCCATTCTATTGGTAGGAAAGATTGTATACTGACTGGATAATTTGGGTTGCTGAAAAGATCAAGCATATACATAAATCATCGGAATAGTAGTCTACTTGGCTTTGACAATAGATTGTTGTATGCTTATCAGTTTATCAGTTTGTTGCTTGAAAACAATCAAGAATTTGTTTGTTTCAGCCAAATGGCTCATGCTTCACTGTTTTCGAATGGTATTGGATATTTAGCTAGCTCTATGCTTTTAGAAATTGCTATAGTCCCTATCTCACTGGACTGCGACAACTGGCGACTACTTCGCGACTATTTCGCGACTATGTCGTGACAAAGATTAACGATATAAAAGCAACTTTCACGTTGCTGTCTCATTGAAGGGACCTTTATGCGACAAGTTCGTGAATTTCGGTCTAATTTTGCAAATATGTCTCAGGACTGTCGCGCGATAATCGCGAGACACTCGTGTGACAGTCGCGATATATTTGTAGCTTAAGTTTCATTTTCACTCACACGAGATTTGCATAACTGTCGTACGACATTCGCATAAATGACGCGAAATTATCGCCTTGTAAATTCGCGAAAATTTCGCTGCGACAGTTCGCGACACTCACACGAACATCGCGCGACTGTCTTGCGACGGGTTCGCGAATATTTTGGCGTACAAATTCGCATAAAATTTTTGAACATGTTCAAAACCGTCGCAACTAGTTCGCGATTCATGAAAATTCTCGCGACACTCGCACAAGTGTTGTGCGAAAGTTCCGAGATAAAATTCGCAAAACAATCGCGAGAAATTGGCCAGTGAGATACTAGCTTAAGCCAAAATGTGTCACTCGAACCAATTGAACAGAACGCGTGTTCTCTAAAGAGATGGCAAGAAGACGTCTTTATATACTAAAACTGAATACACAGAAAATCTGAAAATAATTCAGCCTTGATAAAACTCATCGACCCCTTGTATCATATCATGTAACGTATTCAATTTACCCGGATTTTGCAAAATTCGTCCACATAGTCATGACGCTCTTAGATACCCGCACGTCTTGTGCCGAAACATTGAACTTCACTCCAAAGTTTTGGTACTGTACGTTTCGACGTTCAGAAAATCCAAACACAAACGCAAGCTCATCGGCATGGTTAGCCCTTGTGGGACCATCAAGCCACGACGGCGTAGGTAGTAGATGAGTGTTTGGTCGAGTGGAAAATTTATAGAGGAACGTGGAAGCGGTGGAATTTCCTAAATGCCCCTGCGCAGTGTAGATCATGGGTGAAAATACAGCATAATCGGTAGCCATCTCAGTCAGTTGTAGATTTCTTGCAACATTATCGTTGGGTTGTGCCCAATCCGTATATTCAAAAATGGTCGCATCTTTGACGCTTTGTGGAATATTCGGGATGTAAGTATAATAACCTTGAAGCGTTAGCGGTATGAACAAAGATTCGTATAGCTGCCTTGGTATTGTAAGATATTCTGGGTCCGGTTGACCTAACATTTTTGTCCAAATCCCCATCAGTAGAGCACCATCTATACTGTTTCCGCCTATCAATAGATCGATTCCACGAAAGAAGTCATGCGCAACACTCATTTGTGACACTGGCTTAAACATTTCTATCGGTGTTGCCTTAATAAATTCACCATCGAGGAATGGTAGAACTAAAAAATTGGTATTTTCCGTCATCAATAAGTTTTGAATTTTATCTGAAGAAACATTTCGTAAACATTTCATCGTTTCAGAAGCTGATCCGCTACAGCCAAAGGTGCTACTAAATTTCGTAAAAGTGTTATGAGCAGTGATATTGTACGAAAATCCCCAGGAGCTTGTTATGCTTCCACTTTCAGCAATTCCTCTTTGAAACAACCCCTTATTGCCGGGATATAGAGACTGGTAAATCACACTTGTCGAACCAGCACTCTCACCAAAGATCGTTACATTACCTATATCGCCACCAAAGGACGCAATATTATCATGAACCCACTTGATAGCGAGATGTTGATCCCATAATCCGAAATTACCACCATTACGCTCGTTTGTCTGAAGGAATCCGAGATAGGTCAGTCTATAGCTCACAACTGCCACGATCACTTCACCGTAGGCACTCAACACATCTGCCACGTATAAATGCGTGGAATCACCGGTGAACCCACCGCCATGTATGAAAATCATCACAGGGAGCGTTCGATTTGGCGATCCTGCCAACACTGGCGCAAAAACGTTTAAGTAAAGACAATCCTCGGATTTCGGTATTTTCACGGCCGCTGTAGCAACTGGATTCGGGCCCTGTAGGCATGCTGGAGCAAAGTCAAAGGCATTAAAAGTTGAATTAAACGCAGCCTTAGGTACCGGTTTCCGCCATCTTCTTTCACCAATCGGAGGTTCCGCAAAGGGTATTCCCAGAAACTCTTTAATTTGGTACTGATTTCCGTCAAATTGCACATTGTGTAATTTTCCGGCTATTTCTCCTACAGGGGTCAGAACTTTCACAATTCCAACATCTACTAGAAATCCTACGCTGTTGTGAAATCGAAACAAAATAAATAAAAGTTTTATAGCAGACATTTTGATAGCAGTCCTATATTACAACAAAGTATAATGACTATAGGTAAGAGTATGTAATTATTTATCAACTCAAAAGATGTCCCAGTATCCTCGTGACCCATGTTCATTGCTTGGGAGCAATGGCACTTATTGCACTGTTATGGTGTTAGTATCTAGATTTGATCTATAGAGTTCAGTTGAACAAACTTTAACGATAAACGTGTTGCGAATGCACTGATTGCCACAATTTCGAAATAGCCCTGGAGAAGGGGAAGTCAACACCCTTCTAGGATCACTCTTATAAACATCAATGATCTGTCCATTTGATTATTCCCTGCATTTTCTCCTCTAAATGACGTTTTAATTGTTTCCCCAATACAACTGCATATTTGGCCTGTATCATTTATACAGACTTTTGTTCTCTTATCCCAAGGAGCCTTCGCGTGAAATCTGACTTTGACTGACCTAATGGTTTTTGAGAATAAAAGTAAAACTGAGATCCTTAAAGAGCAGTGATCACATTAATGAGAAAGGGGATGGGCCATACCGCGGTTTCGGCTACTTCAGTGACTCTTTAGGTTTGGCAACAAGGGGCCAAAGAGAATTACTGTCATTTTGCAACTTTCAACAGGGTAGTCGATACAAAGACTTGTATAACCCAAATGGGTTTCAAATCCAAGAAGACCGTTGACCTTGGTTTATGGATGGACGGCGGACGACACAGCACTGGTATATAATAAGCTAACCTTGTTAGTCATAAAGCTCAGGTTAGCTTATGTATATGTTGTAAAATATCAAGTCATTCTTATATCTTTTCATAATTATATTGTTCTAATTTATATGACCCACAACTATAGAGTCCTTATCAGCAGCATATGGTCTAAATACGATTTCCAAAGTCAACGTTTTATTGAGTTCATTTGGACCAACGAGTTGGCTCCAGAATGCTGCCTTTAGTATTTCTGCTCAGTTCAATAGTGTTCGTCAACGGATTAATATTCACTCCGGCATCTGATGTAGTGACGGTCCAGTGTTCAATTGGAACAATCTTAGGAAAACTTGAGGCGGACTTCTTAGACGGTCAACAGTTCAAAGTTAAAACATTCTTAGGAATCCCTTATGCAGAAGCTCCTGTCAACGACAGGCGATTCAGGAAACCCGTACCCAAGGCAAACTTCACGCGCTCTTTCCGTGCGTTCGACTTCGGACCGGCTTGCTTACAACGGGCGCGCTCGATGACTGGAATGTCCGAGGACTGTTTGTACTTGAATATCTTTACACCGTCACATGTTAACGCGACGTCAAATATTCCCGTCATGGTTTGGTTCCACGGCGGCTGGTTCCAGATGGGAAGCTCTAACGATTACTATGGTGACACGTTGAGTGCCTTTGGTAACGTGATAATTGTCACCGTGAATTATCGACTTCTACACCTTGGCTTCTTGAGGATCGACGATACGGAAAATAATTTTGGTCTGTGGGACCAACAACTTGCTCTTAAGTGGGTGAAAAACAACATAGCTTCGTTTGGTGGAGACGTCAATAATATAACAATATTTGGCGAGAGCGCCGGTTCGGCGAGCGTTGTGTACCAAGCTATGAACCCCGCCAACATGGGGTTGTTCCATCGAGCAATAGGAGAAAGCGGAAGCATCACTTCACAGTGGGCATTCTCTACGAACAAGATAGCTAAAGACCAGTTTCATAAATTTGCATCGCTTGCAGGCTGCAATGGAACCCATTCAAATATAATGTCATGTCTGAGAAATTTGACCTCAGATGAAATTTTCCGAACAATAAACAACGATATCCCTGTTAGATTGATAGTCCCAAGCCAGGATAATGCGTTTGTTCCTAAATTACCAACAGATATGCTGAAATCAACACCAGACATGAGGCAGTCACATGATTTCTTCAAAAGCCTCGACCTAATTATGGGTGTCAACAGCCTAGATGGTGCAGTCTACCTGCCATTTTATGCAACATTCATGAACAACACCCTTGATTTAACCGACGTCCAATTTAAATCTTATTTTATTCCGAAAATTCTGTCGGATATCTTCAAGGAAGTACCAAATATACCTGACGCTGCTAAGAACGCAACTGTGTTTGAATATATGGATATGCACCATTTAAATGACACACAAGCTAGAATCAAGGAACTGGTAGACATAACGACAGACACAGCCTTTGTTGCGCCATCAGTTTCTCTCTTACGGTTACACGGCAACAGAGCTCATGGGTCCACTTTCTTTTACGAGTTTGCGACAAAACCATCGTCCCGCGTGACCTACGTACCAATATTTATGGAAGGGCCCACTGTTGCAAACCATTTTGACGAGGTTATATTTGTGTTTGGGTTCACTAACAAGGCAGTGAGGAGGATCAAACTATTACAGCCTGATTTCAGCGTGTCGGTCGATGACATTCGGACATCGAAAGCCATGATGTCAATGTGGTCCAACTTCGCGAAATCTGGGTGAGTACAACTGCGTATTGAAAATAATTGTCCCTTTATAGAAATGTGACTGCATTATCATTATCATTTTGTGCATTCGGAACTACGAGCATAATATTTGAGCCGCCTCATGAGAAAACCAACAATTTGTATATGCAGTAAGTGCGAAGCTGATTAGCGCCTTTGTTTACGCTACACGGATTGTACAATTCCTCTACTTTCTAAATCCAATTTGCCAGTCTCTAGCCATCTTCTGTGCTTGTACAGCCCGGTTGGTGTCGGACCTGTTCGGCAACCACATTGTTTTTTTTTTCCACGAGACGGCTCATTTCATAAGAGTATCTTTCTTTTTCAGAAATACTAACCTTCCAATAGACGTCTCTCCGTATCTTCCAAGATCCTGGCCTCAGTTCAGTCTGGCGTCACAGAAATATCTTGACATCACTCCAAATATGACATCATCAGCGATAAAGCAGGACATCGTCGCTGACAAAATACAGTTTTGGTTGCAGTATATGCCGAACTTACTGAAAATTTAAATATATGAGTCGCGACGTGAGAAACCAACAAATGTGATTGCCGCACAGGGCCGACACCAACTGGCCTGTACAGTCACAGGAGCAGGCTAGAAACTCGAAATTTCGAATTAAGAAAGTAGAGGAATTGTACTATCCGTGTAGCGAAAACAAAGGCGCTTGATGTTACTGCGAAGCTGATCTGCGTCTTTGTTTTCGAATATGCAAATTGTTGGTTTTCCGTAATACAACATGACTTAATAGATCTTGAAAACATTGAACAATATTACCAAGTTTCCCGTATCTTCCATGATCCTGGCCTCAGTTCAGTATGGCCTCACAGAAATATCTTGACATCACGCCTAATGTGACATCAGCGATACAGCAGGACATCGCCGCTAACAAAATGCAGTTTTGGTTGCAGTATACGCCGAGTTTACTGAAAATTTAATAAATTATTATTATTATCATATACTGAGCACAATGATTTTGCATTTATTTTTGGAGAAATCATAAAAAATCTTTCTGAAGCAACATGATCCATGGTCGCAAGTTACAGAACAATTTGGGTGTGGTTATTGAGAGTGAAATTCAAATTTCAATGGTATATCAGCCGCTGCGTAAGAAAACCAACAATCTGCATATGCGAAAACAAAGACGCAGATCAGCTGTGCAGTAACTGTTTTCACTACACAGATAGTAAATCTCTCTACTTCCAACATTCCAAGTCTGCTTCTGTGACTGTACAGGCTGGTTTGTGTCAGACCTGGTCGAAAACCGAAATTGTTGGTTTTCTCATGCAAAGGCTCATATGAAATCTGATATTGTTGAATGAAGTTGAAAATTTTATCCAATTTATCATTACTCACAGGAGTTAAAATCAAAGCACAATGGATAAAGTAAACTTCGAATTGATTTAAAAATCGAAAATCCTCGTGTGGTGCCAAGATAATTGTGGCATTAAAATCCAGTTTTATTCGAATTCCAATACGATTAACTTATCAATGAGCAAATTTATTTGACTTTTGTTTAAAACCCATAATTTAAAGTCTCGATATATCACAGGTTATTCAATATACTTTCTTATTATCTCATCTGAAAAGGGCTTTCTTCTATCACCTGCTATTATATGTATATATAAATACTCACCGGTCCAATGCAGTATTCGATTCCAACTTGTGTGTCCGTTTCCGTCTTGTTTTGGTTTTTATCGTCGTGATACTCGGCCATCTTGGTTCTATGGTTAATGATGTTCTGTGATAAACCGTTTGTTGTCTTCAATTTAATGTACATTTTAATGTTTGATATAATGACACTACCACTGCTACGGTCTCCTTCATGCTGCATTACGAAAACTTTTCCATTCAATATACTATACAGAGATGTTTCTGGTTGTAAAATTGAAAATTGCATCAGAAATCTTTTTATACATTTTAGATTTTTTCCTCAAAACATTGATTTTGAGGCGGTTCTAACGATTACCCACACTCTACGTTTTAGAGCAAAGTTAAGAATAACAGGTATGCCCCCTGTTTTCCCGAATTTTACTATATAAAAGTGGGGTTTAAAAGGGGGTATTCATTTCACGGACATTTATCATGACGACTTGTCTGTTTGTTTAGTGTTTCATATTCCTGACTTTCTGTGCACAACTTCACTGATTTAATGTCTGATTCTTTGTTGGTCCATCTTGTTTGCGGTTTGTTGGCTATCGTCGCCGGTTTATAAAGAACTACTGATGAGGGTTCATTACCTGAAATTGCGCAATAGGACCCATACCACCTCCCTTTTAACGTTTTCACTGCTTCCAAAGAGCTTTTATATTTTATTTGCTATTTCTGCAGCTGGTATAGTGCCGTGTGGTGGCCCTAAAAGTCTCCCCATACATCATCCAAAATAAAGATTATATTTCTCTTTCGGTCCTTTGAGATCAGTAAATATATTCAGAGTATCAAATGATTGTACCTTTAGAACCATCTTCTAAACAATGTTTTAATTATTTGACCACATTTTGGCATGTGCCTCCGATTTAGACCTCCCTATATTAAATTTTTGAAATTTTAGTTTATTTATCTGGCTATCGTCGCCGGTTTATAAAGGATTACTGATGAGGATTCATTTAACTATACCTGACATTGCGCAATATTACCCACACCATATCTCTTTGAACGTTATCACTGCTTCCAAAGGATCTAACTTTTGTATTTTATTCGCTATTGCTCGTTCAGGAATTACTTTTGGGGGCGATAACGCCGAAGGAAAAGTGACATGGAACTTTCCGAAAAATTAATTTATTGATCTGTTTTATTCATATATTTGTAAAGTGTGCACTGGGTACTGGTACAATATACATCTCTACTCATGTCGATAACTCACACTTGTTTCTATTTATGATTAATACGAATATGAATTGATATTTATGGATTTAGCTCTTTACTCGTAGATGAAATAATAGAGACAATTGAAAATCTTTAAACAAATATGGTAATTATAGGGAAATATAGTTTGAAGTCGAAATTTGGTTCTAGGCTATAGAAGACTATGACTGAAACATAAATGAGCCCCGTCACTAGAAAAACGGTCTTCGAGGTTTCCGACCAGGTCCGACACAAAGCGGCATGTACAGTCACAGAAGAAGACTTGAAGCTTGAAAATTCAGACTTAAACAGAACCGCAATTGTACTATCCTGTGGCAAAAACAAAGACGCTCATCGGCTGTGCAATTACTGAACAACTGACCCGCGTTTTTTTTTTTTTTTTTTTTTTTTTTTTTTTTGCAACGGTCAAAATCCGGTTTTCTCGTGACGCGACACTTACAGTAACCGGAACAAGTGCTTAGCATAGATGACGTCAGTATTCCATGAAGCCTTTAAAATCAAATAGAAATTAATTGGATATTATCCATATTGCTGAATTGATTTCATTTTCATCATTTAAACTTAATATTCACCAAATTCAACGCGTTTGTGTCACACATTTTGTACAGTATAATTACAGCTTCAATTTCATATTTTGTCACCCAAAGTAGATTACCGGCACCGTTTTGCCTAAAAGCTGGATTGCATAAGAAGCATTTTCGAAATGTTATTAATTTTATGACGCTGAGTTGAAATCAATATCAATCTGAAAAATCACACTTGAAATAATAAGTATACTCTCAGAAATTAAGTGAGATGTAAGGGGCTTTACATTACATGGGCATGTTACCCTGATGAATACCTTCGATACCTCCAATTAACTCAAAGCCATATTAAAGACTAACTCAATAAGAATGAAATTCCTTTATTTGCTTTTAATACGTTGAATTATCATTTTTTTCAAAGCGATAAAATATATCTATCAATTAAAACTTTTAAATGTGGGTCAAATACCATCTTGAAAAGTTGGAACAAAGTATGACCGGATAAGTCCACATAATTTCAGTTGTGGGGTGATTATAATTAAGTTTCAACAATAATATTTACATTATAGTTATTTTCATGGTAGCACCAGTAAGTTGAAGCTTTACTTGAAGTATGACATAATCTGCCAGGTCAAGATTCCATAATTGGTGACAAGCAAGTAAGTAATGAACTTTTAGGGTAACTGACAAGAGACACCTCCACCGCCTTGGATGATAGCTTAACCAAATTTTGGATAAAATATAGAATAAACTCATCTTCCATAGTTCATAATTAAGAAAATCTTTTTTTTTAAAACTTATATCCGCCAATCCCCGAATACACTGTACGATGTTGAGCGTCACCAATTTTCATAGGCCCCATCAATGTTTTCTTATTAATGTGTAACAGGTGAAAATGCCTTTTACCCTTTTGCCCCGGCCGAGGATCGAACCAGAACCTCTAGCGTGAAAAGCCACCATTCTACAACGTCGCTGTAAGAGCTGGTTGTACCACAAGTCGGTGCAAATGTGTATTATATCTAGCACTACCACATACAGGGGTGGTAACAGGCAGTGAATCCAAATCAGGAAAGAAAAGTCAGTGGTCCAGGCCTTCAGAACACCCAAACTCCCTTCTATCCAATGAATCTCCTTGGATTTGTATTGCTTTCAAGTCTACAGTTAAAAGTAAGAATAAAATCCAAAGAATTGGCCCAATTAATTTAATAATCCCAACCCAGACACTAGGCAGGAACAGAGTCCTGAATCAGGAATTCCTGATAAATCAGGAACTTTATCACCCCTGCACATATCTCGCTAAATTTTAGATTCGTACTCGAATCTTAATTTGTCATTCTACGAAATTCGTTTTTCGACAAGATTCTCCATCGATTGGGTTGTTTTACGTTATGCGCCAAATGTAATAGGTAAAATGCCTACCACCCTTCTGCCCCGGTCGAGGATCGAATCCGGACCTCTTACGCGTTAAGCGAACTCTAACACGTGGCTAAAATCAGGCTTGTACCCAAAAGCAGTACAGGTGTGTATTTTATCTAGAACAACTACTTGCTAGTTTGCACCTGGTAGCCGGTGCTAATTATTTCCTTGGACCTCAAGAGTGGTTGATAATTGGATATTATCCATAATGCTGAATTGATTTCATTTTCATCATTTAAACTTATTCACCAAATTCAACGCTTTTTGTGTCACAGTACAGTTTAATTATGTACAGTTTAATTACAGCTTCAATTTCATTGTTGTTTTTTTTTTACCCAAACGGGACTACCTGCACCTTTTTGCAGACTTTTTTTTTAATTTTATGACGCTGAGTTGAAATCAATATCAATCTGAAAAATCACACTTGAAATAATAAGTATACTCTCAGAAATTAAGTGAGATGTAAGGGGCTTTACATTACATGGGCATGTTACCCTGATGAATACCTTCGATACCTCCAATTAACTCAAAGCCATATTAAAGACTAACTCAATAAGAATGAAATTCCTTTATTTGCTTTTAATACGTTGAATTATCATTTTTTTCAAAGCGATAAAATATATCTATCAATTAAAACTTTTAAATGTGGGTCAAATACCATCTTGAAAAGTTGGAACAAAGTATGACCGGATAAGTCCACATAATTTCAGTTGTGGGGTGATTATAATTAAGTTTCAACAATAATATTTACATTATAGTTATTTTCATGGTAGCACCAGTAAGTTGAAGCTTTACTTGAAGTATGACATAATCTGCCAGGTCAAGATTCCATAATTGGTCACAAGCAAGTAAGTAATGAACTTTTAGGGTAACTGACAAGAGACACCTCCACCGCCTTGGGTGATAGCTTAACCAAATTTTGGATAAAATATAGAATAAACTCATCTTCCATAGTTCATAATAAAGAAAATCTTTTTTTTAAACTTATATCCGCCAATCCCCGAATACACTGTACGATGTTGAGCGTCACCAATTTTCATAGGCCCCATCAATGTTTTCTTATTAATGTGTAACAGGTGAAAATGCCTTTTACCCTTTTGCCCCGGCCGAGGATCGAACCAGAACCTCTAGCGTGAAAAGCCACCATTCTACAACGTCGCTGTAAGAGCTGGTTGTACCACAAGTCGGTGCAAATGTGTATTATATCTAGCACTACCACATACAGGGGTGGTAACAGGCAGTGAATCCAAATCAGGAAAGAAAAGTCAGTGGTCCAGGCCTTCAGAACACCCAAACTCCCTTCTATCCAATGAATCTCCTTGGATTTGTATTGCTTTCAAGTCTACAGTTAAAAGTAAGAATAAAATCCAAAGAATTGGCCCAATTAATTTAATAATCCCAACCCAGACACTAGGCAGGAACAGAGTCCTGAATCAGGAATTCCTGATAAATCAGGAACTTTATCACCCCTGCACATATCTCGCTAAATTTTAGATTCGTACTCGAATCTTAATTTGTCATTCTACGAAATTCGTTTTTCGACAAGATTCTCCATCGATTGGGTTGTTTTACGTTATGCGCCAAATGTAATAGGTAAAATGCCTACCACCCTTCTGCCCCGGTCGAGGATCGAATCAGGACCTCTTACGCGTTAAGCGAACGCTAACACGTGGCTAAAATCAGGCTTGTACCCAAAAGCAGTACAGGTGTGAATTTTATCTAGAACAACTACTTGCTAGTTTGCACCTGGTAGCCGGTGCTAATTATTTCCTTGGACCTCAAGAGTGGTTGATACTCACAGGTGGAGATCGACAAGGAGGAAGACAGACAATTATAAGCATTCTAAGATAGACCATATAGTTTCTGAGCCAATCGCACATAGGTAGCTTCAATTTCAGGCCATGCTCATGCAACCGTTGGAACACCGTTGTAAGTTTTTCACGTATTCATCAAAGGTCTCGGCAGAATGACTATATCGTCAAAGAAAATGTAGCAAACTTGAAAATTGAGATCGCCCATACTCCTATTCATTTACCTGTGAAAGGTTGCAGGTTCCTTGTATAGGCCAAAAGGCACCCAACTGCACTTGCAGAAGCCGAGCGGGACAGCTTGGGGTACTGTTTTGCCTTGTATTTTTCATTTCGCTTCACCTACGAGTAACCACTCTTTACGTCCAATCTGGGGAAGTTATAGCGCTTCCAGCAGGTGCAGTGTGTCGTCAATACGAGCGATTGCGTAAGCATCTTTGATAGTTTTGTTGCTTACGTTTTCTGTTATCCATACAGAACCTGATCCTGTCATCCTTCTTCCTGGCGATCAAAACGCTTGAGCTGAACGGGCTTGACGATTCCCTAAAACACCAGCCTGCATCTTTTCTCGGAGGTGCTCCCGGATCTCTTTAAGTAGGGACGGAGAGATATGCCTAGTATACGGTTCCTTGAAGGGATGTTCATTTTCAAGGTGGCTCTATCCTTGGCAGTTTTTGTATGACCAAGGTCTATCGGTCCACTCGTGAAAATATGCTTCCATTTTTCAGTAGGGAAGTGTTTAACCGTAGTATTGATCTCTCCATATGTTTTCAGCATTCTGTCAATCATCTGACGTAATAAGGCTCCTTATGGGTTTATGAAGGTGCATTTTGCATAACTGTTTCAATGCACGATATTGAATTCCCTTTCTTGGGCCCCATGCACTTCGAGGCTAGACTAGGCTAGAGTTTGTTTTGTCGGCCATTTTTGTCACTTTTCATCACTTCGATAAATAAATCTATTTTCTTCACGCTTACGAGATCAGTAAATACGATGCTTATGATAAAATTAAACTGGAGATGTATTGTTTAATGATATTGAGTAGTGTTGCTTAGTTTCAAATGTTTTTAAATTATAAGATTTGGACGAACTCTCTCGATCGTTGACCTATTTATCGGAAAACGATCCATATGAAATTATGTTGTTTCCAATACAGTGTTCTCGTTCACGTCCGCTTTCATAGATGATTGACATGCGGTATCACGATCTACCGGATTGGACCGAAACTGTCCGAAACGAACCGATATTGTCCGAAACGGACATGGATTGTGATAACAAGAAAATTATAGCATCCAGTATGGTTCGAATTTTTCACCACATAGTATCATGTGAAGCATTTTATGTGCACAATAGAACGCAGGACAACCGTACCCGAAGAGTTATTGCACCCTGCATACATGTATCCGTCATGTAACCAGATTTCTTATAGTACGGACTTATGCTACATCTCACCAAGGACCCTATATCGATATAGGGTCCTTGATCTCACGACGCCACAAAAAAGTAGTTTAATCTCACTTTTAAGAATATACCATTTGAGTCACGTGATAGCAGAGTTTGGCTGATGCAACATAACCTTAGATTTAAATTATATTTATAGCACAGCTTTGAAACTGGATTCACCTTGTCCTTCCATTATTGCTTGATTCTGTGGTAGTAGTATTCTGATTGGCTCTAGCAAAATCAAACTTTCATCATGTATTTGAAATCTTTGTTTGGAGACTCAGAGAATCTAATCAAGTTAGGCATAAGCACGCTATACACCTTTGGGTCACTCAGATAGCAAGAATATATGTTTGGAATTTTGAATAAAATCTATTTGGCCCCTTTTGATTATAATAGTCTGTGTATCGACTATACTGTTGAAAGTTGCAAAATTACAGTAATTCTCTTTGGCTCCATGTTGCCAAATCTATAGGGTCACTGAAGAGGCTTAAGTAGCCGAAACCGTGGTATGACCCATCCCCTTTCTCATCAATATGCTCACTGCTCTTAAACGATCTCTGTTTTATTTTTATTCACAGTATATTCATATACGTGCGATTACGTGAGTGTAATAAATATAAATAATATATAGATAAATTGATAAACAACTTGAACATCATTTGGTATGATACTAGTCAAATTGGTCTGAAAAAGGAATCATGTTTATACATTATTTTAATTGAAGTGATAAGCCATGACAATTAAAATACATTAATCAACACAGAGTTTTATTAGTATCTGAAATTGAATATTCATTTCGTACTAAAATGAAAACATGTAACTTTTTCTAATTATTATTCTAAAATTAATAAAATGTTAGGCTAGTAAATTAAAAATACTCTTTCAAATACTTTGGTAATGGTACTGATAACATTTACAGATTAACTGAAGGAGTAAACGTCAAAATAATGCCATGTCAGTAACCATGAAAAATGTTCAAATTGTGAAAAACGTGTGATATGAGAAATATAAATACATGTACTATTGCTTAATACTTGGTAGATTAATACTAATTGATGCCATTTCTATGCTATGATGTAAGACAAAAACAGTATGGTTTCTGACGTAACGATTACCTTACAAAACCTGCTCAGTTTCATGAAATTTCTAATCTTGAACTAAATTGCAAACAATGAAGAAGGCTTCTATCATAGGAGACTCATGTCACAGATTTACCGTTATAAATATGAATGAAACAAATGTATCTGACCAATTGGGAACAAGCTTGTCGTTCAAATTCATAACAGTAAATCTGTGACGCGAGTCTACAATGATAAAATACATTTATACCACTTCGAAAATCGATTTGAAAAGTTCAAAGTTCGCTGAATTCTACGAACTTAATTCCGCCATTTCTGCTCTTAATACATGTAATATCGCGGTATTCGACAAGTTTCTCCTGACGTTAACTATTGCAACATTAACCCATTACTGTTTAGCGCATTTACACTGAAACCATGAAAATTGGTCTTGTAGTCTCTTGACTAAAATAATCCATCCGATACTTGTGTCCCTGTGCGCTTTCTATTAATAATAAAGAGCAGTACTCGTGTGTTTAAACCTTCACGTTCTAGAGTAACCTTGCAAGTCTGTTTTCAAAGCACCCGTTTTAAGCATTGCAGAATCTAATGACTTTGACAACATGCCACTGTTTGCTTCGATAGGAGGCCGTGATCGCCTATGCTGTCTGTGTCTTTTATCAGATCTAGGCTTTCTATTTGTCGGCGAAATTGCTTCCAATCTAATGCCAGCTGTGGAACGTTTGGTGTCTCCAGAGTCGTTGTATATGCTTGCAAGTCCCTGTCGTAATGCATTAACAACGGTACCTCTTATGGGAACGTCGTTGAATATATCGTCATTCACGTTTCTGAGGCTACTTCGAAGTGCGTTTGAATTACTTGATGCATCTGGATGTACGAAAATTTCCTCTTCATCCAATTGTTGAAGAGTATTAAACGATTCGTGTAAAAAGTTCTTATCATTTCCATCTACACTATCGTTATCCGAAAGAACATTATCATCGTGGTCAAGAAATGTTTGAGAATTGTTGTTGTTTGCATAGTTCACCATATTCAAGAAAAAACATCGCATTCTTGCGTTAAAATAATCATCCTTAACAGGTTTTCGTTTCAGTTCTTCCTCTTCCCTGATTTTCGCTGGATCTTTGATGTTATAATGATGGGAATAATATCTCCTACAATAGCTACCACAGTCACTCGGCTCGCTGAGTGATCTTGGTTTACTGAGCTTACTTTCGGACTCGTGTCTGCTCCGGCCATATTCAAAGTCGTCCGCGTAGTCGGGTTTCTTCTTGTGTATCTTTCTTATCTCTTTGTGAATCTTTTTATACTGACTGTCATGCTTCCTTGTAGCTTCCTTTTTATACTTGTTCAAGATCTTTTCCTGGATTTCTAGTCTGGAGTTCAGCTGCGTATTTGCTACACGAATCCGTTCAAACATGAGTGCGTCAATCTTATCATAAAGCGACGCTTGGAGATTGTTGTTAACTGGCGGGTGCATAGGTAGATTAACATCCATTTTGACGTCAATCGTAGAAAGTAAATCAATCGAAAATGTTATCCTGCACTGATCTACATGTATTTCTATAGAACGATTCCGTTTTCTCGCTTTTCACGGCGTATTCCGTTTGCTTTCTACCGCTTTCATCTGTTGTGAAAGTGTGAAATATGTTCAGCTGAACAGTGATAATTGAATTATAGTTCCAATTTTATATACAAAATTCACTTAATAATCCTGACAATGCCTCTTTGTCGTGTTCAAATTATGAATATCGTCAATTGCCTTTTTCACTTAATCACTTCAAAGCATTTGGGTAAATTGCTGAGCAGAAATTATATTCAATTGGACTTCTCATGGAAATGATATATGTCAGTTCTCTCCCGGAGTTGAATAAAGTGTCAATAATTGTTAATTCTCTACTTTGGCGTGACTTGTTTGCAGAGCATGATAAGGTGCCATATGTTAAACATTGCGCAAGATAAGGTGACTCCAGCGCCTTAACGTGTCACAGCATAGCATCGACTCGTTTTTGTCCACGCGGTTTCAATCTGAAAAGCATAAACGAATGTCATAAGTATACTGTTACTATCTTTTTCATTTTATAACGCACCTACTTGACATTTTGAAGTGTCCAAATTAATCTGGTGTTATTCTATATGTTACGCTGTCTTATTATTCAATAACAATCTACTACAGATTTATAAATAAAAATAATTCATCAAATTATGTCCATTAAAGTAATTGGTATTCAAAACTACAAATGAACCGCCTCGTGGGAAAACCAACAATGTGGTTTCGACCAGGTCCGACATAAACCGGCCTGTACAGCTACAGAAGCAGGCTAGAAGCTTGAAATTTTGGCGTTAAGTAGAGGAGGAATAGTACTATCCGAGTAGCAAAAACAAAGGCGCTGATCAGCTTCGCAGTTACTGCGAAGCTGATCTGCGCCTTTGTTTTCGCATATGCAGATTGTTGGTTTTCCCATGGGGCGGCTCAAATGTAGATTTTAATCGTTTAGCCGATAATCATCTATTGCCATAACGCTCGATCAGTTATCAAAATCTCTTTTTGCTAGTCCATTAAAGTGACTAAATCGTTTAATTCGTGTTTTATAGCTCCTATGTTTTATATTTGGTCTACCCTGTCTTATCTTAAAAAAAAATTGCTGCCACAATTTTCATCAACTGTTTGCATATAATTGCAATACAAAAAGAAGAATGAAACAGTACTACTTTTATGCAAAAAGAATGCCGAAAAATACTTACATGGTGTTTTGCATCTTCTGTACTTGCTCCAGCGTTCTTCCGAAATTTCAGCTTCCAAAAGTACTAAATCACCCTATCATCTCGCCTCCTTCCTTTAGGTTCTAAAAGTTAGTAGCGGGAATGCGTCCTTTCATACGGTACTCAGGGTGTTTTATAATGCTCTCCTAAACTTTATGCCCGCTAAATTTTAATGTGAACTAGTTCAACTGTTTCAGCATTATCGGAACTTTAGGTTATCTCTTTATTTGCTTCAATGTTTATCTTAGAATTAGCTCTCCTATTGGACACTGTCAGTGACCAAATACAAGCAAATCCAATATCTAAAAGATTCAATCGCTGATTAACCCCGGCAGGTAAAACTGAAAAGCAAATATCACTTAAAAGCTATTCCTCTGTAATGTATTAATAAAGTAAACACCCATTTTTCCATTATTATCACGTTTTTCATTGTTTTTGTAACGATTTATATTTTCAAAAGTCTCCAAACTTATTTTGAACCATCTTACTGTTGTGAAAAGGTATTTGTTTTCTTTCAGCTTATCATAACAAAATGATACCAAAATGTTTTAAACTAAGTTCCAGCACGATCGTCTTAAATTTAGCAGAACTGGTTTTAAGTCTTTCTCCATGCATCTACCATTTAGCCTTACCATCAGGAAAACATGTCCGTGAAAAGTATACCCCCTCATACCCCACTTTTATATAGCAAAACTGGGGTATGCAGGGGTATACCTATTTTTCGCCGAGGCGGTTCTAACGAGTACCCACAATCTATGTTTTGGAGCAAAAATAAGAAAAACATCATTTTTTTTTTTTCTACTGAAAATTTTATTTTTTTTTTTACAATTTTAAAAATCTCTATATATTGCATGGGCATGTTTTCATAATGCGCTTAAACATGCGTCCTGTAATGAATCCGGAAATAGCTGTTTTCCCTTAGGTGTAAGTTTGGATAAGTTGCAAAAGTTTCATAGTCATGTTTGGTCCAATGCAGTTTCCATGAATGCTACTATTATTTTGTATGTCACATAATTTTGATCAATGCATTAAATCCGGGATGATAAAAAGTGTTTATTAGATTTTCTATTATTCTTATAATAGTTACTCAAGTTACATAATTTTTATTGGAATGATTGTGTTCATTTTCCCAATACGTTTTGAAATGAAATGTGAGATACAAAAGGGACATCCTCTTATGTTTTATGCTTATGTCCGGGCATTGGTTAAGTTATAGATAATCAACTGATTTTTTCTTCAAGTGCTGTGTTTTGGAAATTAATTCATAGTTCAATGACCTTTCATCAGGACCTTTTACGAGCCGAAGGCGAGTAAAAAGGTTCCTGATGAAAGATCACTCAAACTATGAATTAATTTCCAAAACACAGCACTTGAAGAAAAAATCAGTTGATCATTATCTGTTTTATCCTATAGACTGTAAGATCCAGACCAGCTTGTTACAACTGAGCAGGTGATCAGTGTCGTTGTCTTACTGTAACTGTACAAAAAGTAATGTTCATTAATGACACCAACTAATGTGAAAAGTTATGTTTTGTATACAGCTGACAGGAACGAGTTGCAAAGAGTTTCAGTAAAACTTCGATTTCTAGAAAGAAAAAAAAGAGTTTAAATTGGAAAAAAACTGCAAAGTGTTGGCTGCTCTCTTTCTTGTTTTGGAATTTCTCTTTCTAATATTCTCTATATATGAGTAATTTATCCGATAAACTCAATAAAGGGTGGCTCTATGTTCCCAAAGGTATCTTTTTCAATACATATTGTTGATAATAAATTGATTAACCTTCATTTTTGAAGTGTCTAAAAGATTTTAATGATTATAAACTTGAAGTTTGTAATAAAATAGTTTTATGTTTTTGGTCACACGAAAATCTATTGTTGGAAAGTATATATATAACAAGTAATGTATGAAGTTGTAAAGATTAAGTAGAAATGGAAATTTTCAATTTTTACAAATGAAAAAATTGCAGGAACAAGTTTTCGTAATGGTATTGTGGCTTTTACTGGGACACCCTTCTACTTTCTTTCCATTCCGAGGCAGTTCTAACGAGTACCCACAATCTATGTTTTGGAGCAAAAATAAGAAAAATAGGTATTCCCTGTATATCCCAGTTTTGCTGTATAAAAGTGGGGTTTAAGGGGGTATTCATGGCACGGACCTGTTTTCATGATGCACTAGTTACCGTCAAGAGGGACTTTCATTATCAACTGATAACCTGGTATTCAGTGCACATATTTTTATTAAAATTTATCCAGCTAATATGATAATGCCAAATGAATAAATAATTATCACGGTTTCGAACAATCCCGTTTGCTTAAGGATTTTATAGTTTTACCGTATAAGTCAGGATGACGCACGACGAAATTGACCAATCATATCAGTCGATGTACATTAAGATGCTGCAACATTCAATTGACCTTCAGGTGTTTACTGAGCATGTGTTTGAAACTATATTGTATTCAGTTGGCATAACAACATGTTCGGTAGTTTTCTTTAGTAATTCTCTGTAGAAGTATTAACAATTAATATTCCTTACTAAGTCGCTTATTAGGCATTCTTACAATATGACCGGTTCATCGTACTCGTAGCTGTGCTAGCTTTGAAAGTTTCAAAAGCGCATGTTCGCTCAGCATTCGAGCTCATTGTTTGAAATCTTGGCTTTGCACTTGATTTTTGACAACTGGAGAAGAAAAACGTTAAACCTCTGAACAAGACACTGTATTTTCCTGCCAAGGTGTCACATACATGGATGGAGGTTTGTAGGAATTCATGGATTTTCAGCTTGTTGCCAAGGCATTTTCACTAAGTCGTCTAAATGCCACATTGGCCTTCGAAGTTCTGGTCCCAGTTGTTCAAATTTAACGATGTAGTTAGTTACCGATTCGTTAAACTTCAAAAGGCTTTATTACAAATACACTGTAATTTTTTATTGATAAAATGTGAGAATCCTTTGCATTGCAAAGGATTCTCACATTTTATCAACAAAAAATACCAGTGTATTTGCTAATGTAGTCGGCATTCACTTAACGAGTTGAGGTCTTAAAGGTGATGTTAAGCTAAAAAGTTTTGAACAACTGGTAGTGACTTCATGATCATTAATATCATGCACTGCTCCGAAGAGAGTCTTTTCCAGCTTTTCGTTCCGATGAGCTCTTCTTTGTAAGGCTTTCCTTGTGCTTTTTTGTGCATTATCCTGTATCTTTTATTAACTACTAGTATTTAACGGCCAGAACCACGTGCATGCACTGTTGCCTGAAAGCTTGCATTCTTTCTCATGTCAGCAGCAAGGGTGACTATTCCAGCACATCTTACTAAACGTTAGTTTGACTTGTCAACAGCTTCTTCAGAATTATATCACAGGCAGTTGACATTCTGTCCCAAATAAAACATAAAACATACCAGAACACTGAATTTAGTTTTTGATATCGGTTTATGTTCTGGCCATACATGACGATATCAATGGGCTTTTGGCCTTTCTGGTCTAAGAATGTCATATGCCTATAATGCCTTTTACAACAAAGCGGTGTCCACGTGGAAGTATTGGTATCAACAGTTCCAGACTCCTGAGAAGCATCTGTGAGCATGGCAGAACTGAAATCATGCTGACCAATGTCAAAACAAAATCACGTTTGACCTCATTAGTCACCAGCAAAACGGAAGAGGGGTCTATATCATTCTGAACACGTGCATGCTTGTAATCATGAACTTGGCGCATCGTTGCTATAAACTGGACTATGAATGTAGGTGGACATGACCAAGATTATCCAGAAGCCTTCACGACCGACTGTCGAAAGTAAACTGGCCGACAAACAACATTTAAATCGGTCCAAACTTTGTTCTCTTGAAGCTGTTGTACTGTGAAGACCGTGTCTATTGCTCTTCTGCTTTACCAGATTGCACATTTTCTAGTACATCTGTAAGCCCTTTCTAGTCAAAATGCATATTCAGACGATTAACACAAGATTTTGCTCAGTATCTCACCAGAAATTGATAAGAGAATGACGACTCTAATGGTGTTTCAGACTTGAGGATTTCATAGGCGGATTCATATTGGATATATCCTTTATTGCTTGTGGCTTCTCCGTAGGGAGCTTTTACCAGATGGCAGTTGTTGAACTGTTTTTTCCTGTGTCTACATGTACTAGTACTCGTATTTCGGATGAAAATTCATCAAACAGAACATTGGATTCTATTTGTTCAGTCTATCAATATAAGGTTTTTTGTGTTACTGATCGTTCCAAGGCGATACTTCTGTGGTGGTTCTTTTTGTTTTATGTCTTGGTCTTTAAAGTTGTTTGTGCTGTTGGCGCCTTATGTATGTTTTCATATTTTAGTTAAGTTTAGGTAACTGAGTGGCCACCTATTGGGAAAAAAGCTGCTAATTCGGCTTACGATATGTTTCCATGGTATAAGTACCTGATTGTTAATTTAGTTTTTTCCCACCTCGGTTTTTGGAGTGGGAATCTTTTTCTGATTATGCCTTATCCTGATCTTTGCCTACTTGTACCTTTTTTATTGTTTCAGCCTTAATTAAGACACCAAACCTCTTGAAGGCTTTATTTATTGGAATATAGTATCAACGGCCCTGAGTAGTATCTGTGAGCATGGCAGAAAACATCATGCTGATCAATGTCAAAACAAAGTCACGTTTGATCTCAATAGTAACCAGAAAAATAAAAACTTCAGAGGAGTCTATATCATTCTGAACATGTGCATGCTTGTGGTCATACAATTGACGCATCGTTGCAGTGAAGTGGGCTATGAATCTAGGTGAACATGGCCAAGATTATGCAGAAGCCATCACGATTGACTCTGTCGAAAGTAAAGAGGCCGACGAACACCATTTACGTAAATCGGTCCAAACTTTGTGCTTGATATTTCTCTTGACGCTGTTGTACTGTGCATATCATGTCTATCATGTCTATTGTTCCTCTGCCTTTCCAGATTACACATTTTCTAGTACATTTGTAAATCCAGTCTGTTCAAAAATGCATATTCAGGCGGTTCAACAAGATTTTGCTCAGTATCTCTCCAGATGACGACTCTAATGGTGTTTCAGACTTGATGATTTATTTGGATATATCCTTTATTTCTTATAGCTTCTCCGTAGGGAGCTTTTGCCAGATGACAGTCGTCGAACTGTTTTTCCTGTGTCTACTTGTACTCGTATTTCAGATGAAGTCATCAAACAGAACATTGCATTCAATCTGTTCTGTCTGCCATTATAAGGTTTTCTTGTTTCAGCCTTAATTAAGACACCAAATCTCTTTAATTGGAATATAGGTATCAACGGTCCTGAGAAGTATCTGTGAGCATGGCAGAAAACATTATGCTGAACAGTGAAAAATCAAAGTCACGTTTGATCTCAATAGTCACCAGACAAAAAACTTCAGAGGAGTCTATATCATTCTGTACACGTGCATGCTTGTTATTATACGATTGACGCATCGTTGCAATGAACTGGGCTATGAATCTAGATGAATATGACCCAGAATGTCCAAAACCCATCACGGCTGACTGTGTCGCATTACGAAAACATGCCCATATGATGATATACAGTAATTTTTCAGGTCAAAAATCGATAATTTTCATAGGAAAATTTTTGATATTTTTCTTATTTTTGCTCAAAACATAGATTGTGGGTACACGTTAGAACCGCCTCGCCGAGGCGGTTCTAACGAGTACCCACAATCTATGTTTTGGAGCAAAAATAAAAAAAGGTATACCCCTGCATACCCCTATTTTGCTATATAAAAGTGGGGTATGAGGGGGTACACATTTCACAGACATGTTTTCCTGATGACCCAGATTGTCCAAAAACCATCACGGCTGACTGTGTCGAAAGTCAAGAAGCCGGTGAGCACCGTTTAAATCGGTACAAACTTTGTGTTTTAATTAAGCTGTGGCATTGTTCCTTTACCAGTCTGGATTGCACATTTTCTAGCACATCTGAAAGTCCAATTGGTCAAAATGCATATTCTGGCGATTCAACAAGTTTTGCTCAGTATCTCTCCAGAAGTTGATAAGAGAATGACGACTCTAATTACTTTTCAGACTTGAGGATTTCATAGGCGGATTTATTTTGGATATATCCTTTATTCCTTGTGACTTCTCCATTACAGCATTACAGATGACTGTTGTTGAACTGCCTTTCCTGTGTCTACTAGTATTTCAGATGAAAAGTCACCAAACAGAACATTGCAATCTGTCTGTTCTGTATGGAAGGCCGGGGCGACATGCTATTTGCTATTTGCTGTCTGCCAATATAAGGACTTAATTAAGACACCCAATCTCTTAAAGGTTTATGTTCCTTATTAGTGTTGGTCATTAGCTGATGAATGAAAAGGGACAGGACACTAGAAAAACTAGTAGCCTGACAATGAATAAGAATGCTGGTAACGACCAAAACAGGAAAAACCAATATTGATTGCAGAGAGAGTAAAAAAAAAAAAAAAATAAAATAAAAATAATTGTTAGATCCTTTGGAAGCAGTAAAACATTCAAAGCGAGAAGATGGGCCATATTGTACAATTTCGGGTAATGAACCTTCATCAGTGACCCTTTATAAAACTGGCAGCTAAAGCCAGACATTTTGCTGCAATTTCAAGAATTTACATCTGTGTAGTCTAAATCAAAGCAATCAAAATACTGTTAAGAAGGTGATTCTTAACTTGCAATATACTTCAAATACTCCAAATATATTCATTGATCCCAAAGGACCAAAAGAAAAATATAATCTACACTATGGATGATGGAGGAAGTTTTATTGCACAAGTTATCCAGGAACCATAAAACCGATAAACAGTGATGCCATAGCTACCCGTATTATCCTTTAGGATCCTCTTTCGTTAGACCTAGCATTGTCGTTTAGTTTTCTCCTTAACATTTAGAAACTTTAATTTTCTCCTTTCCTGGTCCGGTGCCCTGTACTGTCTCTCGTATTGCAGGTGTCAAGAAGGAAAATCTTGACTGCAGGGGGTGCTGCAGAATGTTATTAATGTTATTTTTAAAGTTCTCATAGTTCTGTATCAAATTCTCGCTTGAAAATTTAAAGATAAAATGTTTTCATCTAAATGACACAGATTCTATTCGATTTCACCAGGAAAACATGTCCATGAAATGTAAACCCCCTTAAACCTCACTTTTATGTAGCAAAATTGGGGTGTGCAGGGGTTTACCTATTTTCTTATTTTTGCTCCAAAACATAGATTGTGGGCGGTTCTAACGTGTACCCACAATCTATGTTTTGAGCAAAAAATATGAAAACTATCAAATTTTAGGTGAAAATTTTCAATTTTTAAAGCTCAAAACATATCTGTTTATTGCATGGGCAAGTTTTCGTAATGTGAAGTTTGATATGCGTTTTAGTTATCGCCTCAGATGGCATATTCTCAAACAATTTTTGTCTTTTTGCGGCATCTTGGTCAGGAAAAAAGGCAAACCATGATGAACATGTACACATATTTATCAGTCACGTTTGGTAAGTCTTACTCGTTCCAATTAATGTTTAGAAATACTTGCTGTGGACTTCCTTAAAGTCAGTGAGTTAAATTCAATGCAATCGCTTCTTTACCTTGTTTATGTACGTTTGGTATGCTTGCCTTTATCTTGATTTTAAGGACATACAGTCCTATCGCTAAAATATTGATAGCAGTCATCTTTGAAAGACATTTAGCCTACCGTAGGAAAATGTTACAAGCATAATCTGCATGTCACCTGAAAGAAGAGAAGATGTTCTTTCCACTGTTATATGTATGTGTTGAGAATATTTTATAGCTTTATGTTGACACAATGAGACAGTTTTAATTTTCTTTTGGCAGTTTATTTGCATCTTCTTTTTAAGTTTTTGAGTTAGAGGTACCTTTTTCTGTGACAGCCATCATTCGATAGAGATCTACAAAAATGTATCAGGGATTTTCGAAATAATGCCTCAAAGCAGAAATACAGCACATTTTGTCATGCAGTTCATAATTAATTGGTCACCCCTAACAAAATCCTTGATAGATCAAGAACCATTCAAAATTTAGCAAATCTGTGATACATTTATCTTTGTCATACTTCAAACCACCCACCTACCAAATATTATGTAGATCCGTCCATAAATAAAAGAGTTATACCACTTTGAAATGGAAGTTCTTTTGAAAATCTAATTGTCAGATCAACCTTAAAATTGTTTGATGATACAAAATGTCTGCAATGCTCTTGAATAGGTCGATTCTAGATCATGGCATCTACACACATCCAATCAGCACTCTGGGAGACTTTGCTACACACCTTTTGGGCTGGTCTGCATTATCATAGTAGGCCAAAATTATGAAAATATTGTTTATTTTAACCAATAGCCTGAATTCCAGCCATGAATACATTTCATGGTCATTAGTTAATGACCTGCCCTGAGTAGTGGAACATTCTCCAGGAAATCTTCAAAAGGGAGGCATAATCTGCTATCACTTAATGATGGATGTGGAAAATCAACTGTTACAGGAAATGAATGGATTTGGGCAAGTTTATTGCCTTTTTACTGTCTTCAGTATGTCTGATGTTAGCCTTTGTCGAGAAAACCTATGCACATCCAAACTAGAGAGGTTGGATGCAAACCATGACTTAGAGTTTCATAGTTTACATTACACTTTTTACATTGAAATTTAAAATTCATCAACTATATGTAGTAAGATTATACTAGATATGCAGTAAAAAAGAAGAGTTCAGAAAGTTTGATCTTTTTGGACGAAGTTGTTTCTGGGAATTTTATCTCAGCTTCAGATTTATTTGAGGTGTACTGATCCTGTACATATCATGATGTCTTACTCATTTCACACTTCGGCGCCCCTTTTCGCTTTCATTTTGGCATCATGAAAATCAACAATTTTGACTCTTAGATTTTTTTTTTTTTCATTTTGAGCCGCGCCACGAGGAAACCGATCTTCAGGGTTTCCGGCCTATACAGCTACAGGACATGGATAGAAGCTTGAAGTTTCGGATCTAGGAAGAAGAGGAATTGTACTATGCGTGTAGCGAAAACAAAGACTCTGATCAGTTACTGCACAGATATCTCCGCCTTCGTTTTCGTATATAGGCAAAAGTCCAGTTTTCTCATGACATGGCTCAATTTTAATATCATGAGAGTTGAATGTTGCTTTATCTTGAGGCTTTGTAAAAAGAAGAACAATGTCCCACTGTGAGAAAAACAAGTGTCTAGGCCATTCAACAGATACACAAACTAACCAGTTTCGCATTATAGGGATGTTTAAATGCGTAAAACAAAGTCCTGAACCTTGCTGCAGAAACACAGCTTATCTTCTTTTTTTTTTTTATGTCTTGTGCAAGAATTAACACAGGTTTTCTCAAGGCAAACCAGTTCTTGTCTGTCTAAGTTGATTAATAGCCTACTGGCCCTTCAGCTACCTGGTACAGAAAACCTTGATAGTGTGTGAAATCAATTGGCCATTGGCAATCAGGGGTAAATTGATAGAACAAACTTTATCCACAGTTTACAGTTACTTTGGAAATTTTATCAAATTCTAGCATTTCTGATAAAGATACGATTTTCATTTTTGCACATGATGTAGAATATACTTAATGCATTTATAAACTATCTGTTTTGAAAAAAGAGCAAAAAATAGTGTCACTGACGTCTGTATGTCCTTAACTTCTTGTTATATTTTTTCGTGTGTGTCAGTTAAGCACAATGTTTTATTATATTTGCTACACATCAAATTTTGAAAATTGAAATGTATTTTCAGGAATGGGCCTATTGCTTCATCATGCTCTTGCGTACTGTCCACCTGGATGGCTTTCGTTCGAATCCTCATGCTACGACTTCGTGGACCAATATCTGAACTGGCCCGATGCTTCCCAAACGTGTCAGGCGATGCACTCTGAATTAGTGACGATCGACAACGTCGCAGAGTACCATTTCATACATAAACACCTCGTTCACGTGCATGCGGCGGACGTATGTCGCAATCTCGTGTCTTACTGGACCTCCGGGAACGATATTGCGAAAGAGGGTACCTGGGTCTGGGGCAACAACGAAGAGATGGATTTTACTTATTGGTGGCCAGGCGAACCCGGTGAGCACCGAGATTCGAACTGTGTCGCACTTCAGAGTCTAGAGGTGTTTATGTTTAATGATGACCACTGTAACACATCAAAGAATCACTTCATATGCGAGATCAATAACGCAAACAACGGCAACATAACGGGCGGCGTCATTGTTGGTTGAGACGATAGAGGGCAAAACAGCCTTCGCCCAGTCCGTGTCTTGTTTATGTGTACATGCTCTTGTTTATGTGTAACTAATGTAATATAATTGCTAAATTAAGCCAAGTGTATGTCGTCATTAAGATATAGCCAAGAATATAGGGTTCATGTACATGTATTTATCAGGGCCCAGTTGTTCAAAATTAACGAAATCGTTTGTTAACGATTCGTTAAAATTTCAAACATGAATATTGCACTGTTATTTTTTGTTGATAAAATGTGAGAATCCTTTGCATAGATTCTCACATTTTATTGCAAAGGATTCCCACATTTTATCAACAAAAATAACAGTGTATTCGCTTATGTAGTCAGCATTTACTTAACGAGTTGAGGTCTTAACGATGACGTTAAAGCTAACGAAGTTTTGGACAAATGGCCCCAGATCATTTTTTTTTCTTGCGATTCTTCATGGAGAGCAATGTCAGTTGTAAAAGATATGTGCACTGAGTACTGGTGATCTGCATCTGACAGGTTTGCGGTGTGAAAATATTGGCTGACCGTCTCTATATGACCATAAGCGTTGATCAAGGACGTGAAGAACAAATGTATGTTTACGGTATGTATGACGGTTACGTTTTAAGCTATAGAGCTAACATAAATCTCAGACTCATGTAGTGGCTTTTAAAAACTTTAGTAGAGCTACATGTCCTATTTGGACTCCTGCTCGAGAGGGCACTTGAACCACGCTAGCATTAGGTTGTGTCCTTGAGCAAGACAAATTAACCCACCACAGTACTGGCTAATTTCCAGGAAGCGGTGGCTCCGATCTAATATGGCTGGATAATGGATGACTGGGGGCGATAAACAACAGCACAACGAAATAAACAAATGCGTTTTAAAACATTTTGACCGTTGCGGTTGACCTAAATTGACAAAGTTTTGTAAACATGAAAAAGGGGTTCCAACTTGATTTAACTTAGACATTTTTTCGAGTGACATGTGGACATTGCTTCTACCATTATAGAATCGAATTACTGAAGCATACTCATTTGAAACAGTCCGATCAAGAAATGTGTATCTATGCCATACGTTTTAACCGGCAGGGTCAAAGAAATCGCATTATACATGAGTTTAATGTATACACACCTCGCACCTCTGATTTTACACATAAATTATTTATTTACACACCTCGCACCTCTGATTTTACACATAAATCATTTATTTATTCTTCGAAGTTTGAGGGTTGGAATAACATCATTTTAGGCTGCTTATACAAAAAAGAGAACTTGTCCGTTTATATCGCGTTTTGTCATTTTATCTGAGAGGTCCATGTGCCACGAAGCTCACTTGAGTTTATAGGTACAGCTATCGCTTAATGCGACTTTGCATTTGGTTGATGATAGCCGGATTGCTACCCTTTTAGGAAAGAGCTAGTCATCTAACTCTTTATAGGTGTTGTAACATTTTATGGTATTTCTTGCTGTACTTTCTTTCCCGCATAGTGCTTGGATTGGGATTTTAAGTATTAACATCTGTGCCTCCTATTATTCAGTGGGGGATTTAGAGGGGGTTCGGGTGGTTCGCTTGAAACCCCTCTGGGACCCTTATTTCAATGCCATGTGGAAATTTCTGAAGAAAAAAAAATCAATTAAAATGTTGAAAATGAACCCCACTTTCAGATAGATTTGAAACACACTCCCAGAAATCCTGGATCCGCCCCTTTATATTCCTAGACAAAACACAACCAAATTTCTTCAGTTGGACTCGCGGCATCGAGGGCAGCAGCACATACTAAATTTGTTATTATTAAAAAAGTGTTATTTGCCACTCCTATTCGAAAAAAGTTTATTTCTATTTCCTTGAACAAGATTTTTTTTTTTTTTTTTTTTTTTTTTTTTTTTTACCAAAACAATGGTCATATATACATGTACATCACACCTGTAATATAGGGCCGAATTCGTTCTCAGACGTCGGTGTACTGATGTTTGATTTTTAACGCTTGATTGAATTTTATACTCGGCAGTCCCCAGCCCCCGGCGAACCACCCCCCCCCCCCCACTCCACAAACACATACACAGATTTGAAGACATGAGGACGGAAAGTTCTGCGCATTTGTGAAGTTTCTAGGCTCTCTCTCTCTCTCTCTCTCTCTCTCTCTCTCTCTCAACAGTACTGCTCGAGGATTGCACACCTTAACGACTCCCGCGGGTATCATATGTATGGGTGAATGACCTGTTGTCCACTTGTGAAGCAGGGACGTTAAACTTCAACCCAAGCACCCAAGCTGTCTAATATTCTAGAATTTTCTTACTGAATTGTCTCCCAAAAAGGTACAAGTAGGCAAAGATCAGGAAAAGGCGCAATCAGAAAAAGATTCCAACTCCAAAAACCGAGGTGGGAAAATCAGGTACTTATACCATGAAACATCTCGTAAGCCGAATGAGCAGCTATTTTCCCAATAGGTTACATACTTAACTAAAACTATGAAAACACAGGTAAGGCGCCAACAGCACAAAAAAAAATTTAAACCTTTCGTTTATAAATAAAATGTAGCTATATTTAATCTACTTGACCTTGTTTCAGAATATTCGGGAAATTTCGTTACTATTTTAAGATGGATCAAGATGCGTGATCGCCGCTGTTCGGTATTTTCCGTAGTGCTATAAAAATGTTCGGGAATATTCGTACGTTATAGTAATCAATGGTCATGACATTCGGGAACATTCGTTGTTGCGTCGTGACAATCGCCGAAGGTTCTCGTGTTACTATTTATAGCAAAATACTGGAAAGTTTCGATCATGTTCGATGCTACTATATATAGTAGACACAAACATCGAATTATACAGATATTGAAAATACACTGAGAAAGATAGAAAAAATAAAGACAAAGCGGAATTAACTTACTAAAGCGGAAAAAGTAATCGACTACGATTATTTACAAAGACTATTCAAATATTAACATAGACTATATATACATTGTAAACTGAAATGGCTCCAAAAGGACCAGCGATCGGGATTGATCTGGGGACCACCTACTCCTGTGTAGGGGTCTTCCAGCACGGGAAGGTGGAGATTATTGCCAATGACCAGGGGAACAGGACAACACCTAGCTATGTGGCGTTCACAGACTCTGAAAGACTCATTGGTGATGCTGCTAAGAACCAAGTAAGTTAAACTTTCAGTATATTTATTAAATATTAATTAATTTGCTGTCTGATACTATTAAATATACTGTAGCTTTAACATTTCAGTCAACAACATTTTAGTCCTTTCAGAATACTACAAGTATGAACAAGATGGTTTTCAAGGAAACCAAGACTCTGACCATTCGGCGCTTCTAGTACCAGTGATCTTTATAAAATATAAATTTCACAGAGGCCAGGTTTTCTTCAACAGAATCGCTGTTCATCTATGTAATTTCAGCAGACCTTTTTTTAATATCCGCTATTATTTCCATTATTCCCACTGATGATTCGATTAAGTTGCACATTTTATTTTTTCACGGGTTTTATTATCATGATTATGAAAGTAATGCACAGATGTTATTTATTTTACAATTTTAAAACGGACAAAACCTAGCTAGTTTGTCCTCGACTTGTATACTCAACATTTCTTTTCTTACATTTCAGGCTGCTTTGAACCCCACTAACACAGTATTCGACGCTAAACGTCTCATCGGTCGACGGTATGACGAAGACAGCGTGCAGTCCGACATCAAACACTGGCCGTTCAAGGTCGTCAACCACGGCAGCAAACCCAAGATCCAGGCCGAATACAAGGGGGAGATCAAAACATTTGCGCCCGAGGAGATCAGCTCCATGGTCTTGGCGAAGATGAAAGAGACGGCGGAGGCTTACCTCGGACAGAAAGTCACCGACGCAGTTATCACCGTCCCGGCTTATTTCAACGACTCTCAGAGACAGGCCACGAAGGATGCTGGGAGAATTAGCGGTCTCAACGTGCTCAGAATTATAAACGAACCAACAGCTGCTGCCCTAGCCTATGGACTTGACAAAAACTTGAAAAATGAGAAGAATGTTTTGATCTTTGACCTGGGTGGGGGTACGTTTGATGTATCCATTCTGACAATCGACGAAGGTTCCATATTTGAAGTTAGATCAACAGCTGGTGATACGCACCTTGGTGGTGAAGACTTTGATAGCAGAATGGTAAACCACTTTATTCAGGAATTCAAACGAAAGTATGGCAAAGACATGTCCAAGAACAACAGAAGCTTGAGAAGACTCAGAACAGCATGCGAACGAGCAAAGAGAACACTGTCAAGCAGCTCAGAGGCCAGTATTGAAATTGACTCGTTATATGAAGGAATTGACTTTTATTCCAAAATCAGCAGAGCGAGATTTGAGGAGTTGTGCTCGGACTTATTCAGGGCTACAATGGAACCTGTTAAGAAAGCGTTGAGGGACGCCAAGCTGGACAAGTCAAAGATACACGAAGTTGTGCTTGTTGGTGGGTCGACGCGTATTCCAAAGATTCAGAAACTGTTACAGGACTTCATGAATGGTAAAGAGCTAAACAAGTCCATCAACCCTGATGAGGCTGTGGCGTACGGTGCTGCTGTTCAGGCCGCGATCCTGTCCGGGGATCAAACCGATGTCCTCAAAGACGTGTTGCTAGTCGACGTCGCTCCCTTGTCACTGGGTATAGAGACCGCTGGCGGTATTATGACAAAGCTGATCGAGAGAAACACAAAAGTCCCGACCAAGACGTCAAACATCTTTACTACTTACTCCGACAACCAGCCAGCTGTGACCATCCAAGTTTACGAAGGGGAGCGAGCCATGACGAAGGATAACAATCTTCTGGGACGTTTCGACCTTAACGGAATCCCTCCAGCCCCGCGCGGCGTTCCCCAGATTGAGGTCTTCTTCGACATTGACGCTAACGGCATTCTGAACGTCTCCGCCGTCGACAAGAGTACGGGTAAATCTAACAAAATCACCATAACCAATGATAAAGGACGACTGAGCAAAGAGGATATTGACAGAATGGTGAATGATGCGGAGAGATATAAAGAGGAAGATGATAGACAGAAGGAGAAGATTGCTGCTAGAAATAAACTTGAGAGTTACTTATTCAGTGTTAAACAAGCAGTAAACGAGGCAGGTGATAAACTATCGGACAGTGACAAAGAACAGGCTAACAGGGAATGTGAACAGGCTGTTAAGTGGTTAGACAATAACACGTTGGCTGAAAAGGAGGAATATGAACATAAACTTGATGAACTGCAGAAATTGTGTTCTCCACTCATGATGAAGCTACACGGAGGTTCTCAGTCACAGGGACAGTCGGGCGGATATCCCGGAGGTCACACACAGGGCGGGTACCCTAGTGGGGGACCGACGGTGGAAGAAGTCGACTAAATATAATAATGTTGAAGTACTGTAGACTATGATGAAAATTGTAGAAATCCATGATAATATTTCTGGGCCGCGCCATAATAAATCTGCAACTTTTGAGTTTGCGACCAGATTCGACATAGTCGATCACAAATAAAACTTCGGAGTAAGTTTCTTGCGTTTCGTTTAGATTTCGGAGTAAGTTTCTTGCGAAATTAATGTTGCAGATCAGCTGCGCTGTTGAACTGCACTGTTGTTATTACAAGTGCTATTTGCAGGGTTTCTTATGGCACGGCTCAAATAAAAATGTTCATATTGATATTTGCACCTATTATGTGATGCCCATTTAATATAAAACTATAATTTTCAATTCAAGGAAAACCTTATCTTGTTTGATGTTTTGCAAGGCCAGTATTACAACAGGAAAACATTTTCATGTTTTACGCATTCCATGTAAATCATTTGTCATTTGGTACATAGATCTGTAAATTTTTTAATAGTGCGCACACGTTTACATGTGTGCATTTTCATGTTATATTTAAAAAAATGTTAATTTTGTTATGTTAAATCAAATAAATTGTTAAAACACAAATCAATCCATTTTCATTTCTCCTCAGAAACACCGGAATAATAAAAAGTTAGTTTGTATTGAGGTTTAACGTCCCAGTCAACAATTTTTCAGTCATGTTGGGTAGAGCCACCACTTCCTGGGTATTCAGAACCAGTTTCTGGAGAGTAATTGTGGCTTGCTCAATGCCTTGTGTATTTTCCCAGTTAAAAAGGTAGAACATTATATCTAGCAAGCCTCAACCGCCAAGAAATCAACAGTAAACAAAACATAATAGTAGAACCACATTGGAACGGTTATATCTGAAGCCAAGCTGCTACTCGAATATTCAATTCAAATGACCAGGAAACAACATAAGATATGGTGCATCAAGGGCAAAAACTGCTACGCATTTGAAACAGAACAGCTTGCAATAGTTACTCACCGTGACACAGAAGCCCAACTCTAAGTCATATATTAAACATATTCCCGACAATCTGGGATTCCGACCAGGCCCAACACAAACCAGCCTAGAGAAGTAGGTAAGCAGTTTAACCCATTTTGACGAATGGATTTTCCAATCATTATCATTTGGGAGAGTCCACTTTCATTTTTAGGGACATCAGGAGTAATTTTTAAATTTTATCTCATTTTTCGATGAATTTTCTCTTTTTTAAGCCCCAGATGGGACGCCGCGTTCTGCGGCGTCACATCTGGTGCTGTGCTATTCTGCCTATGTCCCATAAAAGGGACGCCAGGCATAAATGAGTTAAGAAGAAGAGGGATTGTACTAGCCGCGTAGCGAAACCAAAGACGTTGATCAGCTGACAATTAGATCTACTAGAACGTTCAACCTACGGAGAATAAAACAATACGCATGACGGACTGTACTAGACGCGTAGCGAAAACAAAGACGTTGATCAGCTGACAATTACTAGAACCCCTGAACGGTTCAACCTACGGAGAATAAAACAATACGCATGACGTACAAGATGTTTAGCTCTTTCCCAGCAAGGGTTGAATGCCTTTACCATGATATGAGCATGGAGACACTCGGTCATATGACAATATATTGAAACCTTCGACATCAGGAAAACATGTCCGTGCCATGAATACCCCCTTAACCCCCACTTTTATATAGTAAAAGTGGGGTATGCAGGGGTATACCTATTTTTCTTATTTTTGCTCCAAAACATAGATTGTGGGTACTCGTTAGAACCGCCTCGCTAAGGCGGTTCTAACGTGTACCCACAATCTATGTTTTGAGCAAAAATAAGAAAAATATCAATTTTCAGTTTTTAAAGCTCAAAAAATCTCTGTATTTGCATGGGCAAGTTTTCGTAATGGAACGCTCACTACTCTACGATGAGGCTTCGGTTGAGCTAAACCTAATATAATTGTTTTTAGTCAAGTTTTTTAAAACGAAAACTTCTAGCCTTTTCCTGTGACTGAACAAGCCGGTTGTGTCTAACCTGCTCGGTAACCCCAAAGACCGATTTTCTTGTGTCGCGGCTCAAATGGTGACGTAATAAAGCCTCTGAAAAAGTCTCGATATGTTTAGCCCACCTTTAGGGAAACATCTTCTCACTCAGGTTACGATACATTCTCTTTGTATCAGTCCTATTCTTTTTCCACCTCGGCTTTTAGGGTGGTATATTGGTTCTGATTGCACCAGTTCCTGGTCAATGCTTACTTTACTGTGAGCCTGTGCGTGAGAAAACCAACAATTTGTGGTTCCGACCAGGTCTGACACAAATCAGGTTGCACAGTCACAGAAGCAGGCTAGAAGCTTGAAATTTTGGATTTAAGAAGAAAAGGAAGTGTACTATCCGTGTAGCGAAAACAAAGGCGCTGATCGCTTCGCGGTGACCGCGAAGCTGATGTGCGTCTTTGTTTTTGCATATGCAGATTGTTGGCTCCATTATCCTAACGATGAAGAGAATCATTTCGAGAACTTGCCTATGCAATATATGGAGATTTTTTTCACCCGTAAAAATTGAAAATTTCATTAGAAAAACAATGTTTTTGATACCTTTGCTCAAAACATTGATTGTGGGTACACGTTAGAACCGCCTCGGCGAGGCGGTTCTTACGACTAGCCACAATCTATGTTTTGGATCAAAAATAACAAATATAGGTATAAACCCTGTAAACCCCAGTTTTACTATATAAAGTGGGGTTTAAGGAGGTATATATAGACTTGTTTTTCTGATGTGGTTCCACTTCTCCTAAGAGGGGAGCACGGTGGCCTGGTGGTAGAGCGTCGGTTCCGAATCCATAGGTCCTGTGTTCGATCCCCAATTGGGTACCGTGTTTCGTCCTTGAGCACGAAACATTAACTTTCAACAGTATTGGCTTCGTCCTGACAAGACTGAACAATTGTTGACTGGCACTTTAAACCTAAATACAAGCAAACAAACAGACAAGCAAACTTGTCCTTTAAGTGGTTTGTGATCCACTGCAGAAGCACGGCATTCTAAGGCGGTACTTCTACTGTGGTTCCATTTGTTTCATGTATTGGTGTCGACTGTTTATGTTGTTTGTGCCATTTATGTACGTATTCATATATTTTGGTAAGTTCAGGTAACTATTACAGTACTGCATAAACGGCAAAATGAAAATCAAAATACTTTTAAAAGGTTAAAATTACGTATATTTTCTGATAAAAACAGCATAAAAAAAGAGTTTTATTCTACATCACGTACATGTATCATGTTAAAATAATTTGAGCCACCTCATGGGAAAACCAACAATCTGCATAGGCGAAAACAAAGACGCAGACCAGCTTCGTGGTAACCGCGAAGCTGATCAGCGCCTTTGTTTTCTCTACTCGGTTAGTACAATTCCTCTTCTCAAGCTTCTAGCTCTTTTCTGTGCTTGTACAGGCCGGTTTGTGTCGGACCTGTTCGGAAACCACATTGTTGGTTTTCCCACGAGGCGGCTCATTTGTGCATTTCGATAAAACACACCTGCGCCGCGTCATGAGAAAACTGCAAAAGTGACATAACCTCTCCATGTTCATAATTCAAAATTTCACCTATTTGCGTCAAACCAGGTTGGAAACCATGGCAACATGCTTTCTCATAGTATGGCTCATTCGGTTCGGGATTCTCCAATGGTACAACTGGCTGGTATCATTTTACCATTTGTACCAATTTAATTACCAATGGTACATGTACCATTGGTAAATGGTAAATGGTACAAATGTTACCAACCAATGCTACCATTGTAAGAACCCCGAACACACGCATTGTTAGTGCCAATTCAATGTATTTCTCTAAACATCATAACGACAAAAATATAAGCCGCTGCATCAGAAAACCAACAATATGCATATATGCGAAAACAAAGGCGCAGACCAGCTTTGTGGTAACCGCGAAGCTGATCAGCGCCTTTGTTTTCGCTTGACAGACTACTTACAAAAAATCCAAACGCTCAAGCTTCTAGCCTGCTTCCGTGACTGCACAGGCCGCCGGTTTGGGACGACCTCGACGGAAACCCAGAATGTTTGTTTTCTCATGCGCAGACTCATCATTTTGTCTCAAAGCATCATAAACGCCATTCATTATACCACCAAGCGTCATAAAATGTCCTTTAGCATCATATGCGCCAATTTATGTCCCACCAAATGTTAAAACGACAATAAAATTACATAAAATTACATGTCAATAAGCATAAACTCCAAGCTAAAAGCATCATAACGACAAAAGTCTGGATTTCCTTGACATCATAAGCCCCAAATTATGGATTTCCTTGGCACCATGGTGTCCCTTTAGAAGCGCCATAACTGCAAAGCTACGAATCTTCTCACACGTCTTCTTACACGTAATTCTATCAGCAGTCTACTAGAGGTCAACACCTTCCAACAGTTTCACTGCAGCGACGATGGCAAATCCCACCACTGTGCACACGACCTTCAACAAGTCGGATCTCGAACCTTCAAACTCTCGTTGAAAGATTTCAAAGAAGGTCACATACAGGAACGTCCCCGTGGCAACACTCTGTAGAACCCCTGCGGCGGCACTTTGGGAAAGGGCGTCCCCGCTGGTGCTGACCGTGACTCCGATTATAACTCCGATGGGGGAGATAGCGGCAAAACACAGCAAGATTAAAGCGCATTTACACATCGATTTGAATAGTTCGTATGTTTCTAGGCCTATGCTTAGGAACACGAGGATTTTGTGAACACACAGGGCCAGTAAAAGTGTCCATACTTCAATGTCGGTGTCCAAGAGGCCTAATGCCAAGCCATCGAACACCATGTGAAACGATAACGCGACCAAGAGAACGATTGCTCTGACCTTGGACACGGTGGATCCTTTCTCGGACCAGTCACTTTCCTCTTCACGTTTAACTGAGCCACAACATTTCGCGCCACTTTTAAACACATCTTTGTCATGGCTAAGTTCGAATGAAACCCGGAATTCTACTGCCCCTAGTTTTGACTCTGAGCTGTTTGACGCTGCATGGGATTTCGATTTAGATTTCTCTGTCGAAGTTACAAGAACGTCCGGGGAATAACTTTTATATGTCCCATAGTTAGAAACTGTCTCTTTGGACAGTTGTGTCTTATTCTCACATGGGTCACCGGTTACCGTTTCATATGTTTCCTTTGAGTCCTGATCCGTTTGCGCAGAACAACACGCATGCGCGATGTTCTCAAAAGTCAGGATAAGTAAAAACCCTGTTCCGACAAGAACCTCAGTTATGGGATATTCAGTCTCCTTTCCCCACAACTCTAAAAACTCCTCCACTTTTTCTCTGGCTTCTGGCAGCAAATGAAGTATCGAAGTCCCAAAGAACACGCCCCCGGAGAAACAGTTCAGGAGCCCGATGACCCGCTTGAAACGTCCAGATATCCCGTATCTCCGCTGGAGACATAGTACCAATGCACACGACGTTATCCCGCTCAGGAAAGAAACGAGGAATATAACCACCAATGATATTAATTTTGCACTCGTCCACATTTTAGAGCCGTATGCACAACTTTTAGAGCCGTGTGCATAACAGTGAGATTACTATATAAATGAACACGGCGTCCCAGTTATAGATCGTTTCACGAGTGTGTAAGATGATAATAACTGCCTAAGGCTGTATATCAGTAAAACGTGACGCGAAATCTTTGATAAAACCTCTCGATAACAGTTTGGAACAATGGGGTGTAGAACTCTTATCGCTCTGTTTGACAAAAGTTTTGACAAGTGTTTAGCTTTTACTTTGTGCGATTTCTATTAACAGCTTGTTTTGTGGCGGAATTCCGCGTTTTATGAGCTTAATTGCATAACGTTTAATCAGTCCAATCTTTCGACATTTTAGTATTTTAGTAACGTTGGCTGTCGTTAATGAGAAGGGCCATCTTTATTTCTTGACCATTTGTCGTTCATGCGTGTTGGTTAGCTCTTGAATGGCATCAGGTCCAAAACTGACGGTTGCTAACAGAGAGAGTCAATGATATAAAGTATTTGCTTTTCCCATTGATTCTGGCTTTGCGCTGTCTGCGCTTTCCTTCAGCTTCACATATTTTCTTAGATATTTAATAATGAGCTGCTCCTCTGTTAATGAGGAGCGGCGTTACTTTGGGCGATCTGTATTTTCTAACAAATTCTTATTTTCATTGTTTCAGTTGACGATTGATGGATGATAACTTTTTCCAATGTGCTAGAGAACATCGGTACAGATCTGTGACTGGTTTATCCTTATCATCATGCAACATTAAATGCACTATGCATGTATGCATCACACATGCGTATAGGTCCGAGTCTTCAGTGGAGCAAAAATATAATACTTATCAACACGAAAAAAGAAAGAAAGAAAAAAAAAAAGAACAGGACCGTGTTCGTTTATGATGTGCTACCTGCATATCAACTATCCACAGTCTATAGTCTATCGACGCAAATAGCTATTATAGGAGCTGATTATACTGTTCGACTGACCTTATGTCGGCCTTGTTCATGATCTTGAAAAGTACACTACTGGTTAGAATGACATCGTACGACTTAAAATGCACATAAATTTTTGTTATCATGCCTAGTAGGAAGAAATAATCTAATATCACTTTTAGAACTATTATCCTCGTTATCTTCGTACGACGGTCGCTCAGTAACAGTGCATAAAGAATGTATTACCGCATTTGTTCTATTTAGCGCCTTTAATAAAAGTAAAATCCGTACATAAGCAAACACTGCGTGACCATCAGTTCGGTTTCAGTGTGCGCTGATTATGAATAAAATCTATTTAGCATTTAGGGGGCAAATTTGAAAAACCAGGCACATATTGCGCTAAAAAGAATGAACGAACCACCCAAAACTTTTCGTCGCGGACTCGCTCCGTTGGTTATGTCAGCGGTTAAAATCATCATCACGAGTCATATTTGAGACTGGTCTATGCTCCAGTCTCAATAAAGTAAATAGAGTGGGTTGCTTGGTTGGTTGATTTGTGGTTTATCTATCCACCAACAGTTAAGGTCATATGGAGACGGGACCTCGGTTTATAGTCTCGTCCGACAGAATGGAGAAACCCGGAAATATGGGGATTGTAATGTCAGTGCGGCAAATAAATAAATAAATAAATAAATAAATAAATAAATAAATAAATAAATAAATAAATAAATAACATCAAGTTTAGAGCCGCACAAGTTCAGTGAAAATTGTTTTCACCTATATAACACCCGGTTGCAGGTTATTACAATGATCAGAGATGTCGTACGACAAAATTGTTACCATTATAACACTGTTTTACACCTATATTATTTCAAGATTATTTACAGCATATACACGCACACATTAATTAATTACAAGGATTAGAAGGGAAGCAAATTGCTTATTTCGTTCTTCTCTCCTATGATGGATTAACAACGCCGTAGGTATTCTACGTGTATACGAGGGTGATCCAATAAGTAATGCAAACTCATCTCTTATTTCTTTCACCGTCGCTATTGTTCAGAATAGTTTACATCAACATTCTAGATTCGATAACGTTATAAAATCAATCGTGCTACAACCCTTGTTGCCTAGCAACAAGAAAATGCACGGTAAACGACCCTGGCCACGGTTAAAATATAGTTTATTGATGAAAACAAATGCTACACGCAACGCACAATTAAGTCAGCTATTGTTCAAGTTAGTCCAAAGTACAATTGCCCCTTTAATACATTTGGTGTACATAGCTCGATAAGTTGTCACGAAGCAACGCAAAGCATGCCGAATTAGATTATTGTATCTCCAAATGTTACTAAAATACAGATGTGTTCGCATTACTTCTTGGATCACCCACGTACATACTATCATGAAAAGGTGGTTTAAAATTGAGTGTTGGAAACGAAAACAGAGAGAGGATAAATAGAAGATTCGATACATACAACGTACTCGTATTTTGAGCTGTAAATTCATTATGAAATATAATATGTTACTTGAAGTAACCAGTCCATTCCATTGCTGCCCTTAGCAAACAAATATGCAACTTTAATGTATGTTAAAATATTGTTTAAACAATGTTCTGTCACATACTTTTATGGTAGGGCGTCTATATAACAACGACGGAACGTTGAATCGACGTTAGATACACGTTACGTCGACTACAAAGTTAAAAATAACTCAAATTGATAATTGATCGCGTAAATGTAGCTGTTGACACCAAAAGCACGGAGGAGGCAACACTGCAGAGCAGGTATATGCTTCATTAAAACTCGTCAAGTCGTGACTTTTGTATTTGTCCTAAACGCTTAAATTTTTGTCGAGCTTCACGTGGAAACGTTAAATAATATATCAGCCTCCACATGGGAAAACAAACAATCTGCCTAGACGAAAACAAAGGCGCAGACCTGCTTAACTGCGAAGCTGATCAGCGCCTTTGTCTTCGCTACTCGGATAGAACAATCCATCCTCTACTTAACTCCAAAATTTCAAGCTTCTAGCCTGCTACTGTAGATGTACAGGCCGGTTTGTGTCAGACCTGTTCGGAAACCACATTGTTGGTTTTTCCACGAGGTGGCTCATATGTCTACAACGTGCTCATTTTAGAAACATATTTATCTTGAGGAAGTTAGCTATTTCTCGCGGCTGTCTGATAGACAATCGCTAGAGTACTTTGAGATTTCTGTATGTTTTGTGTGCTTCTTATCGCTTGGAATATGTCGTCGTGACGTAAATGATTTTTTTTTCTCTGAAAACCACCATAATAGTTATTATAAATGTTTATAAAATGTGTCTGTACAAAATTATTATCTGTCTAAGTTTCATGGTCAAAGGGAGCTAAACAGGCGAAGAAACAAATATAAAGTTTTATGACAAAAATGGTTTATTCACTTTAAAGTGTATCCCATTCAATTTATTGTCTACGCGCAGTTTGAGACTGACCTACTTATTTAATAAAATTACAAGACAACTCATACACCTCTCTACAACTGCAACTGCAAGTTTGAGTCTAGTGGCTTGACCATCGTGTTAGTAGGATTCCGGGTCGTTTCGCCAGGGACCGTGTAAACCCATGCAAACCTCCCTTTGGTTGGTAACATTTGCACCAATGGTGCAGTAGGTACCAAAAATGAGGCAAATTGTTAAATTCGTGGAACTGGTGCATGATTGCATTCTATCTAAGCAACAACGGAATGAAATGAACCGACGGTATTGTGACGCTATAATTATGGTCAGGTATGAAAGCTTTGACCGCGCCGCACCTGTCGTGTAGCCAATTACATTCTATCCAGTCCACAACGGAATGAAATGAACCGACAGAATTGTGACGATCGATTGTCAGGTATGAATGCTTTGACCGCGCAGCGTTTTATTTCTGTTCAGTCACATGAACCACGATGGAATGGGAGTACGGTCAGATTCTTTGACATTCTAGTTTATATATGCGAAGCGTAGACCAAGCTTTTTGTTAAAGCTTATACTTGTCAGATAGTATGTTTTCTACAACCCATATACATATAAGCATAAATAAATAGTTGTAATTTCAGTTGAGCGTCGTGGTCAACGTGTCTTTGCTTATATGATAAACGGGTTTAACGCGTCGACGAGGATAAGTTAACTGGTGAAATGGCGAGGTTCTAGCGAGTCATTTAATCATTTTACGATTCGAAGGTGGTCTTGAAGACAGACGGCTTAAATTCAGACGCGACAAAATGCACCACATTCGACCACCCATTACTTATACAAATTCAAGAAATTTGACATTTCAACTTTACCTTTGATCAAAATTTTAATTTGTTTAAATATGTTTTAAATACTTTCAAAAACCTTTATTGATACGTAACAGACTTTTTCTTATTCCAGTGTAACGTTTTCATTGAAATATTTTGAAAAACATCACAACAAAACTGAAAAGAATTTAATGAGCAGAACGAAAATTTTGTAGAGCTTTAAATATTTATTTAGAGAGGTGATCATTTTTATTTTATTCAGACTTTTATTTTACATGCGTATTTAAAGTATTTAAAAGATTAACCTGTGTGGTACCATCTTTTTTTCAAAAAAAGAGCCGGAGTCGAAAAAAATGTTATTTGAGCTTCCTTTCTGCTCTTACACAATCGGGGTTGTAAAAACATCTCAAAAACATTATATAGGCTCAAAATTTTGTATACGGGAAGTGACCGGGTCCATTTGCTAAACCGAGGGTGCTGAACAGCTGTGAAGTGTTAATCATCCAACTGAAAAGCAGGTTTTCTCATGGCTGATATAGTAACAATATAATCTTATGTGTTTTCTGTTTTGTACTTAATTTCTGTATCTTTTAAAGACTTAGTTAAATAAGGCATTTCTATATATGGTAATGGATGTACTCATCGTAAAATCTATCTATCTATCTATCTATCTATCTATCTATCTATCTATCTATCTATCTATCTATCTATCTATCTATCTATCTATCTATCTATCTATCTATCTATCTATCTATCTATCTATCTATCTATCTATCTATCTATCTTTGTCTGTCTGTCTGTCTGTCTGTCTGTCTGTCTGTCTGTTTTGCCACCCGTCCGTTCGTCCGCATGTTTGTTCGGTATACATGTTTATATTTGTACACGCAGCTTATCCGCGCCTTTTCATTCTTGCGCAAAGTATGTTTTCTTATGGCTTCCTCCATTCACACTTCAAACGGTATTTTAAAACGTTATCTGTTTTTAATCAAAGCAAATTTTGCAAAGTTCCAAACTGGGGTGACTGATTCAACAAACATCCATTATATCAAGCATGATTCCTGATAATTGTATTTGCTCTTCTCTGTTAAAAGTTCAATATAGTTTGTTAGGGTTAGAGTTATCACGGAACGAAATGCACACAGTCTGGCGCACCGTCGGTGTCTTGTGCAAGGATCATACAATGAACAGACATTTGTTATATAATATCGAATCGAATAAGCGCATGCATTTGAGATATACAAAGAAAAGGTAATGTACACGAAATGTGGAAAATGACGGCGTCTTTCTCTGCCTGTTTATTAAAACTTTCTCTGTTGTTCCTTCAAAAATATATATTTTCTTAGTTATTCCAATAATTTAAGGGAGTATCAACTTAGGAACTTATTTTCAAAGAAATACCGAGATTAATAAAGTGGCCGCATAAATATTTCCCTCCTTAAACTTTCTAAAAAACAAAACAAAACATGACATGGGAATAGAATTCTGAACAATTCTGCATGAAAGTCAGTAGTTAAAAATAAAACTGGAACCTTTCTCATTCTTTACCTAATGACACAATCATTGTTTCAGTTAATGGTTTTCAATAGCTGCATGAGCAATTAAACACCAAATGAAATAATGTTTTATTTAGAATTCGAAAAGTGTCAAAAAAGTGCTTTATAGGAAGTAACGTGGTGAATTCATTAAAATCTGGTGGAAAAATAATAATCTACAATGGGTGCAAGGTTTGTGTCCGTCTCTTTTCGTCACAGGAACTTTGTTTCGCAGCAAATAACATTATGAAAACATGTCCGTGTAATGTATACCCCCTTGAACCCCACTTTTATATAGTAAAAAACTGGATGCAGGGGTATACCTATTTTTCTTATTTTGCTCCAAAACATAGATTGTGGGTACTCGCTAGAACCGCCTCGGCGAGGCGGTTCTAACGTGTACCCACAATCTATGTTTTGAGCAAAAATAAGAAAAATGTCAAAAATTTTCAGCTGAAAATTTTCAGTTTTTAAAGCTAAAAAATCTCTGTTTATTGCATGGGCAAGTTTTCGTAATGTCTTGCTCTAAATTCGTGTCCGGCTCAGGATTTATGCACGTTATTTAAAATGGTTTACTGGACACATGTAACTTATTATTTTTTTCTTTGACATTGGCTTCCATTTGTTTCTCAAAGTTGACACTGGGCTAAATGAGATAATCATAAAATACACAGACACCAATGATCAAAATTAACTTCAAAGTATGAACAATTAAAAGTTTATTTAAATAAATATGGCTATGTAAATCAAACAAATGAAGCCAGAATCACCTTGTCATTTTCATCGATTTTGACTGCCTGCAAACAGAAGAATGCCATTATCAATCTTGAATAATTCAGATGAGCATAAATATACAAATAAAATGCCTTGGGGTCGCTCCAAGGTCTATGTGATGAAGAATAAATAATTGTTCCCGTTCAGCCTATGTATAAATGTCCCATTGCTAATTGCTTGTAAACTCTCATTGCGCCTGCCTACTCCCGTTTGGCATACATCAGAAATGTTCACTTTGCCCGTTTCGCCAACACTAGAAATGTTCACTTTGCTCGTTTCGCCAACACTAAAAATATTCAGTATGCCTGTTTCACCTACTCATTTAAAAAGCCTACAGTAGGCGAAAGGGGGATGTGGTAGAATTTCAGAGTATGCGAAATAGGAGTAGGCTAGTTAGATGCAAAACGGGAGCAGGCGAAATTAGAGTATAGCAAAATGGGAACATTCAGTAATGATGGACTTTTATTTACACTGACCTTTCCGTTGTCTTTCTTTCTCCGTGTTTTAATTGTTATACTAAACTTTTTTATAAACTTAAAGTTCTGCATTAATGAATTTAACATCTAATCTTGTCTTGTCTTGTCTTGTCTTGTCTTGTCTTGTCTTGTCTTGTCTTGTCTTGTCTTGTCTTCTTGTCTTGTCTTGTCTTGTCTTGTCTTGTCTTGTCTTGTCTTGTCTTGTCTTGTCTTGTCATGTCTTGTCTCGTCTCGTCTCTTCTCTTATATTATCTTATCTTGGTAAAAGCTTAGATTACTGCATTGAATTTAATATCTTATCTTATCTTATCTTATCTTATCTTATCTTATCTTATCTTATCTTATCTTATCTTATCTTATCTTATCTTATCTTATCTTATCTTATCTTTGTACAAGCTTAAATTACTGCATTGAATTTAGCATCTTAACTTATCCTATCTTAACTTATCTCTGAATAAGCTTAAATTACTGCATTGTCTAATCTTGTCTTGTCACTATCTTATCTTAGCTTATCAGTGTCGATTTTATTACTGTGAATAGCGTTTTAAAACATAATGTGTAAGCAAATAATCTTGAACAACCGTCAGGAAAAGAGCGGCCATTCACACTGTGTCAAAATTTGGTAACATTACGAAAACATGCCCATGTAATATACAGATTTTTCTTAAGCCTTAAAAATTGAAAATTTTCATTAGAAAACTTTGGACATTTTTCTTATTTTTGTTCAAAACATAGATTGTGGGTACACGTTAGAACCACCTCGCCACAAACTATGTTTTGAGCAAAAATAAAAAAAATATCAAAAGTTTTCTATTGAAAATTTTTATTTTTAAAAATAAAAAAAACTCTGTTTATTGCATGGGCAAGCTTTCGTAATGACACTATGTCAAAATTTGGTCCTGATCGAAATAGTTCCTGGTCATCTCATTTAAATAGTGTCACATGACGCATTCCTCTAATTTTCAGTTCTGAAAAGCAGGGATCAACAGGTTCGTGGAATGTATGTATCATTTTTACGAGTGCAAATGTACAATGTAACAACTTTGCTTTTAGTGGAACCGTGTTAAAATTTTCAAATACAAAAGATCCACAGTGTCAAAAAGTACTAATTATAAAGTACATATTCATGTTCGGTTGAGCAGCACCGTTTTATTTTTATTTATTCAATACAATATTTAAATAAATGCTTGAAATACAAATGAACTTCTTACAAAGTTAATGAATACGACTATTTGACTATATGATAAGAAATGCTGAAATGAATATAAACTTATATTTATACGAGGGTTATTCAAAAATGGTTACATTCACTGAGGATAATGATTATTAGTTCTTCGACATAAGTATATCCGTCATAATGTATAAAAAGCTATTTATGTTGATGCACAATCCTGTGTCTTTGGGAGAGTTTAAATCGGGTGCCTTAATCTGAACATTTGTAACAAGAAATGAAATTTTGAATGACCCTCTTGAAATCATGATTCAGGGTACAGACGAAATGTGGACTACATACATGTTTGATTGTTTTAGTGATTTAGTTCTTGCATTGTGCTTCTACACTGTTATTCATTAATTAAACAAACGATGTTATCATCAAGTCATCGAAGTGCATTGACAACAAAGAATTGTTTAAAACAAACGTTCAAAAAGGATACAAATAAACTATTTCATCAGGAAAACATGTCCGTGTAGTGGATACCCCCTTGAACCCAACTTTTATATAGAAAAACTGGGGTTTGCAGGGGTATACCTATTTTTCTCATTTTTGCTCCAAAACATAGATTGTGGGTACTCGTTAGAACCGCCTCGGCGAGGCGGTTCTAACGTGTACCCACAATCTATGTTTTGAGCAAAAATAAGAAAAATGTCATTTTTTTCCAGTGATTTTTTTCATTTTTACAGGTGAAAAAAATCTCTGTATATTGCATGGGCAAGTTTTCGTAATGTTGAGCTCACCCCAGTGACTGAACAAATATGAAGTAAACGAACTGGAGATTCTTTTTGAAAACAAACTAAAACATTTGACAAAGTAAATGCTCAAAATGATTTAAAAGACAGAAAGAATAATAATTAAAGCAAAAGAAGTGATGGAAATGAGAAATATTCGTGATTTTAGTGGAAGATAACAGTAATAAACGAAAGCAGATTCCAAACTTGGTTTGTCAATGCTAAAATTTAATTTGCTCTTTCCTGGTGAAGAAAAAAAATCAAGTGAAATAATACAGTAAATATGTGAAACAGAATTAGAATAAAATGAACATGTTAGATATCACAGTGTTAATTAAAATAACATCATAATAAAGTGAATTAACTTTGTAACAAAGTGAAATAACATTACAACATAGTGAAATAATAATTGCATTTTAACGTGAAATAAAAATGAAAATAAACTATAAAGTGAAATAACATAAAATGAGGAGATTGTCATCAACAGTTACACCATCGAGGCTAGCCCTGGCTACCATACCGGAGCAAATAGAGAGTGAAAAGTATGACATTGCAGCATTTGTTTAATCGTGACTCGTGTATCTCTATTTTAACAGCACAAATCGGTTGCATAATTATGTCTAAAATAATTAAATGTTTTTAAATGTTTTTATTTTAAGTGCTATCAACAACATACAGTTATAGCATACAATTTTCTAGGCTAAAGGTCTATTTTAATGTGATCACATTGTATATTTAATTCTAGTAGTTTTAGAGAATAAAGTGTGCACCAAACTTGTACAGTACACTAAGCGCCATACTATACTTGAGACATCGTAACAATGGCGGATCACTAACCTTACAAACACTATCGTCATACATGACTTCATTTTGCTTTGAACTGTGCTTCTGTATGCCTACTTTTTATGCGTATACCATAAGCTCTTGGCGCTGTGTACACATGCCACTTACGAACATCTGTCCCTTTTTCAGTGAGGCCCCTTCCAGCGTCTGTGATGCTGACAGCGAGATGGACAAGGCCGTCAAGTTCGAGAAGCGGAAACAAGAATCGGCAATGCGCCTGCGAAAGATAAACAGCGTCGCGGAGAAGCTTCTTGAAGGAAGAATCCAAATCCTAAAGACGGATTTCGTCAGAACGAGGCAGCAATTGAAGAAAGAGACACAGGTTTTGGAAGACGAACTTAAAGAAATTAATCAGCCAGTTATTCTTCCCAGACTTCACGCATCTTCACCGAATCTCATAGGCACTAGTTACGAACATTCTCTGTGCGAAACGCCTATAAGTCGGCCTGGTACACGGGATTCCCCGTGTCAATCTTGCATGTACGGGACCCAGCAAACGAAATGCCAACATTTCCCGTGCTTTTTACCAGTAACATACAGCAGTTTAGGGTTTCAAGATCGGCCCCAAACTTATTCTGTTGTTAATGATTACGACAAACTTTTACGACGATGTCGCGACAGGCGCCCAATGACCAGGATGGAAGTACGTGAAATGGCGGGAAACATTCCTTCCGTTGAGGAAATTCTAGAAACGCCACCAATGGCGCGCGTGTCGATAAAAGAAAAGGAAAGGGGATTAAAACAACTTGTAAAAGAAATGAAGGAACGAAATGAGAAGAGTAAGCCACGTGACTGGGCAACTAATTACGGGGCTCCAATGTCAAGAAGAGTGCTACTTAAACCGGTCGTGCCTTTAAGAAATAATGTATGATATCTAACATTTAGTTTAGGGTCTTTAGATGAGTTGACATTTAGATGAGTTGACAATTAGCTACGCATTGTCTTCCTCGCGAGTTTTGTGCTGGCAGAGATGCAGCCATGATAATGCTGTGCGAAGGGGCAAAATATGATTCCGCTCAATGAGACTCACTGTAATACTCTACGCAACAGTTTCAGTGCAATGATGTGGTGGTCTTGTAACGAATGATACACTATTAACTGTGATGCAATGAAGAATTTATCAAATTTAAAGTGGCGACGGCACCCGAAATTTCTATATGAAGAGGACAAATACCCCAGTCTCTCTCCATATACTATTATGCTATCATAGTGAACAAAGTTTTGCACTGCTTGGAACGATGTTTCCGGATATTTTCCGTGATGGTATTTTTAAAAGTAGTCATTTAAGGATAATACATGTATGTTCATCTCATACGTACTTAAGATTAAAACCGACAGCAGTATCATGAATCTGCCCTTCAATTGCTATATGAAATTGTGAAAAAAATCCAAAACTATATGCAAAAATTGTGGTCAGTTTCTTTGAATTCCATTATGTTAATGTCATCAGGTAAATTGCAACCCAAACATCAACAACAATCGCTCAAGAAAGTCCATATATTTCATATTCAGCTTTCAATATGTTTGCTTTGTATCGGTACTTAATTATTGTCCTTTTGTTTCGTTGCTTCCCACTTTTTTTTTTTTTTTTTTTTTTTTTTTTTTTTTTTTTTTTTTTTTTTTTTTTTGTAAGGGTAAGGCTTTGGCTCTGATTGTACCAGTTCCTGATCTTTGATTATTTTTGCATTTTTTATTTTCTGGATCTCCAAAGGTCACTCCCAATATTAAGTCACATAATTCAAACTCACCCAGTCCAAGCTTTTACGCATGTCCTCATGCATTACCCGCAAGTGTCAAAATGATCTGATCAAAGGTTGTGGCCACCGTTTTCCATCATAATTTTATGGGGATTTCACTACATGCCATGCCCAAAGTTAGCTCACTCTGCAGCCCATGGTCGGATCTGGCTGAATTTCAAGTTCACCTAAGAGTTTATTAACGGTTGCTTTTGTCAGATCTCGAAGCAATATGATCTTCCTTCGAGGTTACTAAAATTAAAATGAAATTAAAATGTATTAAAATGAAGAATAGAAGTTCCTGTCAAGTAATGGCCAATGGCCACAGCACTAATACCCCCAGAGGCACAGATGCAGTTAACTCTATATGGTTGAATCTATTTTATATGAAAGCATACGGCTGACACCTTTACCTTGCAAAAATAAATATGTTGTCATCGAAATAATACTCCGGTTGTCACACCGTCACAAGTAAACATTATAGAGGCAACTAATTCTAGCCATTTACACTATCTGACCGAATTCATCTCATCTAAGATCATGCATGGTTGCCCTTGTCCTGAAGAAGATTTAGTAAAAATGACGGCGCTAGAGTGGCGACATTAGTAGAACATGGACGGATGAACGTTTGCTTCGGTTTGGTTACGGTTGAAAGTCAATGCCAAACATTTTAACCATGTTGGGTCGGAGCCACTGCTTCTTGTTTATTAACCAGTAGTCTGGGGCGATTAAGGTGCCTGCCCAAGGACACTACACGACAGAGGTAGGTTCAGCAGTAGCCTACACTTTGGCTGGTATCTTTTATTGTAAAGGCAAACCCATTAGAATAATTTCAATCCAGAATTAATATCCATGTTAGTGAAACTAATGTCTTAGGACTGTCCGTCGCCAAAGAGAGGAACAATATTAAACGTCTGTGAAAAGTATTGTTGCACTTAAGGCCGCCTTAAGTTTTGATCTACAAAGCTCTCACTCGCATATCCTCGACATCAAAGTCAGACTAGACAGCCTCTGTAGGCGCACTCTTGTAGTAGTCTCTTTGTTTTGGCCCCGTGACAGTAGCTCTAGGGACAAAGCTATTATATCTAGATATCGGATTTATGAGCAACTCCAAAGCATGCTGAAGATTCAAGTCGAAATTCGAAATCAAATTATTTGCGCTGTCGCCGACAAGAATGAAGAGTTAAAAATGAATAGCTACAATACCATTTTTGAAAACGCTCATCGGAATAACTCAGTTTATGATGGCAAATGGTGCTGCAATCTGTGACAACAGATTCAACCTATATATTTATGCACAACTGTTACAATTTATGCTGCAGAATCAGAATCAGAATAGTTTACTGGTGAAACGTCAAACTGACAATACCACACCAGGGGAATGGGGCTTGACCGCAGGGGATTAGTCTCAAGCTAGGTTCAAAGATATTTTCCAATGTGAGTTATTGCAGATCTAAAAGCATATAAAATAAAGATGGGTAGGCGTGCGTGTGTGCCTGCGCGCGCGCGTGTGTGATTTGAAAACACATATGTTGGTACAGATGTTACCATGATGTGGCCTTACGTGATAAAGGAAACAAAATAACTCTGAAACAACACGGGAAAACTATACTTGCATTGGACAGGCGACCCTCGTCTATCTATCTTCTGATCTACGGATACTGAGTCGATCAATTTCTGATCATCACCTTGTCTTTACCCAAACTCAAACACGAACATCAGTGATGACGAGTGAGTGTGTCACTTTTCTCACTAACGCAATATCCAGATCCCCTGACAAGTATTTAAACAAATAACTATCATATCGCATGAGATCCGATCACGTACATGTTTCTCTTCATACAACAATATCCTGTGAAGTCAAGAGCTATACAGATAGCCAAATGGACACGGAAGAAGGAAATAAAATACAGATTAAGCCAAAAATCAGATGGAAAAAAATGTGACAAAGAGTATTATTGTGACCTCCTAGAGTGGCCATCCCTGAAGGACCGCAGGCTTAAGTCTTCCTTAACTTTCTTTTACAAGATTCACTCCGGTACAGTGTCTCTTGACAAAGATAAATATCTGACCCCGGCACCCAGATTAAGATCTACCAGGGCATCTCATGATTCACAGTACACAAGATACATGTCCTATAGTGATGCCCTGAAGAATTCATTCTTTCCAAGGACTATTCCATTGTGGAATAGCATCTAAGACCACGGAAGAATTTAAGGCTCTTATTTAGAACCAAGGGTCCAGAGGTATACGTTTTAGTATGCCTCTGTCTAGCTTCTTGTAAATAGTTTTAATGGCCCATCCCGAATGCTTCCCCCATTTTGCTAAATTCAAAATTTAGCCACCCACCCCACACCTGAAGTGATGATCAGAAATTGATCGACTCAGTATCTGAAGAAAGAGTGTGGGCTTGCTACTCTCCGTCAACAAATACCTGATTCTCAACTAGAGATGGACTTGATGGTAGCATCACTGAACAGGACACTATACGAGGCATCTGTAGCTGCAGCCCCAGTCCCCAAACCAGCTAAAACAGAAGAAAGAATAACCTTCCAATATGGAATGGGGACATTTCCCTGGTGGTGGCGAGAAGCAAACAAGCACATAAGGAGTGGCAAGCAGCAGGTTCCCCGACTAGTCCAGGTGATCCGTTGGTCATAAATCGAAAAGACACACGGGGTAGATGCGCAAAACCATTCGACAGCAAGTTTATGCTGATAACCAGGACACGCTTTAATACGCTAATGTTTTAACGTGGTTTTAAGCCCAATTTTATAAGTCAGCTCTTAGCTGTTGAGCCTAAATAGGCTGGAGCCCTCTTACAACAACAACGAGCCCTCTGTATTTACTGTGGAACGAAAAGTCCATAAATGATTACTGCATTTAGGTACACTCTGGGCACAAGTTTTACCCAAATCACAAAATGGAGGCCGAATAGTTCCCGCGAGATGTGATTTCCTTTGTTTACGATCAATAATTTCCATCTAAAATGCCTAAACGTCCGAATCCTTTTGGTGATTGTTCACCTCTTCAACTGAAGCAACATGTTGGGACCAAGGAAGTTGACATGGGAGTAGCGTATGATCAGAATATGAAGGCAGTTTATGGTAAACAAAGAAAATAATATTCGCCCCAAATTGTTTCGGCCTATGTAGAATATTTATCAACTCGTTCTGGTTGTTTTGGGTTTAACATCCCACCAAAAGCAAATGTCATGGAGACGCATCCTTGATTTATAGTCTCCTCTGAAAGACTGGAGAAGCCCAGGATCGATTCTGCAGCCCCTGTCTGGAGTTGCATAATTTCGACTGCACTAACAACTTTTTCCTTCTTTGTCTTTGATCCTGGGAAAAGGTGGAATCCCACCAAAACCTATTTTTAGATCTGTATTTTCCAATAAATCAGCATCACTGAGCATATCTATCTATATATACTGCAGCACCCTCTTGCGAGGATTATGTGCAGGCTCTCTCTCTCTTTGCTTTTTTTCTTTCTTTTTATTTATTTATTTTTTTTTTGAGAGAGTGAGAGAAGAGAAGCCAGTGCTTGCCTTATGAATGCTGAGTGCCAAGCAAGGTAGCCACTGGTACCATTTTTAACGTCTTTGGTATGACGCGGCCCGGGTTCGAACCCGCGCCTCCCGCTTCCGAAGCGGACGCTCTAACCATTACGCTATCGGGACCGGTCATAGGAGGGGATATTACATGTTCTATGGGGGAAACACTAGAAAGTTGTTAGTGGACCACTTTGTCATAGACTCAGACCTTCAGCTGTTGTTTACAATATCCATGTATACACAGTAGCGTTCCAAATGTGTCACACAGCCTCAATTCCATGGGTGTAGTAAGTGGGAAAAAAATGTTTTACTTTACACATTACATTTTCAAATACGAAACTCGTGAAAAATGAAATCCTGCTCACCTGTACAGGTTGAAAAGATATTAAATATTTTTGTCACCAGATAATGTTTCATGAGAAAAGTCTCTGATTTCCTGCTTTAAATCCCTAATTTCTGTGAGATTTACTCATTCAGCTTATGCATTTGCTCCCATTTTTGGGGGCGCTGGGCTTAGCCAATCAGAAAGTGGCTCTCCAGACTCACGCGTCGAAGCGCGCCATGACATCAAGACACCCGCCGGACGAGTTCAGATGCACTCGTGAGTCACAAAGTGTTAACCATGTGTAATCCTGTTTTATTCAAATGGAGATTGTTTTGATCTAATAGAACTATCATAGTCCACAACAGAAGGTAGTGGAGTGAGGTTTCGCAACTAGCTTTGTCGTAGTGCTTTTCTATGTTCAGTTTGTACCATGCTATGGTTCATTATGTTATAGCGCTTTTCAAAATGGGGGCGCTTATCAAAATAACCCAAAACGTGAATAATTTAAACTCTATATACCGGTACTTCTCCATTAGGAAGGCTAGAAATTTGTTTTCTGGACTGAACAGAATAGATCCAAAGAATCGCACACTTGTGGTTTTATTTATTTATTTTTTTTTCCAAAATTGTTCAATTGTCAAACTAGAGACAATGCTGTGATTTTCTACTTTTTTTCAACTGCCGTCCAAAAAGAATGCCTTCCGTATGCTCCTACAAAGATCTTTTGTGGCAATTTTGTCATAACACAGCACAAAGTCGTGTAAAAGCAATCAGCAGTAAAAGGTGGCACATAAACAAACCTGATTGCCAGAAAACATGCACAATAACACTGTCATGCAAATTTTGTCAAAAAATGCGCTCATTCACTGCTGATAGCTACACCCTTGGATTTCTGGCAAACAGTTAATCTATAGGGCGTCTTCAGGGTACATAGAAACAGACCATGTTATAAGTGGAACTTTGTTATAAATTATAATGAGGTTAACTACAAAAGGAACATAGGTAAATAACCAATTTGGGCGCCAAGACATGGCCCTGTCAATGCTGTTACATGTATATTGAAATTTGTGTTATGAGGTGTGTTATAATGAGTTTGTACTGTATTAACAGCTAAAACAAGGCAACTTCTGTTTTCTGGTTCCAAGAAGAGCTTCATCCACACTGATGCAAACGAGAACCATATCATCCAGCCCTTTGTCCCCATGACGACAGAGGTCCCCATGGAGGCAGAGATGTCCCCACCCCCCAGCGCAGGTCAGATGCACCTGACAGCTAGTGGGGAACTGACCCAGGAGAGAATAGCGACAGAGAAAGAGAGAACTAGGTCAGCTTGGGCAGCATTATTTAACAAGAAAAAAGGTGAGAATTTATCATAACGAAAACTTGAGAATTTTTGTCAGCAGTAAAAATTTAAAATTTTCATTGGAAAATTTTTGAAATTTTTAGCTCACCTGAGCCGTTAGGCTCACAAGGTGAGCTTATAGGATGGCCATGCTCCGGCGTCCGTCCGACGGACCGTCCGTCGGCGTCCACCATTTTCAAAGATCTTCTTCTCTGAAACCGCTTGGCCAATCAAAGCCAAATTTTATATGAAGCATCTATAGGAAGGGGGAACCAGTGTATATATAAATAATCCAGGTCACATGACCAAGATGGCCGCCATGCCCATATAATATAGTAAAAACCTTTAAAAATCTTCTTCTCCAGAACCCAAAGGCCTAGGATCTTGAAACTTGGCACGTAACATAAGTGACTCGGGGTTCACAATATGTATATAAATAATGACCTTAGGATGACCTTGACCTATTTTACTGCAAGGTCAACATAGGTCACTTATGCATTTGAATGGGGAAAACTTTTAAAATGTCATTTAAAGTGAAAGTCTTGCAGGAAATGCACAGTAGGACTGAAAATTAATGATTCTGAAAAAAATTGGACCCCAGGGGCACATATGCCCTCACCCTTGGGCAATATACATGTATATCTCCATAATATTCAAACATCTTTTTCTCTGAAACCGCTGTAGGATCTGTAGGATGGGGGAACCAATGTGTATATAAATAATCCAGGTCACATGACCAAGATGGCCGCTATGCCCCTATATGATAAAAACCCTTCAAAAATCTTCTTCTCCGGAACCGGTTGACTGATTTCAACGAAACTTAGCATGAATTATTGATGACTCAAGTACTACAATGTGTATATAAATCATGACCCTGTGATGACCTTGACCTATTTTACGACAAGGTCAACATGGGTTGCCAATGCATTTGAATGGGGAAAACTTTTGAAATGTCATTTACAGTGAAAGTCTTGCAGGAAATGCACAGTAGGACTGAATATTAATGATTCTGAAAAAAATTGGTCCCCAGGAGCTCATATGCCCCCACCCCAGGGCAGTATACATGTATATTTCCATAATATTCAAACATCTTCTCCTCTGAAACCACTTGGCCAATCAAAGCCAAATTTTATGTGAAGCATCTATAGGATGGGGTACCCAATGTGTATATAAATAATCCAGGTCACATGACCAAGATGGCCGCCATGCCCATATATGGTAAAAACCCTTCAAAAATCTTTTTCTCCGGAACCGGTGGACCGATTTCAAAGGAACTTGGCATGAAACATTGATGGCTAAAGTACTACAATGTATATATAAATTATGACCCTGTGATGACCTTGACCTATTGGACGACAAGGTCAACATAGGTTGCCAATGCATTTGAATGGGGAAAACTGTTAACATGTCATTTGAAGGGAATAAATAAAATAGAAATTGGCAAATGGACAGAATATTGATTATTCTGAAAACAAATGGCCCAAGGGCTTCGTCTGCCCCTGCACTGGGGCTAAATACCATAATATTCAAACATGTTTATTGGCGTGTGTAGCAGATCTCAGGTGAGCGTTAACAGGACCATTGGTCCTCTGGTTCTTATTTTTGCTCAAAACATAGATTGTGGGTACACGTCACAATAAGAAAAATAGGTATACCCCATCATACCCCAGTTTTACTATAAAAGTGGGGTATAAGGGGGTATTTATTTCACTGACATGTTTTCCTGATGCTTATTTTTCTTCTTTTAAATTTTATAAGTTGCTTGTAAATGATTTACAAGCAATATGAAGTATAGTAGAAGAAAATTAAACATTCTTTATGACTTCAATTTTGCAACAATTGCAAGTACCAAAAATAAATTGTAATAACTTTTGGTGTAATTTCTTCCATACCTCAGGCTGTCAACCAATTCCTATTAAACTCCTATATTTTGGGTCCAAATCCTATATTTTTAAGCACCTCCTATATTCCTATAAATTCTCCTATATTTTGAAAATATTTCCTATATTTTTAGGAGAATTTGTTGCAGATGAATGAATATATATATATAGTAAATAGTAGTGCTCTGAAACTGACTTTTGCCTCTTTATTCTTCATTCTTTATTTTTTGAAAATAAAATCATATCCATCATGTTAATACTACATATATTTTATAGTGCATAAATGGTCATTATGTCACTCCCTAGTCAGGGTTACTTTCAAGTCTAAAGCATGTCCCATTTTCATAACAATTAATAAATTATATATCCTAGTTTCCATGAAAGTTGTCATGTTTTTATATTTCTGTCTTTTTTTTTTTTATCTATTTTCTTTCTTTCTATGCCTTAATTTTGTTGTAAATTGATGCAACTGTATAGTGTACAATTGATCCCAGGAAAGGCTGAGATCACAGGAGACAAAGGTATGTACTCTAGAGCTTCTGGGGGCCGCCTAGGCCCCCAAACCCCCACCTAATTTCAACATACAACACAGTACATGTATTAATAAACATTCTGTTCTATATTATGGACTTTGGAATTTCAGCTTAGATTCAGAGTTGTGGATTTATTTTACCTTTTGGAAAGAATATGATAACTCATTCTTTCACTAAAATTTTTTATATTTTCTACTATTATAAATGATCAGTGTGAAAAATAAAAGTAGGTCTAAGATGTAGAGAAAAAGTTGACCTTAATTTTCTTTGTATACATATATTTTCAATGAAAAGGCCTTTATTTTGCCCAAAGAATGCCATTCTATGAAAAAAAAAACCCTTTAATTCTGTGAGAGTCAGCTAATGGGCCTGTGTAGTATCACCATCCTGCATAATGCTTCAGCACACTTCATCATCACATGAATGGTCACCTATGTGGATTGTGATGCTGTGGAACTGAAGGTTACTTTATCTAGATATTTTAGACATTAATTAATGTAGAAAAAGTGAGTGTGGAGGTAAGGATTGTTAGTATATGAGCATGGAATATGAATAAATCGATTTTCACGAGAAAACTCCTATATTTTTACCTCAAAATGAGCTAAAACCTCCTAAATTTCTCAGAAAAATTTCCTATATAAACTCCTATATTTTTTAGAAGACTTGGTTGACAGCCTGATACCTTCTATAGTGTTTCCCCCAGCCCTAAAAAAGGGCATGGTAAGGTTGCTAAAAAGGGGCACTTTCAGCTCGCGGCAGCACGTCAAAAGGGCACTTTCAGCGCGCGGCGACAAGCAAAAGGGCACCTTTTTAAATGATCTATGGCATGCTGGGAGGGCACATTTAAGCACAGTCATTAGATTTAATACTGTTTTGTAATATTACTCTGTAATTTGCTTTTCAGCTTTTGTTCTTTCCTCAATTTCCATATTACAGACTTAGAATCTTTTTCCCTTACTTTACTTTAATACTGACTTAACTATGCTTGACAAAATAAGAGATAACCTCAAGATTTTTTTTCAGTGTAAACTATTGGCACACTTATATTACCAGGTAGGACATTCAATTTTCACACCTTTTCTGATTAACAGCCCATTTGGTGTCATATTGGGTATTTTCATAATTATCAATATTTGCCACTGCAATTAAGTGACAATAAACAAAGGATTAAAGCAATCAATAACTGTGGAAGACATGATCATAAATTTTGCCAAATTTGTAGCTGCAGATCTCAGTAGTCGTACTCATTTAAAAATCTTGTAACTTTCTTATTTTTTGTCCGATTTTGACAAACTTTTTACCAAAATGTAGGGCACAGAATGTAGATTCAGAAAAAGGGCATGGCGCTGGGAAAAAAGGGCATGGCGCTGTAGAGAAGGGGCATGGCGCGGCGCCATAGTAAAAGTGGCTAGGGGAAACACTATTCTATTCCAAGAGTAACATTTGAGCTGCCTCATGACAAAACCAACAATCTGCATATGCGAAAACAAAGACGCAGATCAGCTTTGCGGTAACCGCGAAGCTGATCAGCGTCTTTGTTTTCGCTACATGGATAGTACAGTTCCCCTTCTTAAATCCGAAATTTCAAGCTTCTAGCCTGCTTCTGTGACTGTACAGCCTGATTTGTGTCGGGCCTGTTCGGAAACCACATTGTTGGTTTTCCCACGAGGCGGCTCATTTCTAAGTACATGTATGTGTTAATTACAGTGTCTACGGGTGGTTGTTGTGAGTGTTGTAAGAACCAGGCAGCGTCCCAGGACAGATGTGGTTTCTGTGAGAAATCTGTGTGTAAAGACTGTGTCAGACAGTGTAGTTCCTGTGAAGGCAGCTTCTGTCAACTCTGTTCTGTTATGAAGTAAGTTTCTGTTCTGTTATGAAGTAAGTTAGTATAAGTAATTTTCCTTCAAAATTCAGAGAAAGTGAAAAATCATAATGCATGGGAAAACAAATATGCTAACAAAAATTCCTTTACAAAAGTTGTTACTTCCCTTAGTTGGCTGCAATAGAAGTCAAGTGTCTTGTGTTTGTTTTAGCGCTGAAAAAGTTTGAACCTGTTCTGTAGTCAGACTGTTTAAGAATTCAGATAACTACTTGTGAGTTCTAAATTTGCTATAAGTACCTTTTATATGAACCTCAACGAGACAAAATGTACCTTCGGACATTTTGACATTACATATACTAGCAGAAAGCAGCAGAAAGCAGCAAAAAGCGGAAAAATGATGTAATATGCGTTATAGAAATAACACTGTATTTGGGTGATTTTCAAAAAAATGAAGTAAAAGTGTGACATTGACCCATTTTAGGTCAAAATTGAGATGTGCATTTGTCTTTTTAATTTTTGTTGCTGGTTTTTCTATGGATATCAAAATAAGAGAAAACAACAATCAAATCTTTTTGACAACACCCATTTTTGTGATTTTCGTGTTAATGTGCATTTTGTTGTTTATTTTCAAAACTGGTGATATACCTTAAAAGTAGTGCTACATTTGTAACATACACTTTGTGTTTCAAATTTGTTCTTAGTTTGATAGACCCTATATTGGGACTAGACTCTATGCCATTAATTTGAGAAAATTCTCCAAAAATATTTTTTTTCACACATTTATTTGATAAATTTGACCCTAAAATTGCTGTCTTCACTTATACCAAATGTTTCCATAACCACTCAAATGATCAATGTATTTAATGATGAACAGTATCTTACAAGTGTACAATGCTTCCTGTGATTGCCATATAAATTTATAAGAGTGAAAGTAATATTTATCGTTAGGAATTAGCGTTCAATTTTTTAGACTAGAAAATATGCGTTGCACTTGTGACATCACTTTTGTTAATTATTAGAAACCAATATGCATACTGTAGGCAAAGGGTTGTTTTTGTTGTTTCTTTCTGACCTGCTAGACTAAAATAAAAAGCAAAATAACATGTCTTACATGATATGCTTATATGGTCAATCAAGAAATACAAAACGTTGCACTTGTGGCAAATATGGTTAACTGATTAGATCAGCTACTTTTCAAAATATAATAAAGAGTTTTTGATGAAGAACCTCTGATAATCAACCCAGATACATCAGACTTGATCAGTAAGAGCATACAATAGATGCAGGGCTTACAATGATTGAACACTGGCTTTCACAAGTTTAAGCTAAGCTATTTTACTGTAGTTTATTTTTAGGGGTATGGTTATTATTTATAAATGCTGAAGAGGCAACAAAGGCGAAATACATGCATGTTTCATTGGCAACTCTCAAGTACCTAATTGTTTGTAACTTTTTAGAGATTTTGTTTTGTTAGGTAATCAGATAATTGTTTTCTGACCATTTGAAAATCACTTACCACTCAAAATGTCACGCTAAAACGTTGCACTTGTGACATTTTTAGGTATATATTGCTGAATAAATCTGGTATAGATCCATCTTTTTTTATGAAATTTTGCATGGAGTTTGACACCTTGATAACACACATTTAAGGTATAAATGAGACCTTATATGTATAAAGCTTATCAGTCCAGCTTTAATATTGAAAAATACTTCATTTTTTTGAAAACCACCCATTTGTAATCTTTGTACACTGGACTACCAAGTGAATGAGTTTTAAAACATATATATTGTCAATTTTTTTAAGTTATCTGCCCTTGTTTTAGCCCATAATACACATATTTTTAGCTCACCTGAGCCGAAGGCTCACAAGGTGAGCTTATAGGATGGCCATGATCCGGCGTCCGTCCGTCGTCCGTCGTCCGTCCGTCGTCGTCGTCCACAATTTCAAAGATCTTCTTCTCTGAAACCGCTTGGCCGATCTAGTTGAAATTTTATGTGGAGCCTCCTTGGGTAGTGGCATTTCAAGTTTGATCGCGAAATCCAGGTCACATGACCAAGATGGCCGCCACGCCCATATATGGTAAAAACCCTTCAAAAATCTTCTTCTCCAGAACCGGTGGGCCGATTTCCACGAAACTTGGTATGTAGCATCAGGGACTTCAGCCCATCATAGTTTGATAAAATGATGACCCTTGGATGACCTTGACATATTTTACGGCAAGGTCAAATTTGGAAACATAGGCTTTTACATGGGAAAAAGTGAAAACTATGGATTTTTGAAAACTATTGCAGCCTGAGGCCTGAAAAGTGGTAGATGCAAACAACTAATGGAGTAGATGAAGGTATGTGATTAATTTAGGTCAAGGTCATCTCTTGACCTTGGCCAGTCTGTCGTCCATTCACACTTTTCAAAGATCTTCTTCTCTGAAACTGCTGGGCCAATCGAAGTGAAATTTTATGTGGAGCATCCATGGGTAGGGGAGACGAAAGTTTGATTGCAAAATCCAGGTCACATGACCAAGATGGCTGCCATGCCCATATATGGTAAAAACCACTCAAAAATCTTCTTCTCCAGAACCGGCAGGCCGATTTTCATGAAACTTGGTATGTAGCATTTGGGACTCCAGCCCATCATAGTTTGATAAAATGATGACCCTAGGATGACCTTGACCTAATTTACAGCAAGGTCAATTTTGGAAACTTAGGCTTTAACATGGGAAAAAGTGAAAACTATGGATATTTTGAAAACTATTGCAGCCTGATGCCTGAAAAGTGGTAGATGCAAACAACTAATGGAGTAGATGAAGGTATGTGATTAATGTAGGTCAAGGTCATCTCTTGACCTTGGCCAGTCTGTTGTCCATACACACTTTTCAAAGATCTTCTTCTCTGAAACTGCTGGGCCAATCAAAGTGAAATTTTATGTGGCGCATCCATGGGTAGGGGAGACGCAAGTTTGATCGCGAAATCCAGGTCACATTACCAAGATGGCCGCCACGCCCATATATGGTAAAAACCACTCAAAATTTTCTTCTCCAGAACCGGCAGGCCAATTTTCGCGAAACTTGGTATGTAGCATTTGGGACTCCAGCCCATCCTAGTTTGATCAAATGATGACCATAGGATGATCTTGACCTATTTTACGGCAAGGTCAATTTTGGAAACATAGGCTTTTACATGGGAAAAGGCGGAAACAATGGATATTTTGGAAACTCTTGCAGTCTGAGACCTGGAAGTTGCTAGATGCAGACAACCAATGGAGTCAATGAAGGTAAGTAATTAATGAAGGCCAAGGTCATTTCTTGACCTTGACCCAAAGTCATTTAAATATCAAAATTAAAATTGTGCTTTTCTCATAAATCACTGGGTTTGGAAACTATTGCAGCCTGAGACCTGAAACTTTGCAGATGCAGACAACTTATGAATTCAATAAAGGTGTGTGAGTATTCAAGGTCAAGGTCATTTCATGATGACTTAATAAGTTAATACTGCAGAATCAGGCTTCAGGTGAGCGTTCTCAGGACCAATGGTCCTCTGGTTCCTTTATGTATCGTTAAACGGTTACCATAGCAACTGCATCATCATAAAAATAAACAAAATAATTACGATAGATTGCCTGTAAGGATGGTATGCTTCTATCTTAGCAAAAGGTTCAAACGGTTTTCAGCAAATGCGAGTTTTGTAAGCTCTACTAACATGCAGAAATGCATTGCGCAACTTTGATGTCATTTTTCAGGACAATGACGTCTGTAGGGTTTATTTAGTAAATTGGTCATAACTCACAAAATAAATGAAATAATCTGGTCAAATAAAGAGTAACAGACTCGAGAAACATCATACATTCAGGGCTACTTTGGTTTTCTAATACTCAAATAATTGTCCGAAGATACATTTTCTCACGTTGTGGCCTACACTGAAAAAAAGTTATAAGAGGCCACCTCATATTTTTAGCTCACCTGAGCCGAAGGCTCACAAGGTGAGCTAATAGGATGGCCATGATCCGGCGTCCGTCCGTCGTCGTCCGTCGTCGTCCACAATTTCAAAAATCTTCTTCTCTGAAACCGCTTGGCCGATCTAGTTGAAATTTTATGTGGAGCCTCCTTGGGTAGTGGCATTTCAAGATTGATCGCAAAATCCAGGTCACATGACCAAGATGGCCGCCACGCCCATATATGGTAAAAACCCTTCAAAAATCTTCTACTCCAGAACCGGTGGGCCGATTTCCACGAAACTTGGTGTGTAGCATCCGGGACTTCAGCCCATCATAGTTTGATAAAATGATGACCCTTGGATGACCTTGACCTATCTTACGGCAAGGTCAGATTTGGAAACATAGGCTTTTACATGGGAAAAAGTGAAAACTATGGATTTTTTGAAAAGTATTGCAGCCTGAGGCCTGAAAAGTGGTAGATGCAAACTACTAATGGAGTAGATGAAGGTATGTGATTAATTTAGGTCAAGGTCATCTCTTGACCTTGGCAAGTCTGTCGTCCATTCACACTTTTCAAAGATCTTCTTCTCTGTCACTGCTGGGCCAATCAAAGTAAAATTTTATGTGGAGCATCCATTGGTATGGGAGACAAAAGTTTGATCGCGAAATCCAGGTCACATGACCAAGATGGCCGCCACGCCCATATATGGAAAAACCACTCAAAAATCTTCTTCTCCAGAACCGGCAGGCCGATTTTCATGAAACTTGGTATGTAGCATTTGGGACTCTAGCCCATCATAGTTTGATAAAATGATGACCCTAGGATGACCTTGACCTAATTTACGGCAAGGTCAATTTTGGAAACATAGGCTTTAACATGGGAAAAAGTGAAAACTATGGATTTTTAGCTCACCTGAGCCGAAGGCTCACAAGGTGAGCTTATAGGATGGCCATGATCCGGCGTCCGTCGTCCGTCCGTCGTCCGTCGTCCACAATTTCAAAGATCTTCTTCTCTGAAACCGCTTGGCCGATCTAGTTGAAATTTTATGTGGAGCCTCCTTGGGTAGTGGCATTTCAAGTTTGATCGCGAAATCCAGGTCACATGACCAAGATGGCCGCCACGCCCATATATGGTAAAAACCCTTCAAAAATCTTCTTCTCCAGAACCGGTGGGCCGATTTCCACGAAACTTGGTATGTAGCATCGAGGACCTCAGCCCATCATAGTTTGATAAAATGATGACCCTTGGATGACCTTGACCTATTTTACAGCAAGGTCAAATTTGGAAACATAGGCTTTTACATGGGAAAAAGTGAAAACTATGGATTTTTTGAAAACTATTGCAGCCTGAGGCCTGAAAAGTGGTAGATGCAAACAACTAATGGAGTAGATGAAGGTATGTGATTAATATAGGTCAAGGTCATCTCTTGACCTTGGCCAGTCTGTTGTCCATACACACTTTTCAAAGATCTTCTTCTCTGAAACTGCGCGGCCAATCAAAGTGAAATTTTATGTGGAGTATCCATGGGTAGTTGAGACGAAAGTTTGATCGCGAAATCCAGGTCATATGACCAAGATGGCCGCCACACCCATATATGGTAAAAACCACTCAAAAATCTTCTTCTCCAGAACCGGTGGGCCGATTTCCACGAAACTTGGTATGTAGCATCGAGGACCTCAGCCCATCATAGTTTGATAAAATGATGACCCTTGGATGACCTTGACCTATTTTACGGCAAGGTCAAATTTGGAAACATAGGCTTTTACATGGGAAAAAGTGAAAACTATGGATTTTTGGAAAACTATTGCAGCCTGAGGCCTGAAAAGTGGTAGATGCAAACAACTAATGGAGTAGATGAAGGTATATGATTAATATAGGTCAAGGTCATCTCTTGACCTTGGCCAGTCTGTTGTCCATACACACTTTTCAAAGATCTTCTTCTCTGAAACTGCGCAGCCAATCAAAGTGAAATTTTATGTGGAGCATCCATGGGTAGGGGAGACAAAAGTTTGATCCCGAAATCCAAGTCACATGACCAAGATGGCCGCCACGCCCATATATGGTAAAAACCACTCAAAAATCTTCTTCTCCAGAACCGGTGGGCCGATTTCCACGAAACTTGGTATGTAGCATCGGAGACCTCAGCCTATCATAGTTTGATAAAATGATGACCCTTGGTTGACCTTGACCTATTTTACGGCAAGGTCAAATTGGAAGCATAGGCTTTTACATAGGAAGAAGTGAAAACTATGGATTTTTTGAAAACACAGACCGAGGCCTGAAAAGTGGTAGATGCAAACAACTAATGGAGTAGATGAAGGTATGTGATTAATATAGGTCAAGGTCATCTCTTGACCTTGGCCAGTCTGTTGTCCATACACACTTTTCAAAGATCTTCTTCTCTGAAACTGCTTGGCCAATCAAAGCGAAATTTTATGTGGAACATCCATGGGTAGGGGAGACGAAAGTTTTTTAGCGAAATCCAGGTCACATGACCAAGATGGCCGCCACGCCCATATATGGTAAAAACCACTCAAAAATCTTCTTCTCCAGAACCGGCAGGCCAATTTTCATGAAACTTGGTATGTAGCATTTGGGACTCCAGCCCATCATAGTTTGTTGAAATGATGACCCTATGATGACCTTGACCTATTTTACGGCAAGGTCAATTTTGGAAACATAGGCTTTTACATGGGAAAAGGCGAAAACAAACTGTCGCAGCCTGAGACCTGAAAGTTGCTAGATGCAGACAACTAATGGAGTCATTGAAGGTAAGTAATTACTGAAGGCCAAGGTCATGTCTTGACCTTGGCCCAAGGTTATTTAAATATCAAAATTAAAATTATGGTTTTCTCAGAAATCACTGGGTTTGGAAACTATTGCAGCCTGAGACCTGAAACTTTGCAGATGCAGACAACTTATGAAGTCAATAAAGGTGTGTGAGTATTCAAGGTCAAGGTCATTTCATTATGACTTAATACTCCAAGATCAGGCTTCAGGTGAGCGTTCTCAGGACCAATGGTCCTCTGGTTTCTTCTAGTTCAGAAAGTAAAATATGATCAATTAAAATTCATGATCATATGAATAAACCAATGTCTAACAGTGGCTCTGTGAGTTTCTGCATTCCAAAATGCGTGATACTTCTCACACAGACGAAGCATGTGTAAAGGTACCCTATTTCAAAAAGTCACACTTTATTAACATCAAATTAAATGTCATATTATGACGTTGTGTTTCTACATTTTAATTTATTTGAAAGTGCTACTGACTGCCACGATGCAAGATAAAATTAAGTCAAAAGTGTTGCTGCAATAAGAATCTTCGTTTCTGTTTTGTACAAGCAAGAAGACAACAACCTGAATAACAGGAATTCAGCTTTTGTATGCAATTTGCATACCAACTTTGTTCTTCTCCAGTTGCGTTATTATCAGCAGCACGGCATTGAAATTTTTAGCGATTATTTAGGTCAAATACTAGACTCTGATAAACTTTGAAAATTAAAAAAATCGTCCACAAATTTTGTTATTTTGTTCGTTAAAAATTGGCATTGAAACCGGAAGTGTGCGGCAGCCTTGACCTGTTGGTCCTCGAAAATGGTCTAAAACAGTTCAGTCGAGTTATATCTCTCATTTCCAGGCCTCATCAAGTGAATTTAACAGGGGTCAACATGTTTAAGAGGCACATTTATGAATTTTCCAAAACATCTCAAAATTGGCGATTTTTAAAAATGCATGAAAATTCTACCAGTAGAGAAAAGTCGAATGTTTAATGTTTTTCCGATCCGTAACGACCCCTTTGATGACACCCGTTCCATATTTCAATAAATGGTGTGCTGTATCCAATTTTTTATTTAAAAACATTGATTTTTGCATTTTTACTCCAAAAACGCCTCTAGTACAAGAAAATTATTTCTTAACACTTTGGAACTTTACTTACTTGAAAGACACGTCTTTTGGCAAAAAATCGTGCAATTTTGAACATGGCTTAGAAACAAAAAATGAGTTTGAAAAGTGGCCTCTTATAACTTTTTTTCAGTGTATATAAGAACCTCATCTTGTACATCAGGATAACATGCCCATGAAATGTATACACCTTAAACCCCACTATCTTTTAATTGTGGAAAAAATGGCACAGATCACTGTGAGGAAAGATGGCATTCTTTTTTTGCCACTTTATTTCTGTAAGTGCAAAAAATTAGGTTTCTCATGCAGCTCACTAATCAATAACTATATAACATAATCATCAGGATGATATGTACATGTAATTTGTACCCCCTTTCCGGGCCCCTTATACCTCACTTTTATGTAGTGAAAATGGGGTATGCAGGGGTATACCTATTTGCAAATCAATTGTAATTGTAATCGATTACATTGTGGAAAAAATTATTTTTAATCGTAATCATTAATCGTAGAATTGAAAGTAATTGTAATCGTTAGTGATTAACTTTGATTGTAATCGATAACAGGTCTGGGTACTCATTAGTACAGCCTCACGGAGGACGTTCCTTTATTATACATACCTGGCTTCGAGGTTATAATAAAACTTTTTTCATGCTCAGCTCAGCTGAGACTAAAATTTATCCTGCTCATAAATGTTAAAATGCCAACAATTGTTGTTGGCATTTTAACATTTATGAGCAGGATAAATTACATTAAAGTATGATCTAAACCTGAAATTTCAATTTATTTAGGCTAATTCAGTAATTTTGAGCATCTGAAATTTTAAGCTCAGCTGAGTTGAGCATGAAAAAAGTTTTATAACCTTGGGACCAGGTGACATTACTCGCATAAAAGCTAAGGTAGTTGCTGAACCGATGGCAGACCCTGTACCCACAACCTTTGTTTTAAGCAAAAACAAAGAAAACCTAAAAAAAAAATTCAACTGAAAATTTCCATTTTTATAGCTTCAGAAAATTCTGTATAGTGCATGGGCATGTTTTCGTAATACTGTTTTTTCCTTACTTTCAGTTATGACGACATCACCGAAAGATCATTTTGCCTGAGCTGTGCCTCCTGACTAGTCTCCGGCCCTGATGCACGTCTAGAGTACAAGGCGGAAAACTGGTGGAACCACGGACACGCACAGGGCCAAGTCTATATGAACTGTTAGATAGACACTTTGATGTGGTGAGGGGTATAAATTGACATGAGCCACCACATAAGAAAATCAACATTATGCATAGGCAAAAACAAGGGCGCAGATCAGCTGTGCAGTACCTGCACAGCTGATCAGCGCCTTTGTTTTTGCTTCATGGATAATACAGTGTCTCTTCTTTGAAAATATGGAATTTCAAGCTTCTAGCCTGCTTTAGTGGCTGTTCAGTCTGGTTTGTGTCAGACCTGGTCGAAAACTCAAATTGTTGGTTTTCCCATGCAAAGGCTCATATTTGACTGAAAGAAATGCAGTTATGGAATCAGTGGCAGGGCCAAGTTATCATGAACTCTCCGGGAGAAAAACTTACCTGATGTTGACACTGTAAGATTGTATACTTGAATAACAGTTGAGAATTGGTGGAATTGATGACAGGCGCATAAACTGGTAGTTGGAATCAAGCTTGTTTGATATTTATACCCCCCGCCAAAACGAAGTTTTAAGGGGGGTATACTGTTTTCACGTTGTCCGTCGGTCCGTCCGTCCGTGCGTCCGTCCGTAACGTTTTGTTTCTTTAATATCTTGAAGACCCATGGATGGAATTTAATGAAACTTTGCAGGCATCTGCATATCTATAAGGCAAATATGTACATGCAAAAATTAAGGGCTAGTGGCCAGTCCCTTTTGAGTTACTTCCCTTTATAGTTCTTGATGGCTTTTGTATACAGTGAAGATAGTGCATTTACGGGCCGATCAACTCCTACCACAGTTTTTGTTGGAACTTTTTGATATTATGCCTAAATGATGTAGACCCATTGGACATTTGCATGAAGAAATGTTATTGCAAAAAAATAATTTTTCACAAAATGACAGCTATGAGAACTTAGGCAATTTTCTTAGTTTTTTTTACAGGTAAGGGCTTCCACGGGCCGATCAACTCCTACCACAGTTTTTGATGGAACAATTTGATATCATGCCTACATGATGTACACCCATTGGACATTTGCATGAAGAAATTTTATTGCGAAAAAATAATTTTTGACAAAATGACAGCTATGTGAACTTAGGCAATTTTTCTTAGTTTTTTTTTACAGGTAAGGGCTTTCATGGGCCGATCAACTCGTACCACAGTTTTTGATGGAACAATTTGATATCATGCCTACATGATGTACACCCATTGGGCATTTGCATGAAGAAATTTTATTGTGAAATAATAATTTTGACGAAATTACAGCTATGAGAACTTAGACAATTTTTCTTAGTTTTTTTACAGGTAAGGGCTTTCATGGGCCAATCAACTCCTACCACAGTTTTTGATGGAACAATTTGATATCATGCCTACATGATGTACACTCACTGGACATTTGCATGAAGAAATTTTATTGCGAAAAAATAAATTTTGACAAAATGACAGCTATGAGAACTTAGACAATTTTTATTAGTTTTTCTTACAGGTATAAAGGGCTTTCGCGAACCGATCAACTCTTACCTCAGTTTTTGATGGAACAATTTGATATCATACCTACATGATGTACACCCATTGGACATTTGCATGAAGAGATTATATTGCCAAAATAATTTTTGTGGTAAACAGTCACCCTGCGGGGGGTATTTAATAAGCATTGCTTATTGACTCTTTTTTCATTGGTCTTAATTTGGGCAAAACTTTTTCACAGTTTTTCATTGACATTGATTTGTGGGTTCTCATTTCAGTAATTCATTGGTATCTTCTGTTTGTGTTGGAATGGCTGATTATGTTGCAGTATAAAAACCTTGAATATTCACCAGTCTCTTAGAATGAAGCTTGTTTGTTTGTTAGCTCACCTGAGCCGTCAGGCTCACAAGGTGAGCTTATAGTATACCCTTGCTCCGTCGTCCGTCCGTCCGTCGTCCACCATTTTCAAAGATCTTCTTCTCTGAAACAGCTTGGCCAATCAAAGCCAAATTTTACATGAAGCATCTATGGGAAGGGGGAACCAATGTATATATAAATAATCCAGGTCACATGACCAAGATGGCTGCCATGCCCATATATGGTAAAAACCCTTCAAAAATCTTCTTCTCCAGAACCGGTGGACTGATTTCAACGAAACTTGGCATGAAGCATTGATGGCTCAAGCACTACAATAATTATATAAATCATGACCCTGTGATGACCTTGACTTATTTTACGGCAAGGTCAACATAGGTCGCCAATGCATTTGAATGGGGAAAACTTTTAAAATGTCATTTAAAGTGAAAGTCTTGCAGGAAATGGGCAGTAGGACTGAATATTAATGATTCTGAAAAAAATTGGACCCCAGGGGCTCTTATGCCCCCACCCCGGGGCAATATACATGTATATTACCATAATATTCAAACATCATCTCCTCTGAAACCGCTTGGCCAATCAAAGCCAAATTTTATGTGAAGCATCAATAGGAAGGGGTAATCAATGTGTATATAAATAATCCAGGTCACATGACCAAGATGGCCGCGAAGCCCATATATGGTAAAAACCCTTCAAAAATCTTCTTCTCCAGAACAGGTGGATCGATTTCAAAGAAACTTGGCATGAAGCATCGATGGCTCAAGCACTACAATGTGTATATAAATCATGACCCTGTGATGACCTTGACTTATTTTACGGCAAGGTCAACATAGGTCGCCAATGCATTTGAATGGGGAAAACTTTTAAAATGTCATTTAAAGTCATATAAAGTGAAAGTCTTGCAGGAAATGGGCAGTAGGACTGAATATTAATGATTCTGAAAAAAATTGGACCCCAGGGGCTCATATGCCCCCACCCCGGGGCAATATACATGTATATTACCATAATATTCAAACATCATCTCCTCTGAAACCGCTTGGCCAATCAAAGCCAAATTTTATGTGAAGCATCAATAGGAAGGGGTAATCAATGTATATATAAATAATCCAGGTCACATGACCAAGATGGCCGTGATGCCCATATATGGTAAAAACCCTTTAAAAATCTTCTTCTCCAGAACAGGTGGATCGATTTCAAAGAAACTTGGCATGAAGCATCGATGGCTGAAGTACTACAATGTGCATATAAATCATGACCCTGTGATGACCTTGACCTTTTTTTAACGGCAAGGTCAACATAGGTTGCCAATGCATTTGAATAGGGAAAACTTTTAAAATGTCATTTAAAGTGAAAGTCTTGCAGGAAATGGGCAGTAGGACTGAATATTAATGATTCTGAAAAAATTGGACCCCAGGGGCTCATCTGCTCCCACCCCGGGGCTATATACATGTATATTACCATAATATTCAAACATCTTCTCCTCTGAAACCGCTTGGCGAATCAAAGCCAAATTGTATGTGAAGCATCTATGGAATGGGGGAATTAATGTATATATAAATTATCTAGTTCACATAACCAAGATGGCTGCCATGCCCATATATGGTAAAAACCTTTCAAAAATCTTCTTCTCCGAATTTTGAGGACCGATTTCAAAGAAACTTGGTATGAAGCACCAATGGCTGAAGTACTACAATGTATATATAAATCATGACCCTGTGGTGACCTTGACCTATTTTACAACAAGGTCAACATAGGTCGCCAATGCATTGGAATGGGGAAAACTTTTAAAAAGTCATTTGAGGTGAAAATCTTGCAGGAAATGGGTAGTAGGACTAAATATTAATGATTCTGAAAAAAAAATGGACCTAATTAAGGGCTCATATGTCCACACCCCAGGGCAATATACATGTATATTACCATAATATTCAAACATCTTCTCCTCTAAAACCACTTGGCCAATTGAAGCCAAATTTTATGTGAAGCATCTATAGGATGGGGGAACCAATGTATATATTAATAATCTAAGTCACATGACCAAGATGGCCACCATGCCCATATTATGGTAAAAACCCTTCAAATATCTTCTTCTCTGAAACCAATAGATTGATTGTAATGAAACTTGGCGTGAAGCATCCATGGACAGAATATTGAATAGTCTGAAAAAAGAAAACGGCCCAAGGGCTTCATCTGCCCCTGCACTGGGGTTAAATACCATAATATTCAAACATGTTTATTGGTTTATGCAGCAGACTCAGGTGAGCGTTTACAGGACCATTGGTCCTCTGGTTTGAAAACTATTGCAGCCTGAGGCCTTAAAAGTGGTAGATGCAAACAACTAATGGAGTAGATGAAGGTATGTGTTTAGTATAGGTCAAGGTCATCTCTTGACCTTGGCCAGTCTGTTGTCCATACACACTTTTCTTCTTCTCTGAAACTGCTTGGCAAATCAAAGTGAAATTTTATGTGGAGCATCCATGGGTAGGGGAGACGAAAGTTTGATCGCGAAATCCAGGTCACATGACCAAGATGGCCGCCACGCCCATATATGGTAAAAACCTTTCAAAAATCTTCTTCTCCAGAACTGGCAGGCCTATTTTCATGAAACTTGGTATGTAGCATTTGGGACTCCAGCCCATCATACTTTGTTGAAATGATGACCCTATGATGACCTTGACCTATTTTACGGCAAGGTCAATTTTGGAAACATAGGCTTTCACATGGGAAAAGGCAAAAACAAACTGTTGCAGCCTGAGACCTGAAAGTTGCTAGATGCAGACAACTAATGGTGTCAATGAAGGTAAGTAATTAATGAAGGCCAAGGTCATGTCTTGACCTTGGCCCAAGGTCATTTAAATATCAAAATTAAAATTATGGTTTTCTCAGAAATCACTGGGTTTGGAAACTATTGCAGCCTGAGACCTGAAACTTTGCAGATGCAGACAACTTATGAAGTGAATAAAGGTGTGTGAGTATTCAAGGTCAAGGTCATTTCATTATGACTTAATACTCCAAGATCAGGCTTCAGGTGAACGTTCTCAGGACCAATGGTCCTCTGGTTTGTATTGAGGTTTAACATCCCAGTCAACAGTTTTTCAGTCATATATGGACAGAGCCACAGTTTCCTGGATATTAGCCTGTACTCTAGGGAGTTAATGTGTCTTGCTCAAGGACACAACATGGTGACCCCATTGATGATCGAACCCAGGACCTCTCAATGTAGAGTCCAACGCTCTATCACTAGGCCACCACGCTTGTCTCCCTTGCCAGTAAAATACAAAAATTTCAGCTTTGTAATCAAATCTTATGAATTCGCCTAGATGCTTCTAATGAGAATCTGTATTTTTTCATTGCAAAATTGCGGGAAAGTATCTTTTAAATCACGAGAAATGAGGATAATGAAAAAACATACCACCTTAAATTTGTTACAATGATTTAAGATACATGTACACTGTAACATTGTTAGTACAAATATGTGGACTAGCAAACCATGCAATCAAAATACATGTATTTACATTCTACCTCATTAAAACCCATCTAGTTAGAACAGTATTTGAAATGTCAAAGGTATTTCTTCACCCATATAGTTATTTTCCAACAGTTCTTTTGCAGGCCAGTCACTCAGTCTGTACAGTCACAGATGGCTAACGAATTGAAATTTAGGAAAAATACTGGTTGTTCTAAACTAAGAACTATCAGTAGTTTATCTGCAGGAGACTCGTATACAAAAATTAAATTTAACAATGTGACATTTCCCCACATCAATGTCAGATGCAAATCATCATCATGAGCATTTTCCTAGTTTGATGAAAGGCATAACTTGTCAGAGCTTTCCTCATGGATATTGAAGACCAGTCACACCCATAATGTAATTAAACTTCAAATATAAAGTGGTTAAAATATTGTGCTGTAACATTATTTTGTATATTTGAATATTTTGTAAATTTGTTGTAGTAAAATGTTTGTACAGTATTTTTTCTAGATTGCATACACTTTTGTATGCAGCAACATATTATTTGTTGTATTTTCAACAATAAATATTTGATTTATACAAATATTGATGTTTGCTTCATTTCATCCCTAAAGCATCAGTGATGTAATGACTATGCCACTCGTCTTGTATAGCAGGAGTCTTAGCTTTGATTCCGGGCCTCTCCAGTCTTGCAGATAAGACCACATTTAAACCCCAAATCAAACAACCAATCATTTCATCCCTATGTATTACCAGTTGTACTTCTAATTTCCTCCCATCTATACTAAACACACACAAAAAAAGAATCGCAACAATTGGTCACCAAGGATTTTCGAGTTTAATGGTAAAACAATAATTTCAGGTTTGTTGCTGCATGATTCCCATTCATGGTATATTAGAGTATATGATGCAAAAAATTTATTATCATTTTGATAAAAATTTAACAAGAATCTTTTGTCGTCTTAAATAACACAATCAGGGAAAAATTTGCTATGCACATGCACACCTGAACCACCAAATCATCAAGAAACAATGTCCGCTGCTACCTCTCTAAAATTCATGAAAAAGAAACCAAGTTCCACGACACACAAGCTCTTAATTAAAACCATTAAAATCCCTATATGTTAAATTGAAAGGGGGATAATTTTAATTTTATTCATTTTAATTCTTTAATTTCTTTTAATATACTGAACAAAAAAAGAAACGCAACAATTCTGACAAATGAAAATCGGTTTCTTGCATTTGGAAGTCTGATATGTACGGTAATGCAGAAGCAGAAAATGCAATGATTTCTGATTATATCATAATTTGATTTTGATGAATATTTCCGGAGTTGTTCGATGGCGACCCAAGGCATGCTGAAAGTAGTAAACCAGAGAACCAATATCCTGTAAACGCTCACCTGAGTCTGCTGCATATACCAATAAACATGTTTGAATGTTATGGTATTTAACCCCAGTACAGGGGTAGATGAAGCCCTTGGGCCGTTTTCTTTTTTCAGAAGAATCAATATTCTGTCCATTTGCCAATTTCTTGCTGGCTTTTCCCTTCAACTGACATTTTAACAGTTTTTCCCATTCAAATGCATGGGCAACCCATGTTGACCTTGCCATAAACTTGGTCAAGGTCATCACAGGGTCATGATTTATATATTTATTGTAGTACTTTAGCCATGGATGCTTCACGCCAAGTTTCATTGAAATCAATCTATTGGTTTCAGAGAAGAAGATATTTGAAGGGTTTTTACCTATGGGCATGGCGGCTATCTTGGTCATGTGACCTACATAATTAATATATACATTGGTTCCCCCATCCTATAGATGCCTCACATAAAATTTGGCTTCAATTGGCCAAGCGGTTTCAGAGATGTTTGAATATAATGGTAATATACATGTATATTGCCCCGGGGTGTGGGCATATGAGCCCTTGGGTCCAATTTATTTTCAGAATCATTAATATTTAGTCCAACTACCCATTTCCTGCAAGATTTTCACCTCAAATGACTTTAAAGTTTTCCCCATTCCAATGCATTGGCGACCTATATTGACCTTGTCGTGAAATAGGTCAAGGTCACCACAGGGTCATGATTTATATACACATTGTAGTACTTCAGCCATTGGTGCTGTATATTATATATACATTGATTACCCCTTCCTATTGATGCTTCACATAAAATTTGGCTTTGATTGGCCAAGCGGTTTCAGAGGAGATGATGTTTGAATATTATGGTAATATACATGTATATTGCCCCGGGGTGGGGGCATAAGAGCCCCTGGGGTCCAATTTTTTTCAGAATCATTAATATTCAGTCCTACTGCCCATTTCCTGCAAGACTTTCACTTTAAATGACATTTTAAAAGTTTTCCCCATTCAAATGCATTGGCGACCTATGTTGACCTTGCCGTAAAATAAGTCAAGGTCATCACAGGGTCATGATTTATATAATTATTGTAGTGCTTGAGCCATCAATGCTTCATGCCAAGTTTCTTTGAAATCGGTCCACCAGATTCGGAGAAGATTTTTGAAGGGTTTTTACCATATATGGGCATGGCAGCCATCTTGGTCATGTGAACTAGATAATTTATATAAACATTAATTCTCCCATTCCATAGATGCTTCACATAAAATTTGGCTTTGATTCGCCAAGCGGTTTCAGAGGAGAAGATGTTTGAATATTATGGTAATATACATGTATATTGCCCTGGGGTGGGGGCAGATGAGCCCCTGGGGTCCAATTTTTGTCAAAATCATTAATATTCAGTCCTACTGCCCATTTCCTGCAAATCTTTCACTTTAAATGACATTTTAAAAGTTTTCCCTATTCAAATGCATTGGCGACCTATGTTGACCATGCCGGAAAAAAGGTCAAGGTCATCACAGGCTCATGATTTATATACACATTGTAGTACTTGAGCCATCGATGCTTCATGCCAAGTTTCTTTGAAATCGATCCACCGGTTCTTGAGAAGATTTTTGAAGGGTTTTTACCATATATGGGCATTGCGGCCATCTTGGTCATGTGACCTGGATTATTTATATAGACATTGATTACCCCTTCCTATTGATGCTTCACATAAAATTTGGCTTTGATTGGCCAAGCGGTTTCAGAGATGATGTTTGAATATTATGGTAATATACATGTACATGTATATTGCCCCGGGGTGGGGGCTTATGAGTCCCTGGGGTCCAATGTTTTTCAGAATCATTAATATTCAGTCCTACTGCCCATTTCCTGCAAGACTTTCACTTTAAATGACATTTTAAAAGTTTTCCCCATTCAAATGCATTGGCAACCTATGTTGACCTTGCCGTAAAATAGGTCAAGGTCATCACAGGGTCATGATTTATATATACATTGTAGTGCTTGAGCCATCGATGCTTCATGCCAAGTTTCGTTGAAATCAGTCCACCGGTTCTGGAGAAGAAGATTTTTGAAGGGTTTTTACCATATATGGGCATGGCGGCCATCTTGGTCATGTGATCTGGATTTCTTATATGAACCTCAACGCGACAAAATGTACCTTCGGACATTCTGACATTACAAGTAGAAAACAGCAAAAAGCGGACAAATGATGAAATATACGTTTTAGAAATAACAATGTATTTGTAATCTTTGAACACTGGGCTACCAAATGAATAAGTTTTTAAACATATTATTTTTAAATTTTTGGAGTTATCTGCCCTTGTTATAGCCCATAATACACATATTTTTCCTATATCTATCCTTACACGGTAACCATAGCAACCGTATCATTATGAAAATGGACAAAATAATTACGACAGATTGCCTGTATGGATGATATGCTTCTATCTTAACAATAGTTTCTGACCAGTGCTCAAACAATTTTAAACAATGCATCGAGTTTTGTAAGCTCTACTAGCATGCAGAAATGCATTACGTAATTTTGATGTCATTTTTCATGACAATGACGTCTGTAGGGTTCATACAGTAAATTAGTCATAACTCACAAAATAACTGAAATAATCTGGTCAGATAAAGACTAACAGACTCTAGAAACATCATACATTCAAAATTACTTTGTTTTTCCTATACTCAAAAAATTGTCCAAAGGTACATTTTCTCACGTTTTGGCCCATATATACATTGGTTCCCCCTTCCCATAGATGCTTCATATAAAATTCGGCTTTGGTTGGTCAAGCGGTTTCAGAGTAGAAGATCTTTGAAATTGTGGACGGACGCCGGATCATGGCCATCCTATAAGCTCACCTTGTGAGCCTAATGGCTCAGGTGAGCTAAAAACACAGCAAGCATTAAAATAATGGTACAATTTAAATCGGCTATAAACCCTCATTCAAACTTAGCAGATAATTCCATATAACCACAACTAAGGTCATGTTTGGACAGTCAGTTATCATAGCCACACTTCCTGGGCAATCTTGGGGACTTGTCAATGTGTTGGAAATTAATTTTAGACATACAATTTACAGGTTTTAGAGTCGGCTTCAATTGCTAATTCCTGTAAGGCCACAGATAAGAACTACTTACTCCTATATTGGACCAATTTTGTAATGTTTTCACTGCATCTTTCTAGTAATTCTCATACTGGTAGGTTTAGCTTGTTGCCAGAGAACAAAGTTCTTTAACAGGAATGCCTTACTTGCCTTCAGACTTTCTTTTTTGTTTGATTCTTTACACCACATCAATGGTCAACAGCCAAAACCATGATGGGAAAGTAATTTAGACAAGAGGGAAAATTTGACAAGGAACTACATACAACTACTACATTAGACCTTAGAATAAACTTCCAAAAGTTCTGTATTGGTGCTTGAAGTACACAGTCGACAGCTAAGGTCATCACTGGATGGTCAGTTTTCCTAGATTGTTCCTGGGCAAGTAACCAGTACTTTGTGCACATTGCTTTTACAACTAACTGACAAGAAAGATGGACAGAAATATTTGATGACCAAAATATCTATGACAGAAATGTTCCATACAAAAGCTCATGTTTTTAAAGGCATGAAACTTGTCATTATCTTGTTTATAAGGCTAATAGCTGAGTATTCTAAATATATATCATGGATGGAAAAGAAAAAGTAACCACTTCACAAGGTTTTAAAATCTTTTTACTATAATTGCTCTGAAGCAAGATTATATTAAAACGACATGAGCTGCATCATGAGAAAACCAGATTTTTGCCTATGTGAAAACAAAGGCGCAGATCAGCTTCGCAGTAACTGTGAAGCTGATCAGTGCCTTTGTTTTCACTACTCGGATAGTACAATTCCTTTTCTACATATAGCCAAAATTTCAAGCTTCTAGCCTTTTTCTGTGACTGTACAGGCCGGTTTATGTCAGATCAGGTAGGAACTCCCGAAGTCCGGTTTTCTCGTGCAGCGGCTCAGTTATCATAAACAGTTTTCACTAAAATGCCACATCCAGGGCAAAAACAAGAACTCGTCGAAATATACATGAAATAGAATAAATATCACAGGGGTTGAGTTAGTCAAATTAACAATAATAATATTGTATTCTTTCATTCATTTCTATATCATTTACAATATTCTTCAACAAAATTAAGAGAACAGATACAGATTTTTTTTTCTTCATAAAAATGTATTTCGTTAGGCTCATTAGAATCACTACCACAAGGTGATTCTATTACGTAAAGTACACATGACAATTTATTGTCAAAGAATTTCCAAATAACTGCATTTCAATTTCCTCAAATACACATAAATTAATTCTACATTTCCATTTCTTTTTCAACAGAAACATTGACTATTAAATTAATGTACACTACATTCATGATTTGAGCCGCCTCGTGGGAAAACAAACAATGTGGTTTCCGAACAGGTCTGACACAAACCGGCATGTACAGCTACAGAAGCAGGCTAGAAGCTTGAAATTTTGGAGTTAAGTAGAGGAGGAATTGTACTATCCGAGTAGCAAAAACAAAGGCGCTGATCAGCTTCGCGGTTACCGCGAAGCTGATCTGCGTCTTTGTTTTCGCCTATGCAGATTGTTGGTTTTCCCATGAGGCAGCTCATTTCTTGACAAAAATATCTAATCTGATGCTAAAATTACATCGGTGAAATGAGTTTTTATGATTGACTATAAAATCTTTTAAAGCACTTCAATTCTTGGTTTAGCAAATGTTACTTCTTCCATAAAAGCATAAACCTCAGAGGACAAAAATATTTCTGAGATATCGAAAGTCATTACGAAATTATCAAATGTTTTATGGAAAAGTAAAGTATCGAAAAAATATCACACTTCAAAAAAGATGTCTTGCACCACTATCCATGGGTGTCAGCAAAAATACATTTCTATCATTAATAACTAAAACACAACTCTATTTTAGATGTAACTGTAAGTTTGTTTCAAGCTCATTACACATACACTTCAATGCAATATAGAGTAATTTTTTCAGCTGTAAAAATGAAAAATTTCAGTTGAAAAATTTTACTATTTTCACATTTTTGCTCAAAAACTGATTAGTGCCCCCTCCCTTTGGTGAGGCAGTTCTAACTGGTACACTGTAACAATCTATGTTTTGGATAAAAAAAAACCCCTAGTTTCACTTAGTACATAAAAGTGGGGTGTAAGGGGGTATTTATTTCACAGACACATTTTCGGGATAACAATATCCCAAATGTTCACCAGTATCCTGGGCAAACAATCACTGAGTTCCAAGCATGGTATCTTTTCAAGGTTTATCTGAATTTCAGACATGTTAACCTTAAAAGAGCCTGTAGGATACCTTTGGATTTTTTTAACCAAGAAACAGCTTCATTTACTTCATTGCTTCACATGCAGCAGAATAAACAAGTTTAACACAAACTGCTTACAGCCAGACTGATCAGCTGTGAAGTTCCCACACAGCTGATCAGCATCTTTATCTCAGCCACACACATGTAGTACAATCTCTATGTTTCCCATAGCTGAAATTTCAATTAACTAACCAACTCTTGATGAATAGCCTGATTTTTGCCTGATATAAATTTACAAAAACTGCTTTGGGTGCTAACACTACTGCAATGATCAATCTGAGAGGAAGGGGGGTAACTCTACAGTTACTCATGAAAGAAAATCGGTACATGTAATGATGTGTTTTAACTGATACACTTATTGGGGAGACAAAAGTTTTTTTTTTTATGCAGTGCGAGCAATGGTAATAAAACCTGATTTTGCATGATATGGAATTAAAAATCTTTTATTCCAAAATGATTTCAAATGCATGATATTATAAAATTCATAAATTCAACTTGTCAGACTTGATAACCATGGGATCTTGTATTAAAAGTTTCATCAAAACAGTTAAACCCACTTTCCTGGAATCATTTGTGAGAGTGTTTGCTTAACTATAGCATGGCAAAAGACTTCCTGGTTAAATTATAGCCAGGACTATAAAATTAGTCCATGATACAAACATTATCAGTATTCTAGTACAAATGAGCCTTTGCTAATTTCCGACCAGGTCCAACACAAACTGGCCTGTACAGCTACAGAAGATGGCTAGATGCTTGAAATTTCTGATTTAGGAACAAAAGGAATTGTACTACCCAGGTAGTGAAAACAAAGGCGCTGATCAGCTTCGCAGTTACTGCGAAGCTGATATGCGCCTTTGTTATCGCATAAGCACAAACATAGGCTCAAATAATAAACTATATAAAGATTCGAATGGATATCTGGTGGAATGGATTGGATTACAACAGAAGCTTTGGTAATTTGGGTATTTTGTGGCAATTTAAAATAATTGAGCCGCCTCGTGGGAAAACCAACAATGTGGTTTCCGGACAGGTCCGACACAAACCGGCCTGTACAGCTACAGAAGATGGCTAGAAGCATGGAATTTCGTATTTAGGAAGTAGAGGGATTGTACTATCCCTGTAGCGAAAACAAAGGCGCTGATCAGCTTCGCGGTTACCACGAAGCTGATCTGCGCCTTTGTTTTCGTCTATGCAGATTGTTGGTTTTCCCATGAGGCGGCTCAATTCTTGATGTTTCTTGACAAAAACTTTAATACTCATTAGACACCTTTATGTTTTTTGTAATGAGTACATACATTTTTATGAGGAAGTATTAAAGCAAATTATCAGAATTACAACAAAATACCCATCTTAACTTAAACACATCAGATAGGTGGCAATTGTGAACAAACTATTTCATATATAGGAACCATTCTCGTTTACAAAAAAAAGGCATTTTAGATCACCAAAATGACAATCATAAAATGCATTTTTAATGGCCAAAGCCACATATTGGCAATAAAAAATGTTGATTTGGCAATTACAAACATAACTTTATTTAAAATAATTTCTTCAAGATTGCCATTTATCCTGTGTGTTCATGACCCTATTGAATAAAGCTAATAATAGTTGTCGGCTTGAGACAATTCTTCACAGTCGGACTCCACCGAGACCGTCTCGGCACTCTGCTTCCAAGCTTCTGTTCTCGGTGTGTCAATGGGCTGGAAACCGGCAAGCTCGTTGCGTATTCTCTCGATCTGTTGAAGGTATTCATGTTTCTCTTTGCTTGTGTCGGGACTGTTATGGTCGTCAGGGAATAGGGCTTTGTTCATTACTGGTGGCAGAAAAAAAGAAAGCAAATTTAAAATTCTTTTTGAACAACATTGCTGAATTACGGTGGCATATTCAATTTTATGGGCAGCAGCAAAGTTAATATTTTGAAAATTTGGTCTTGCAATAGAGTGACTTCACTTTAATACACATACAGTACTTGTAAATCAGAATACATCTATTTTCACGAAAGATTGTAGGAAACTGCGAAAAGTATGAATATATATATATTTTTATATGTGTACAGTGGGTATATGTATATAGATTTACATTTACAAATACATGTATAAATGAAATACATGTATATATGTTTATCCAATCCAGTGAATTAGGTCACAGCATACAGGTCAACCTCATTATAACACTATCTTTGGGGTCCATGGTAAAAGGATGTTATAAGTGAACCATGTTATGATAAGATTATTTATTTACCACAGACACTTAACAAAATAATCATTTTGGGAGCCATGACATAGCCACATTATATTGAAAATCACACTATAATGAGGCAAGTTGCAACGAGGTTGAACTGTATAACCAACTGCATAGAAAATCTATGGAAAAAGCCTTACATTGTCCTAGTATACAATCAAAAAGAAAGCGTCCATACTTTTAATATGTTGTTCCAGTTTGCGAAGATTTTTCAGCACTCCTGCTAGCTCCTGATTGGCTGATTTGTAGGCTGGTATTTCGCTGGTTGCTGATTGGTTGTCTATATCGTCCAATGAGGAATCGGCACCATTCTCTATCATTTCTTTGTCTCTGCAATCACAGGAAACAAAGATTTTACATTTGACACATACATTTTCAAAATATCTACTGTTACATCAGCAGACCTGTTATTGATTACTTTCAAAGTTAATCACTAACGATTACAATTACTTTTAATCTTACGATTAACGATTACAATTAAAAATAAATTTTTCCTGAATGTAATCGATTACAATTACAATTGATTTGCAAAAGTAATCGAATAATCAATCGATTAGTTTTGCATTTATAATCTAGCCAGTCTTGAATTACGCAGTTATGATTTTTACTATATATGGTATTATGTTGGCATATAGGAATTTTCTTGGTTTATTGGGCACTTTATCTTAAGATTTTATACTTTACAAAACAGTGAATCATAAACATAATTTTAGGCCTCATGATGCTGTGTGTATGTTTATAATTTGGGTTGCAACTCCAAATTGTACAAAAAAAAAAAAATGTTACAAGATCTGAATGCTGCAGAAATTTTGACATCAATTTTTATAATATGACTCTCAAAGTTGTTAATCCTGTTATGGTCTCTCTATAGGTAGAGAGACATTGATTCTGTTAATCCTTTGTATATTGTCACTTACTTGTTCTAGGGTGTTTTGACAACACAACCCATATGACACCTGTTTATTAGTTAATTTGTAAAGGTGTGATTTAAGTTCTACCAGGTAACAATAGGTTTAAACTTTTGCAATAGGTTTCAAAACTGATTTAGAATGTTTATATATGCTTTTAACATAATTGTTTAAAAGCATGGTGAGGTCAAAGAAATGTAAGCCAAAAAAGGAGTGTTCTAAGAAGAGTTCTGAAATGATTTGGAAAATGCCAGAGAGAATTTCGATAAAAAAAAATACCCATTAAGATGACAAGAAAAAATATAATAATGTTAAACTTGTTGATCAGTATGCATGAATAACTTTTTTTATGTGCCCATGTCAATGAAACCATAATCTGTTCCATAACTGAATAAAGAAAATTCTCTTTGGATTTTTACATTTTTTCTGCAGGGAAGATACTTCATTAAGTTTTATCTTTTACCATACTTCTCCAGACTCCTTTTTTTTTTTGTTTTTGTTTTGAGAAATTTCAAAATCAATCATAATTTATTCGTTAAATTAATCACGATTACAAGCAATTTTGAAAAGTAATCGAATAAGAATAAGAATAATTTCAATCGTAAAAATCTACGATTACAGAATAATTTTTGATTGAAAAAAATTTCAATCGAATAAAAGTAATCGTGATTAACGAATAAGATTAACCCAGGTCTGTACATCAGGAAAACATATCCTTGTAATGTACACCCCCTTAAACCCCACTTTTATATAGTAAAACTGGGGTATGCAGGGGTATACATATTTTTCTTATTTTTGCTCCAAAACATAGATTATGGGTACTTGTTAGAACCGCCTCGGCCAGGCGGTTCTAACGTGTACCCACAATCTATGTTTTGAGCAAAAATAAGAAAAATATCAAAAATTTTCCAATGAAATTTTTATTTTTTGGTTTTGAAAAAAAAAGTTGTATATTGCATGGGCAAGTTTTCGTAATGATAAGTTGTTGACATGAAAACTCTACGATGCTTTGATCAAGGGCAATTTTAAGTGACTACGAATATGTAGGAATAAGACATTTAAGAATCGACATATCACAATTACCGGTGACATTTCGGACACCACTTTAAAACACAATTCGGTGCTTTTGATGTAGGACAGTCTTTCTTTTATTTGGTAAAAGCTGTTCGTCATGTAATTATATCTTCGTTCTACAGATGTGCAAACTATGAAGGCTCAGGCACAATTCAGCAAGGCTCAGGCACAATTCAGCAAAGCAACACTCCGAATATGCAAAGAATTAAAATTATTCCTTAATTTCAATTTTCAATTCATTGTTATACTGAAAGCATGTACATACCTAAGTTTATCTAGAATTCTGTCTGTGGAGGTCTTCAGTTTTAGAGACAGTTGATATACAGAAGATACTATAATGGTATCATACGACTGAAATATACAGAAATAAAGGTATCATTTTGTGCTAAAACATACATGACACCACTCAAATGTAAACTAGCATCTGAAAACATGCTATATATTGGTAAAGCAATGTTTGCAAGTAGAAAACTGGATGAGTACGAAGGCACAGAATAGAATTGTGCATATTTTGACAATAGGGAAGCACTCTAAAATGTATGTAATGGTCATCTTATGGGCTTTGATGGTCAAAATGATCTACAAAAGAAACTGTACCACAGGAATTATTATTCTGTTAAAATACAAAACTGGATTACTAATTCACAGGAACGCTTAAAATCAATAATTATTTCTTGACAACAAAATATAAATTTGTAATTTTAGTTCTGTATCCGTTTTCAAGTCTTATTAAGGTCTTTTTTGTGTAACTTATGTTACTGTATGGTTATACATGAACTTTCCATAAACATGAGTGATCAGACTCATGAAGACTCTCATCATGATAACATGATTGTCTGTGTAATGTATACCTCCTTAATAGCAAAAGTGGGATATACAAAGGTCTACATTTTTCCAAAACATAGATTGTGGGTACTTGTTAGAACCGCCATCTATCTTTTAGTGCAAAAATAGCCTACCCCTGTACAAATGGTAGGATATAAGGGGGTATACGTTACACAGACATGTTTGTGTGTTGCTGTATGTTGAATCAAAATCTTAACCAGCCGCAATCTATCTATGGTTATATGAAATCTAAAAGGAAACAATGACCGACAAAAACAAAGATTAACCCAGAAACTTCAAGTTAAAGTGCAATCTTATATATATTTCAAAAGTATACCCCTATAAAAGATACATATATACACCTTGTCACCATTAGTATGATATATATTGTTAGTTGTTAGGATAATTTGTATTTGTCATGAAATGGGTATCAGATTTACATTCTTTATTTTTCAACTTCATCATTTTTTTTTTAACCCAACTTACGCTTTAAAGTAGTAAGTATATTTCCAGAAACATGTACGTAAAAGGCAAATGAAGTATCATTGCTTACTTTTGCAGCCCAAATATTCTCTTGGAATTCTAAATGATTTACTTACAATTATAAAATGAATTTCCATTAAAACAGAACAAAGTATATGGTTTTGAAGTGGGAAACACATGAAAAAGATTAATAGTAAGTCTTCTTCATGTGTTTCCATTGCAATATTAGTAAAACATTAATTAAGTATATTTGGAAGTTAAACTTCAAAATTTAAACTGATACCCATTTAGGTGTTACGATGGTTTATGATTTCATGTATGTAAATATAGCCAGCTTCCCACACTTTCATGCACCCTCAGCATTTTACATGTACATTTCAACATGCTGTTAGAAAGCTCCCCCAAATAGATTTCTAAAATTTATCCCATTAATTAATATTAATTGATTGTGCTCTTTTTTTCACCGCACAAACCTGGACTATCTGCACAGTCTTCGGGCGTTCTTCTTCTGGAGATTTACGACTCAGGGCGCTTTGATACAGGCCTATACAGTCAACAGATCGCCAACCGGACATAAGGGCAGCAGTGTCTGACCGACGTCTATTTGTCAGTCTATCTACAGGGTTACTGACGTCATTTGATTGACGTCTATTAACAACGTCAGCGGACTGACGTCTATTGGAATTAGATCGAGGGGATTGTGCATTTGGATTTCTACGGAAGCTCACTGAGCCCCTAACTGTGGCCCTTTTATCAATTATAATACTGCTATTTGGAGCCATCTTTGGTTTGGGGCTGGGTTTGAAGACTGAAAGTTTTGGCTGGTATTGGTTTGTATTGCCAGGGGGTGGGGTAAAGGCAGAGATATGAGGGTTGTTATAGAAGGATTTTCTGTTGTATTGGTCTTGTTCCTAGAAATGAGGAATATATACATCAATACATCAGGAAAACATGTCTGTCTAATACATACCCCCTTATACCCCACTTTTATATAGTAAAACTGGGGTATGCAGGGGTATACATATTTTTCTTATTTTTGCTCCAAAACATAGATTGTGGGTACTCGTTAGAACCGCCTCGGCGAGGTGATTCTAACGTGTACCCACAATCTATGTTTTGAGCAAAAATAAGAAAAATATCAAAATTTTTCTACTGAAAATTTTCATTTTTTACAACTTGAAAAATTTCTCTGGGCATGTTTTTGTAATGTATGGGAAGTGAGATGAGAAAATATTATATGAGCCACAACACAAGATAACCTGCTTAATGCTGACTGCGTAAAACAAAGGCACATATGAATTGTAACATAACAATACAGCTGATTGTCCCTCTGATTTTGAACAGTAATAAATCTAAACAGCCAGGTTAGTGTCAGATTTGGTCGGGTGTCCAAAAGAGGTTTGGTTGTGATGTGGCTAATATATATTGTAAAAGACAAAAATAAATGTCCTAAAATCATATTGAGTTATGCAAAAAAGTGCTAATTGAAAATAGCAAACAGTGTAAACACAGATATGTCTGCTCTTCAAGAAGTCTCAGCTGTCACTCTCCAGAAACAGAAGAAAAGTTCATCAACAAAAGAACTGAGAAACTCTAAGATACATTTTTAAGTTTTTATCACTACAAAAAGCACATCAAACAGCATGCAAAAGCCAGCAATCTGTAAATCTGCATGATCACTTAACTTGTTTAGTAAGTTTATGATGGCTATCTCATAAAATTTACTGATCAAATCTTTTGAGATACTATCTCAACCCATGCAAAACATGCATTTTTTTTTTCGAACAAAAAGCAAGCAATATGATTAGGTTGTGAACCTAGATGTGTCCCAGTGGGCACATGACGTCAAAAGGACGTCAAATCAACGTCGATGCGACGTCATGACGTCGCATCGACGTCGATCTGACGTCATGTGCCTGCTGGGGTGGCTTTACAATTTCTGGTACCATTATTACACAATTACATGCATACCAGAAGCAAAAATGAAGGTACTCCAGTAGTTGAAGTTTGGTTTATGGCGATAACATAAAAACAGTTATGTTTTTTTTTCTCCACAAAATGAAGCCAAGTTGTCATCCAAAGTGGCCAGCCATGTTTCAGATTTTAATTGAGAAACCAGTATTTCCCTTATAATAAAAAAAATTATCACCAAATAGGGCACCTTACTATCATAGGTCACCCAAACTATTTTTACATCATGAAAACATGTCCATATAATATATACCCCCTTGAGCCCCACTTTTATATAGTGAAACTGGGGTATGCAGGGGTATACCTATTTTTCCTATTTTTGCTCCAAAACATAGATTGTGGGTACTTGTTAGATAACGTGTATCCACAATTTATGTTTTGAGCAAAAATATGAAAAGTATCAAACATTTTCTGATGAAATTTTCATTTTTTTGCTACCGAAAAAATTGTCTATATTTTGCATGGGCAAGTTTTCGTAATATATACACACCTGTGTTGACGATGATCTGCTATGACTATCAACGTCATATTCATCCGCAGTATACGACACATTGCTTGATATTAGACTCCTTCCACTGTATGGCACGAAACCTCTCTTCGGAGAATTATCGTCAAAAACGTCACTCGTAGCACTACTACGGCGACTTAAATCATCCGCACTAGATATTGAATCATTCTGGTTATAAGCACTCAGTTTTAGGTTAAGATCGCGAGTATTGGTGAAGGAAGCTGAACGAGTGACTTGTCTTTGGTTGTAGAGATCTATTTCATGTTTGCGTCGTGACGTTTCTTTGCTTTTTGTTTTGGCTTCAGCGACTGCACGTCTTGGATCATATTCCTTTCTACGTTTCCAGGCATTTCGCTCTGCGGACCGCGGAGATTCAGTTTTAGTCCTTGAAACAGAACTAGATCTTTCCTTTGCACTAGTGCCTGTTACTCTTAAACTTGTAGAATGTCTTAAACTTGAACCAGATGGTGTAGTTGTACTATGCCGTGAACTCCTAGTGGACGTTGTACTTGTCGTACTCGCCGTCTGATTAGGAAGAGTCAAGGAACGTGTTACGCGTAAACTATGCCTACCACCATCTGCTCTTTGGAAATTCTCCCCTCTCTGATTTTCACGACTTTTCTTAACTATCTGTGCACCTAAACTATTCTGACTTCGTGCTGAATCAATCTGCTTTGGTGTAAAACTTCCCGACATGGGTCTTTTAGGTTTTTGTGGCGTGGTTGAAGCTTTGGAAATGTTTGATAAACTACCAGCACTCCTGTTAGTCGAAAATCCAGAAGATGCTATAGATAAAGTCGACGCCGACTTTGGCGACAATTTGGTTGTTTCAACTTCATTATCAGCTCTTTCTCGCCGTAACTGAAAAGCCCTGTTGGGCCTGGTCATTGACATTTGACCTTTACCCTTTGAACCTTGTCTAACAAACGTAGAGGCTTCTGTTAAAACCTCGCTACCATTAGTTCTTACCGAAACATCACCATTAACATCACTTAAAACATCCGAAACTACTGATTTCCCTTCTAAAGACTTCCTATTTGAACTTTTATTAGTACTAGCACCACCCATGTCTATAACTGGTTTTGAAGGTAAGGATTCTGATTTCAACTTTAATTTGGCACGAGTTAATGACTCTCTCGGACTTTTGAAATATGACGGTTTAACGAATTCTTCATCCCCATTTACTAAAGCAACCGTACTAGAAGTGTCTGAATCTAAATCCACACTAGCGTCTAGACTAGCACTTTCACTTAAATTTATACTTTCACCTAAATCATCATTTATATCTGAACCAATAGAAAATGGCACATGTCCGTTATTTAGCGACTTATCATGGTCCCCTTTTGACTTTGATCGTGACCCAACACGTTGTTCCATGGCAGCCATAACAGTTTGAGTATCTTTAAGTAGAACTTCGGTATCTATACTGGCTACACTCAAAGTACTACTTTTATCATTATCTCGCACACTTTCCGAACCACTCTCAGTTTTTGTCGGCGAAATTGATTCCGTTTCAGTGTCCTCGTATCGTGCGGAAACATGACTAGAAATTTTCACGCCTCTCTGGCGAGGAGTGACACCAGTTCCGTTTATCGTGAGATCAGATTTAGAACTTCTGGGACTTTCTTTAACAGTACCACCCTCACTCCCAGCAGGACTAGACGCGACTGGAGGAATTGTGGGTAGTTTCCTGCCGGTCCCGGGACGTTTTCTACTGATTCCATTCACCTTCCCAGCTGATCTGGAATCTGAAAGTATAAAATATATTACATGTAGTCATTTTTGTATGCATTATTTAATCCTCAACAGTACAAAACTTTTTGGAAAAATGGAACATCAAACCCGCAAAGCTAGCCTATGCAGTCTGGCAGGATATCTATTCTTGATACATTTATTAAATATTGAAGAACATTTTTTCTAATGCAAACATAGAAACATTTAATGCCTACATATATAACTGAAACCCCAAAAAGTTTGTGCCTGATGACTGGTCAGTAATCTAAAAGACTCCACTTTCAGAAATTTATCTCAAACACTTTTAATTTTTTTTCAATTGTCTTGACACAGCACAAAATATTTTATTCAAATTTACACTGCTCAAACACAGACCCCAGAAACATAGAAAATCCTTTTCCAGGAAAAATATGATTAAATCTGAAGCATCCAATGTTCTGAAAACATCTGTTAACTCTGTCTGAATTTTGTATCTGAATGCATAATGATCCCCCATGTGAGAAAACCGGTCTTCGGGGTTTCCGAAACGGTCCGACACATACAGCCTGTACAGTCACAAAAGAAGGCTAGAAGCTTGAAATTTCGGATTTAAGAAGAAGAGGGATTGTACTATCCGTATAGCGAAATCAAAGGTGCTGATCAGCTGTGCAGTCACTGCACAGCTGATCTGCGCCTTTGTTTCTGTACAGGCAAAAATCCAATTTTCTCATGGCGCGGCTCATACTATACATGATTTTTCAATTTTTTGTTTCATGTTTCAAACTTTCTTTCTATTATCTGTTAATTCATCTACCAAAACGGATTCTAATCTTTTTGCAATTACATCTGATTATTTTCCCAGTAAGAATGATCTCATGTGAAATGCAGAAAAATAATGAATATGGTTCAGGGAATACTTACCCAGAAATAGCTGCAGCTAGCAAGGTTTCATTTTTTTTAAAGATATAAATTCGTAATTATGGGCTAAAATAGGCCAGGTACCGAGGTTATATTTTTTTTCATGCTCAAATCAGCTGAGACTAAAATTTATCCTGCTCATTAATGTTAAAATGCCAACAATTGTTGGCATTTTAACATTTATAAGCAGGACAAATTACAGGCTTTGGAGTTCTAAACCTGAAATTTCACTTTATTTTGGCTCTTCCAGTATTTATGAATAGCTCAAATTCCATGCTCAGCTGAATTAAGCATGAAAATATCTTTATAACCTCGGGGCCAGGACATGACTATCAGCACCCCTTGGTTTATATATAGGTTGATCAGATTGTTGCATTTAGGAATTTCTAAAGATTACTCGGGCATTTCTTAATTCCTCGGCTTATGCAAAGGTACTGTTCTGTTCAGCAACATGTATGTTTTGGCAAAGAAGAACTACATATTTTTGAATAAGCTGCATCTAAACAGTAATGGTTTTGATTTTGATAAATGACCGAAAATAGCCTAATTGCCAATTAATTTAGAAGTGTGGGGCATTTTATAGTAAACAACTGCTTTATAGGAATGAAAGGCTATGCCTGTTATTAAAATTAAGAGATTTCAAAGTGATAATATTCTAACCTACTCTTCTGAGCCTACCAACAATGATATTTACATGAGCCATCAAGAAAACCAGTTTCTTGGAACCAGGCTTTAAAACAGAAGGTGGCGAGTGAATACATTTTGTCAAGAAGTAGAAGGATTACACTATCTATAATTTTAAACATGGGCACTGCTTAACCGTAGTTTTGAGATATGCAAAAAGCAGGTTTTCACATCAGGGCATAAACAATGCCTTTGTCATGGCCGCCCCTCCACAATAATTGTTATATTCAAAATAAAATCTTTCTTTCAAATCTATCTAATTTTGTATTGCCAAATCAGACAATAACTTTGTAGGAATTTACAATATTGTTTACACAAAAAATAAGAATGCAAGGCCTTTCAAAACACCCACATAGTGTTTTAAATATATTTTTCCATCCCTAATGATGAAACAAAATGTGGTACACATAAGAATCAAGCCTGCGAATGAAACGATAGTACATGTACGCCCTACTTTGTAAGGTTATATTTTTTTTCATTTCGCAGATCAGCAATGTCATCCTGATATATTATTTTGTCATAAAAAGTATCATAGTACTTATTCATTCTGATGGTCAATTAATGGGAGGTGAAACCAATTAGTATAGCCTGTCAACTGGTGACAGCTGACCCGAGTTGACAGCTCCCAGCTGTGATATAGTAATGTGTGCCAAAACATGTACTTTTCACACTGACCATACGATTATGAGTCGCCCCATGGGAAAACCAACAATCTGCATAGGCGAAAACAAAGACGCAGATCAGCTTCGCTGTAACCGCGAAGCTGATCAGCGTCTTTGTTTTCGCTACTCGGATAGTACAATTCCTCTTCTACTTAAATCCGAAATTTCAAGCTTCTAGCTCTTTTCTGTGACTGTACAGGCCGGTTTGTGTCAGACCTGTTCGGAAACCACATTGTTGGTTTTCCCACGAGGCGGCTCATTATGGTATACAATGACAAGCATTTTATATGGAAACTTTCTTTGTTTGAATTGATGCTTAACATCCCAGACAACATTTATGGTTATCACGGGATGTTGCCTCCATTTTATGGGACTTTTACCCAAAATGAGGATGTCATGACATACAACAAGTGCTTATTATCAGAGATGGGGTCAATTACATTTGAAAGTAATGAATTACATTACCATTACATTGCATTTTCTTCATTACCATTACCATTACCATTACACACTTTTTGGAAAAGTAATCATTACCATTACCATTACTTTGAAATTGTAATCATTACCATTACACATTACTTTTGTCCCGATATGAACAAAGTTCATTTTGGACGAAACAAATTATGAATTGCCTGACAGCATCAAAACATGTGGTGTTAAATTATTGTAGTGGTATGGTATCAAAAGTGAGTGTAGAACATGTTCTCCCTCAGACATTTGCCCCCCTTTGAAAAATGATGTTTGAGGACATCTGCCCACACTAATTGATAGGGTTGGACATATTAAAACGGGACAGTCTAGAACGGATTTATAATTGTGCAACACGTAACAAAAAAGTGAATCTGTTTATACCTAGGAATATCATAATTAACTTTTGAAATTCTGCTTTACTTTATCCCTGTAAGTTGACTATCAAATATGAAAGAACTGTTTTACAAAAACAAATTTTCACTGGATATTTTAATTTGGTGTGTTTTTTTTTTTTTTTTTTTTTTTTTTTTTTTTTTCAATTTAAAAAATTAACTTTCATGTTTTTGTATGTGTGCAGCTTATTAGTCTTATTTTTTAAGTTTGAATTTGAATTATAGTCATTCATGTCAAACAATATATCAGGGAATTCTTTAATTTGAGTTAATCTGTCCAAATTGAGCAAATGTTTTCACACTTTTCACCAAGTCTTTTGTTCTACTTTGCCACCTTTTGTAACAACAGAGTAGATTACCAAGGTAAATTTTGATATTGCTTTAATATTGTACCACAGTGATCAATACTAAAAATATTATCTCCTGGGAATATAAGATTTTTTAACAATATTGTTATTAATCATCATCATCATCATCATCATCATCATCATCATCATCATCATCATCATCATCATCATCATCATCATCATCATCATCATATGTTGTTCTCTTTATTTGTTTCTAACATTATAAATTTAAAACTTGGTAAAATTGCATTTTGTTAATTTATTTGTTTGCTGTTAACCACATCATCCTGAACTGATGCACAGAATGTGAAGTTTAGAAGCTGTATCATTCTTTAATAAACAAAGTAATGATAATGTAATGAGAAGTAATGGTGGCATTACAGGCATTTTTTCAATTGTAATTAATTAAATTACCATTACTTGTAATGATAAAATCCTTCATTACACATTACTTTCCATTACTTTGAAATTTGTAATGCATTACAATGCATTACCATTACACATTACCATTACCCCATCTCTGCTTATTATAAAATATAACTATCCAAGAAAGCCACAAAGGCTTATACATAGAAAGCCACAAAGGCTTATACGTATGGATAGTTTGACTTGAACCACTTTTCCTAGGCAGGCTCAGACCTGGGCCGACTTTTCCTAGGCAGGCTCAGACCTGGGCCGACTTTTCCTAGGCAGACTCAGACCTGGGCCGACTTTTCCTAGGCAGGCTCAGACCTGGGCCGACTTTTCCTAGGCAGACTCAGACCTGGGCCGACTTTTCCTAGGCAGACTCAGACCTGGGCCGACTTTTCCTAGGCAGACTCAGACCTGGGCCGACTTTTCCTAGGCAGGCTCAGACCTGGGCCGACTTTTCCTAGGCAGACTCAGACCTGGGCCGACTTTTCCTAGGCAGGCTCAGACCTGGGCCGACTTTTCCTAGGCAGACTCAGACCTGGGCCGACTTTTCCTAGGCAGACTCAGACCTGGGCCGACTTTTCCTAGGCAGACTCAGACCTGGGCCGTTAACCAGGAATCAGAGATGGTCAGTCAGTAGCGTAGAAGCTTTGCATGGAGACACTAGCAGCCCATCTATTTCTTTAGGCCCACCCAAACACCCTTTTTGCTGATATGTTATATATATATAGCCTAACCCCAACACTCCCCTTGGAAATATATTGTTTTTCATATTTTTTTGCATTGTCCCTGCAATGAAAGTCAAATGTTTGTGTTCGAAAAAGGGTGCGAGGGGGGGGGGGTGTCAGTGGTGGGGTCACTTTGTCAATGACTTGCTTGGGTGGGGCTTAACTCAATAACTGCAGCTCTGCAACCATGTCATGGGTGGAGCCACTGCTTCTTCAGAATCGTGTTTACTATAGAAGGTTTTGAATCCCTAGCATCCCCTTCAACCACTGGGCCACCATGCTCCTTCTGTATGGATGATCACTTGCATCAAGAAAGACTTACCATCAGAAATGGATGAGCTGGGACTACACATCTCCATGTCTCCCGAACTGTTCTTACGGCCTTTCTGATTGGTCAACGCTGCCCACTGACTCACCCATTTAGGAGCATCACTTGGTACAGCTGTTGATGGGTTTTCCTGAAAAGATAAAATAGATGGGTTTTTCCTTAAATTATAAATAGAAATGAATTTTACATATTATCCCAGGTCCCTATGTGACCGCTGTTGTCACTGGAGGAATTGTGGGTAATTTTCACTACCTAATTGTGGGTAATTTTCACTATTGCCTGAATGTCCCCATTCCCCGGATACAAATGAAAAACTGCAATGCTTCAAGAGGTATAGGAAAGGTGTAACCATGATCTTAGTTATCTGAGTGCTCCTATCTGCATCTTTGTTTGCGTGCATAGCCTCTCAGATTTAAGCCCCTATCTCACTGGAATGCGACAACTGGAGACTAGTTCGCGAATAGTTCGCGACTATTTCGCGACAAAGATAAAATATATAAACACAACTTTCACATTGCAGTCTCATTGAATAGACATTTATGCGACAAATTCGTGAATTTTGGTCTAATTTTGAAAATATGTCGCGCGACTGTCGCACGACAGTCACGCGACATTCGTGAGAGTGTCTCACGACTTTCCCGCGAATGTAACTTATTTTCATTTAAATTTGTACGAATGTCGCTTAGTTTTATTTTCTCGCCAGATAGTCGCGAGGTTTTCGCAAGACTGTCGCGCAACCGTCGTGCGACACTCGCGCGACATTCGTAATAGTGTCGCAAAAATTTCACATTGTAAATTCGCCAAAATTTCGCGGCGACAAGTTCGCGACACTCGCACGAACGTCGTGCGACCGTCGCACGACAGTCTTGCAAAATATTTTGGAGAAAAAATTCGCATAAAATTTTTCAACATGTTGAAAAACTTCGCGACCAGTTCGCGACACAAGAAAATTCTCACGAAACTCGCGCGACACTCGCACGAATGTTGTGCAAAAGTCTGCGACAAAATTCACAAAGCAGTCGCGAGAAATTCGCATGCCAGTGCGATACTAGCTTTAGTATTATGGAGTGCCGGAAAATCTTGAACTTTAGTAAAACCAACAATTCTAAAACTGTTGCAGGAGTGCTACTTATTTTCAAAGGAAAATCGTCCTGTACATATATTGTGTCTTTGCCCTCCACAATCCTTTTTATTAATAAGGGAACATACAGGTGCCAAACATATATATATCCAAAACTTTTGAAAATACACAGTGGGTATATCAAAAGACCACTTACATTTTTATGCATAATAAGCTTTTAATGAAGCTTTCCAATGCCCAATATTTTAATCCACTACTTTTAGTAAAGTAAATGTTTAATCTGCCATTAAACTTGAAAGAAAAACATTGTACACACATGAATTCACTTTGTACTCTTTGTACTGGCAACAAACAAGGTCCAGATAATTTTGTCTACATATTTAATGCTTCTGTGACAAACAACTCATAATTCTTATTAAACTGAAATCTAAAAATACAAAAAAAAATCACATTTCAAATGACATGGCTTGCATATACCCATGGTACACATTCTTATAAGATCTGCGCCTCCGCGACATTTCGTCGAAAATTACATTTGTCGAAAATGTCCCCATGCCCAGACCCTTACCCTAACCCTAGTGGCTGGTGGCTCAAAATGTGGACCTATTGCCTAGTCTTCTACTGAATAAATCTCAATATTTTGCGGTGAATATTTTTGAAGTTACAACATTTTCGACAAAACACATTTTCGACGAAATGTCGTGCATCGAAGATCTGCATACAAAATGTTGCTGCCACTTTCCATAATTGACAAAAACCCAACATTGGGATCCAGTCTTTTCTGATTTGATCTTGATTTCCTCCATGGTAAGATAAATTCAACCATCAGTCCTTTTTTGAACACACATACATGTACTCTTAAGTACAGAAGAGTAATAAATGAAATGGGTGGGTTTTAAATGTTCAATGATCATTAAATGAAACAGTTGCAATTATGCATACCAAAACCTTTCAAATTTCATATATACTGGTAATTGCTTTCTCCAGCTGAGCAAAACCATTAAAATCTTACCAAATATCGCGGAAATCTGCGGGACACAAACTTTGTATCCATATTTTAAAAACGTACAAATAAAAATGCTTCAAACAAAAGTATTAACACTCGGTACACTATATTTTTTCTATCTTTGTGATGGTTACAGTCATAACTGTGGTCTTTTTCCTATGTATATAATACCATATACATACACGACTGAATATATTTCAAACGTTTGCCAATATTGACGTGTCAGCCATATATGAGCCGCGACGTGAGAAAACTGGTCTTCAGGGTTTCCGGCCATGTCTTGCACAGACCATCCTTCATACACTCACAGAAGCAGGCTAGAGGCATTAAATTTAAAGGGGATTTGTACTATCCAAGTAGCAGAAACAAAGCCACTGATCAGCTGTGCAATTACTGCACAGCTGATCTGCGCCTTTGGTTTCGCATAATTATGCTGGTTATCTCATAATATGGCTCATATAATAAGCTTAAAAACATTTTAAAAGCAAAAGTGTAGTTTAAAGTAATCCAATATTTTCTTCAAAGATCACTGTAATGACCGCTACTAGCAAGTTCAAACATATAGATTCAAACAATATAAATTGATCACTTCGAAGATTATGCCATTAAAGTTTTATCATGAGAAAACAAATGCAAAAATAGGTTAACTAGGCAAACTTTAAAACATGTGAAGTCATTAAAAATCACTACCAAAACTGCACATCTTTAAAGTTCCATTTGCATTTAACTGTATACTTCATTATACAAAACATTATTTAATGGCAAAAACATTAAATGTGAAAATAACATACTACAGTGAATAAACATGCACGTAGTTTACTAATGGCCTAAAAACTACAATAAAGCATAAAAAGAAGGAAAAAATAAGACAAGGACTGACAATATGTGTCTTTGTTGAATGGCCTGGGTTGATACATTTTTATTTTCTGCATGACCACTCAACTATGCGGACATAAATCCGGTCAGAATCCGGCCTAAATATATTTGAGGAATGTCCGATGAAACATTATATGAGCCACGTCATGCGAGAACTGGCTTTTTCCAACACAAAAACAAAGGCGCAGATCAGCTGTGCAGTAACTGCACAGGCACAGTAACTGCACAGCTGGTCAGCGCCTTTGTTTGCTACTCGGACAGTACAATCCCTCTATTTCTAAAATCCAAAATTCCAAGTTTCAAGACTTCTGTGACTGTAAAGGTCGGACTTGATCAGAAACCCTGGCGGGGTTTGAACCTAGAAGCTCTAGATTTGTATTCCAACACTCTACAACCAGGCCATGTTATGTCAAAGAGCAAAACACATTTATTCATCACAGTGCCATTTGATTGTCAATACAGGAAGGTGGCTTTCTCTCTTTGGACATGATAGAAAAATTGTTGACTGGGACATTAAGCAAAAAAAAAAAAAAAAAAAAACTTTACAAAACCATGATATTAACTCACCTTGAGAAAAATATTCCTTTTCACAGCAGTATCCATAATTGTGTTATTATTTATTTCTGTTGTTTCTAAGGTCATCATTAACTATGATATACACATTCATTATTTCTCCATAAAAGTCAGAAGTCAGTGACTTTGAACCACAATTTATGAAGTTGTGTTCATATCATGGTCTGTGTCCTGAAGTTTATGTATGCTGCATTCATAAATCCACACTGTGTTGGTATATACATATGAGCCGCCTCATGGGAAAACCAACAATGTGGTTTCCGAACAGGTCCGACACAAACCGGACTGCACAGTCACAGAAAAGAACGAGAAGCTTGAAATTTCGGGTTTAAGTAGAAGAGGAATTGTACTATCCGTGTAGCGAAAACAAAGGCGCTGATCAGCTTCGCGGTAACCGCGAAGCTGATCTGCGTCTTTGTTTTCGCCTATGCAGATTGTTGTTTTTCCCATGAGGCGGCTCATATAATGTTTATGGCCACTGTTCATAAAACAGGTATGTTCATCAAATGAAACAATGAACAATCAGATCCTTGATAAATTATGAACTATACAAATAATGTTCAAAAATGGTAGAACTCCAATTTTAAAAGCAGCAAAACTAGAGTTACACAAGCAAACTAAAATTTTCGAAAATAGACAACAATGACATGAAAACATAAATATCTCCTATTTTTATCCTACAAAGATGGGTATACTCGTAGCTCCCAATTTAGTTTAAATTAGGCTACATTTGCACTTTTTCATCTTTACTTCAAAAACGTTTAGCCAAGTGCTTCTAAATCTTTAAAGTAATTGCTAGGTTTCCAAAGGTAGCAAGGAAAATGCATGAATAAATTATACAGTAGTTTTACCATGCATAAAATTTAGTGAAATATTTTTAAAATATAAAATGAATTGCAAATTATGAATAATTTATGCGAATAGCATGAATCATACTTAAAAAAGCTAAAATTTTATATTTGCAGAAATGCATTACTCCAACCATATATATATGAGCCGCCTCGTGGGAAAACCAACAATCTGCCTTTGCGAAAACAAAGACACAGATCAGCTTCGCGGTAACCGTGAAGCTGATCAGCGCCTTTATTTTCGCTACTCGGATAGTACAATTCCTCTTCTACTTAACCCCAAAATTTCAAGTTTCTAGCTCTTTTCTGTGACTGTACAGGCCGGTTTGTGTGGGACCTGTTCGGAAACCACATTGTTGGTTTTCCCACGAGGTGGCTCATATATATATATGTACATGTATGTGACAAATGTCTATAGATTTTCTTTCATACATGTACACATGTTTTAAGTTACTTGCATGCATTCAAAAATCTTAACATTTCATTACACAAGAAGGCATGTTCAAAAATGAATGAAAAATAAAATCATGCATAAAACTTACATTCATATTCTTTTAATGACGATTAGACATAAACCAAGTATACTGTTTTTACATATCAAATAGCAGATTTAATTCGGTCCTTTAAGGCATATACAGTTAATCAAGCAGTGGGTCTGTTTCTTTTACTAATGTATTTGCACGGACTAAAGCTAGGTATGATTATCATTTAAATCTAGCTTATGATGCAACAGATTAACATTTGTATACTATGTCTATATTTTGCATATGCGAAAACAAAGGGGCAGATCAGTAAATGCGAAGCTGATCAGCGCCTTTGTTTTCACTACATGGATAGTACAATTCCTCCTCCTTCTAAATCCAAAATTTTCAGCTTCTGGCCATCTTCTGTGCTTGTAGAGCTCGATTTGTGTCGGATATGTTGGGAAACGACATTGTTGGTTTTATCATGATGCGGCTCAAATATATGTTTTATAGTATTAGTGCAACATATATGAGCCGCGACGCAAGAAAACGGGTCTTCGGGGTTTCCGACCAGGTCCGACACAAATCGGCCTGTACAAGCTCAGAAAAGAGCTAGAAGCTTGCAATTTCGGATTTAAGTAGAAGAGGAATTGTACTATCCGAGTAGCGAAAACAAAGGCGCTGATCAGCTTCGCGGTAACCGCGAAGCTGATCTGCGTCTTTGTTTTCGCCTATGCAGATTGTTGTTTTTCCCATGAGGCGGCTCATATAATGTTTATGGCCACTGTTCATAAAACAGGTATGTTCATCTGATCTGCGCCTTTGTTTTCGCATAGGCAAAAATCCGGTTTTCTCACGATGCGGCACATATAATATATACCAAACATTCTGTTAATGTTCACATACACATGTAATTGTTAATGCTGCTAGCTTTTCTTTTGCAAAAAAGGGGAAACAACGTTGAGCATGTAAACAAGTCTTTCAACAGCACTTATGATTTTTCCCATATTTTTAGAATGTACACATACTATAATCCAATTTTGTAAACATGTCGTGGCAAAGATCATTTTGGTTCCGTGTTTCATAAACTTAACAGGCAAATGGGACAAAGTTGGTCACGGGGAGGTGACAATCAACAATGCAACGATTATAATAACCAAAAGCAGAAATTACAAATATTCAAAATTGCAACCCACAGGAAACAAAAATTTTCAGGATAAATGAATTTTTATTATCAACTTGATTTTCCAATAAATTTTTCAATCAATTTTACTACTTTTTTATGTTTTATTGGCCTCCGGGACATAAATGTCACCATAAATTCACCATAAGTGTGTTTCAAGCCTCTTTATATCAAAATCTTTCATATTTGAAGTTGCCTTAAAAACTTGTCTTTTGAGCAGCAACGCGAGAAAACCGGGCTAAAGGGTTTCCGCCCAGGTCGGACATAAACCGGTCTGTGCAGCCACAGAAGATGGCTAGAGGCTGAAAACTTCGGATTTATAAAGTAGGGGAACTGTACTATCCGTGTAGCGAAAACAAAGGCGCTGATCAACTTCGCAGTTACTGCGAAGCTGATCTGCGCCTTTGTTTTCACCTAGGCAAAAATCTGGTTTTCTCAAGATGTGGCTCACTTTTTACTTTTCAAAGGTCCATAAATTTCCTCCTTTTTGCAGTAAAATATGATTATATGAAAACTATGGGTTAAATTATTCTTTTCCTCACTTTCTTTGAAAAATTTTAAATAGGTCAAACCGCCTTGAACGCATTTTCATTTTTTCTTATCCGTAAAATATCCAAAGTTACGAAAAATCCATCACTCAGCGGGTAACATTATTTAATCCACTATCACACCCTTCATGTATTACACTATTTAATTTCTCATTTCATGGATAGCTGAATAATCCGGATCAGCATCCTATCATTTTAATAGGATATAGGTGAAAAAATCTGGCACAGGTAAAAAATCTGGTAAGTCACTAAAATCGTGACTAAACGCGGGAATAATACATCCAAAAAAACACAATTAAGCTCTTATGACAACAAAAGCCATACAAGGATATTGTGTGTTTTATCTAACAACCCTATCTCTTGAAAAATGTTTCTATAGGGTGACACTGAACAAAAAATTACAAAACACGAAAAGGTGACATCGTAATTTGGTGGAATGCGTATTATTTGGCAAGGTTTTGTAGGAAAAGAAAAACGTTATGGAAACAATTAATGGCTAGTTGATGATTTGAACATTTTTGGTAAATTGTATAGCAAAAATATCTATTAAGTGAACATCTCAAAAAACAAGTTTTATAAATTTAAACGTGTGTAAAACTTACTTACAAAATGTAATACCATGACTGTGGCTACACTTAACCGCCTACGGCGCAATGACCGTGCGATGATCCGCTGGATCTGTAATGTCAAGGCGAATGATGAAGTAAGCTCAGACTCCCTTCTCTCAAAGCTTGGACTTCAGGATATAGATGTGGTGCTTCGCTCCAGCAGAATGAGATGGTATGGACACGTAGAGCGCAGCAAAGGCTGGATTGCTCAAGTACGCAAGCTGAACATAGTTGCACAGAAAAGATCTGGCAAGCCAAGGAAATCATGGGATGAAGTGTTGTTAGACGACAGAAAAAAGCTAGGAATGGATACTGCTGATCCTCAGAATCGCTCAGAGTGGAGAGGTCGTCTAAGAAGGAGACTTGTCAAACAAGTCCAACCCTCAGTAGAGGACAACGGACTATAAAACGGATATGATGATGATGATGATGAATACTTCCCTTTATGAAATCCCCATCCAAACACTGCTAAATTTTGATCACTTCTGAAGTATAAGGGCTATATTTAACTTTTTAAAAAACAAAAAATCACTTTACGATTTTTGCTAAAGACATAGAAACAACATATCCTAATTATGAAATCACTTCAAGCAATATCTTTAAACCACCATGAAGGTATCCAAACAGTTAAGAAATGAGCCACATCATGAGAAAACAAACATTTTGCATATGCGAAAACAAAGGCGCAGATCAGCTTTGCAATAACTGCGAAGCTGATCAGCGCCTTTGTTTTCGCTACACGGATAGTACAATTCCTCTACTTTCTAAATCCCAAATTTCCAGCCTCTAGCCATCTTCTGTGCTTGTACAGCTCCGTCTGTGTCTGACCTGGTCGGAAACCCAAATTGTTGTGGGTTTTTTTTCATGCGAAGGCTCATACTGTAAAACCAATGAATGAATAGTATAGTCAAGAATGCATTAAGGTAGAAAAACACTCCAAAAACTGCCTAAAGAGATACAACAACATAACACATTAGTACGATTAATTAGAGATGGTTGTCCACTGATTAATGTACATCATTTGAGACACATCATACGAAAATCTGTATCCATGATTTCGTACCTAGTTGGACATAAACTGCACTGCATAGCTTTAGCAGATTGCTTATCACTGAGAATTCAAGACACAACAGCTTTAACTATCAATGTTGCAAAAACAGAGATCCTGGTCAGCTATCATAGTATCTATGTAGCTGATCCGCACAGCTTTTGATATGAAAAAAAGTTTTCTCAAAACGCAGTTCATTCATTTTTCACAGGTAATCAGGTTAAACATCACAGGTAAATAGGTGAAAGTTATGTTTACATGTCAAAATGTCCAAAATATGTTTATTAGTTTTAATAATAAATGAGCCACCGCATGGGAAAACCAACAATCTACATAGGCGAAAACTAAGGCGCAGATCAGCTTCGCAGTAACTGCGAAGCTGATCAGCGCCTTTGTTTTCACTACATGTATAGTACAATTCCTCTACTTTCTAAATCCAAAATTTCCAGCCTCTAACCATCTTCTGTGACTGTACAGCCCAGTTTGTGTCGGACCTGGTCGGAACCCAAATTGTTGGTTTTCTCACATACAGGCTCAAATGAAATTTTTAAACTACAGTCACTGTTCATACAGCTTAATTAAAAAGTCTAGTAAACATAAAAACTTCTTAAGATCTGTGGTATTTCCATTTTGAGATTTACTCAAGTAAGTAAGATTATAAGATAAAGTAACAATGTAATATGAAAATCTCCAATTTTAAATATCATACTGGTTTAATACTAAGATAAAATCGGGGATCAAATTTTATACAATTTTGCGACAAGATAAATTGTAAAATAAGGTTTGAATATCCATAGGTTATATAAAATTTACAACAACAAAAAATCACCAATACACAATTACAAACAGTAATTGTCAGATTAATCAAATGAAATTTGAGATTGTGAGTTACATGTACAGCCTTCGTGTGAGTTTTGATTGTATGTCAATATGGGACACAAAAATTCAAAACTATCCCTAAAGTTTGGAGCATTCACATCAACAAAGTCTAGGCTTCAACTGCAGTCAAGGTCATCACAAACAATATTGCAGCCGCCGCACAAGAAATCCAACAATTTGCATAGGCGAAAAACAAAGAAGCAGATCAGCTTCGCGGTAACCGCGAAGCTGATCAGCCCCTTTGTTTTCGCTATATATGGATAGTACTATTCCTCTTCTTCTTAAATCCGAAATCTCAAGCTTCTAGATTGCTTCTGTAACTGTACAGGTCAGTTTGTGTTGGACCTGGTTGGAAAACCAAATTGTTGTTTTTCTCATGCGAAGGCTCATTTCTGATCATTTTCTCAACAGACAGGCAAAAAACTTATCAGGAAACTATTTACTTTTCTTTTTTCATTAGTTTTACTATTTAAAACAAATTTCCTTCCAAACAACCAATTTCCAACACATTTATCTCTCTTGAAAACCATCATCCGACACTTTCGACCAAATAATCACTATTTGAAATGAAAAAGTATTGACTCGTTCCATAGATGAAAATTCCATTCTATATTTGTACAATGTTCTATATCAATAATATATAAGAAGTCGGCTTGGGGTTTCCGACCATGTCCAACACGAAACAGCCTGTATAGTCACAGATGAAGGCTGGAAGATTGAAACTTCAGATTTAAGAAAAACATGGATTGTACAATCCATGAACGGAAAACAAAGGCAGTGATCAGCTGTGCAGTATCTGCACAGCTGATTTGCGCATTTGTTTTCGCATATGATATTAACGATGTTCCCGTGACGTGGTTCATATAAGAAGCTGGCTTCGTAAAGACAAACAGCAGTATTACTCGCTATAAACAAGTTTCCACAGACAAATAATCAATTTACGCCTAGCGGTCTTTCTGTTCCAGAAAATTAGATCGCCTTTTCAATTTACTAGAAAAGTCTATTCTGAGGGCATTGTGGTCTCATCTTTTTTTTCTTATTTTCTTTTTTGTAAGTAGCCTAAATGCAAAAAGATAAACTGAGCCTTATCGTGAGAAAACCAGATTTCTGCCTATGGGAAAACAAAGGCGCAGATCAGCTGTGCAGTAACTGCACAGCTGATCAGCTCCTTTGTTTTCACCACTCGCATAGTACAATTTCTCTCCTTCCTAAATCCAAAATTTTAAGCTGAGACTGTACAGGCTTGTTTGCGTTGGGACAGGTCGGAAACCCCAAAGACCGGTTTTCTCATGTCAACTATTTCCAGATATGTTTCCGACCTTAAAGCTATGGTGGAACATAGTTGAGCCGTGTCATGAGAAAACCAACAATGTGGTTTCAGAACAGGTCCGACACAAACCAAGCTGTACAAGCACAATATGGCTAGAGGCTGGAAATTTGGATTTAGAAAGTAGAGGAATTGTACTAAGCATGCAGTGAAAACAAAGGCGCTGATCTTTTACTGCGAAGCTGATCTACGCCTTTGTTTTTGCATAAGCAAAATGCTGATTTTCTCATGATGCGGCTCATTTATTAATCAATTAAGTGCCCACATTAATACTTATTTTATATTAACTTGTCATCGCTGAAGCAAAAAGTTGTAATACAGTCTAAATTCCTGATACAGCTGTACGAACTGATGCTATATAGAGCACACCGGTTATCCAGAGAAAACCCAACACGACTGAGAAAAACCAGTGCAAATGAAATCAATAACCAGTGATACAGAGAAAAACTGATGTGAATGCTGAGCCATGGGAAACAGGTATTTACTCCCTGTCATCACTCATTCATCGTGTTGGCAGTTCTGAGTTGTGTTGATTGTCTCTGAATGACTAATGCATAAGATAGTTTGGAATCTATGTGTTTGCAGTGAGGCTCACTTCTAAAATCTTGCCTAATTTAAATTTACCCACAATAAACCTGGAATCCTTTTCTTGTCCTGCAAGATTTAATGATCTTCCAAACCATAACACTTGTACATATGAGCGTCGTCATGAGAAAAACGGATTTTTGCCTATGCAAAAATAAAGACGCAGATCAGCTTCAAGTTTAATCAGCAACGTTGTTTTTGCTACATGGATAAACAATTCCACTTCTTCCTAAATCCGAAATTTCCAGCTTCTAGCCATCTTCCGTAGCTGCATAGGCCGGTTTGTGTCAGACCTGGTCAGAAACCCCGAAGACAGGTTTTCTCGCATCCCGGTTCATATCTTGATCTGTTATCTTTACTTTTCTTCTTGTTTATCTTCCACTTTTTGTTTCTTCCCAATCTAAGTTATTCATCGTCGGCAGAATCCTGTATGTCGGCCCAAATCTTTGTAACATGTTGCATTCCCAAATAACTATTTAACTTAGTTTTCTACAATGCTACTTTATACAAAGCAATATATTTGGCAGGTTGGGAGCTGCTTCAGTCTAACGAAAACAAAATCTTGATTCAAAGTCTCACATTACGAAAACACACCCATGTAATATATAGACTTTTCTTAAGTTGTAAAACTTGAAAATTTTCAGCAGAATTTTTTTGATATTTTTCTTATTTTTGCTCAAAACATAGATTGTTGGTACACGTTAGAACCGCCTCGCTCTATGTTTTGGAGCAAAAATAAGAAAAAATAGGTATATCCCTAAATACCCCAGTTTTGCTATATAAAAGTGGGGTTCAAGGGGGTATACATTACATGGACATGTTTTCGTGATGATCTAAAAGACTAATGAAGCCTGGGATCGAACCCATGACCACTGGTATAAAAGGCAAGTGATTAAATCACTATGCCAAAGAGGCTAATCAAATACTGCGCCCCAATTAAGAAAAACACCCACAATTCAGCACTAAACAAAATCCAGCAGACTTTCCCATTATTACACAACTAAAAATTAAAAAAAAAAAAAAATCCTTTAAAAATCCATTTTTTCCTACTAAAAACCAAGCTTTGGCCACAGTACAAAACACATAACAATGGCACTGTTTTCATAACCATTCAGAAACAAACTGAGAATAACATTAGATGTTTGTATAGACTAAAAGCACACAGTATATTTTATGATTAAATAAACATAAGACAATGATTTTTTATTGTCACAGGACTGATAGAGAATTATAGCACTCAGGTGTCTTTGATCGGCAGGAAAAAATCTTTTTTTTTTTTTTTTTTTTTTTTTTTTTTTTTTTTTTTTTTTTTGTAAATGGGGGGAAAAAGTAAAATCAGAAAAGTTCTGGCGTGCAACCAAACAAGCTGAATGTTCTTTGGAGCTTAGATATAAAAAGCTCACTAACAATAGAAATTTTAAGGTTTCATGTTCTTGTGTCATTTTCAGATTCATTTGTATCTGATTTGGTTAGAAAGCTAGACAGTTTGTCTTGCTATAAGGTTTTGTTACTTCAAAAATGTTTTACAAAAAGCTGTATGCAAATAATAGCTAGCTCTCTAACCCTTATCAAAGGATCTTACAAATCACTGCAAACCCTGTCATTATGTTCTTAGTTGACAAAACTGAGTGTGATGCAGTTACTTCCTTTCATAGAATGAATTTTATACAAATATTTCTACAATGTTTAAAAGGAGTCTTAATAAACTGATGCAGTAATAGATCTAAGACTGACACAGTTATATCCCTTCTAATGTGTCGCAAAATTTTGAATTTCACAGTTTCCAAAATGAATGCAGAAATAGATCTATGACTGACGCAGTTATTTCCCTTCTAATGTGTCACTTTTGAATTACCCATAGTTTCCAAATGGACAACCTGCGCATCCACAGATCATTCTGTGCACCAGGGAGCACATAAAACTGCCATGCTGAAGTGGTTTAGCTACTGGCCTTGTATACCAGTATATAGATCTCAATACCAGGTCCCCAGGTTTTAAAACTTTTTTCATGCTCAACTCAGATGAGCATAAAATTTAAGCTGCTCATAAATACTCAAATAGCCAAAATCAGTTGAAAATTCTGGCATAAATCCCATAAAACAGTAATTTATCCTGCAGATGAGCAGAATAAATTTTAGTCTTAGCTGAGCTGAGCATGAAAAAAGTTTTATAACCTTAGGAACAGGTCTCTCCAATCTTTTAAACGAGACAGTAAAGTAACAGTACTGTCTCAATATGTCCTCAGCATTGTGTGGAATATAAATCCCTAAATCAACAAAGATCAAGAACTTCTTTGACAAGTCTTCATAATCTTCACTCTGTGCATTTATATCGGCATCTTTTAATGAATTATGGTAAACCTCTTTATTCAGACTATTGTGAGTGATTACAACATATATTGAATATATCAGATAAATTTGTTAAAATGAGCCTTCGCATGAGAAAACCAACAATTTGTGCATGTGCGAAAACAAAGATGCAGATCAACTGTGCAGTAACTGCACAGCTGATCAGCGCCTTTGTTTTCGCTACACGGATAGAACAATTCCTCTATTACTTATATCAAAAGTTTCAAGCTTCTAGCCATCTTCTGTGACTGTACAGCCAGGTTTGTGTCGGACCTGGTCGGAACCCAAATTGTTGGTTTTCTCATGCACAGGCTCATATATTGAATATATCAGATAAATGTGCTAAAATTACAACAAAACTGAGTTACCTACCCCATCATCACATAGATCATCCCGAGCCACACTGCCAATTTCCACATCAAGACTATCTGGCGGAGGTTTCTGCGCTCTCAATTTCTCTAATCTCTCTATCTCCTCTAGCTCGCTATTAATCGTCTTCAGCTTTTCCTCCAAGTGGTCTCCCTTTTCTCCGTTTACAGGACCGACGCCGTTAGCGTAATCTGCTAACGTAGCATCCGGCAGTTTATCCACTCCAAAGACTTGGTCGATATTTTTTCTAGCTTCATCCTCTTCCCGGGAATCCTTTTCTTCTTCAATTGTATAAGTTCCCGATTCGCTAACTTTGTCAATTTCCGTATCTTTTTCGTTGTCATTTTTAGCACTTTTATCAGTGGATTTCTTAAATATCGGGGCTGGCACACCTTCTTCTATATGCTTAGCACTAGTTTTGTTGATCAATTCTTTAGTCACTTTTAGTGAGCGTTCTGATTCATATTTTGCTAATTCTTTCGAAACTTTTAAAGATCTTTGAGTGTCGTATTGTCTTGATTCCGAATACATGTCATACTCTGTTATAGAGCTATCACAGTCTTTTGATTTTAAATTGTCAACACTACCAGGGGAATTTTGAAACATTTTGTCTATTAAATATGAAGTGGAATTGTTCAGTTGCGTAGGCTCGATGACCTGGCTTTGAGTCTTTCGGGCTCGTATCACAGACTTGGGCTTTGTGAGAGTTTGAGAAATTGGTGGTCTCCGCTTGACTGACGACTTTGTGGCTGTAAAAAGAGGAAATTCGACATACAATGCTAAATGAGCCGCGCCATGAGAAAACCAGAATTTTGCCTATGCGAAAACAAAGGCGCAGATCAGCTTCGCAGTAACTGCGAAGCTGATCAGCGCCTTTGTTTTCGCTACTCGGATAGTACAATTTCTCTTCTTCCTAAATCCGAAATTTCAAGCTTCTAGCCATCTTCTGTGACTGTACAGCCCGGTTTGTGTCGGACCTGGTCAGAAACACCGAAGACCGGTTTTCTCGCGTCGTGGCTCAAATGATGTATGGTTCAAGCCTATTGTAATGTTTTTTAGGGGTGTAAAGAAACTAGCTGTGTTTTAAATAAAGTCATGTTAAAAAATTTGTTTATTTGTATTGAGGTTTAACGTCCCAGTCAACAATTTTTCAGTCATGTTGAGACGGAGCCATTGTTTCCTGGGTATTAACCAGTACTGTTGGAAGAATGTGTCTTGCTCAAGGACACAACACACAACATGGGTTCCAGTGGGGATTTAATCCAGGACCTCTCCATTCGGAGTAGGATGCTCTACCAATATGCTATCATTCTCCCCTGATGTTATAATGGCATTATTTCAATAGAAATACAGGAAAACAACTACATGTATTTATTATTTAGGGGTAAATATATGACAATAATGTATCAAAATCAGCATTTTAGTAAGGCGTGTCTAAAAATCTTCAAATATGTTCAACCACTTTGTAAAATGTTGTATGTTGTACAGCCGTGGTGGTGTAATGGATAGCGTATTCGCTTAACAATCAAGAGGTTGCAGGTTCGATACCCAGCTGGTACATATGCCTGTCATGTTGGTGACAAATGTTCACCCTGAGGTTATAAAGGCAAACCGCCCATAGGGTGTAACATGAAAAACAAGGACAGGCAGCAAGGCCATTCATACTGACAAGATCCTATCTAGAGCAAATGTACAGAAACACCCCATACAATTAGCTAACCCTGCCAATGGAAACTGAATTTTAAGCAAGGGTTTTCAAACAATGTGTTAATCATGACATCTCATTAATATTAATAACAATTATTAAGTAATCATAATTCAAAAACATCAAAAAGATTAAATTATTTACTGCCCACATAATTATATTTTAAATTATTTTGCAGCTCAAGGGAGAAAACTTCAAAAAATAAAGTTAACCCATTTTTGATGCATGGATTTTCCCATTTGGGTTCCCACTTTCATGTAAAGGGGCATCAGGAGTGATTTTAAATTTTCACATAATTTTGATAAAAATCCTCTTAGCATTCTGTGGCTTCACATGCCTCTGTCCCATGTGTTAAGGACATATTTTGGAGCTTACATGGCTAGCCCAGTAGCGGGTTCGATTCATAGCAGAGGACCAGAAAACACACCTCACATTTCATTCATGAAATATTCCTATGACCATTCTTTATCTTCTGCTGATCCAAGATGACAATTCGCCAGCCATTGGTGACAGAAGTAAGCCTCCAGAAATCTTGCCAGGAAACAGTGTGGCCAGAATCAGGACTGTCTGGACATGACTGTAACTGTTGACAAAGGACGTTCAGCACAAAATACAACCAATCAAAAACAAACCTTTGGCACTGGGACTGCTCTCTGTATGTGTATCCTCCAGATCAACACTTCTCGACACCGCCGACTTCGCCATGTTTGACCGTCGACTTCCCGCCGAATCTTTCGACGACATACTGCTGTTCCAGATGTCATCAATCTTTCGCTGGCGAGTTGGAGAAATATCTCGTCCCTCAGAGACGGCACGACCTTGACTTTTAGCCTGGAATATGAAGATGAACCACAATGCAATAACAAGCAATTTTTGCAGCTATAACGTTATTTGCGATGGCAAAAATAAAATACTTCTCTCTCTCCTCTTTTTTATTTTTTTTGGATTAGGCTGCAGTGTCTTAATAACTGGACCTGTCCTTGTTCATGAAATAATTCTTGGTTTATATGTACAACAGCATGAGAAAATCTGATTTTGACATATGCAAAACAAAGCAAGGTTCATGTGTGAGGTTGTACAGCTCCATTAGTGTGGGGCCTGGTCAGAAATCTACAGGCTTTCTTAAGGAGGCTTAATTATTTAACAAATTGCAATCGAATGTAAAGAATGAAAACGAAAACCTACTGGAGTATTATGGCTAGCCTCCACTGCTTTTTCCACAGCCTTCGCAGCCTTGATTTCAGCCTTCTCCGCAGACTTTTCCTTCCGCTCTCGAAAACTCTTCCTAATTTTACTTGGCATGAAATCACTTAAACTACGTCCATCAATTGACTTTTTAGAATCCTCGTCTCCGAAATCAACCGTAAAAGCCATGCTATGTCCTTCAGGCGTGGCTGATTTTCGGGCAAGAGTAGATTCCTCATTTTGCACATGGTCGGCATCATGAACACCGTTTTGTGTTATTTCATGATTGTTAGATACATTTGAGACAGTGTTCCTTTCATCACCAAGGGGCTTTACTCTGTCCTTGTCTGGTGATGTTAATGCCCCTTGTCCTTGATCCATGCTACCATTGGACCGGAACTTTCCTAAAATGATAAAATTGGAAAAATTTAAAAGTTAAACAAATATTTTGAATGTATTACCTTTGCAATGAAAGCTTCACTAATGTAAGCTAAAGGACTCGTCAGACATACGAGAAAAATCCCTTGATGAAGACTTGTGTTTTTAAGGACCCCTTTCAACAGATAACGCCCCAACATGACCATAGCTGATGACTTGGACATAAAGCAATAAAGCAAACAAACAAATACTTTTTTCGCAATTAAACGCAAGTCTACGTCGAGAGATTTTCGCTTACATGTGACCATGCATTTAGGTGCAAGAGTTCAGTCATAAGCTTCTTCAGCCTTCCGGATCAGACTTTAAATCCAAGGTCCATCTCTAAAAGGCCCAAGCTTATGTTAAAATATGTACTCACACATTTCTTTACAAATGATAATAAATACTTCACCATCAGAATTACATAAATTAACTCCGAACATTAAATCCATATATGCTTTTAAAGATCTGAAACTTTGGTCAGTAACTTTTGTTTCAAACCTCTGCCCTATAACAATGCAAAAGTGAAATACACAACAGAAATACAATATTACAATGATATTGCAATAAAAAAATAAGTATTAAAGCTTATTATGAGCTCTTGAACTTAAAAATCCTATGTATGCTATAGAAATATTTTACTTTTTTTTTTAAATTACCATGCATTTTACATTGTCTCTGTATGTATTTTTTAAAATTCCCAACAAGCTTTTAATTGTTAATTATTCCAATCAGATTTATACATACTTTTAATCTTTGCCCTGACCCTGCTTATCATTTTGGAACCAATCAATGTGCAACACCAATTAACGGCAAATTTATCAATTAATTCCCAATTCTATCACATAAACGCAAACAGTCCGAAAATGTCAACTGCTTATCACCATTCATTCGCAAGGAATGTCCTGTGATACATGTAGCTAAATTGAGCCGCGACGCAAGAAAACCGGTCTCCAGGATTTCCAAACAGGTTCGACACAATACAAGCTGTACAAGCACAGAACATGGCTAGAGACTGGAACTAGAGGAGTAATTGTACTATCTATGTAGCGAAAACAAAGGCGCTGATCAGCTGTGCAGTTACTGCACAGCTGATCTGCGCCTTTGTTTTCGCATAGGCAAAAATCTGTTTTCTCAATTTGTAATTTAAATGAAAAGCGTCCTCTTAAGGCGTACCTAGCTGAATAAATTACGGTCAGGTCAAAAGAATTATTAATCAAAACCTCCGGCAGGCATTTAATATTGTATATCTTAACGCTGACAATTAACTGATAATTAATTTCTTAAAATATTTTAAGTTTTAACATAAACTTACTTATAAACTTCATCATACAAGCAGCACAAATGTACATGCAGGATTAAGTCTGCTGTGAACCCACAGATATGTCACCGATGTGTAAGAAATCACATATAATAGCAACACAGTATTTTAACACTGTTTGGCATGAAAGTGCTGTATGCATGAAAGTAGTACATGCATGAAAGTACTGCATGCATGGAAGTACTAGACACATCAAAGTACTAAATGCATGAAAGTACCAGATGTATGAAAGTTCTTCAATACTACAGCAGATGCATGAACATACTATATGCATGGAAGTACTAGATGCATGAAAGTACTAGATCAGTAGAAGCATGGAAGTACTGGCTGCAATAAAGCACTGGATGAATGAAAGTATTAGATGCATTTAAAGTACTAGATGTATGTAAGTATAAGATGCATGAAAATACGAGATGCATGAACATACTAGATGCATTAAAGTACATGGGGTCACTTTATGCATGGAATTGCTAGATCATCCTTATTCTATTTAAGTACCATCAAGAGCTAAGGTCATACTGAGACAGGAGTTGCATACATGTGATGAGTCTGAAAGAGGAATCAGGGAGATTTTTGTTCCATTTCAGGGAGATTTTTGAAAAATGTATAGGATATATAGGAAAATTCCTGATTCATTTCAGGGAGATTTTGAATTTTTGTTAAAAAGTGGTACATTTTAGAAGATTTTTTTACCAATTCTAGGGCTCATTTCCTGGAGTCTCCCTGATGATGAGGGAGGCATCACATGTATGGAGTTGATGTTGCATTGGGATATGAAATACTTGAGAAGCTCTAGGCAGAAGTTAGACTTGTACAAGTCTCCTACTCATTATTATTATTTTTTTATTTTATTTATTTATTTTTTTTTTTCATTATTATTTTTAACAGTTCTACTTTTATTTTGCTAATTCAAATAAAATTTTCTCTCCTTTAGACTGAAGTAGGATTCTAATTCTGAAGCTATCAGAGAGCCATATACATAGATTTTGTAAGGTATTGTGAAGATAGAAAATGTTACAGAATTAGAGACTGAATATCAGTCTAGGCAGAAGTCACAGTTCTGGTTTACCAAACAAGTGTCAGGGCATTTTGTGGCCTATAATTACTGGAATTCAACCACTTGGCATGAAATTCATGCCAAATTTCTACCCATTTCAACCAATTCTCAACCTGCCATTATCTGGACATATATAGCTGGAAGATTTCAAATCAATTTACCCAGGACTTTAATGAAAGTTATATCTATCTTTTATTTGTATCAATGGATATCTGCCAAGCAACTAAACCATGTCCGAAATATTATATAGCCCTCTTAAGGATTTAGCATGTGTCTGTTACATTAAATAAGCTCCATTACGAAAACTTGCCCATGCAATTAGAATTTTTCGGCTTTGGAACATGAAAATTTTTAGAAGAAAAATTTGGATATTTTTCTTACTTTTTCTCAAAACATTGATTGTGGGTGCATGTTGGAACCGCATGTTTTGGATCAAAAATAAGAACAATAGGTATACCCCTGTAAACCCCAGTTTTACTATATAAAAGTGGGGTATAAGGGGGTATACATTACACGAACATGTTATCATGATGCAAAGTTTTTCATTTAATAATTTTGAGGGTTGGTTTGTTGAATTAATACTGAAAGACTGCGAGTTAATTATGCAACAATATTTTGAAAAGTAATGTATTTTGTTAATTTCTTCTAATAAACCATAAAATCAACATTATGTTGGTTAAAAATCAGAGTGGACTGTGAAAACAAAAATACATAAGTAATTATTTATGGTTGCTTATCATTTTTGAATCAGTATATTTGACAGGCGCAAATGTAAAATGAAGTGTTCAAAGACCCAAAGTTGGAAAAAGTTAAAATTACTAACTGTCAGATCACAACAGACAAACTTGTCTCCGTCCCAGATAGAGTGCAGATGGGTTGGGGGATGGGGGGTGGGTTGGGGGTGGGAGGGGGGCTAACTTTCAAACATGTAACCCTTTGACATCTAGATGGCATATGTTTAGAAATGTGTAAAATTTTGTCAGACCCCTCTTGCTTTGAAGCGGAGACATCTTTAGAACAAATGAGCCGCCTCATGGAAAAACCAACAATTTGCATATGCAAAAACAAAGGCGCAGATCAGCTTCGCAGTAACTGCGAAGCTGATCAGCGCCTTTGTTTTCGCTACACGGATAGTACAATTCCTCTTCTTTCTAAATAGAAAATTTCCAGTCTCTAGCCATCTTCTGTGCTGGTACAGCCCGGTTGTTGGTTTTCCCAAGAGGTGGCTCAAATCTAGATTTCTGCATGTCTTTGGTTCAGATGCTTTAATAAGGACAACCCAAAAGCCTAGTAAGTCTTCAGTATATACGAGTCTGCGACATTCGTAAAGTTAGGATTTGTAAATTTTTGTACATTTTACATTTTCTGTGTACCTGGACAAGGGTTAAACTTGAATTTTTGTTACTCAACTTTTGTTACTCAACTTTTATCTTCATTGCTGTAAGTTAAAAGTTTACCAAACTTTTAATCCAGCAGTAAACATAGGATGCCGACTGATTAAATCGGGTTAACTGCGGCACTTTGGGGCATTTACATCGAAGGCATAGTAAATTGTCTCATTAAATCTGGACAACAAAATAGTTTCGAACATGTCATGACCTTATAAAAATTCAATTTGAGCCACGTCATGAGAAAACAAACATTTTACAAAAGCGAAAATAAAGGTGCAGATCGGCTTCGCAGTAACTGCGAAGCCGATCAGCGCCTTTGTTTTCGCCACACGGACACTACAATTTCTCTATTTTCTACATCCAAAATTTCCAGCCACTAGCCATCTTCTGTGTTTGTTTAGCTCGGTTTGTGTCGGACCTGTTCCAAAACAACAAAATAGTTTGGAACATGTCATGACCTTATAAAAAATTCAATCTAACAAGTGGAATAGTTACAAGTTATCATCAGTTTTGCCCTATGTGGTATTTTGATGCGTTGGTTACTCTTTGCTTTTTGTACCATTTGAAACTTTGCCATGGACTCTGTTACAGCCAGTGAAGTGTCCTTTTTTTCTCGTAATCATCACTAACATGTCACTAATTCAGCCATAAAATAATTTGTTTGCTTGTTAGGTAATGCCATTCAACAATTTTTCAGTCATGTCGGGATGGAGCCACTGCTTCCTGGGTATTTACAAGTATTTTAAGGAATTAATGCATCTTGCTCTGGGGTCACAATCCAGCGCCAGTGGGGTTTGAACCCTTGACCTTTCAACCTAGTACAAGAAAGGCTTACCACTAGGTCACCACGCTCCTCCCATAAAATAATGTTATTGCATTTTGAAATTACAGTGGCTTATGTTAATATGTGAATAATTGTTGTCAAGCCTTCAAACACTGTAGGCATGGATTATCTCCCTTGAAACAGGCTTTTCCTGAACATGTAGAAGCAATTTCAAGTTTAAGGCTCTAAATGAAAACATGTCTTACCTAAAATGAACTATACACTTTAACTCTAGACTAAAACTCCATTATCAGAAGTCAAACACAGGATATTAATACATCAGAAAATAAGTAGCCATAACATTTTACATGATATTTTGCAGTACAGGCAATGTATGCAAACCACTAGTATAGAACAGTAGTATGATATTTCTTGGAAAGTATCTCACATTATTATAATTAACGAACCTAGTATCAAAAACATATCAAACATAACATCCAACAGGTATCCATCAAGTTGGCAGCCAGGTGTTAATTAGTACACAGAAACTAATGTTTTATGTAATTATTATGATGATCTTGTTTCTAGAGGTAAATTAGAGGAAATTAGTAGGTTGTAGTATAATATACATATTACATGTACATGTATTATGTACTATTAACTAGAGATGAACATGATAAGTATAGCATTACATGAGCTAATAATAAATGAGTTGGAAACCTCTATTCCTCATTTGTAGGAGATTGCTGTTGTTGCTTTGCCTGGGAATTACATTCCATTAATAGCTAAGGTCATATGGAGATTGGTTGGTTCATTTGGTCTCATTTGAAAGACGATCAAACTCATGACACATGGTTTATAAGGCCACACCAAATAAATTAGTAGATGCTCATCCCCGCCCGCCCCCCGAAAAATCCCCCGCCCCGAACTTTTTTATTTGGAAAAAAAAAAAAATTCTTTTTGGGGTGTTGCAATGGACCAGGGTCGAAACGACCCGAAACCATCAAAACCGGAAGACGCTTGCAATCATAAAGCGTCCATGTGAGCAAACTTGAAAATGAAAGTAGACTTGCCTTTTTCAGTTTTTGTGCAAATTTTTGCGAGTTTTGAGGCACAATTCACCTAGAAATCTAACCAAGTAGACATGTTTGTGCTACTGCGTATTCGCAAAGGCTGTAGTATCATCAAAGACTGGTATGGGGTGAAAAGGGCCTGTGAAAACCTTACGTTTGCCGATCTCTTTGACGAGTTCAGGAATGGAACATTGGACAGCAGCACACCAATTGACAGGATCAGGATCTTTACTGTTGGTAATTCATTCTCAGTATGTTCCTCTGTGGAAAGATATTGCTTACTTTGGCATATTTTATGCTGTCCAGAATAGTTAGTATCTTGAAAGCCATAGACCATCTAGTCATTGCTTATTTCATTTACTGTAATTCAGTCCAGATTTAATTAGCAAATCTAGTCCAAAACCTAGTCATTTCTGTATTTCTTGCAGTAACAAAACAACTGGTGTTAATAAACAACAACACGTTTTTGATTATACTCATTTATTTTCATTTGACATGCAAAACTGGTAGGTGTTTGACAATATCGACTGAAGGTGTGAAAAATAAAAAATAAAAAATAAAAACCTCCCACCCGCCCCATTTTTTCATAAAAATTGGATGAGCATCTACTAATTTATTTGGTGTGGCCTAAGGCAAGGGCTTAACCACCAAGGCAAGGCAGCTTCTAGATATACAAAGAAATGGGAATGAGCTACTAATGAAAAGAAAGCGCAACAAGGTGCAACATGGTGGTGGTAGATTTGGAATTCCTGATCAGCTGATCTTTCGCTCGAGTTGACACTGTGCCATGGCATACTATAGTAGGTGCTTGGTTTGGTTATATGGTATATAAAAACTCACTCAACAATTTTTCAGTCATGTCAGGAAAGAGTTATTTCCTGGGTATTACTTGGTGTTCTATGAGAAGCTTAAAGCTCTCGCTCCAGTCCTGTATGATTTACCACTAGGCTACCACACTCCCCATTAGGGGGAGCATGTAAGATTTTGAATGCATACAAGTTTTTATACCTATATTGAGATCAGATTCCTCCTCTCCCCACCACTCTGGTTGACCATAGAGAGCTGAACCTTTCTTGACAGTCTCTAACTCTGAAATAGATAATATATTATGTCATAAGGTGTGGCTAGACAGAGGGGGCAAGGTGGCACATTCTGATAGCCAGACAGAAATAGGGACCAGGGCCCACAGTTTCCTCCTCTTCCCACCACTCAGGCTGACCATAGAATGCTGAGACCTTCTTTCATGTTGCAGTCTCACTGAATGGACATTTATGCGACAAATTCGCAAATTTCGGTCCAATTTTGAAAATATATCTGGCGATGCGATAGAAGCTTTACTGTACATGTCGTACGACATTCCCGAGTGTCTCATGATGTTCCCACAAATGTAGCTTTAGTTTTATTTTCATGTGTATGACAGTCGCGAGACATTCGTGAGAGTGTCTCACAGCATTTGTACGAATGTCCCTTATTTTTATTTTCTTGCTAGATAGTCGCATGACTGTCGTATGACATTTGTACAACATTCGCACGAGTGTCGTGAAATTATTGCATTGTAAATTCGCCAAAAGTTTGTGGCGACAGGTTCGCTACACTCGCACAAACGTTGTACGACTGTCGCATGACAGTATTGCGACATATTTTGGCGAAAAAATTCGCATTAAATTTTTAAACATGTTTAAAACCTTCGCGACCAGTTTGTGACTTAGTTTGCAACACATGAAAATTCTAGCAACACTCTCATGCATGGTATGTCGTGCAAAGTGCGAAAGGTCCACAACTAAATTCGCAAAACGGTCGCGAGAAATTTGCATGCCAGTTAGATACTAGCTTAATGCTGTTGTCCATTCATGATCATCAAAGTCCTGTTCAGAAATAAACTTGGAAAGGAGCAGCTAATGATTACAGAATAGCATACCATTTAGGGTTAGAATACAGTAACTGTTGTCTCCCTTTCACTGCTTTACATTGAAGAAAATATTTTGAAAGATGAAAAAAAATAACAAAATATAAAACTTCATTTTTTTTTAAAACATAAAAAATGAAAAAAGTCCAACATGATAACAAGCGCATGACATATTACACAAAGCATATGACTGTTATAAGAATGTGTACGTAAACACTTGAAGAACTTATGAATGACACCAAGAGCATATAACATACACTTGATGACACTTACACTGTAAGACACTTCATTTTCTCTGACTGACTGAATGACTGAATCCAAACAACCCACAAATCAAGAGACTGGCTGCTGACTGCTGATTGAATCGTTGATAGATTGATCAACACTTCAAAAATGAAAAACAAAATCTTTAATGAAATACATGTAATGAGAGAAATGTTATTTTTAAGCGAAATGATGAAGTCGAAAAGTATCTTTTTAATTAACAAATTGTTTATTTCACTCACATTAATGTCTCCAACTTAAGAATTCCTGCTTATACATGTACCTCTTTGCACACATAAGTCACAAAGAAAATGATCACTGTATAAATGTTTTTGACTTATTGCCCTAGACATTGTAAAGACTAAACTTCATGATCTTGTTAAAGTTTTCTGCTCACACCTGAACACCCATGAAAAGACTTTTGAATAAGTAATTCCACAATATGAGCCACGTCATGAGAAAACCAACATTTTGCATATGCGAAAACAAAGGTGCAGATCAGCTTCGCAGTAACTGTGAAGCTGATCAGCACCTTTGTTTTCGCTACACGGATAGTACAATTTTCCTTCTTTCTAAAATCCAAAATTTTGTGCATCTAGCAGTCTTCTGTGCTTGTAAAGCTTGGTTTGTGTCGGACCTGTTCCAAAACCATATTGTTGGTTTTCTCATGACATGGCTCATGTCATTCAAATCTAGAATGGTACTGAGATAAGATTTGGAGGAAACCATACATATTTGAGCAAACTTTTATGAAACCCTGCTTTTTGCATGAGGAATAAGTGTTATCAGAATCTGATGCGAAATCAGCCTTTGTCACTCACTGCAAGGCTGATCAGCACCTTTTGTTTGACCGCTTAGAGAAAAATCTCTCTAGTTTGTATATCAGAAATTCCACGACTATAACTTGATTGCACTGCTGAGCTACTTGACATAGGGCATATTTGGAGACGCTAAAGACAAGTTTTCTCTTAACATGATCATTTCAACTAAACAAATATGTCTTTAACAGTTTAGTAAATATATCACTGAAAGACAAATTATTCATTAAAAGATTAATTACAGTTTTGACACCAAGAAAGATAGATGGAACCCTGACCCACAATTTCAACTGTATCTCATCTTTACTAAGCCATGGCATTATAATCTTGCCTTTATGATTAAAGGACTCTGAAATCAGGAAAACATGTCTGTGAAAAGTATACGTATACCCCCTTAAACCCCACTTTTGTAAAGTAAGACTGGGGTATACATGGATATAACTATTTTTCTTATTTTTTGATCAGAAACATAGATTGTGAGTACTGTTTAGAAACGCCTCACTGAGGCAGTTCCAACATGAACCCACAATCAGTGTTTTGAGCAAAATAATTAAAAATATCAAAAAATTTTCAATGAAATATTACCTGCCATTGAAGCAAAATTCTTATTCAATGCTATATCCTAGAACTGTATCTGATTATTTATTACTTTCACACCTCATGTTTCCATTCAATTTCACATTTGAACGAAAATTTTCCCCGATGCCAAAAAAGATACAAGGAATAGGTGATAAACTGACAGAATGACTTTTCTTCATCATGAAATTGTCTCAGAGAAATTTGTTACAAGAATGAAATTCCAAGAACATATCCTCAACAGTGGGTAACATAAGTGGAATAATGTTAAAGCTGGTCCACTTGGAAATCTCTAGTCATGAGTTGCTTCCAACATGAATTTTCTGACAATCAATAGTGGACATGCATTTTCTATTGGTTGATTTGGGCTTTAACATCCCACTAACTGCTAGGGTCATATGGAGGTGGGACCTCGGTTTATAGTCTCATCCAACAGACTGGAGAAGCCCGGAATCGAACCTGTGACCCTTGGTTTAATACAAGGCGAGTGACATAACCACAGCACCACTGAGGCTTCTATAAAATGGTTTAAGCAGATTCCAGTAACAGTCAATTGTCCTATGGTAGACAGACATATGGACATTTATTCTTTATTATGAACATACTTCACAGTGACTGTTAACCAATACTCATTGCATACCCTTTTACCAGAAACAGACAAGTAATTAATAGGTCAGAATCAGGAATCAAAAGTGTTTGACTTCTAGATGAGCCCCTAGCAGGAAAAAGACGCTACTACCCAGGCTGGTCATATGTGGTTTGGTGATGCAACAGAGGGATATTCTGAAGTGACTATCTATAGTTTGCAGGACAAGATAAAGGGGGCGGTGACAGCTGGAAAACACTAAATTATAGCAACAAACTTAGACAAGATCATTTCTGGATAATGATTCCATGTTCAACCCATCAAAACAGCTTCTTAGAATTGTTTTCTAGAGGTGACAAGGTGCACAAAGTAATGCAGTCTGTACTAGTCTCATCACAGGCAAACCTTGTTTTTGAATAATGCAAAGGGAAATGTGCAGATCAGCTGTTCAGTACTTTTGTGTCTGTTGCAAAGATAGCGCCTGAATTCTGCTACTTCCTAAATCCTGGGTTTCAAACCCCCAACCATCTTCTGCATTTGTACAGCCTGGTTTGAATCAGACGTGTCGGTAACCCCAAATAAATACAAAGACTGGTTTTCTCTTATTGTAATGGATGGCTGCCAGACTTATTACCCAAAACATGGGTACAAAACACATTCCTCCAAGGAAAACAATGTTTCTGGTCCAATATTTGTTGGAAGTGATATCAAAGAGTTGGAAATAACACCAAAGATGTGAAATGTCTGTAGTAAATCTTCTTGAAAAGTTTGCGTAAAAAATGAAATTTCAAAATTTCTTTTTACCTTACAAGATTTTCTTCATAAAAAAATAAGACGCACAATGGACAGTAATCACTGTTGCTAGAAAAGAGACAGCATGCGCATCCTATAATGCCTGTAATGCAACCAAATTTTGTTCTGTCCAGATTGATATGGATGCAGTGAAAAGAAGCTGAAACAACTGGACAAGAACCAACAGCAAAGACTGTCGGTTGTTGCTAATTATAAGTCAATCCAATTTCTAAGCACCATACAATCCATTTCATCTCACGATGTGTGATGTTGCATCATATGCCACATAATGTGCAGTAAGAATTTGGTTGCATCACAGGGTGATGCCTGTTTTATTTGAATTACCTTTTCAGTCCATCCATCCAGTCAAGTGATACAGAAAATGAACTTTTATCTATAGAAAAGTTCTTTCAAAATATTTCCACTGTAGTCATGAAAATGTATGCTATCTTTTTTAATATTTCCACTGTTGTCACAAAAATGTATGCACAAAAAGCTTCTGAGAAACCAGTTCCACTTCAAAGCTATGTAATATATCGAGTGAGAAATTTCTCAAATCCTGCATACTGAAATCCTCAGCCCTAAGACATCCAATTTACTGTTGACAGGTTTTATGAGATATTGAAGTTTCTGGAACTATTAGAAATAATGCCATATGAGCCGCGATGCAAGAAAACCGATCTTTGAGGTTTCCGACCAGGCCTGACACAAAGCCGCCTGTGCAGCTACAGAAGATGGTTAGAAGCTTGAAAATATGGATTAAGAAACAAGAGGAATTGTACTATCTGTGTAGCGAAAACAAAGGCGCTGATCAGCTTCGCAGTTACTGCAAAGCATAGGCCAAAATCCTGTTTTCTCGTGACGCGACTCATACGTAAATCTGTCATCAGGCATCTTCATTACGAAAACTTGCCAATGCAATATATAGATTTTGTTTTTCAGCGGTGAAAATTGAAAATTTCAAAAGAAAATTCTAATATCTTAATTTATAATATTTTTCCTCAAAACATTGATTACAGGTACACACAATCAATGTTTGAGATCCAAAATAAGAAAAAGTGTTTACCTGATAACCCCTGAACACCCCAGTTTTACAATATAAAAGTGGGTTTTTAGGGGGTATGCATTACACGGATATGTTTTCCAGATGCAGTGAATTCCAGTAAAGACCCAAACCAGTTTGCACATGAAGAAATCAAACACAGAATTGAAAGAAAATAACTCATGGTCTACTAAATTCAAGCAATGATTTGGAACTAGACTAATGTGAGCTTGTCACTACAGCTTTCCCAATTTTACATCAGGAAAACATGTCCGTGAAATGAATACCCCCTTAAACCCCACTTTTATATAGTAAAACTGGGGTATGCAGAGGTATACTTATTTTTCTTAATTTTGCTCCAAAACATAGATTGTGGGTACTCGTTAGAACCGCCTCTGAGAGGCGGTTCTAACGTGTACCCATAATCTATGTTTTTAGCAAAATTAAGAAAAATATCAAAAAATTTCAGCTGAAAATTTTCAAAATTTAGAGCTCGAAAAATCTTCTGTATATTGCACGGGCAAGTTTTCGTTATGAGAAGCTAAATTGAAATCCGCTGGAAGAAATGTTCTAAGAAAATTGCCCTTGTCATTACAAATGACACATAAAGCTGGGAAAATATCGGATTTGGCCATAATCTGACAGGCTTATTTGAAAATCCAGAACTCCTACTTAAGCTTCGGTTTCAAGTACTTTATTCTTGGTTCCAAAGCCACATTATATAATGCAGAAATCAGTTGCAGACACAGCCTCTATGCAGGGGTTAAATAAAAATTTTCAGGTTAGAAATTGAGGGGGCTGGGGGCCTTCTGGTAGATATGACAGGAGCAGGGGAATAAATTGATTTTGTCTTTGTATAGCCCTTGCAGAAGCTGAGCAGATGTGAAGAACCCCTAATTACAGAGTGGATATATAATGCAGAACACAAGCACCTTTGAGCATCTTTTATTGCAGAGTTAGTAGTCCACATGTAAAATTGTATGAAAGCATGAGAATGTTCACAATATCTCTTCATCAAAATGTGACTCATATACATAGGAAGATTTAAAACATATGTGCTTGTCATCTTTATGTCTTTTCTTCCTTATTTTTTCGGCAAATGGAGCAAAAGATTCATGCTCTGAAACTTTTAAGAGAATATTTGAGTCTTCTCATGAGATTACCCAATCATTCAGCCCTCATAAAAAAAGCTAACTGCTCACGATATGTCGGGATAGTTAGTTATCCTAGTCACAATGCCACTGGGCAAGCCTTAAAGAGGCAGGTAACCAGTACTTAGTGCACAAGTCATTCCTTTTATTACTAACTAATAAGTCCTCTTAATGAATTTATACATGAGGAAGAAGAATGGTCATAATTAAATCTTCATGAAAGACATGTACTGGACACCCTTCATTTCTGGCCTGAGTATCAAAACATCAGGATAACATGTCCATGTAATCTATACCCCCTTATACCCCAATTTTATATAATAAAACTTGGGTTTACAGTGCTATACCTATATTTCTTATTTTCTTATCTAAAACATAAATTGTGGGTACTCGTCAGCGAGGCCGTCATAATGTGTACCCATAATCAATGTTTTGAACAAAAAAAAAAAAAAAAAAAAAAAAAAAAAAAAAAAAATTTACTGCTTCAGAAAAATCTGTATATAGCATGGGCATGTTTTCATAATGTAAGAAAACTCTACTGAAATTCAGTCATGTGCTTTAAAAGTTTTCAATCTTTGGAAAACTATTCCATCAAAACTCCTTATCTCTGATGCTTGTAGACAGGTATGCATGAAAACATGCAATGTGATTGATTGTAAGTGGTTCCAACATGCGAGAAAACCGGTCTTTGGGGTTTCCAACCAGGACTGACACAAACCGGCCTGTGCAGTCTCAGACAAGTGCTAGAAGCTTGAAATTTCGAAATTTAAGGAGAAGAGGGATTGTACTAATCTGTGAAGCAAAAACAAAGGCGCTGATCAGCTGTGCAGTTACTGCACAGCTGATCTGCGCCTTTGTTTTTTTTCACATAGGCAAAGGTTTTGACATAATTCTGAGCCAAGTACCAGAAAAACAGGTAACACTCAATCAAGATTGGTAAACAGTGAATAAGCAACAGATATCAAAATATTGTGCACTGAGTAAGATTATTGAGTACTGGGAATAGAAATCCCCAGTTGGACAGAAGCATTGAAACAGGGTGATCATGTGGCTATTTTTTTCTTTTCCTTTAAAAAGGCAGTTCATTAAAATAACTTATTATAAAGTCAATTCAGATGCAAAAATGATTGTGGAATGAATGAATGAATGAATGAATGAATGAATGAATCAGACAGTTCAAACATGTTTTTTTTTTTCAGTCAAAGGGAGACAACTACATAAAATAACAAGTACCTAGTGTAACTCCGTCAAAAAATATTTCTCTCGCATTGTTTTTCCTTGTTTGTATTGAGGTTTAACGTCCGAGTCAACAATTTTTCAGTCATGTCGGGACAAAGCCAACACTTCCTAGGTATAAACCAGTACTCTGGTGAGTCAATGTGCCTAGCTCAAGGACACAACATGGTGTCGCCAGGGGAGATCAAAGCCAGAACTTCTTGATTTGGAGTCCGATGCTCTACCACTATGCCGTGTGCCCTCAATCATATTGTGACAATTCACAATATTTTCAATTTTCAAACTATGAGCTGTGTTGACATTCATCTGAGTCTTATCTGGTTTAACGCACATGTGGCTTTGGCAACAAGCTAGAAGCTGTTGGCCCTCAAACTCTTCACTGAGGAAAGACAGTCAAGCAAACACAACACTACAAAGCTCACCTGCTGGGAGAATGTTCATGGGAGCCCCTTTTCCCCTCAGGACCCGGCCCTGGTTGGGGTCAATAAGCCCCTCCACTGTGCTGCTCTCCTCCGAGTTCATGATGTCAAACAGCTCCTTCACATGCTTCTTAGGTTGTTTGAATCGCTTCTTAGGCCATGTGTTACAACCCAAACTGAAATCAAATACATCAAATATTCCTTGTAGAAAAATGAGCCTGTGCATGAGAAAAACAGCAATTTGGGTTTCTGACCAGGTCAGATACAAACCAGGCTGTAAAGTCACAGAAGCAGGCTAGAAGCTTGAAATTTTGTATCTAAGTAGAAGAGAAACAACACTATCTGTGTAGCGAAAACAAAGGCGCTGATCAGCTTCGCAGTTACTGCGAAGCTGATCTGTGTCTTTGTTTTCGCACAGGCAAAAATCTGGTTTTCTCACAATGCACCTCATTTATTATATGTAACAATGCACCTCATTTATTATAGGTAACAGACTAACATATTAGGCATTAGTTGCCAGTATTCATGCATTATAAGTTCCTACACCACTAAATACAAACTTAATTACTTATTAAAGCCGAAAATATATGTTAGAACAAAAATGAATGCTTTTTGATGCTAGTGAAGAGTAATTTTTGTGTTCATATCTGATAGCCCCACCCCCTACCCCATCCCCACCCATACCTGATTACTCCATGTGCATGTAGATAGTTTACTCGCCAGAAAAGCTACTCTACATTATTCTTGTGTAAAATTTCAAAAGGTTTGATAAATGTTTCCAACTTTACACCTAGAACAAGTTTAACAATATTGTTAATGAATTTTATGAGTTGTAGCCCTTTGTCCATTAAAAGTTGTAAAACTTTATTACATACAAATCTCTTATTACCTAAACGTGACAATACTATCGTGACTATAGCTTCTGTCAAGGTCATGTCTGGCTGTTCCATCCCTACATGACTGAAAAACTTGTTGACTAGGATAAGCTCACAAACATTGAACAAAACCTTATGTCTCGGGAGCATGATGGTCTAGTAGTAGAGCTGCAGACACCGAATTGAGAGGTCCAGGGTTCAAACCACACTGGGGTACATGTACTGTGTTAAGTCCTTTAGCAAAGACAATTACTCTCTAAAGTACTGGGCCCTGTTGTTCAAAATTAACGATGTCGTTAGTTAACGATTAGTTTAAATTTCAAAAGGCAATATTACAAATACACTTATTTTTTGTTGCATTGTTGCATTGCAAAGGATTCTCACATTTTTTCAACAAAAAATAACAGTGTATTTGCTTTTAAAGTCACTATATAGTTAAAAAATTGAGGGCTTAACAACAGCGTTAAGCTAACGAAGTTTGGAACAACTGGGCCCTGGTTAATACCCAGGAAGTGGTCACTCCGACTGAACATGACTGAAAATTTAATAACTGGGACGTTGAACCTCAATATGAACAAACAAAATTATGTCTCACCTAAATGTGACGTAACTGTCATGACTATAACTCCTGTCAAGGTCATGCCTGGCTGTTTCCATCCCTTCATGACTGAAAAATTGTTGACTGGGACATTAAACCTCAATATAAACAAAAAAAATATTATTTATAATTATTTCTTACCTAAATGTGACAATACTGTCGTGACTATAGCTCCTGTCAAGGTCATGTCTGGCAGTTTCAGATTCTGGTATACTCTCTCCACATGTGTGTTCTATTGCCTGTTCAACTATACAGCCCTGAAAAAGTAAGGCAACAAGGTAAAATAACATGAGTTTAAAAGAAGTGATAAGATTTTGAATAAAACTTTAAAAACTTCTGAGGCCATCCTTAATAAATAGTTTGTTTGCTGTCACCCGACCCATGGTTTTAGGATTGGGTCGGTCGGTAGGCTTTTTTTTTTTTTTTTTTTTTTGGACAGAACTGAAAGATAATATTTTTGTTTGACTTTTACAGAGGATAGGTTTAAATTTCTGTTAAGAATCATATAGGCAGTTACTCTTCATACTGTAAGACTGCACAATATTGCATTCAGACTATTATTATAATCAAAAAATAAGTAATTCAGAGACTGAAATTTAAGATATTCAAATAAAAAAAAAATCTTCTTTGAGAATGTCAATAAAATTTTTTGGGTAGGGGCAATTTTGGTGGGTCGGTCGGGTGACGGCAAACAGAGAATTTTTTAAGGTTGGCCTGATCAGAAAAATGACCTACATTGTATTTGTGAAATGTAGAAGCTGTACAATATTAGATGAGAAGCTGTATGTGTAATGCATAAATTTTAGACTACATGTAATGTATCATGCTATTAACTTTTTATTTCATTTAATCTTAAATTTCATTTTACATGTATGTGGCAGTCAATACTTTGAGATAGGCATATGAGCCGCCTCGTGGGAAAACCAACAATGTGGTTTCCAAACAGGTCCGACACAAACCGGCCTGTACAAGCACAGAAAAGAGCTAGAAGCTTGAAATTTCGGATTTAAGAAGAGGAATTGTACTATCTGAGTAACGAAAACAAAGGCGCTGATCAGCTTCGCGGTTGCCGCAAAGCTGATCTGCGTCTTTGTTTTCGCCTATGCAGATTGTTGGTTTTCCCATGAGGTGGCTCATATCATACCTAAGAACTCTTCAGTGTATGATGAATGTTATTAAGGACTCAAAAGAAAGGTTCTATACAGCATGATGCTTCCTGAACCTCCCCCCCTCCTCCACCCCAACAAATAATGAACTCATAATCAAACAAACAAAAATACACAATACATACATGAAAGGACCACTCCTGCTAAATATGTATCCAAACTCAATCAGAAACTGACAATAATACAAATCAACAGAATCCTAATGCACAAACATAAGTAGTTATAACAAGTAAAAGTAAGATGGATCATTACATTATGAGCCCAGTGATACAAAAACCTATCTTAACAATATGCAATCAGCATGTTCAGGTGCACAGACACCTTTCTGTTCTCTGTGTTAGAAAATAAAAAAACAGTACCTAGTTATTGAATTTCAAGTTTCAAGCCACTAGCAGTACCTTCAAGCTGTGCAGACATGTTCAATTCTCACATGGTATAAAAGTACAAAGACAGATTTTCTTCTGATTGAGCTCTAATGATTTATGCCATGTGAAAACATAACTTTAGCCAAAGTATACTAAAGTTGCCATAACACTTTCTTGTTTTCACTGACAAAGTTTATGCATGCGTCTCCCATGCAACAAATTGAACTGGACAGTATATTCAAGTCTTTTCTTACAAAGCCCAACAAAAATATGCTGTTACTTTTTTTTGAGGCTCGGCTCAACTGATCTACCACCGATTAATTCCCAAATGATGTATGATTAACATCTACCATGAAGTGTTCACAGAAAGGTAAACCACAATCAGACAAAATCTGGCTGAACATGCATTTCCACTTGATAAGTTAAAATCAGCCCAATCCTTTAACTTTTCTCCTCATTAAGAAAATATGCTCATGTTTTTCAGCTTTGAAAACGAAAAAAAAAAAAAAAATCTGTTGAAACTTTTTAATATTTTCTGTATTTTTGCTCAAAACATTAATTGTGGGTACACATTGAGGCGGTTCTTACAAGTACCCACAATCTGTGTTTTAAAACAAAAGTAAGAGAAATTGTATACCCCTATTTAAACCCCAGTCTTATTATACAAAAGAGGGGTATAAGAGAGGGTAGACATTTCACAGACTTGTTAGCATGGTATTTCTCCATCATATAATCTTGAAATCAATGATTGTTACCCTAACCACAATGTTCCTAAGCAAGCCTCCTGAAGGCAGATTACCATTACATAGTGCATATTCAAATGCCATAAACTGACAACTGTATATTCCTCAAAATATAAAGCTACTTTGATAAACATTTTTTTTTTCTTTCATTGGAAAAAAAAAGAATGTAAATAAGCAAAAACAACTTACTCAAAGTTCATTTTAAAATCTGTAATCATTCCTTACTTTTTGAAATTGTAAATTTTATAAAGCTCTACATATATCCAATGCAACCACCAGACATACACAATCCACCAATGCTTAAAAACCATGGTACATTATGGTTTCAATGTTTACCAAATTTAGATTTTAATAAGTTAATCCATTAAATCTCCATTAAATCCCTAAATTAAAAGTCAGACTGTCTTTTGTAGTTTTGTAAATAATGGTACTTAACAAAATTGTTCTTTAATATGAGTAAGTGTTTTCTGCTCTTATAAAGGAATTAAATAAAGATCAAAATTAAGATTATTTCAGGAAAGAATTAAAAGATCTAACTGATAACCAACTCCAAGAGCATAAAGTTAAGTAAAAAATTATGTACTCTCTAATAAAGTATCCCACCCTCACACTCCTAGGCAAAAATAGAGTCATTATTGCTTCATGCCAAGTTTCATTGGAATTGATCCACTAGTTCTGGAGAAAAGGATTTTGTAAGAGTTTTTACCATATGCATGGCAGCCATCTTGGTCATGTGACCTGTATTATTTATATATATATATTGGTTCCCCCTTTCTATAGATGCTTCATATAAAATATGGCTTTGGTTTGCTATTAAGTGGTTTCAGCTCAGGTGAGCTAAAATAGGTGAAAATTATATTCTGTTTGTGTAATTTTCCAATGAAGAAATGAAATGGGCTGTATAGCTTAACATTTCATCCATGAAAGAACATGATGACATTAAAATGTAATGTTGAATATGATGAGTAATTTTATTTGCAAGGCAAGCCTATCAAAAATACATTATTTTAAAGAAAAAAGTCATGTTGCAATGATTCAAGGAAGGTAATTCATATAGCAGTTTAAATAACAAGAAAAGATCTGATGTAAAATCAAAATGGAATAACATATGAGCCGCATCTATCAAAATGAACTAACATATGAGCCGCATCATGAGAAAACCAACAGGTCTGAACAGGTCCAACACAAACCAAGCTGTACAAGCACAGATGATAGCTAGAGGCTGGAAGTTTTGGATTTAGGAAGTAGAGGAATTGTACCATCCATGAAGCGAAAATAGCTGATCTGCGCCTTTGTTTTCGCATATGCAAAATGTTTGTTTTCTCATAACGGGGCTCATATATTTCTAGAAACTTAAAGCATGCAGAAAGACAACCTTATAAAATTTTCATCACAAAATCAATAGCCAAATACCAAAAACATGCAAGTAATATATTAAACATTCCATAAAAGTCCCTCGACAAGGGAAACAGTGCAGACTTCCATCAAACTGCTTTACTCCTACAAGCTGTCCATGTCAGACTATTTGCACAATTGTGTTTTTTAACATCCCAGTCAACAATTTTCAGTCATGTAGAGATGAAACCAGTATTCTTGTGAGTTTATAAATGCGTCATGCTTAAGGATACAAACACACGATCACTCCATCTTAAGTCTGATGCATTTATCACTAGGACACAGTACCCCGAGTTAAGAATGAACATTCCAAGGATTTATAGTATCGGAATGGAAAACCAACAATGTGGTTTCCGAACAGGTCCGACACAAACCGGGCTGTACAAGCACAGAAGATGGCTAGAGACTGGAACTTTTGGTTTTAGAAAGTAGAGGAATTGTACTATCCGTGTAGCGAAAACAAAGGCGCTGATCAGCTTCGCGGTTACCGCGAAGCTGATCTGCGTCTTTGTTTTCGCCTATGCAGATTGTTGGTTTTCCCAAGAGGCGGCTCAAATCAGAATGGAAAAAAAAGTTTAAAATCAATCATGCATGCATGCAAAAAACGCACCAATGACGTGATGTGTGGTTCAGTGGGTGAACTGGTTGGGAAGTCGAAAAAGTAGGCCACTGGCTCTCGAGGCTGGTAAAAGGTAAATGAGTGAAATTGTGATTGTTTGTTTGTATTGAGGTTTAACATCCCAGTCAACAGTTTTTTCAGCCATGTCAGGACAATGCCATTGCTCCCTGGGTATTAACCAGTACTCTGGAGAGTATTTGTCTTGCTCAAAGACACAATATGGTGACACCAGTGGGGATCGAATCCAGGATCTCTCGATTTTAAGTCCCATGCTCTACCACTAGGCCACTATGCTCCCTGAAATTGTGATTAAGTGAAAACAAAAATAATTGCTATGAATAAAAGCTTGTGTGGCAAAATCATATTTAAACGAACAAAAATTGGGCTTGTGTCAAACCCAAGGATTTTTAAGGCTCATCCTATTGTACTTAGAAGCAAATTTATGAAAACTCTTTTAACTTCTGTTTGTGACAGATAGTCATGGTGAAGATGTATTTCGATAGTCATGTCTCAGTAGCTACAAAGCTGACTCATTTACCAGTACACAACATTTCAAGAAAACTTATTTTTGGGGTTTCACAACTGAGGTACGAGCCAAACTTATTAGACGATAGTAGTGACAGCATACCCATCAAGCTAGACAGTGGCACTGATTATCGAATCAGCGCCTTTTTTAATAAATACAGAATAAAAAGCCAAGACTTTTGTTATGTCCCACCTCACCTCACTCAACTTTTAGGTAACAAACTTTTACTTCCATTTTAAGAAACAGCATGACTTAAAATATCTTCCTTTAGGATGGGTGGATGGCCTTTTATCATTTTTGTAGGTATTAAAACACAAGCCTGCTGTTTTATTTTATCCCAAAGCTTAGTTACCATTGAATTACCAAAAATGATCATTGATCTATGAAGAATATTGTAAACAATTAGAGATTTAATTTCAATTTATCAGTTTGTACTTTATCAGGATATAGTGATTCAAATGACCTTAACTGACTCCTTGAAACAAGAAAATTCTTTAAAAATAGATAGGTGGTGAAGCTTACATTATAAGCCCACTGATGCAAAGCAAGCGCCAACAGAGAAACTGTTTTTGTTTTTTTTATCAAGTTGTTAAGGTTCAGTCATTTCCATTTTCTGTCCATTGTCAACTGAAATAGCTTGTCGAAAACTGTGGACACTTTGCAAAAACAATAGTATTCAACAAGTTTTCAAATACAGACAAAACAAACTTTATTATGAAGAAACCATGACCTGGCACCACCACAGAAATACACACAATGAGACACAGATTGCTCAGCCAATCCTATTCAGTTTTGCAACATAAATATGCATTTGCAAGAAAGTTCTTAGTTAGTCAATGAGACTTTAGCAAGGAATCTGACCTGACTGGGTTAATTCCCAGGCTGGTCTGAAGAATCCACTATTACGAAAACTTGCCCATGCAATATACAGAGAATTGTTTTCTGACAGCATTAAAAATGGAAAATTTCATTGGAAAAATTTGGTTAATTTTAATATATGAAAAAATTTGGTTAATTTTAATATGTTTGCTCAAAACATTGATTGTGGGTACACCTTAGAACCGCCTCGCCGAGGCGGTTCTAACGAGTATCCACAATCTATGTTTTAGAACAATAATAAGAACCAAGAGGACCAATGGTCCTGTAAACGCTCACTTGAGATCTGCTGCATATACCAATAAACATGTTTGAATATTATGGTATTTAACCCCAGTGCAGGGGCAGATGAAGCCCTTGGGCCATTTTCTATTTTCAGAATAATCAATATTCTGTCCATTTGCCAATTTCATGCTGGCTTTTCCCTTCAAATGACATTTTAACAGTTTTTCCCATTCAAATGCATGGGCAACCCATGTTGACCTTGCCATATACTAGGTCAAGGTCATCACAGGGTCAAGATTTATATATACATTGTAGTACTTTAGCCATCAATGCTTCACGCCAAGTTTCATGGAAATCTGTCTATTGGATTCAGATAAGAAGACTTTTGAAGGGTTTTTACCATATATGGGCATAGCGGCCACCTTGTTCATGTGACCTAAATTATTAATATACACATTAGTTCCCCTATCCTATAAAGGTGGTTCACATAAAATTTGGCTTTAATTGGCCAAGTGGTTTCAGAGGAGAAGATGTTTGAATATTATGGTAATATACATGTATATTACTAAGCCCCGGGGTGGGGCCAGATAAGCCCTTGGGTCCAATTTTTTTTCAGAATCATTATTATTCGGTCCTACTGACCATTTCCTGCAAGATTTTCACCTCAAATGACTTTTTAAAAGTTTTCCCCATTCAAATGCATTGGCAACCTATGTTGACCTTGTTGTAAAATAGGTCAAGGTCACCACATGCCCATGATTTATATATACATTGTAGTACTTTAGCCATTGATGCTTCATGCCAAGTTTCTTTGAAATCAATCCATCTATTTTGGAGAAGAAGATTTTTGAAGGTTTTTTACCATATATAGGCATGGCGGCCATCTTGGTCATGTGAACTAGATTATTTATATACACATTGATTCCCCATTCTATAGATGCTTCACATAAAATTTGGCTTTGATTGGCCAAACAGTTTCAAAGGTGAAGATGTTTGAATATTATGGTAATATACATGTATAATGCCTCGGGGTGGGGGCATATGAGCCCCTGGGGTCCAATTTTTTTCAGAATCATTAATATTCAGTCCTACTGCCCATTTCCTGCAAGACTTTCACTTTAAATAACATTTTTAAAGTTTTCCCCATTCAAATGCATTGGTGACCTATGCTGACCTTGCCGTAAAAAGGTCAAGGTCATCACAGGGTCATGATTTATATACACATTGTAGTGCTTGATTCATCAATGCTTCATGCCAAGTTTCGTTGAAATCGGTCCACCTGTTTTGGAGAAGAAGATTTTTGAAAGGTTTTTACCATATATGGGCATGGCGGCCATCTTGGTCATGTGACCTAGATCTCTTATAAACATCCTATAGATGCTTCATATAAAATTTGGCTTTGATTGGCCAAGCGGTTTCAGAGGAGAAGATCTTTGAAATTGTGGACAGACGATGGACGGACGCCGGACGGACGCCGGATCATGGCCATCCTATAAGCCAACGGCTCAGGTGAGCAAAAAATAGGTATTACCCTGCAGACCCCAGTATTTCTATACCAGAGTACCAATGGTCCTGTAAATGCTCACCTGAGACCTGAGATTTATACATGTACCAATAAACTTGTTAGACTAGAATGGTACAATGCATGTATATAACCCTAGGGCAGGGTCAGAATAACTCCCTGAGTCAATGTTTTTTTCAAATCATAAAAATTCAGTCCATTTGCCAATTAACTGCAAGTTTTGTCCTTCAAATGACATTTTAACAATTTTCTACATTCAAAAGCATGGGCGATCTAAGTTGACCTTGCCGTGAAATAGGTCAAGGTCATCCCAGTGTCATGATTTATACAAATTTTGTAGACCTCCGTTCCTTAATGCTTCATGCCAAGTTTCAAAATCATAGGCTTTCTGGTTCTGAAGAAGAAGATTTTAAAATCTTTTTGCTATTTATAGCCATGGCGGCCATCTTGGTCATGTGACCATGACCATTTATATAAACTTTCATTTCCTCTTTGGCTTTGATTGGCTAAGCAGTTTCTGAAAAAAAGCTGCTTGAATATTATGGTCATCTACATGTATATAGCTCCGGGGCAGGGGCAGACAGCCCCTGGGCCTAAAATATTTTCATAAGCATAAATCTTCTGTCCATTTGCTCATTCCTAGCAAGTTTTCTGCCATTACATGACATTTTCCTATTTTTTCCCATTCAAATGCATGGGCAGTTGACCTTCCCGTAAAATAGGTCAAGGTCATCCCAGGGTCATGATTTATATAAACTTTGATTCCCTCTTCCTAAGGATGCTCCACAAAAAGTTTGGCTTTGATTGGCCTAGCGGTTTCAGAGAAGAATATGTTTCAATATTATGGTCATATACATGTATATAGCCCCAGGGCAGGGGCAGACAACACCCTGGGCCCAAAATATTTTCTTAAACATAAATCTTTTGTCCATTTGCTCATTTCTAGCAAGTTTTCTGCCATTTAATTACATTTTCCTATTTTTTCCCATTCCAATGCATGGGAGACCTAAGTTGACCTTGCCGTAAAATAGGTCAAGGTCATCCCAGGGTCATGATTTATAAAAACTTTGTAGAGCTCCATTCCCAGATGCTTCACACCAAGTTTCAAAATCATAGGCCTTCTGGTTCTGAAGAAGAAGATTTTTAAACACTTTTTTTTTTTTTTATTTATAGGCATGGCGGCCATCTTGGTCATGTGACCTTGACCATTTATATAAACTTTCTTTCCCCCTTCCCAAGGATGCTCCATATGAAGTTTGGCTTGGATTGGCCAAGCGGTTTCAGGGGAGAAGATGTTTCATTATTATGGAAATATACATGTATATAGCCCCGGGGCAGGGGCAGACAACCCCCCAGGGGCTAAAATTTTCTATTAACATTAATGTTCTGTCCATTTGCCTATTCCAAGTAAGTTTTACTCATTAAATAGCATTTTACCATTTTTTCCCATTCAAATGCATTGGCGACCTAAGTTGACCGTGCCGTAAAATAGGTCAAGGTCATCATAGGGTCATGATTTATATAAACTATGATGGGCCCGCGTCCCTAATGCTACATACCAAGTTTCATGGAAATCGGCCCACTGGTTCTGGAGAAGAAAATTTTTAAAGGTTTTTGCTATTTATAGCCATGGCGGCCATCTTGGTCATGTAACCTGGACCATTTATATAAGCTTTCGTTCCCCCTTCCTAAGGATGCTCCACATGCAGTTTGGCTTTGATTGGCCAAGCGGTTTCAGAGGAGAAGACCTTTGAAATTGTGGACGACGGACGACGACGGACAGACGCCGGAGCATGGGTATACTATAAGCTCACCTGTGAGCCTTCGGCTCAGGTGAGCTAATAAAAGTTGGGTTTAAGGGGGTACACATTTAACGGACATGTTTTCCTGATGAAACTGAATGGTTCTCATCAGTTTTGTTATGTTGCAGCTATATTGTGTGAGACAGTGCAATGCCTTCAAAAATATTGTGTTGCGCTTTAAATGGTGGCAATCCTGTGAAAGCTGCAGACAGAAAAAGTTTAATTTTAAAGATTGTAATTTCACTTTTCCCAATTTCTCCATCCTGTTATGTTCTTAGTAAGTTCATATTGCTTTGATATTGCTTTGGTCTGGTTTCTGTATGCAGACAGAAATATTAACATTTGAACAATTTAGAGTTGGTCTTGTTGTACAATAATTGTGAGCTGAAGCTGGCATATGAAAGAGCAAAGGAGTGCTAAAATTGCTTTCGGAAGCTGTGAAGAAAACAATTTTGTGCTCTACTTAGCCAGAATATTTCTCCAAACAGATGAAATGCTCAAATATCAAACTGACAAAGCCCATAATTAAAACCAGGCCCCAAGGTTAGAAAAATTTTTCATGCTCAACTCAGCTGAGACTAAAATTTATCCTGCTCATAAATGTTAAAATGCCAACAATTGAAATGCCAACAATTGTTGGCATTTTAACATTTATAAGCAGGATAAATTACAGGCTTTGATGATCTTAACCTAAAATGTCAATCTATTTGGGCTACTTTGGCATTTATGAGCAGCTCAGCTGAACTGAGCATGAAAAAAGTTTTATAACCTCAAGGCCTGGACTATAGCAATAAAGATCAAGTTTTGTCCTGACTTGTTCCATCACTTTGTGACATTAATTGATTATACTAATGACCTTATCATGTGGTCAATATCATGTCAATGTTGTCTCAGCTCACATTTAAACCTGCAAAGTATCAACTTCTATTGACATGCAGACAGCCAGACACCCTTGATAAACCACAATTTTCTCAAAGCTTTTGGACTAAAACATTTGACTAAAGAACCCAAACGCTTGACCATGAGTGCCCTAGATAGATATAAGCCAGTTAAACTGCGGGTCACAGACAATCTTTGTTCCACCAAAGTGAACCATGCACACAATTTGTGAAATTTTGGTGAACATTTTTGGTGCTAATTCACAACAGTCTTGAAAACCATTCAAAAGCTTTGTGCATGTTAGTAAGCCAAAGAGTGGTATTGGGTACACAAAAAATTTGCATCAGTACTCACCTTACACTCTGCCATTGGGCTTAGTGGGCTCTCATCTTCCTTGGGGCTTGCCCAGGAGGGTAGGTCACCTTCCGAGGGGGAGAGGAGGTGGTCTGTCTCATGGAGGTGGTCCGTCGACTCAGCTATAAGCCGCTCTTCTATGTGCTCTACTTGATACATCGTTGAAGGTGGACATGAGTTAAGGAAAGCAACATACATGTGATGCACATTCAAAAACCGATTTTTCTAATTTCTTACATGTAACCTTGCTCCAGTCTTTTTCGAAATTTATCAATTTTTTTTCAAAACACAAATTGCTGCTCAAATTGCTACCTCTTTCTTAACATATTAAGTTCTTTAAACTATATAATGGCTTAAATGGCTGGATTTAATGTGTCATATTACAGAAAAGCAATGATTAAAGGAAAGATTTATATGCAAGATTTATCAATGAAAAAGAAGATCAGAACCTTGAAACATGCACCCTTAATACAGGAAAAGTTGCTTAAAAAATCAGTTATTTGTATAAAGTTTTGGCCACATCAGATGGACAGGTCAACCTCGTTATCATGCTATCTTTGTGGTCCATAGACACAGACCATGTTATAAGTTAGTTACTAGTTTATAAGTTAGATCATTTTCGGAGCCATGGCATGGCTGTCTTATATTGAAAACTGCAATATAGTGTGGCACATTATAATGAGGTTGAACTGTACAATGAATCCAGTTCTGATTACACATAATTCTATCCCTTTCCCTTTCTGAAAGTCTGTAACTTGGAATTGCCGTACTGCCTAACTCGGTTTATACCTGCGACAGTATTTTTTTGCTGACAAAAAGTATGAGCCTCGTCATGAAAACAAAAAACAAAAAAAAACAACAGATTTTTGCATATGCGAAAACAAAGATGCAGATCAGCTGTGCAGTAACTTAACAGCTGATCAGCACCTTTGTGTTTGCTTCATGGATAGTACATGTTGTCTTCTTCTTGATTTGAAATTTCAAGCTTCTGGGCCATTTCTGTGACTAGAAAAATCGGTTTTTGTCATATCTAAGCAGAAACCTCGATGATCAGTTTTCTCATGATGTGGCTCTTATTGCAATTTACTTTAAAAGCAATTAGTTAAGTCAAGGAAAACTTTATTTTGGCCAAGGTAAAGTTTTCAAACATTACTTATTACTAGAATAAATAATGAATTCTTTATCTTTCTGAACTACTAAGGCTTTTTACAGTTCAAATTTCTAACCACCCAAAGTTAATGGCACAGAAATAATTTTTATGAATGAATTTTACAAGTATGTAAATGTTAGTTATAAAGTCCATTCAAAGAGTTAAGCAAATATCATTTTTGGTATTGGCAAAGCATTACGAAAACTTGTCCATGCAAGATACAGAAATTTTTTCAGCCATAAAAATTGAAAATTTCGTCAGAAAAATGTTGATATTTTTCTTATTTTTGCTCAAAACATAGATTGTGGGTACACGTTAGAACCGCCTCGCCGAGGCGGTTCTAACGAGTACCCACAATCTATGTTTTGGAGCAAAAATAAGAAAAATAGGTATACCCCTGCATACCCCAATTTTGTTATATAAAAGTGGGGTTTGAGGGGGTATTCATTGCATGGACATGTTTTCCTGATGGCTAGTTATTTAGTCCTTTGGTCAAAACCTCAATAAAAAATCTGTGTGAAAATCAGCATTGCTGTAAGGAATGCCTTAATAAACCTTACAAAGTATACCTTTAACTGGCAAAATTTCAAAAGTCAAACATATCAAAATATGAATAAATAAATAAATAAACAGTAACAGTTCAACAATGACCATTGAATGATCAGAGATTAAACAAATCTACTTAGTAACAAGTGAAATATGAATCAGACATTTATTTGTTATGTGTATGTATGTTTCGTATTGGTTAGCGAACCCACCCATTGCATAAACATTATAGCTGTCTTTCACATGTGATGCAATCTTTCACATTAACAAAAGTTTTTCATTCTTGTAAATTACTACTTATTCTATCAAATGAACATAAATGTGTGTAACATGGACAGAAACATAATTAAGCTACCTTTCACAAAGATTGCCGATTAGGCGGCCCCCGTGGCCGAGTGGTTAAGAGCGCTGTTTCTTAATCACTCGATCATCTCACCGCTGTGACTGGTGTGGGTTCGAGCCCCGCTCTGGCCACATGTGAGACAAGCCAAGTTCTGCTTGCGGGTGTGTCAGGTGGTTTTTCTCTGGGTTCTCCCGTTTTCGCCCCACCTACTGATTGGCCCGTCTCCCCGTCTCATATGAGCTGAAATAATCTTGAAAGGGACGTAAAACTGAATTAAAAAAAAAAAAAAAAAAAAAAAAAAGATTGCCGATTAATTCAGTACTTTATAGCTGCTATGGTCATGTGGAGACAGTCAGTCATCCTAACCATACTCTTCCTGGACAAGCCTTCCGGAGGCAGGATACCAGTACTATGCTCACATTTCTTTCACCACTAACTGACAAATGCACTTCTTTAATCAGCGGAAGAGAAAGAATGGCCATAGAAATATTTTTAGGAAAGAAATGTGACTGCTGTGTTGATCGATCACCAGTCTGCTACATTACAAATCAGACATGCTACTGAACAAGCCATCATGCCAACTTGAAACACAATTCGGACACCAATCACACAAACTTTACCACTATTATAAAAAAAATGAGCCGCCATATGAGAAAACTGGTCTTCCAGATATTCGACCAGGTCCCACACAAACCGGCCTGTACAGTCACAGAAACCAGCTAGAACATTAAAATTTCGGGTTAAAGTAGAAAAAGAATTGTACTATCAGAGAAGCGAAAACAAAGGCGCTGATCAGCTGTGCAGTTACTGCACAGCTGATCTGCGCCTTTGTTTTCGCATAGGCAACAATCCAGTTTCCTCACGCGGCGGGTCAACCGCTGTAATAAAAGGATATCATGCCCTAGTTGCAGACAGTCCTGGTGTTCTAGTGTGAAGTACTCTTGCTCTGGGATCCTTGTACTGTTTACAAACGTCTGAAATGGGAACAAAAACGTTGGTTATGGCTTGTCTATAGTTGTTCATGTCAACAATTTTTCAGTCATGTCAAGATGTAAGGATTGAGAAAATGCTTCCTGGGTACTTGACCAGTGCTATGGGTGCATAATATGAGCCGTGTCATGAGAAAAACAGATTTTCGCAAATGCAAAAACAAAGACACAGATCAGCTGACCAGTAACTGTGCAGCTGATCAGCCCCTTAGTTTTTGCTAAAATGACAGTACAGATTTCTTGTTTACTTATATCCAACATTTGAAGCTTCTAGCGTTCTGGGGCTGCATAGGCCGGTTTTTGTCAGACCAGGTTGGAAACCACCGAGACCATCTTTCTCACATTGAGACTCATCTTAAAATTACTCCAAAACACAAACTGGCCAAGGTAAGGTTCAAGCTCAGAACTCTCTCTCGAGTGTGCAACCTCTCTACCACCACTAGGCCACTGCGCTCCTCTAAATGTAAGTATACAGACTTTGTCTTTAGAACTACCTTGATCCAAAATTACAAGCCTTCTTTTGTATCCTTGATGTTTGTACAATCCGGCTTGTGTCCATCTAAGTGTATGATTTTATCAAAACTTTTTGGCCTTAAAATTTAAGCCCTTAAACATTTCATATTACTTTATGGTACCATACCTTCTCAACTGAATTTCCCATACTTCATATCAATGCTACATGTATTATAACACACCTGGACTTTGATAACCATATTATTTTAAAACCAAAATTATAGCCTAAGTACATGTAAATAAATTATTTTCCTTTTAATTTTCCAGATTTATAAACACTTTCACAGATTTTACAAAGATTATAAGAGCCGCGACGCGAGAAAACCGGTCTTCGGGATTTTCGACCAGGTCCGACACAAACCGGGCTGTACAGTCTCAGAAGCAGGCTAGAAGCTTGAAATTTCGGATTTAAGAAGAAGAGGAAATATACTATCCGTGTAGCGAAAACAAAGGCGCTGATCAGCTTCGCGGTTACCGCGAAGCTGATCTGCGCCTTTGTTTTCGCATAGGCAGAAATCCGGTTTTCTCACGATGCGGCTCATAATGTCCAACAACTAAAATCCATTAAGTAAGGCGAAGTAAAAAGTGAAAACGAAACAGCCCAGTGGCTAAAGCGAAATGTACATGTGTATTTTTACATCATAATTAATCACGAAATCGGTTCTGGTTCATTTATGAGGCATGAGTAATGTAACATAAAATCATTCATCAGAACTACATTAGTGCATGAAATATTACCAGTACATTTTTGGTTGCTTTTATTCTTTTTGAGGTAAAAAAAATCACAAACTATCCATAAGAGCAAAATTATTATTCAATGACAAGGTCCTTTAAACACTTTAATTCATGTCATGGGCGGATCCAGAGGGGGGGACAGGGGGTCCGGACCCCCCCTGGAATTGCCAGATTATTAATTTTTGCCATGTTGAAATTTTCCGCCAGACCTCTTCTGGGAATTTGGACACCCCCCCCCACCACCCACCCACCCCCCCCCCCCTGAGAAAATTTTCTGGATCCGCGCATGCATGTACCAGCCATTTGTAAACCCCCACCCCCCACCTCCTACTAAAAAGGGTGGCGGATAGCCGGGCTAAAGTGTGCAGCAATTAGTTTTTGATTTGGTGCAGGGGAGAAGATGGGGGGTTTGACATTTGGATCCTTATCTCAAGGAGATTTTCTATGGCTAAGGGCAGGACAAAGAGCACAGTTTTCACCTATAGTATGTCTCCTGAGGGCGGGGTATACATCAGGGCACAGAAAAATGATAAAAGTCATCATACCCCCCCCCCCCCCCCCCTACTTCCCACTTCTCCCGTCCCTGTAGGTGGGAAGGCAGTGGTTACAAATCATGACTGATGCATTTTGCTTGAATATGGTGGTCACTTTATCAACCCTGCGATGTATTTGATTGCGCCTTTTCCTCGACTCTGAACATCAAAGTACCGTGGTGCATACTGTGTTAGACATATTCAAGTTTTATCAATGTTTCAAGAGTATCCTTAACATCACTTTAGAAACAGTAAAATGTGTGAAAACACTTCAGCAAAGGTCAGGTAAGGAAGTATTCTGAGGGATATGATAATTTTACATAGATTGATAGGGGTAATCATGGGTCATTTGCAAACTTTTCTGTATTATTGCTTGACATACTTATCCATAGCTATGAAAAGTAAACGTTAAAAAGAGGAAGTTTTCCTGGTTTAAATGAAGATGGGTTCGACAAGGACTGCTGTCTTTTCTTACACTGAGAAACAACATTCTTGTGTGTACATCATAAATTGAGCCGCCACACGAGAAAACTGGTCTTGGGGGTTTCTGACCAGGTCTGACACAAATCAGCCTATGCAAGTTAGAAGCTTGAAATTTTGGATTTAAGTAGAAGAGGAATTACACTATCCCTGTAGCGAAAACAAAGGCGCTGATCAGCTGTGCAGCTACTGCACAGCTGATTTGCGCATTTCTTTTCGCCTAGGCAAAAATCTGATTTTCTCGCGTCGCGGCTCAATTCTGACCAGCAAAGGGTTTGTTGTTTTAAAGCAGTTTTCACATAACAGAGCAGCATCCACCTACCCCATTAGCTGTGCTTAGATCCTTGACCTTGAACCTGCGTAGATAGTGGTCAAAGGTCACCACTGCATGGCGCTTGTCAACAGACTCGCACTGAAAATAGAAAAAAAAATGGTGCATATAACAAACTGAAAATATGTAAATTCCAGCCATAGCCATACAATGTCTACTGCATCATTTCTTTGACCTTGAACCTGCGTAGATAGTGGTCAAAGGTCACCACTGCATGGCGCTTGTCAACAGACTCGCACTGAAAATAGAAAAAAAAATGGTGCATATAACAAACTGAAAATATGTAAATTCCAGCCATAGCCATACAATGTCTACTGCATCATTTCTTTGACCTTGAACCTGCGTAGATAGTGGTCAAAGGTCACCACTGCATGGCGCTTGTCAACAGACTCACACTGAAAATAGAAGAAAAATGGTGATTATAACAAACTGAAAATATGTAAAAGAGCAGTCACACATCAGCGTATAAGTGAAATGCGCGCCGGGCGTGTTGAAAAAATAGCAAAATTCCACATACGCCAGACACACGTCGGAAACACGTTCAAAACTCGCTACAAGCGCGTTGGGTACGCTTGGTGTACGTCCGGCGCGCGTCGCTGTACGTCGCTAAAAGTCTCTGCGCGTTTCGCGCGCGTTTGGGCTCAAAAAATTTTTAAACATGCTTAAAAATTTTCTAAAAGCTTGGCGTGTCCCGGGCCTGTGACTTATACGTCCCAAATAAGTTCCATGCACGCTACGGGCGCGTTGAATACGCTCTGAACGCGTTTGGCGCACGTTTGAAGCACGCCAGTGTACGTTCCATGCGCGTTCCGATTTTATCAGATGTTGCTTCAGTAGCGTGCCCCAAGCGTGTGTGAAACGCGCGTTTAACGTTCGATGCGCGCCTGTAGCGCGTGCTTAGCGTGTCTGGGACGTATCACAACCGTACTCCAAAATTTTGAGATTTTTTAAACGTCCAGCACTCGCCCCAGTTGCACGCTAATGTGTAACTGCTAAAGCGAGTAAAAAGAACAAATTAATTTTTATACATCCAAAGTCTTCAGCGTGTTGAGATTTTTCATACGCCCGGCGCGCGTTTCACTTATACGCTGATGTGTGACTGCTGTTTAAATTCCAGCCATAGCCATACAATGTCTACTGCATTAATTCTTGAACCTGCGTAGATAGTGGTAAAAGGTCACCACAGCATGGCGTTTGTCAACAGATTCAAACTGAAAATACAACAGAACTACACAAGATTTCAATCAGTGACACAATACAAGGTGTACATTGGAAGTCTAGTATTCCATTCTCCGATATATCCCATTCTTTGACCTTGAACCTGCGTAGATAGTGGTCAAAGGTCAACATCCCAAGGTGCTTGTCGACATACTCACTCTGAAAATAAAAAGCGGAATTTATCAGTACTATAAATAAGAAGGCTCTTTGCTGAAAATAAGTGGATAATTTAGCTACGTTGTTGAACCTATTTAGATAGAGGTAAAAGGTCATTCTCTGACCTTGAACCTGAATAGATAATGATCAAAGGTCATCACCGCATGGCTGCTGGACATGTGATTGGTATGCTGTAGGGAGAAAAGTTACATTCAGATCAGTTGTTTAATGCATACTGTGAGCAAAAAAAAACTGACTTTTTTTCTGAAATAGCAGATTACGTAGGACAAGTCACATCATCTGGTGTTGTTTAACATCACAAAATATGATTTCATATATGAGCCGTCTTGTGGGAAAACCAACAATGTGGTTTCCGAACAGGTCCGACACAAACCGGCCTGTACAGCTACAGAAAAGAGCTAGAAGCTTGAAATTTCGGATTTAAGTAGAAGAGGAATTGTACTATCCGAGTAGCGAAAACAAAGGCGCTGATCAGCTTCGCGGTTACCGCGAAGCTGATCTGCGTCTTTGTTTTCGCATATGCAGATTGTTGGTTTTCCCATGGGGCGGCTCATATATAGGTAATTTCACAGATTCTAAATAGATTGAACAGCCATAGAAAATGTGACAAAAGTTTTCTTACATTTTTATGACAGAATCCAATAGAAAACAGAAAATTAATTATGATAAAAATCCAAGTTCTATTGAAATGTTGGTAACAACTTGAAATCTAGTTATTTTAACACAAGGCACTTGACTTTTACACACATATTGATCATTATTTCTATAAAACCTACAAAGATTTACTACATATATAAACAAATTTTATCAAGATTCAAATAAACCATACAATACTGAAGTTTTCCAAAAATTGGACCTGCATAAACAGTGTTGACCCCGATCAGAACGCTCCTATTTAGGAGCGATCTGATCAAGTTGACACTGTTTGCCATTTAATCTATTCTGGACTCATTTGTCAATCCCAGAGACCATGTTGTTTAAATTTTAGATAGCCCAAAAACCAATTTTCAGTGTCCGAAATTTTCAGAGTTTATGGCCCTATCAATATCCATGTCCTGATAGGTAAAAAGATGATCATAATCTTATACTTGTCAAACTACACTTATGTCATCAAATAAAAATATAAAATCTTTATGGTCCATAAAGATAGAAAATATGTCCTTAAGTGTGTTTGGGGGCAAAAAAAATAACCCTAGAGTTTTGGTCTTTTGCAGACAGCATCATTTCTTGACTAAACCAGTAAAAATCAAACAGGCTGTCATATAAGCCTAAGCTTTAATAGCACACATACCAATTTATTCATTATTCCATTATTCCAAGTCACATATCTAAAATTTTATTAATTTTTCAAAGCGCCCTACTGATCAAATCGACAATGAAACAATTGGGCCAACATAGTGTGGAGTCATGCCCACTTATCTTATACAAAATGACTGAAATTTGACCCCACTGTATTTATAAAAGAATATTTCACGAAGCAATAAAATGTTGATAATATGCTTATCAATATGCTTATTGTTTTTGCAAAACTTACTGGAGTAACAATGTACAATGTACATAAATGCACTACTAATTATGAAAATAAGCCATGTTTGTATTTGTCAGCAGATTTCAAAAGCTAATGTGCAAGACATTCATGACAACAAGCCCTGTTTGCGGAGAAAAACAGAGATGTGGACTTCAATTTTGCCAAAGAATGAATATGAAAACATTGTGCTGAAGATGAAAACAATGTTAAATGAATATTTTCATCCAGCTAACACCAGGGAAGCCCAACTTATGCTTCATTCCTAAATTAAAATCTCTAGCAGTGGTCATGCCGGTGGTCTGATGACAGATGGATAGCATATTTCATCAGGAAAACAAGTCCCTGAAGAGTCTACCCCCTTAAACCCCACTTTTATATAGAAAAACTGGGGTATGCAGGGGTATACCTATTTTTCTTATTTTTGTTCCAAAACATAGATTGTGGGTACTCGTTAGAACCGCCTCGGCGAGGCGGTTCTAACGTGTACCCACAATCTATGTTTTGAGCAAAAATAGGAAAAATATCAACATTTTTCAGCTGAAAATTTTCAATTTTGTTGAAGCTCAAAATTCTCTGTTTATTGCATGGGCAAGTTTTCATAATGTGCCTTGCAACCAAGAGGTTGTGAGTTCCATCCTCGGCTGGTACATGATGGTGACTGCGTGATGTTCATTCCGACTTAATACATTCACCAGAGATTTTGTGCTTTACCTTACAAAATACATGTAATGCTAGGCTGACAAAGTTATGACACTGGAAACCAAGTGTCTGTTGACACTGGAAACCCAGTGTCTGTTATTCCTAAAGCCAGAACTTTCTCATTACAATAAACTTAACCCATATCTGACAAATCTTCTTTCATTATCATTTGGATGAGTCCACTTTCATTTTTAAGGGTGTCAGGAGTGATTTAAGATTTTTATTTCATTTTTTATGAAATTCCTTTAGGCAAACAGAATAGCCGCAGGTGGGACGCCGCAGAATGCGGCGTCCCATCTGGGGCTATACTGTTTGCCTATGACCCATAAAAAGGACGCCAGGCATAAATGAAGTTAGAATCATCACTACCACATTGTTAACAATGTTAGCTTCCTCTAGAGACACAATCAAACAGCAAACATTTCTCTGATGTCATTAATTAAACAACAAAACATGGACACTTAATCAATACTAACATGCAACAGCCTAATACATGTACTTGCAACAGCCTTAAGGCCTCGTCACACATAAGCGTAAATCCCTCGATAAAGACATGCGTTTAAAAGCGTAAAGGAATTCTGGTTGGTTTGATTTTTTTGCTTTATGTTGATCCTGTCAACAGCTAACATGCTAAAGTCCATATGACAATAACTGTTGACTGGACATATAAAGAAATAAATCAAACAAACAAACAATAAGAGCTGTCGCAGGACAGCGTAGCTCGCCTGACTTGTGCTTTGCCACTAAATCTATCAAAATCTATGACCCATGAGATTGACCTCAAGGTCACTCAGGTGGGTCATGATGGTACAGCATAAAATTTAGATCAATATCTACCAACATGCAAAGTATCAACTTGATCCATCTACATATCTAAGAGATAAAGACTTATAAAAACTTTAACCAAAATCTTCAACACAAAATTTCGAAGTCTGTGACCTTGACCTCAAGGTCATCCAGGTGTTGTGATGATACAGCATAAATCTACCAACATGCAAAATATCAACTTGATCCATCAACATGTTCAAGAGATATAAACTTAAACCAAAAACTTTCACACAAAATTTCTAAGTCTGTGACCTTGACCTAAAGGTCACCCAGGTGGGTCGTGAGGATACAGCATAAAACTTCAGACCAATATCTACCAACATACAAAGTATCAAGTTGATCCATCACCATATTCAAGATATATAGACTTATAAAAACTTTAACCAAAATCTTTAACACAACATTTCCAAGTCCGTGACCTTGACCTCAAGGTCCCCCAGGTCGGTCATGATGATACAGCATAAAACTTCAGACCAATATCTACCAACATGCAAAATATCAACTTGATCCATCAACAACTTCAAGAGATATAGACTCGTAAAAACTTTACCAAAAACTAACATTTGAGCAACGCCAACGCCGACGCTGATGCTAACGCTAATGCCGACGCTAAAGCCGAGGTGACTGCAATAGCTCTTCCTGTAAAAAAACTATTTTTCGCAATTAAACACAAGTCTATGTCGACAGATTTTTGTGAATGTGTGACAAGGTCTTTAGGACGGGTTACCCTAACTAGCGCAAAGGAGTCCTTTTCGCGAAAAGGACTTCAAATAGCGAAAAGGAGTCCTTTTCGCTATATCAACTGACCCTAAAATAAGAAAAGGACTTCTTTTCGCAAAAAGGACTTTAATGTAATGAGAGAAATATAACTGTATAGGGAAAAATGGACATAGCTACATGTATATGCTTGATTTTTGCACTGCCACATTAGCCAAAGGATAAAATTATATCCTTTGTTTCCAACTGGCAACGCGCAGTGTAGTATTGTCTTCGACAAGGGGAGGTGTGACTAGGACAAGACTACATAAAATCTATTATAGGCTGTGCTGTTTCCTGAAGACCATTTACCAGCCATTTTTTAAGTTGAATATTTTTTAAATTTTATTATTATATTTGTAACGTTATATTTCGTGGTGATAAACGAAAACCTCTCAATGTTTCAAAAAGGTCACACATGATAAGACACTTTCATAAAGATTTTTTTTTTTTTTTTTTCAAAGATATATTACTCGCCGATGCAACTGCATATAGCATTTGAAACTGCATGGGGATCGAAATGTGCTCAAGAAAAATTAGTCAAAAATCAGATTGGGGATTCATTGTTAAATTAACGAAAGTTTTGCATCGCTTTTCTTGTTTTCGTCAACGGTAATTGGGCGGTTGGAATCTTTTCACTTAACCAGAAGGTACTCAGACACATTATTACGAAAACATGCCCTCATCATCATCATCATATCCGTTTTATAGTCCGTTGTCCTCTACTGAGGGTTGGACTTGTTTGACAAGTCTCCTTCTTAGACGACCTCTCCACTCTGAGCGATTCTGAGGATCAGCAGTATCCATTCCTAGCTTTTTTCTGTCGTCTAACAACACTTCATCCCATGATTTCCTTGGCTTGCCAGATCTTTTCTGTGCAACTATGTTCAGCTTGCGTACTTGAGCAATCCAGCCTTTGCTGCGCTCTACGTGTCCATACCATCTCATTCTGCTGGAGCGAAGCACCACATCTATATCCTGAAGTCCAAGCTTTGAGAGAAGGGAGTCTGAGCTTACTTCATCATTCGCCTTGACATTACAGATCCAGCGGATCATCGCACGGTCATTGCGCCGTAGGCGGTTAAGTGTAGCCACAGTCATGGCCCATGTTTCTGCCGCATGCAGCATTACACTTCTCACACAAGTTGAATAAACTCGACCTCTGGTCAAAAGTGGCAGATTGCGGTTGGTGAGTAGGGGGAGTAACTGTCGGAACTTGCCCCAAGCGGATTTGCAACGCGTTATTGCAGCCAGTTCACAACCACCACCAGCAGAAAGCATGTCTCCCAGATAACAGAACTCTGGAACAGCCTCAACTGTTTCGTCATCAACCTGAACCTCCTTCACTAGTCTTCCATCTATTGGACGTGCCTTTCCTAGGCAGCGAGCACATCTGAAATCAGGATCAGGGCGCAAGGGGCCTTTGATTCCACTGCATTTCTTGTGGATCCAGGACAAGCAGCCACCACAGAAGATAGCATTTCTTCCTACACCTGTCTGACAGACGCCACAGGGATCCTTTCCAGATTTTTTCAGAAGGTCCAGATTGGGGCCAGAGACCATGATCTTTGTCTTCCCCATGTTCACTCGAAGGCCTTTCCTCTCCATCTCTGCTTTCCATGTCTTCAGCTTTACCAATAGTTCCTCCATGGACTCAGCACTAATCATCAAGTCATCTGCATACAACAGCTCCCAAGGGCAGCCTGTTCGGAACTCCCTGGATAAAGCCTCTAACACAATGATGAAGAGAAGCGGGCTTAGGACAGAGCCCTGATGAACACCTACTTTGACACCAAACTCCTCACTGTATCCACTGCCAACTCTTACCCTACTTCTCACGTCTTTATACATGGACTGGACAAGGCGCACTAGCCACTCGTCGATTCCTAATTTTCGCATTGCCCACCAGATGACATCCCGTGGGACCCGATCGAATGCTTTTTCCAGATCAACGAAGGCCATGTAGAGCAGCTTGTTAGCAGCTAAGTGCTTCTCTTGTAGTTGACGGACAATGAAAATCGCATCTGTAGTGCCACGACCTGACATAAACCCACACTGCATCTCATCAATCTCAACTCTTTGTCGGATGAGTCCTTCTACTACACGCTCCAATACTTTCATCGTCTGTTCAATCAGCTTCAAGCCCCTGTAGTTACCCCTGTTCAGAGCATCTCCTTTGCCCTTGTACAAATTGACAATGTAACTCTCCTGCCAGTCAATTGGGATGCAACCTTCTGAGATGATGTCCTCGATAAGATCACGCACCTCAGCTACACCAGCTTCACCAAGGGGCTTCAGCATCTCAGCAACAATACCTGATGGTCCAGCTGCTTTGCCAGATGCCATCTTGTTGATGGCCTTTGTGATTATCTCCAAGGTGATTGGCTCGCTTGGGCCTTCAACAGGGCTTTCCACTGACAGGTCCTCTGGATTCCATGGGAATTCGACATTGAGGAGACGCTCATAATGCTCTTTCCAGGCATCTTTCTTTGCATCCTCATCTAGTGACAGTAGACCTTCATCATTCTTTACAGGTTTCTCTCCCATGACATCCTGGTTGTCACGTCTCATTTGCTTGGCCAGACGATACACATCTGCAGATCTTGGATCTATTTTCTGGAGAGCAACCTTCTCAGCCTCATTCTTGGCATGGTACACTGCACGGTTGGACGCACGCTTGGCTGAGTTGTATGCAGCTCGACTGCCACCAGCTTTCCACAACTTGAAGCACCTGCGCTTCTCCTTAACTGCTTCCTCCACCTGCTTGTTCCACCACCAAGTCTGCTTTCTCCATGGGTGATTCGAGGAAACACCACATACTTCCTTTGTAGCCTGCAGAAGGTTGTCCTTCAGAGAAGTCCAACGCTCATTTACTGTGCATGTCTGTGACAGCTGTCTTTCTTGTGTTTTTGCTTTGAACACTTCAGAGAGCATACATTTCAGAGTAGCGTACATTCCAAGGCCCATGCAATATAATTACGAAAACATACCCATGCAATATTCAGAGAACTTTTTCAGCATTAAAAATTGAAAATTTCATTGGCAAAATTTGGTTAATTTTAATATGTTTGCTCAAAACATTGATTTTGGGTACACGCAAAAAAAAAAAAAAAAAAAAAAAAACATTATGCTAGCTTAGTGGCATGGTATCACGTGCGCATTTCCTGTTTCCCATGGAAACAAATGTGTACAGGCTGTAAAGCTTATTCTTTGATATTCATACTTTATCATTATAACAAGGAATAATTAGTGTATATAAAGACACTGCCCAATATTAACTGAAATGAAACCGTGACCAGTAAGGTTTTCCGTAGAAGCGCAACTATAACTGCAACAGGCGCTAAACATGCGACCAATTGAGCGCTATACAACCAGTCTAGATGCTTCCTCATATATATGATAACGCCGGAAAACATAACTTACACAATCATATGGCAAAGCCCAAATCTCTGAGAATGGTGTTTTAGCGCAAACTAATTTTGGTACTAACTTTGGTTGAAAAAAAAAAAAAAAAAAAAAGTTAGCTCTTGAACGTATCATAGCCGCGCAACCGCGCAATCGTAAAACTTGCTTAAATTAATGAAATTTAACATTGCGCAAACATGTTAGATGCAAAAGCTATTATGTTTTAAAATTATTTGTTTATAACATGTTCCCTTTTCGAGAATAAAAGTATTAAAAGTTAATACGCTATCCATTAGACTACCGCGGCCGATATGAAACATTCTAATAAATTTCAAATTAGGAAATATTCCAATTTCAGTAAACACGAAATACTTGATAATCTAATTAATGACACGCGCTATTAGAGAGTAGCCGATTGTTTTAACACCTCGCAAACAGACACGTGACTGATAATTCGTTTACCACACGGTAACTTGACACACGTTTTCACACCTTTTATTGCTCAGTCACATGATCTTAATTTACAAACGCTTCTCAATACACACTGAAATTGTTTCTTTCTTCTTTCTCTCCATGTAATAAGATACACCTATAGAATTCTTAGAACAAAGAAACAACAACGACCAGTATCCAAACGATATTTGACAATATTTCACCACATGTATGCGTGACACTTTGCAGTTGACATTGCCTATCACGCCACGTATATAAGAAAGAGCCAAACTTCTTAAAATAAATGCCTCTTTACCATCACGCATGCAGACAAGTTTTAAGTCTTCTGAAGATCATTATTTTGCACAATGTTTCTTTCACTAAAATTTTGCGTAAAATCTGAATCCCACACCATCACCCTGTGTAGCGGAAAATTACTCTCAGCTAGGACCGAAGAACTTGAGAAGAATCATTTTCATTTGAAAATATTGTCTTCTTAGGAAAAAAAAAGGAAGAAAAGAAAACATTGTCAAAATACTGCACCAAAGTTTCTGTCCGTCAGATCAAGGAAACTCTTTGCTACCAACCCCTCTCTCTACCCACACATACATGCGTATTGCATACATGTGTATCATCTACATCATTATTGATAAATAATAGCTTTAATACCATTTTACACCTCTTTAGGCTACTTTACTCCTCTTTACGCCACTTTGCACTACTTTACTGTATCAGTTGAGTGACATCGCGCCACTTGGCAGATCTATATACTCAATCTAATAACTAAATTTCCTAACACATTCTGATGAAATGAGAAGCAATAACACAGATATCAACTCCTTTTCGCTACATTAAAGTCCTTTTCTACAAACATCAGTCCTTTTCTTATTTTAGGGTAGGATGATATAGCGAAAAGGACTCCTTTTCGCTATTTGAAGTCCTTTTCGCGAAAAGGAGTCCTTTGTGCTATTTAGGGTAACCGGTCCGGACTAACAATTTGCATGTAAAATAGGAATGAAGTATAGAACTCACAAACTTTAAAACGCATACTTAGTTTCCTTTTAAAGTCAAAACTTAATCTCATCAAACTGAGACAATTGTTACACAACATCATGGCGTATCTGGTTTGTATTTTCAATTATTTTCTGGCGTATTATTTCATTTGTTGTCAGATACTGGTGGAAGGGTGAGCACTATGTACTGGTTAAGTAACCCTTTAGGTTAGGCCTTTAAAGTAAAAGTGAGGTCAATTCCTCTTCTTCTGACTTATCAACGTACCAGCAGCTTCCATAGACTTTAATCAAGAAAAAAATAACATAAAAATTCATACTGCCAATGGATCAGAACAGGAATAATACAGAAGCCACAATTTTAATGTTTAAAGAGCCTATATGTGATCTTAAAAATATGTTTTCTTTCCTTTTCTTTCATTTATTTCAATATTGACACAGCACCTACTCTATTTTGAAAACTCTGAACTGCACCAGGAAAAACATTGCTTTAGGTATATATAGGGAAAACAAAACCTAATACTGCTCTCCCATATACCGAATTTCCCTTGCGAATGCCCTTCCGAATGCAATTTTGAGCAAATTCGCATTAATCGCTAGAAATTTGGAAGCATTCGGTAGCATTTGTAAGCATTCGGAAGCATTCGGTGAAAATTTCGAGATGTTGCGAAAATTAGGAACATGCTCCTAAAATTCGCAAGGAAATCATATTCTTAACATATTCGTAAAGAATTCTTAAACAATGCGGATTGATTGCAAGACATTTGTAACACTCGCAAGCCATTTGCAAGGATTCGGTAGCATTAAATTCTATTGAGGTTTGATGTCCGTAAAGAATCGCTAGTGAATCGCAACATTTTTACATTCAATACTCAGTTTTTAGCATATTTTATTTATTCTGGCCCTATCCTTCAAGTAATAGCCATTATTTAAGGTGTTTAGCTTTAAGCTATCCATCAATGTATGACAGACAAACGAAAGTCCCGTGAAATTGTCTTTTTTATTGTGTAAATTACAATTTGAGAGAAACAACAAAGTGGTGTGTGTTTCAAGAGAAGACTTGGATCAATAATGACATATTTTTTCCCATGCCCATTAGCATTGTCGGTGATTTCGTTTTACATTGATATTATTGGCTACAAAGTTTGCGAATGAGTAAAAAGTGAAAAGAATTCGGTAAGCATTCGCTTCATTTGTAAGGTGTTTGCAAGGCGTTCGTATTATTTGTAACGGCATTTGTAAGTGTTCGGAACATTCATTAGGCATTTTCAAGAATTCGGTAGTGTGGATGGCAATCAATCGCAACATTCTTAAGACATTTGTAAGGATCCGCAAGCATTATTAACGCTTTCGCAAAGACATTGTTTTGTACTAGCCCCGCCCGTCCATTCGCATCATATTCTGTAATTTCAGTGCGAATTTCAAATTTTAGCATTCGCAAGGGATATTCGGTATATGAGAGAGCAGCATAAGGACAAATGCATATTAATGGAATGGCTTATCAGCGCCTTTGTTTGCACTACCCTGAGAGCATATTCCAAATCTTAAGCAAGCCTCCAACTGCCTTCTGTGGCTGTAAACCTATTTCTTGCTTCGGAAAATAGCTGGAAAGAAAGTCACACACAAAATGGTTTCTTGCAACATGACTGACCTAATCTTCAAGTTAGACAAGTTTATATTAAAGAACCTAAACAGATTTAAACTTCACCAACATTTGAGCGCTACTGCAAGAAAACCTGATTGAAGGGTTTCCAACCAAATCAGACACAAACCAAACAGAAATTGAGTTCCAAGTGATAGCTAGGCTACAAACTTTGGATATGGAAGCTTATAAGAAAGCATAGAACCTTGGCATAGAAAGGCAAAAATGCCTGTCTTTGTGATAGTGCATTCATTATGGAACATAGTTTTTCCATGGCGGAAACTCATTACTTGCAGCTTTAAAGTTTAAGCTGATATTAGGCATGGTCGACTGCATGACTGACGCGTGAGTGTGACTTGATCAAAGCATATCACAGATCATAGCATGGTTTCTTATAACCCTGACAGTTCATGTCTTAGAGAGACAGAATGACCATGGACGTCATGTCAACAAAAGAGGAATTCTGTACAAATGGTCGGATTCCGACCTTGGTTTCTTAAGTTTCCATTTTATCACATTTTCATGAAACAAAAATCCTACCTACACTTCCTCAATGTCTTGTGAGTTTTTGTACATATATGCAACCAAAAAATGATTTATAAAAACATATGACACAACTTTATCTTACTCCCTATCATCTAAAACATTTGAGCCACCTCGTGGGAAAACCAACAATGTGGTTTCCGAACAGGTCTGACACAAACTGGGCTGTACAAGCACAGAAGATGGCTAGAAGCTTGAAATTTTGGACTTAAGAAGAAGAGGAAGTGTACTGTCCGTGTAGCGAAAACAAAGGCGCTGATCAGCTTCGCGGTTACCGCGAAGCTGATCTGCGTCTTTGTTTTCGCATATGCAGATTGCTGGTTTTCCCATGGGGCGGCTCATTTATGAAACTAACCAAGAAGATTCAGAATACAATGTGAGATAAAAGTAAAAGTGCACACATATCAAACATTAAATGTATTGTTTCAAGCATGACGACCAAAGTTTGATGACACATCGTAAGACATAAAATATATAATTTCATAAAATGAGTGAGTCATGATATTAAATTTTGTTAATTGAATATAAATCATATAGAATAAGCCATTACCTTTCATGCCTATTACATAACTATTTTAAGAGTTTCTAAGATGGTTTTTGTTTTAATTCTTGTGAAGAGGTTGTCTTGTGAATTTGAAGCTCTCCTAACAAGTTATCCTAGAACCTTTAAAAGGCTTATTAACTAGGACTCAGCAGTCATTCTTAAACTAGTAAAAGCATGAGCCAGACACAGGAATCAAAGCCCAAAACTCTTTGGTTACCATGGTCACACTTGTTGAAGCTTCAGGTCCTTCTCGTCCAATCATATCAGACTATGTCAGAAATTCAAACTAAAAAGAATTTTCTGACTTCATACATCTTGTACATTGTCACCTACAACTGTCATCTACATCTGCTAGCAGCCACCAGTAAATTATGGGAACTATCTCTCTCTTGATGGAACTATCTCTCTTTTCAGAGCCCATTTTTGAACATTTGACCAAATGTGAACATAAATTAGTACTAAATAAGCATATCTGAAACACAAGGATACATTTTCACATTAAATTACTATTATCACGCCATCGGTTAAAACTAGCGGTAAAAATTAGCATATTTGCAGCCTATTTAATGACAAATTATCTCTTTAGCCTACCTGTTTAAGGGTGTGACAATCGCACTTGTGTTTAATTTATTTATCCTGTATTTGGTTACCACACAACACCACAATATTGTAATTTTTCTGTCAATATAAACCTGACTTCAGGTCACCGAATCACATGACCAAACAAGTGCAGTGAATCAATATTGAAGACAGTGTATTATTGGAAAAGGAGATAATCGAGAATGGAAGATTTAATGTTTCTAGTAGAGTTAATTTTCTTGAATACAGTTCTGCAATATGAAGGAAAAGACAACTCCGGTCTATATTCAGCCACCCCTACACTTGCCAGCAAAATAATTCTGTTGCTCATGCAATTTTTTACAGAAAAACACAAGTTCAAAGACAAACATGGGGGATGGAAAGACAGAGAAGCTGCGCAGAAAAGAATATGTCCCCTTAAAACTAAGTTTTCAAAGTTAATAACCACGAGGATGATTCAAATGATGCTACCTGTGATGTCATCTGGGTCATTTGTATACCATCACATGCAAAACCTTGCTGTCGCCTGGCCATATTGACCATATATGAGCCACCCCATGGGAAAACCAACAATCTGCATATGCGAAAACAAAGACGCAGATCAGCTTCGCAGTAACTGCGAAGCTGATCAGCGCCTTTGTTTTCGCTACTCGGATAGTACAGTTCCTCTTCTACTTAAATCCGAAATTTCAAGCTTCTAGCTCTTTTCTGTGCATGTACAGGCCGGTTTGTGTCGGACCTGTTCGGAAACCACATTGTTGGTTTTCCCACGAGGCGGCTCAATTATCTCTGATGACAACAAAATCCCTAGTATTCTTTTTACTACCGTCAACCAGAACTGGAACGACAGCAGGGAATTGCATGTGATGGTATCCAAATGATTCTGACGACAGCACAGGTAGCATCATTTGAATCACCCCCGTGATAGCCAATCTGGTCCCATCAGGCTTTATATTTCTCTCTTCTGGGTGCTTGGCATGAATATTTTTGTGTTGCTGCTTAACGTCCCAATAACAATTTTCTTCAGTCATGTTGGTGTCACGGCACCGTTTCCTGGTACCTAACCCATTCTAAAGTATCCTACAAAGCAGCCTCAGGTAAGGGAGTTTCAACCCCGACCTCTTGCACTAAAATCTGACACTAGATACCAATGAACCACCACACTCCAAACATCTATTTTATCGTGGCACCCCCTTGACTTTCCATACATCTATTTTCCCCCACTCTTATATGAGCCACCGGATAAGAAAACCAACAACACACATAGACGAAAACAAAGGCACAGATCAGCTGTGCAGTAACTGCACAGCTAATCAGCACCTTCGTTTTTGCTACACGGATAGTACGATTCCTCTTATACTCACATCCAAAATTTCAAGCTTCTAGCCTGCTTCATTGACTAAACATACCAGTTTGTGCTGGACCTGGTTGGAAACCCATATTGTTGCTTTTCTCATGGGTATGCTCATAAATCTATTTTCCCCCAACTTTGATATTACCTGGACTTCGACATCACACTCCTCTCGCCCCAGGAAGATCATTGTTTTAGGCAGCGTGTACTTGTAGCCATCATGGTTGACCAAACACCACTCCCCATCCTCTCGGTCGTCAAGGTCAGACGGCTCCTGAAAAGTAGATGATACTCTTTTATAAAACATACTAAAGAACTAGCAGGGTTTATGAGCCCTAGTAGGATCATTGTCTTAGGTAAAGTGTACTTGTAGCCATCATGGTTGACAAGGCACCACTCCCTATCCTCACGGTTGTCAAGGTCCGGCGGCTCCTGAAGAGGACACAATGAAATAGCTAAAATAATTTTTACAAAACATATTCAAGGATTAGCCAGGTGTTTGAGCCCTTAGGGACGATCATTGTCTAAGACAGAGTATACTTGAAGCCATCATGGTTCCCAAGACACCTATCCCCGTCCTCGCGGTCGTCAAGGTCAAGCGGCTCCTGAAGATTAGAAAACAAGATCTGATATTTACAGAACAAACTAAAAAGGAACAGAAATCAAGGTATACAACGTATTACAGAACTGTAAGGCTTTTGTACTTGTTGTCATCGTGGTTCATAAAGAAACACTTGCCATCCTCCTGATCATCAATGTCTTGCTCATGAAGATAACAGCATAAACTGACTTCATCCAAAAATCAAAATTGTAAGCAATGATGCTCACCTCAAACCAAAAACGGCAGCCTTGATTCTTAGCCTTGATTATACAACTGAGGAAGCCTAATATTTCTTCTCTGAAACTCCATATTTCTAAGCAAAGTTTCATACATGTAGCAATCAAGTATTGACAGTTATGTGTCATCATTGAAGAATGACATCCATCTTCAGCATCTGTTGCCATTAAAATAATCCCAGAAGAGGTTTCAAGACAGGTGTGAACATGGTGACATACTGTCAGGGGGTGCAATGAAACTGGTCTTTGTGGTCATACTTTATGCTCCCAGCGTCTTTTCGGCACTTACTGTATATAATATGAGCCTGTGCATGAAAAAACCAACAATTTGGGTTCCGACCAGGTCCGACACAAACCGAGCTGTACAGTCACAGAAGATGGTTAGAGGCGGAAACAAAGGCACGGATCAGCTTCGGAGTTACAGCAAAGCTGATCTGCGCCTTTGTTTTCGCCTATGCAAATTGTTGGTTTTCCCATGCAGCGGCTCATATGTTATAGTCCAGGAAAAAAATGTTTTATTGAACACAACCATATACATATATTTATTAGCGATGCACGACATTTCGTCGAAAATTTGTTTTGTCGAAAATGTTGTAACTTCAAAAATATTCACCGCAAAATTTTGAGATTTATTCCGTAGAAGACTAGCCTATAGGTCCACATTTTGAGCCACAAACCACTAGGGTTAGGGTAAGGGTTTGGGCATGGGGTCATTTTCGACAAATGTAATTTTCGACGAAATGTCACGGAGGCATTTATTAGGGATGTCAACCTGAGTCTGAACGTTCGCATGGCAGCCATCGTGGTCATGTGACCAAGATATCGCGAATAAAATTTCAGTGCCACAACCCAAGGAGGCTCCACATAAAATTTCAACTTGGGCCAAGTGGTTTCAGAGAAGATGATCTTTGAAATTGTGGACGATGACGGACAGACGACGACAGGTGGATGACGACGATGGACGACCGCCGGATCATGCCTATACTATAAGTTTACTTTGAGCCTTCGGCTTAGGTGAGCTAATGAAAGAGAAAATTGACACATTGTACCCCATGAAAATTGTGACATACTGTTGCAGGAATTTATTGATCATGAGAAATAATGCCGATCAATCTGATCTTTCTAAATATTTAATTAATAAAGCATCCTATTACAACAACATGCAAAGGTGAAAACAAAGGCGCAGATCAGCTGTGCAGTAACTGCGCCTTTGTTTTCGCTATACAGATAGCACAATTCCTCTTCTACTTATACCCGAAGTTTCGAGCTTCTAGCCTGCTACTGCAACTGTACAGGCCGGTATGTGTCAGATCTCGTTGGATACCCAAATTGTTGTTTTTCTCATGCGAAGGCTCAAATTAATGAAGCATCCTATTACAACAGCTTAATATGTCTGCATCATGAAATGTTTCATGAAATGATACCTAACAGTCGTAGACATCATAATGCTTATATCAAATGCCTTGTCATATGGATTGCCTGCTCGCTGACCATGAATATGTACATTAACCCATATTTGACGAGTGGATTTTCCAATCATTATCAATTGGATGAGTCCACTTTCATTTTTAGGGGTGTTAGGAGTGATTTTTAATTTTTATCTCATTTTTCGATGAAATTCCTCTAAGCAAACAGAATAGCCCCAGATGGGACGCTGCGTTCTGCGGCGTCACATCTGGGGCTATTCTGTTTGCCTATGTCCCATAAAAGGTACGCCAGGCTTAAATGAGTTAAGTCAAAATTATTATGGGTACTGAGCAGGATCATCAGTAGCCCATGCATGAAGCCTAACCTGCTTATATGTGATCACTTCTTGCAGTGACCATAGATGTCTGTAATGAACGGGACCTGGTGGTCTTTGAAAGAATTTGGGTACTTCTTTTAAAACGGGACATATATAATTATTGTTGATGAGAGGTCATCACTTTCAGTGAAATAATCATGCCCACACAGCTGTTTGGTACTCTTTACAGGGATGGGTGCAGGTGCTAGCTGCAGTCAGGGGGTATCTATAGAAAGGATTTTGGTCCCAATTACAAAACATACTTGTTGCAGGATAGCATCAAGGTCTATAGAGAACATATGTGCCACTATAAGCTGGAACTTTAACCCCATTGGATCAGCTGTTTTTTTTTTCAGTCAGGTGGTCTTCATGAGAAGGACCTTACTGCTGGATAGAATTAGTTTCATGGTCTTTGTATTTTAAATTCTGAAAGCAGACCTCTGAAGGTAATTTATGGCAAAGTGCTTTACTTTGCAGCACCTTTCAATTGCATGACCAGCTTAAAGGTGTCTTTGTGGTCTCTGGCTTGAGATTTCCCCAGCCACAGAGGGGGCGGATCCAGGATTTCTGAAGGGGGGGGGGGGGGGGGGTCAAATATAGAAAAGAGGGGTTCATTTGCCTTATTTCACACTAAATTTCTTGAAATGCTCCAATGAAAAATGAAATAATTTAGTTTCATGCAGAGGGTGGTTGGAGCGACTGCAAAGACTTTACGCTTGAACTTACAGGCAGTAACAATTAGCATCAAATATGCTCACTGTAAATGACAAGTATCAAATGTGCACTCAAAGAGTAATGGATTCACAGGCTGATTTTGCACCATTCTCGTATGCATGTATTAAGTCAATATTATAGAACTGAGGCAAATAAGTTATTCATGACTTCTAGAACCAGAGGACCATTGGTCCTGAGAACGCTCACCTGAAGCCAGATCTTGGAGTATTAAGTCATAATGAAATGACCTTGACCTTGAATACTCACACACCTTTATTGACTTCATAAGATGTCTGCATCTGCAAAGTTTCAGGTCTCAGGCTGCAATAGTTTCCAAACCCAGTGATTTCTGAGAAAACCATAATTTTAATTTTGATATTTAAATGACCTTGGGCCAAGGTCAAGACATGACCTTGGCCTTCATTAATTACTTACCTTCATTGACTCCATTAGTTGTCTGCATCTAGCAACTTTCAGGTCTCAGGCTGCAACAGTTTGTTTTCGCCTTTTCCCATGTGAAAGCCTATGTTTCCAAAATTGACCTTGCCGTAAAATAGGTCAAGGTCATCATAGGGTCATCGTTTCAACAAACTATGATGGGCTGCAGTCCCAAATGCTACATACCAAGTTTCATGAAAATTGGCCTGCCGGTTCTGGAGAAGAAGATTTATGAAAGGTTTTTACCATATATGGGCGTGGCGGCCATCTTGGTCATGTGACCTGGATTTCGCGATCAAACTTTCGTCTCCCCTACCCATGGATGCTCCACATAAAATTTCACTTTGATTTGCCATGCAGTTTCAGAGAATAAGATTTTTGAAAAGTGTGTATGGACAACAGACTGGCCAAGGTCAAGAGATGACCTTGACCTATATTAATCACATACCTTCATCTACTCCATTAGTTGTTTGCATCTACCACTTTTCAGGCCTCAGGCTGCAATAGTTTTCAAAAAATCCATAGTTTTCACTTTTTCCTATGTAAAAGCCTATGTTTCCAAATTTGACCTTGCCGTAAAATAGGTCAAGGTCATCCAAGGGTCATCATTTTATCAAACTATGATGGGCTGAGGTCCCCGATGCTACATACCAAGTTTCGTGGAAATCGGCCCACCGGTTCTGGAGAAGAAGATTTTTGAGTGGTTTTTACCATATATGAGCGTGGCGGCCATCTTGGTCATGTGACCTGGATTTCGCTATCAAACTTTCGTCTCCCCTACCCATGGATGTTCCACATAAAATTTCACTTTGATTGGCTGCGCAGTTTCAGAGAAGAAGATCTTTGTAAAGTGTGTATGGACAACAGACTGGCCAAGGTCAAGAGATGACCTTGACCTATATTAATCACATACCTTCATCTACTCCATTAGTTGTTTGCATCTACCACTTTTCAGGCCTCAGGCTGCAATAGTTTTCAAAAAATCCATAGTTTTCACTTTTTCCTATGTAAAAGCCTATGTTTCCAAATTTGACCTTGCCGTAAAATATGTCAAGGTCATCCAAGGGTCATCATTTTATCAAACTTTGATGGGCTGAGGTCCTCAATGCTACATACAAAGTTTTGTGGAAATAGGCACACCGGTTCTGGAGAAGAAGATTTTTGAGTGGTTTTTACCATATATGGGCGTGGCGGCCATCTTGGTCATGTGACCTGGATTTCGCGATCAAACTTTCGTCTCCCCTACCCATGGATGCTCCACATAAAATTTCACTTTGATTGGCCGCGCAGTTTCTGAGAAGAAGATCGTTGAAAACTGTGTATGGACAACAGACTGGCCAAGGTCAAGAGATGACCTTGACCTACATTAATCACATACCTTCATCTTCTCCATTAGTTGTTTGCATCTACCACTTTTCAGGCCTCAGGCTGCAATAGTTTTCAAAAAATCCATAGTTTTCACTTTTTCCTATGTAAAAGCCTATGTTTCCAAATTTGACCTTGTCGTAAAATAGGTCAAGGTCATCCAAGGGTCATCATTTTATCAAACTATGATGGGCTGGGGTCCTCAATGCTACATACCAAGTTTCGTGGAAATCGGCCCACCGGTTCTGGAGAAGATTTTTGAGTGGTTTTTACCATATATGGGCGTGGCGGCCATCTTGGTCATGTGACCTGGATTTCGCGATCAAACTTTCGTCACCCCTACCCATGGATGCTCCACATAAAATTTTACTTTGATTTGCCAAGCAGTTTCAGAGAAGAAGGTCTTTGAAAAGTGTGTATGGACAACAGACTGGCCAAGGTCAAGAGATGACCTTGACCTATATTAATCACATACCTTCATCTACTCCATTAGTTGTTTGCATCTACCACTTTTCAGGCCTCAGGCTGCAATAGTTTTCAAAAAATCCATAGTTTTCACTTTTTCCTATGTAAAAGAATGATTGGCCAAGGTCAAGGTCATCCAAGGGTCATCATTTTATCAAACTATGATGGGCTGAGGTCCTCAATGCTACATACCAAGTTTCGTGGAAATCGGCCCACCGGTTCTGGAGAAGAAGATTTTTGAGTGGTTTTTACCATATATGGGCGTGGCGGCCATCTTGGTCATGTGACCTGAATTTCGCGATCAAACTTTTGTCTCCCCTACCCATGGATGCTCCACATAAAATTTCACTTTGATTTGCCATGCAGTTTCAGAGAAGAAGGTCTTTGAAAAGTGTGTATGGACAACAGACTGGCCAAGGTCAAGAGATGACCTTGACCTATATTAATCACATACCTTCATCTACTCCATAAGTTGTTTGCATCTACCACTTTTCAGGCCTCAGGCTGCAATAGTTTTCAAAAAATCCATAGTTTTCACTTTTTCCTATGTAAAAGCCTATGTTTTCAAATTTGACCTTGCCGTAAAATAGGTCAAGGTCATCCAATGGTCATCATTTTATCAAACTATGATGGGCTGAAGTCCCCGATGCTACATACCAAGTTTCGTGAAAATCCGCCCACCGGTTCTGGAGAAGAAGATTTTTGAAGGATTTTTACCATATATGTGCGACGACGGACGGACGCCGGATCATGGCCATCCTATAAGCTCACCTTGTGAGCCTTCGGCTCAGGTGAGCTAACAATACTACAAGCTAGATTAAAATCAATCCAAATCTAATTGATCAAGGGGTTGCAGGTTCGATCCCAGGCTTCTCCAGTCTGTCGGATGAGAATATAAACCGAGGTCCAATCTCCATATGACCTTAGCTGCTGGAGGATGTTAAACCCCTAATCAACCAGCCAACCAAATCTAATCATGCGTAAATAATGAAAGGCAGCAATAATGCCAAATATACCCATGATGCAACCAAAATTGTTACAGTGCAAATTGATGCAACATCACATGTCAAATGACAAAATGTAAAGAACTCATTGGAAACTGGATCAATTGGGCAACAACCTACTGTGAGGCAATATCAGTTGTTGCTCAAATGATTTGACTAACAATCACACTCCATTTTGTCATGTGACGTGTTGCATCAATATGCGATGTAACAAATGTGGTTGCATCACAGGTGAACAAACCTGCATCAGGTGAACAAACCAATAAGCACCCACTTGGGAAATAGATGTAACAAAAATACAATATCATACCATGGCCAGAATCGATGCTCTTGTACAGCCTCTGAATGCAATCGCAGGAACTTCAAAATTCCAGTCCGACTTTGCAAACTGAGCTCCCATTCTTAACCCTATAGCTGCTAGCACTAAAATTCCGCTAATCCATGCTCTATTACATGATGCCCTTATTGGCTTAAAGAAATAATGACCAAAATGCCATAGAAACCAAAATCTAATCACACAACCAACACATTCTTACCATGATTGAAGTGACAAATTCCAATAAAATTTCTGAGAGTCCTTAAACAGAGACGCAGGGTTTCAGGAATTATTCCTCTGAGATGAGTCATACCATATGAGCCGTGACGTGAGAAAACAAGTCTTCGGGTTTTCTGACCAGGTCGACAAAAATCAGCCTGTACAGTCTCAGAAAAAGGCTGGAAGCTTGAAATTTGGGATTTAAGAAGAAGAGAGATTGTACTATCCTTGAAGCGAAAACAAAGACTGCACAGTTACTGCACAGCTGATCTGCGCCTTTGTTTTCGCATAGGCAAAAATCAGGTTTTCTCATGCCGCGGCTCATGTGATGCTAGTCAATACATTGATCAATGAAAGAGGCCTTCCAGCATGTTGTGGTGCTTGGCTTTGGAACCAATATTAGGAATCATAACAAAAATAATAACATAATGTCTATTTCTAGAGATGAAATTCGATATCGATATATGCACATTGTCAACATTTTTTTCTGTTTGTCATAATGATTATGCCAAATAATGCTCAGACTGAACTGTATCCCGGGCTTCTCCAGTCCTTCGGATGGGACTATAAACCGAGGTCCCGTCCCCATATGACCTTAGCTGTTGGTGGGACGTTAAACCCCAATCAACCAACCAACAAACCAGACTGAACTGTGCAAATTCTAGTCTTTTTGCTACCTAGAGACATTTTCTAAATTTTTCTCTCTATACCCTTTCAAACGATTTCTAAGCAGTTTAAGCTTCACCAAATAAGAAACATAGCGCTATCATTATTTTTTTTTTCATATATTAATCTATATAATAATAAGGCTCATTGACATTATAAATTCATCACAAAACTATATCCTCAAGGGAGTGCAGTGGCCTAGTGGTTCAATGCTCAACTGAGTTATCGGACATGGCATAGTGTAGATGTACGTGTAAAACAAATTCCTGATCAAGACGTTGAGGGTTCGATCCCCACTCACCAGGTGCCAGTTTGTGTCCTTGAGCAAGGCACACAAACTCCTCACATACATGTACTCGGGTTATTTACGTTTATACCATGGAAGGGGAGGTTCCGTCCTGACATGACTGAAAATTTGTTGACTGCCAGGGAAGTAAACATCAAAACGAAATCGAATTATTCCAAAGCAGACTGCTTCTAACTTCTAAGAGGTATCTTTTCATGAAAGGTGCTCTTACTACCTGACACATTTAACTAATATAAGCCTGGCGTCCTTTTTTTGTGGGACATAGGCAAACAGTATAGCCCCAGATGTGAAGCCGAAGAATGCGGTGTCCCATCTGGGGCTATTCTGTTTGCTTAAAGTAATTACATAGGAAAATGAAATAAAAATCTGAAATCACACCTGATGTCCCCAAAAATGAAAGTGGACTCAGCCAAATGATAATGATGGGCAAGTCCATTCATCATATATGGGTAAATACCAACCTGGTACTGATTTTCTGGTTCTTCACTGATTGTAGGCAATAATCTCTCATGTTCTAACGGCTCCGGGGTGTACAATTCGGGCGAATTCGACTCGGGGGTGTCCGAGTCAACATTATCTGGGGCGATCTCGTAAAATTTGGGCTTAAATCCATACTTGTGTTGAAGCTTCTGAATCAAGCTCAACGCTTTCGTGACCACCTCAGTCTTTGCAAACATAGTCAAGTGAAATAAAATTCCGTCCAGGTGGCATGATGTTCTGTCATTTAAGCGTTAAGTTTTTCATCCAATGTATCCATTTTCGTATTATAGCTTTATTAGTTAAAATCAATGGTCACTGAATACCAAACTTTTAAAGTCCACTCCTGCAAAAACTGTATCCATTTTCGAATATTGGCCTTATTAGGTTAAATCAATGGCCAATATGACGATATATGTATCAAAATTTTAAATTCCATTGTTGCATCGAAGCAATCAAATTTTACAACAGCCGAAGGCATTTCACCTTAAAATCACAAATTTAGTGAAAAAAAAAATGGTTCTCTCAACCATCCAGATTTATAAAATCAGTATTTACATATTTGATGAAATATTGCTGATATAATTATATGAGCCGCCGCATGGGAAAACCAACAATCTGCATAGGCGAAAACAAAGGCGCAGATCAGCTTTGCAGTAACTGCAAAGCTGATCAGCGCCTTTGTTTTCACTACACGGATTCTACTTATACCCAAAATTTCAAGCTTGTAGCCTGCTTCTGTGACTGTGCAGCCCGGTTTGTGTCGGACCTGGTCGGAACCCAAATTGTAGGCTTTCTCACGCACAGGGTCATATTTCACCATGTGTTACATCCTTTTAATAGTTTTTCTAATAAAAATAAATATTTCTGTCAATCATAAAGGATCACTGATTTCATTCAATCAGACAAAATTTTGATTAGTGTAAATAGTTTTCCTAACCTATATGAGCCGCCTCGTGGGAAAACCAACAATCTGGTTTCCGAACAGGTCCGACACAAACCGGCCTGTACAGCTACAGAAAAGAGCTAGAAGCTTGAAATTTCGGATTTAAGTAGAAGAGGAATTGTACTATCCGAGTAGCGAAAACAAAGGCGCTGATCAGCTTCGCGGTTACCGCGAAGCTGATGCTTCGCGGTTACCGCGAAGCTGATCTGCGTCTTTGTTTTCGCCTATGCAGATTGTTGGTTTTCCCATGAGGCGGCTCATATTTCGTGGGTTATTCAGAACAATAAGGAGGTATAGATGAGAAAAAAAAAAATAAGAGAAACAGAAGCAGCAACAAAAAAGATAATAAATCTCTGGGGGTAATTATGTTATAACTTTTTACATAATTGAAAAGACAGCTATAAAAAATAACATACATATCTCAAGCTTCATCAGACAGAAGAACAAGTGAAATCATTTCCAGGAGGCTGCAGGATGCCTGGTTCCTGAGGTTTATAAAACTTTTTCATGCTCAACTCAGATGAGCATGAAATTTCAACTGCTCATAAATACCGAAATAGCCCATATTATTTGCAAGTTTTGAGACAAGACAATCAAAGCCAGAAATTAATCCTGCTAAAAATGTTAAAATGCCAACATACAATTGTTGGCATTTTAACATTTACACAGGTGGTAATCAGGGGAACTAGCTCCAAAAAGAGTCAGCGGAATTTTGTTCCCTCGACACATCCGGGAACTCACGAGCTAGCCCTCTCGGGAAGAAAACTGTCAACAAAGGTGTGTCTCTCAGCATTTATCAATATTCATTTCTTTATGAGCGATCTACTGAAAAATCCGACAATGCAGTGTTGTTTAGAAATAATTTACCTCCTTTCAAAGCCAGGATTGATCGTAGACATATGCACGGTTCGAACACAATTTTGACACGGCTTTAGCGCACTGAACCGAAAATCTGTCAACACGAAGATCTGGGGCCACTGTTTTTCCATGTTTCGTCCACTCTATATCCTTCCAAAACCTTGAAGCGACATTTCTGATAAAAATCAAGCATGTTACACCATCAACAAGCAAAAAAATGCCATGGAAACATCGTTTAGGGCGAATATTGACAAAATTACTGTCCGAGCTAGGGCCCTCGACATGGAGATAGTTGTCTCGATAAGAGATAGCACTCTTGTTGATGTCTGGGCTACGCAATGTGAGCCAACTGGAACAATTAACCTCATTTAGCTAAGGGACGTTACCAGGGAGCTACCTGGAAAATTACCTGTGCAGATCAAATTCGATCATTTCCCATAGATCGCGATGTGCTTGATGTCCTATTTTAACACCTGTGGGACAATTACCAATATATACCTATTTATATTTGATAATTTGTCTTTGCTTAACAGCCACATAGCGTGGCCTTCTGCAAGACGTGGAGACTATAAATCATTTTCACTAACTACATGTACTAAGGTCCGCCGAAACACTCGACCGAAAATTCGCTCTTATCTGCCTGATTTGTCACTGAGAAAACTGGTCTTCATGTGACGTCCGACCAGATTCGGTACATACATAGCTGTACAACCTAAAATGATAGGTAGAAAACTGAAATCGGATATACATGTGTAAGGAACGTAAACAGCAAGAGGCACTGATCATTAGATTAGTTACTGCTGATCTAAGTCTTTGGCTTTGCATATGCAATAAAATGTTCTTCTCAGGATGCAGCTGATATGGTGATATTCAAACATAATAATGATGCAGATATCAGTTTTAAAAAATGAGAGAAATCTTATAGGTCTGTCATATACTGAAGGTCACAGCCAGCAATTCGAATTTATATATGTACGTATACACTATACGTTAAATGATGACGTTTTACGTCAAAACTGTCGAACCCTACACATACCCGTAAACGTTCGTTTTCTAGGCCTCTATTATAAATAACAATACCAATGTAACATAAGAATATACCATAAAATGTTAAAGGAAAGAAATTATCAGGAAACAGTGCAATCAGAACCAAATTCTCACCCTAACATCTATTTCGGAAACAACCACAATTACAAATACATACCGAGTGAGCATCAACTTCCTGAGTGAAACTCACTTTCTATTCACGATTTTAAAATCGGGGCCAAACGCTATCACGAATCACATTTTGACTGATCCTAAACATCAACGAGGGTGCTATCACTTGTCGAGACAACTATCTCCCTGTCGAGGGCCCTAGCTCGGACAGTAATTTTGTCAATATTCGCCCTAAACGATGTTTCCACGGCAATTTTTTGCTTGCTTATGGCGTAACATGCTTGATATTATCAGAGATGTCGCTTCAAGGTGTTGGAAGGATATAGAGTGGACGAAAAATGGAAAAACAGTGGTACTAGATCTTCGTGTTGACAGATTTTCGGTTCAGTGCGCTAAAGCCGTGTCAAAGTTGTGTTCGAACCATGCATATTTCTACGATCAATCCTGGCTCTGAAGGGAGGTAAATTATTTCTTAACAACACTGCATTGTCGGATTTTTCAGTAGATCGCTAATAAAGAAATGAATATTGATAAAATGCTGAGAGACATACCTTTGTTGACAGTTTTCTTCCCGAGAGGGCTAGCTCGTGAGTTCCCAGATGTGTCGAGGGAACAAAATTCCGCTGACTCTTTTTGGAGCTAGTTCCCCTGATTACCACCCGTGATTTATGAGCAAGACAAATTTAAGTCTCAGCTGAGCTAAGCATGCTGAGCTGAGCATGAAAAAAGTTTATAATAAATCTTGGGACCAGGTTCAGTTGTTCGAGAGATTTTCAGAACCATCTTTCCTAACAAGATTTTTTTTTAAAACTCTATTCCCCTTGAAAAATTTACAGTTGCTTCCCTTTAGTCCTTAATTATGCATAATTCAAAGTGGGTGGTTTTACTACTCCAAAGAATCACTGATATTCAATAAAGAATATAAAAGAAAATAAGTCACAAATTACTAATTCTAATCACTGGAATTAACAAATAAATCTTTCGGTAACAATTTTCAGTTATCATCATAGATGGTTTTATTCATATTTCAGTTGTTTCCCTTTTAATTTAAAAAGCCTCAGTTTCAATTGCTTCCCTGTATTAACATTTAAATCCAAGGATGTAGCAATTTTCACTATAATTCCATCCAAATATTTGCTGAATAAGTACAACAATTATTACTCCTGCCCCTTAAAACACCAGTTTTAACACCAAAAATCCTCAAACGGAAATAATTGTTAAATTCAACACCAAAAAGTTCGCGATGTCAGTAGATGACTCAACCATTATACAACATGAGACACAATTTTTCACGAATTTTACAGTGGGTGAAAAAAGAATGGGAAACTGCATGCATGACTTCAGTATTGTGATAAATATTTTTACTCCCAAAAACAACATCCATTTTATATGCAATAAATGATTTCAATGATGTAATTATATGCCATGTAGGTTGTATTTCCTTACAAAATTGTCAATATATAGCCATCAATACAAAATGCTCCATTTAACAGCGTTTATTTACAATTTATTTGGCTTTTATGACAAGAGAACATTGATCTGAGTATTTTAGGTATCAAGCATGAATCTACAAAAATTTCAAATTATTAATTATAAAGTTGAATTTCATGAAATATTTCTGTCAATGAAGAGGCTTTTTTGGTCAATTTCAAACACCTCTGAAAATTTGTAAGTGTCAAAAACAAATAAAGCATTTTGAGGGTTTTGATAAGTACATGTATAATTAAGAAATCAGCATTTTTAACCACCCTTAGGCTTATACTGTAATGTTTTGTTGCCTCCTTGTTTTGTTCAATTTTGTATTTTCTTGTTGTTGCACACTTCTTATGACTTTTAGTATACCCAATTAAGGTTACTTGAAACATTTGTTTTAGAAACTCTAACCATGTTCAAAAGAATTAAATCAGGCTAATTTCCACATTTTTCTCTCTTTTTTTTTCCACACACACCTGAAACTGGGCCAACACCAAATCCAAAATCTCCTCCATAATCATAACCTCAATTATGTTACCAATTTAAGATGAAATAACTGAGGCAATTAAATCAGCATCTGTAGTAGAATTACCTCCCTTAGAAAACAAAAGCTTAAAAACCTGCATAATTATGACAGATTACTATATATAACTGAATTTACTTATTCATGCCTTAAGTATGATAATTTATAACAATGTTAATGTTGTTTTGACCTCCAGCACTCCAGAATTAATAATAAAGTTACACCTTTTTTGTAACCACAAATGCAGCATAAATTGATACATTGCCTTCAGCTTCAGCTAGTGTTAAAAAAGCCCTTCATTTGCCTTTTAGAAAAAAATATTATAGAACTAATTGTTTGAGACAGCCAACTATGTTTAAAATTTATATTTTAGCTGTACATTTACAGACACATTGATATTAATTAATTCTGTGTCAATGTATTAATCATATAAATTAAGTTATAATCAATTAATCATAGATTGACTTTATGATTTTTGATTTGACCCATTTTATAATATAAAAATATTGTTTGTTTTTTTTGTTGTTTTTTTTTTTTTTTTTTTTTTTTTTTTTTTTTTTTTTTTTTTTTGTTTTTGTTTGTTTAATATACAAGGAGCTTTAACCACAATAAATCCCACATGTAATTAGTATACTTGCATTGCCCGATCCTTTCTTTTAAACTATTAAACTGTAGTTGAATGTCCTGATTTTGTATAAAGCAACTTTAAAGTGCTAGGATTTACAGTGATTTGTAAAACAACTTTGAAATCCAAAATAAGGGTTTATCTAATCCATAAGAATGGTACGTATATCCAGATACATGTTCTCCTCTAAAAATTCCGCACAACATTAGAATTTTACTTAACTTTAACCATTTTTAATCCTTTTTTGATAAAATCTAGTTACAGACAGACAGTAGGCTACATACAGCTTAATGTTTCAACAAAATTGACTGAAAGTTTTAAAAATATTCATATTAAATGAAATATACACATGTACCACCATGTCACGTAAAAGACCCACTGAATTTTGAATAAAATTACATGAAAAATTATGATACAGATCACACTAGCATCTTAATATTTTCACAGAATATTTAGAATAATCTGCCTCATTTCTATCTATATCCGACATTTCGCGTCTCCAGCCATCATCCTTTGCAAAGCACATGTTCCGTTTGTGTCTCAGACCTTGTTTGAAACACAAAAGACAAATTTTTCTTAAACCTCATATGCCACCTATAATCTTATTATTTTTAAACTAAAATATAAAATCATAACCTTGCACAAAATTACCAAACATCACTTGAGCCGCATCGTGAGAAAACCAGATTTTTGCCTAGGCGAAAACAAAGGCGCAGATCAGCTTCGCGGTAACCGCGAAGCTGATCAGCGCCTTTGTTTTCGCTACACGGATAGTACAATTTCTCTTCTTCTTAAATCTGAAATTTCAAGCTTCTAGCATGCTTCTGAGCTTGTACAGCCCGGTTTGTGTCGGACCTGGTCAGAAATCCCGAAGACCGGTTTTCTCGCGTCGCGGCTCACTTTATGTCCACAGGCTAATCATATCTATATTGCATATAAATCCAATAAAAATTCATTTACAAATTTCAGCTCAAGTGAAAAATATTGCCAACTTTTTCAAATCTTTAACAGTCAAATACACTTATGTTATTAGCTTATCTTAATTGATTCAAAAACAAATTAGTACAAAGAGCAGAAAAAGTTCCCCATCACATGAAGGCAGTTTTTCACAAGAAAAATTGAAGCAAAGTACAGAATATTTCCACATATATGTATGTTATGATGAATATTTGCCTAATTTTGTATGCAAATATGCCATTTCGCACTTATATCATTTTGTGGCCATTTAGGGTCCATGATACTAATTTCATGGTAAATATAAATTAATTCTTTTCACAAATACATGATATATGGGACATTAGAAAGAGTCAAACACTCCAAAATCATTAAGTATACAATGTTATTATAATGTTAGTCTCTATCTAAAGGTTTCTTTAAAACTTTTCTTAACCTTTTTCCTTCACATTAAAATTAATCTTTTTATAAAAATTTTGCTCATAATGACCCATTAGCTTAAAAACAAACAAACTTCTGCACTGCCCCTACATGTTTTGCTTTGTTTACTGTTCACAGAATAGAATAGAATTTTCGATGCCAAAAAGTGTATAGAATCATATTCATATGCCAGATGAATGAAATGGTACAGCTTAACAGATCAAAATTAATTCCAATCCAAGTTGCATGAAAAATTTACAAATCAAAAAACATGAAGTTTTATCCAACTCTTTGCGCATATAAAAATTGTCAAACTGAATGCATCACACAAAAGATTATTAGGCCATCATTAGAGTCTGAGTAAGGGCATAAAAATAAATTCATAGGTTCCTATCATTGATTAAGAAGAAAAAAAAAACAAAAAAAAAAACAAAAAAAAAAAACAAAGGCAACAGAGATTGGAGTGAACTGAAAAATAGAAACTTGACGAACAATAAAACTGAATTTACAATGTTCTTTCCAAGGTGTAAGACAGATGCATTTTATTTTGTTGTTGTTTTCTTTTTGTCTCCCTTTTAAAGATCACAGCCGACTGCATGCCTATAAAATACCCCTTGCAAGGCAATCTAGTAATTAATTTTCCTTGGCCTAATGAATGACAAAGACATTAAATGATCCGTTTGTCAACCAGCATCAACAAAGAAATGTAACCAATTTCCTGTAAGGGATGGGGACATGTTAACAAGATACAGACATATCACTGTGACAGTCAGGCCTGTCCACCAGACCTGGTCAAGAGGTCAACCATTATGACCATGGGGGTTGTTGTAAGAAAAGTTGCAAAAATGGCTGAGAGTCCAGCAAAGAATGAAATCAGACTGGGGATTTACAAAGTCAGACTAGAGTCTATGTTGTCTGCATTGAGGAGAAGCCTTGGATCTGCAATCAGTCATTCAGTGTGCAGACTTGGATGTGGAGCCAAGGCTAACATGAGTTGTCATTGGGTTAACATATTGTTTAGCTAGTTTCGCTAATATCATCTCCAGTTTCTTTTATAAAAAGATCATCATGCATAATTATGTTATTGCAACAAGAATAATATTCACTGCCCAATGATTTGGCTGTACCATAATAGTATAGAGAGAGAGAGAGATAAAAAAAAATGATTGAGACCTGACATGAAACACTATAAAGTGAGTTCCATAACTTAATCTATGGACCCAGCTACAATGATAAACATCCATTAACTTCTTAACCATCTATAGAAACAAGTGGTCAGAGACAAGTATTAACAATGATCACCCCTTGTATTTATAGTCCCCATAGGCAAGTATTAACAATGATCACCCCTTGTATTAACAGTCTACAGAGACAAGAATTAACAATGATCATCCTCTGTATTAACAGTCTACAGTGACAAGTATTAAAAATGATCACACCTTGTATTAACAGTCTACAGAGACAACTATTAACAATGATCATTCCTTTGTATTACCATTCTACAGAAACAAGTATTAACATTGATCACCCTTTGTACTAACATTCTACAGAGACAAGAATTAACAATGATCGTCCTTTGTATTAACATTCTACAGAGACAAATGTTAACAATGATCAATCCAAGATGAACATTCTACAGAGACAAGCATTAATAATGATCATTCCTTGCATTAACAGTCTACAGAAACAAGTATTAACAATGATCAGCCCTTGCATTAACAGTCTACAGAGACAAGTATTAACAATGATCAGCCCTTGCATTAACAGTCTACAGAGACAAGTATTAACAATGATCAGCCCTTGCATTAACAGTCTACAGAGACAAGTATTAACATTGATCACCCGTTGTATTTACAGTCTACAGGGACAAGTATTAGCAATGATCATTCCTTGTATTAACAGTCTACAGACACAAGTATTAACTATAATCACCCCTTGCATTAACAGTATACAGAGACAAGTAACAATGATCAATCCAAGATGAACATTCTACAGAGACAAGCATTAATAATGATCATCCCTTGCATTAACAGTATACAGAGATAAGTATTAACAATGATCATCCCTTGCATTAACAGTCTACAGAGACAAGTATTAACAATGATCAGCCCTTGCATTAACAGTCTACAGAGACAAGTATTAACAATGATCAGCCCTTGCATAAACAGTCTACAGAGACAAGCATTAACAATGATCATCCCTTGCATAAACAGTCTACAGAGACAAGTATTAACAATGATCAGCCCTTGCATTAACAGTCTACAGACACAAGCATTAACAATGATCATCCCTTGCATAAACAGTCTACAGAGACAAGTATTAACAATGATCAGCCCTTGCATTAACAGTCTACAGAGACAAGTATTAACAATGATCAGCCCTTGCATTAACAGTCTACAGAGATATGTATTAAAAATGATCAGCCCTTGCATTAACAGTCTACAGAGACAAGTATTAACAATGATCATCCTTTGCATTAACAGTCTAAAGAGACAAGTATTAACAATGATCAGCCCTTGCATTAACATTCTACAGAGACAAGTATTAACAATGATCAGCCCTTGCATCAACAGTCTACAGAGACAAGTATCAACAATGATCACCCCTTGTATTTACAGTCTACAGGGACAAGTATTAGCAATGATCATTCCCTTGTATTAACATTCTACAGAGACGAGTATTAACAATGATCACCCTTTGTACTAACATTCTACAGAGACAAGTATTAACAATGCTCATCCTTGCATTAACAGTCTACAGAGACAAGTATTAACAATGATCACCCTTTGTATTAACATTCTACAGAGACAAGTGTTAACAATGATCACTCCAAGCACGAACATTCTACAGAGAAAAGCGTTAATAATTTTCCCTTGCATTAACAGTCTACAGAGACAAGTATCAACAATGATCATCCCTTTGTATTAACAGTCTACAGATATAATTAGCAATGATCATCCTCTGTATTAGCAGTCTACAGTAACAAGTATTAAAAAATGATCACACCTTGTATTAACAGTCTACAGAGACAACTATTAACAATGATCATTCCTTTGTATTACCATTCTACAGAAACAAGTATTAACATTGATCACCCTATGTACTAACATTCTACAGAGACAAGTATTAACAATGCTCATCCTTGCATAAACAGTCTACAGAGACAAGTATTAACAATGATCATCCATTGTATTAACATTCTACAGAGACAAGTGTTAACAACGATCAATCCAAGATGAACATTCTACAGAGACAAGCATTAATAATGATCATCCCTTGCAGTAACAGTCTACAGAGACAAGTATTAACTATCATCATCCCTTGCATTAACAGTCTACAGAGACAAGTATTAACAATGATCAGCCCTTGCATTAACAGTCTACAGAGACAAGTATTAACAATGATCACCCCATGTATTTACAGTCTACAGGGACAAGTATTAGCAATGATCATTCCTTGCATTAACAGTCTACAGAGAAAAGTATTAACTATCATCATCCCTTGCATTAACAGTCTACAGAGACAAGTATTAAAAATGATAATCCCTTGCATTAACAGTCTACAGAGACAAGTATTACAAATGATCACACCCTGCATTAACAGTATACAGAGACAAGTATTAACAATGATCATTCCCTTGTATTAACATTCTACAGAGACAAGTATTAACAATGATCACCATTTTTACTAACATTCTACGGAGACAACTATTAACAATGCTCATCCTTGCATTAACAGTCTACAGAAACAAGTATTAACAATGATCACTCTTTGTATTAACACTCTACAGAGACAAGTGTTAACAATGATCACTCCAAGCATGACCATTCTACAGGGAAAAGCATTAATAATTTTCCCTTGCATTAACAGTCTATAGAGACAAGTATTAACAATGATCATCCCTTTGTATTAACAGTCTACAGATATAATTAACAATGATCATCCTCTGTATAAGCAGTCTACAGTAACAAGTATTAAAAAAATGATCACACCTTGTATTAACAGTCTACAGAGACAAGCATTAACAATGATCATCCCTTGCATAAACAGTCTACAGAGACAAGTATTAACAATGATCAGCCCTTGCATTAACAGTCTACAGAGACAAGTATTAACAATGATCACCCCTTGTATTTACAGTCTACAGGGACAAGTATTAGCAATGATCATTCCTTGCATTAACAGTCTACAGAAACAAGTATTAACAATGATCACTCTTTGTATTAACACTCTACAGAGACAAGTGTTAACAACGATCACTCCAAGCATGACCATTCTACAGGGAAAAGCATTAATAATTTTCCCTTGCATTAACAGTCTATAGAGACAAGTATTAACAATGATCATCCCTTTGTATTAACAGTCTACAGATATAATTAACAATGATCATCCTCTGTATAAGCAGTCTACAGTAACAAGTATTAAAAAATGATCACACCTTGTATTAACAGTCTACAGAGACAAGCATTAACAATGATCACCCCTTGTATTTACAGTCTACAGGGACAAGTATTAGCAATGATCATTCCTTGCATTAACAGTCTACAGAGAAAAGTATTAACTATCATCATCCCTTGCATTAACAGCCTACAGAGACAAGTATTAAAAATGATCATCCCTTGCATTAACAGTCTACAGAGACAAGTATTACAAATGATCACACCCTGCATTAACAGTATACAGAGACAAGTATTAACAATGATCATTCCCTTGTATTAACATTCTACAGAGAAAAGTATTAACAATGATCACCCTTTGTACTAATATTCTACAGAGACAACTATTAACAATGCTCATCCTTGCATTAACAGTCTACAGAGACAAGTATTAACAATTATCACCCTTTGTATTAACATTCTACAGAGACAAATGTTAACAATGATCACTCCAAGCATGAACATTCTACAGAGAAAAGCATTAATAATTTTCCCTTGCATTAACAGTCTACAGAGACAAGTATTAACAATGATCATCCCTTTGTATTAACATTCTGCAGAGACAAGTATTAACAATGCTCATTCTTGCAGTAACAGTCTAAAGAGACAAGTATTAACAATGATCACCCTTTGTATTAACATTATACAGAAACGAAGTATTACAGGTAACAATCATAATCCCTTGCATTAACAGTCTACAGAGACAAGTATCAACAATGATCATCCCTTGCATTAACAATCTACAGAGACAAGTATTAACAATCATCACCCCTTACATTAACAGTCTACAGAGACAAGTACTGACAGAAAAATGTACATGTATTACATCCTGAAAATCCATTCAGTGAAATGTCAAATATCAATTCTCCACAAAAATGATAGAATCAAAACTGGGAATCCGCAATCCACATTACATAATTAAGTCACTCTGAAATCACTATAAAACACTCAGATCACTCAAAAACTAAATTTAATGTTCCACACTAAATTGGTCCAAAGCTTTTAGGCCTACAAGAATATTTGTTTCAAGTTAGCCTACTTCAGGTAGACATTGGACAACATAATCCCACAAATGTCCAATATGGGGTATTTGGAAGCTTAAGTGATATCAAAGCTGAGTCATGAGAAACCTTTGTTTTTGCATATGGGAAAAAAATTGGAATCAGATAATCAGTAACCATCCAAGCTGATCATTGTCTTTGTTTCACATCCTAGAAAAGCATAAAATGAAGACTCATCATTTTTTGTAGCTGTGCACAGCCGTTTAGACATGTTCAGATACTCTGAATACAGGTTTTCCCACACAATCAGTAAGTGCTTTAAAGGGAGTCCAAAAGCTGCAAGATTTGCAGATTTGTTCATTTTGTTTTAGAAATAATCATAAAAGTCTTAGGGGACCTAAAATCCCTGCGAGTTAATTGATTTGTCATGGTTGTTAATTACTCAAGAGGTTCAGTTTTCAAATTAGGTTCAAATGAACAAATCTCTATAATCACTATAGAACTGATATCAAATGCATTGTTAATATTTCATGACATTGTTTTATTTCATGGAAATCTGTATGTATGCTGTATCATGTATGTTAATGACAGCCGTATCTTAAAGAACATAAAATCCCTTTTTGAATGAGGAAAATGGTCATGCCAACGATAGCTGAAGTTTTACAATATTAGTTTGTTTTTTTTTGTTTGTTTTTTTTTTTTTGTTTGTTTTTTTTTTTGTTTTTTTGTTTTTTTTTTGTTTTTTTTTTTGTTTGTTTTGTTTTGGAGCATCTCCTTAAACAAGAAAGTTACTGAGTTGGTCTGCAAAATATAAAATGGTAAAAATGAGAAGTCTTGGACTGAAATAATCATACTTGGCCAAGAAAGAAATTGTTGGTTAACTATTCTTACCGATCTATCAAAAGTGGCCTTACTTTTTTTTTCTTTTTTCTTAAATTTTATCCTCAGTCTCAGCTGCAGAAATAATTTAAGCATTGAGCCATCTTAAAACATATTAAAAAAAAAATAATTTGTTCTTTATTGACCAACATACCTACCCACGCACATTATACATGTGGGTATATAGGTAGCTGCACAGCAAACAAAGTATTTTTAAATATGGCCTTAACTATCTAAATTTTGTTTGAATGTCAATTGCTACTTTAAACAATCTCTTGCAAATTTTAGTTTAATAACTTGACACTAGCCTATATTCTTACAGAAAGTACCAATTAACTTATAGTACTAAAGACAAAATCTCAAAATTAAAAATGATATCTCAAAAAGTCAACAACTGAGCCGCCTCATGAGAAAACCAACAATTTGCCTATGCGAAAACAAAGGCGCAGATCAGCTTCGCGGTGACCGCGAAGCTGATCGCTTCGCGGTGACCGCGAAGCTGATCAGTGCCTTTGTTTTCGCTACACGGATAGTACAATCACTCTACTTCCTAAATACCAAATTTCATGCTTCTAGCTGTCTTCTGTTACTGTGCAGTCCGGTTTGTGTCGGACCTGTTCGGAAACCACATTGTTGGTTTTCCCACGAGGAGGCTCAACTGTATTAAAATTCTTTCACTTCCAGAGGAGAGGTCACTTTGCCTTCCTGTCATTTTCACCGGAGCCCAGTTAAAATAGCGTAAATTACGATTAGAAAAAATACATTTTTTTTCATTAATTGCAATTACTCTCTTTTTTTTTCATCTGCCTCAGCTTGCCATTTTCAGAAGAGACTGCAAATAAACTTTTCAGTTTTCAGAGACACGAAAAAATAAAATACATTTTAATACATTTCTTAAAACAATGAAAATAATAAAGTCCTGCTTCACAATCGAAATTTAATTTAATTAGTCCCCATTTTAAATCCATTTTTGTTTCATGCACAGTGCACATACACCAATAATTTTCACTTCTCATTTCACAATGTCATAACATGCAGTGCAACATTTCGGTTATTAAATCCCTGAGAATTTACTTCAACTCTACCCTTAAACTTGTTTACAAGTTATTTTTTCATAAAGATAAATATCAACGGGTGAAAAGTAACCATCAAAAGTTAATGAGCGTATTAGGGACGTAACTGTGTTTATGAATAGTTTGTTCCCATCAACGAAAGCTGTATCATGTTGCTAAAAACCTTGCTGTTGGGCTTCCGACAAGCTCCTACGGAAACTGGGCTGTATAGCGACTGAAGATGTTGCAGGCTCCAAATTCTAATGTTCTAGGAAGTCAAGAGCAACAATTTTTGCAAATAAAACAAACATGCTTTGCTAAATATTCTTTCCGCATATACAGTTCGCACGTACAGGTTTAATGATGCAGCCCATATTCAAGCATATTACGAGTACTTTATATAGAAATAATACAAAAAACAGGTTTAAGTATTCAGGACACATTACTGATGCAAGATTCTCATGTATTTGAGCCACGTTATGAGAAAACAAACGATGTGGTTTCGGGACACATCTGACACAAACCGAGCTGTACAAGCACAGAAGACAGCTAGAGGCTGGAAATTTTGGATTTAGAAAGTAGAGGAATCATACTATCCTTGTAGCGAAAACAAAGGCGCTGATCAGCTTCGCAGTTACTGCGAAGCTGATCTGCGCCTTTGTTTTCGCATATGCAGATTGATGGTTTTCTCATGAGGCTGCTCATTTAAAAGATGAATTAATTTCATACAAAAATGTAAAATGGAGACTCGGGTGTTATCTTACTTTTTAAAGTACTATAACAGGCTGACATTATTTAACTGTCATCGTTTTCAACACATTTTTTTCTCTTTTAATTGTGAAAAAATGTTTGTATTTTAGTTTAACAGGCCTGTTCAACAATTTTTCAGATAACTACAGAACTGCAGCTTCCTCAGGAATCAGCCAGAACCAATAACAGAGTCATGGTCAAGGAAACAACTTCGCTATTTTGGCTCTCTGTGGTAATTCTATTCCATCAGACCATATCCAGTGTCTACTATGATGGAAGGTCATTTTAGGATAGAAAATGTAACAATCCTTCATGGATTATGCCCCTTTGTATCACCAGCTCAACCTCCATACAGAGGCTGATTACCAGCAAATAGTGTCCATCCTTTCACCAATAACAGACAGCTTCTTCTTTTTGAAATAGCAGAAAAGGAAAATCAATTAAACAAAGAATTTCAGGGTCACAAGCTACAATCTAATGATCCCAAATCCTAATCCTACATACAAAAATAAAACTTGTCAATTATACCCTGCGCTGAAAATTGGAGTACATTCGTAATCAGGCTCTGAGGTTTTAATATAAAACATTTTGCATGCTCAACTCAGCTGAGACTGAAATTTATCCTGCTCATTAACTAAATGTTAAAATAACAACAAGTACAGGCTTTGGTGATGAAAATCTGAAATTTCTGATAAAATTTGTTCATTTTAAGATTTAAGAGCAGTTCAAATTTCATGCTCAGCTATGTTGAGCATGAAAAGTTTTATAACCTTGGGATCTTGAGGTTAAGTAGAGGAGGAATTTGTACTATCCGAGTAGCGAAAACAAAGGCGCTGATCAGCTTCGCGGTTACCGCGAAGCTGATCTGCGCCTTTGTTTTCGCCTATGCAGATTGTTGGTTTTCCCATGGGGCGGCTCATATTGTAAAACTGGGGTGTCTATGGGTAGACCTACTTTTCTTATTTTTGCTCCAGAACATACATTGTGGGTACTCATTAGAACTACCCTAAAATCAATGTTTTGAGCAAAACTTGGGAAAATATTAAAAAAAAAAATCAGCTGAAAATTTACATTTTTACAAAAGGAAAAATCCTTGTTCATTGCATAGGCTTCACATATAATATAGGCTTGTTTTCAAGAATATTGATATTGGCACCAGGCGTTGTCTTGGAAGTGTCTCCATCAGGGCATCCAACAAAACAAACATATCTTAACATCTAATTCATGAAACCATCAATTGTAACAAGACCTAAAGTACATGCAAAATGCCGTGCACACAGCTGCACAGAAGCAGCTGCACATGGGTGTAACATTACATGGTCCATATCATGATAAAACCCGTTCAACCCCCTTGAAGTTTCCAACTACAGGTCAACCTCATTACAAACGCTATCTTTGGGGTCCATAGAAACAGACCGTGTTATAAGTGAACCGTGTTATAATGAGGTTATTTTCTATAGAAACATAGTAAAATAATTGATTTGGGAGCCATGACTTGGCCGTGTTATATTGAAAACCGCATTATAATGAGGGGCGTTATAATGAGGTTGCACTGTAGCTCTGATGGGTATCATAATCAACCAATTCCAGAAGGCTTAAGGGTAATGAGCCCTTTATGATAGGAAAACAAAGATTATAACTGATCAGTTGCATGGTTTCTGTGCAACTGATCTGCAAGACTGCAACTATGTTTTTCAAACATGCAAAATGCAGGTTTTAAGAAGGGCACAGCAGTCCCATAAAAAAAGTGTCAAAGTTGGAGGAAAATGATCATTTTAACAGGACATTCAACCTTGATGTATCAAATTCTGACAAAAATAATACCTTTTCCTGGCATGTAACTGATACAGTTTGATCAGGGATGGTATTAAAAGAGCCACGACGTGAGAAAACCAGTCTTCAGGATTTCCGACACAATGGGCCTGTACAGTCACAGAAGAATGTTAGAATCTTGAAATTTTGGGTATATCTGTGTAGCGAAAACAAAGGCGCTAATCAGCTGTGCAGTTACTGCACAGCTGATTTGTGCCTTTGTTTTTGCATAGGAAAAAATCTGGTTTTCTTATAAAGCAGCTCAATATACATTTGTATAAACAGTCAAACAAGAGGACCAATGGTCCTGTAAACGCTCACCTGAGATCTGCTGCATATACCAATAAACATGTTTGAATATTATGGTATTTAACCCCAGTGCAGGGGCAGATGAAGCCCTTGGGCCATTTTCTTCTTTTTTTTCAGAATAATCAATATTCTGTCCATTTGCCAATTTCCTGCTTTTTCCCTTCAAATGACATTTTAACAATTTTCCCAATTTAAATGCATGGTCAACCCATGTTGACCTTGCCATAAACTGGGTCAAGGTCATCACAGGGTCATGATTTATGTATACATTGTAGTACTTAAGCCATAGATGCTTCACACCAAGTTTCTTTGAAATAGGTCCACCGGTTCCAGAGAAGAAGATTTTTGAAGGGTTTTTACCATATATGGGCATGGCGGACATCTTTGTCATGTGACCTTGACTATTTATATATACATTGATTCCCCCATTCTATAGATGCTTCACATGAAATTTGGCTTTGATTGGCCAAGCGGTTTCAGAGAAGATGTTTGAATAGTATGGTAATATACATGTATAATGCCCCGGGGTTGGGGCAAATATGCCCCTGGGGTCCAGTTTTTTTTTTCAGAATCATTAATAATCAGTCCTACTGCCCATTTTCTGCAAGACTTTCACTTTAAATGACATTTTAAAGGTTTTCCCCATTCAAATGCAATTTGGCGACCTCTGTTGACCTTGTTGTAAAATAGGTCAAGGTCATCCAAAGGTCATAATTTATAAACACATTGTAGTACTTCAGTCCCCGATACTTCATGCCAAGTTTTGTTGAAATTGGTCCATTGGTTCAGGAGAAGAAGATTTTTGAAGGGTTTTTACCATATATGGGCATGGTGGCCATCTAGATCATGTGACCTGGATTATTTATAAACACATTGATTCCCCCTTCCCATAGATGCTTCCTATAAAATTTGGCTTTGATTGGCCAAGTGGTTTCAGAGAAGAAGATCTTTGAATATTTTTGTAATATACATGTATATTGCCCCGGGGTGGGGGCAGACCAACCCCTGTGGTCCAAATTTTTTTTTCAGAATTACCTACCTTTAGTCCATTTGCCCATTTCCTGCAAGTTTTGCCTTTCAAATAACATTTTAACAATTTTCCCCATTCAAATGCATGGGCGACCTATGTTGACCTTGCCGTAAAATAGGTCAAGGTCATCCAAAGGTCATAATTTATAAACGCATTGTAGAACTCCAGTCCCCGATGCTTCATGCCAAGTTTCGTTGAAATCGGTCCAGTGGTTCCGGAGAAGAAGAATTTTGAAGGGTTTTTACCATATATGGGCATGGCGGCCATCTTGGTCATGTGACCTGGATTATTTATAAACACATCGGTTCCCCCTTCCCATAGATGCTTCATATAAAATTTGGCTTTAATTGGCCAAGCGGTTTCAGAGAAGAAGATCTTTGAAAATGGTGGACGACGACGGACGGACGACGCCGGACGCCGGATCATGGCCATCCTATAAGCTCACCTTGTGAGCCTAACGGCTCAGGTGAGCTAAAAAGAAAGGGTACATCAAATTTTCATTTGACTTTTCAGTGAAAATTCTTCTACACTGATTAGCTTTAATATCTTTCAAGTACATTGTGAAGGGTCGGTCAAATGGCTGTTGTCCGAGTATATCGCCAGTTGTATCACCCTGCCACTCAACAGACAAATCATTACTGTCTAAACACCATCTTCCAGAAACTGCGTTTTTCAAAATCTCACTTTTCTGAAAGACCTCAAGAAAAATATGAGCATGGCACCATTTTGCATTCCAAAAGTCTTAAAAAGTGCCACAAAAATTTTGAAAATCGGTTGACAAATAAAATTTTTATGCTAAAAAATATTTTTGAATAGGGCTTTTTCCACTGTAAAATTGCCACCAAGGGAAATAACTATTTTCCCCGGAAAAAATCTAAATTGATTATTTTTCATCTAAAATGCACCAAACCAAAACAAAATTGTTTTGTATGCTTAGCTGAGCACCACTCTTCAAATTATTCCACAGATTTGCTTGATTTTCTTTTTTAAGGTGTTTGGATTACCTCCCTTGCACATGCAAAATGCCTATTCAAAAAGATTTTTGGATATAATTTTTTTATTAGTGAACCGATTTTCAAACATTTTGTGGCACTTTTTAGGACTCATGGGTAGCAAAAAGATGACATGGTAATATTTTTCTTGTGGTGTTTCAGAAAAGTGATATATTGAAAAATGCAGTTTCTGAAAGATGGTGTTCAGACAGTACTTTTATTATACTTTATGGGTGTCGATATATATGTCCAACCTCATTATAACGCGCCTCGTTATAACACAGTTTCCAATATAACACGGCCATGACATGGCTCCCAAATTACTATTTTCCTATAATACATATAGTAAATAATCTCATTATAACCGGTTCACATATAATACGGTCTGTTTCTTTGGACCCCAAACAGCGTTATAATGAGGTTGTACTGTACTCAAATGACAGCATGTCATAGAATACAAATGACTTTGCCCATATAGCACATCCCAAGACATGGGGGGTGGGGGGCTTAGGTAAGTCACTATGTGCCTCTAAGGTTCCCTGCACTTTCCAGGGGCATAATGGGGGATCCAGATTACCAACTATTGGTGCATACACCTTTCCTTATCTCACCCTGTCCGCTCTGATCATATGAAGACAAGCCAAGCTTCTAGCATTGTGCATCTGTTTTGTTTTGTTTTCTAGTTCCTCACTTTTTGCAAAACTTAAACATTGAACTTATTCTGAAAGGGATCGATGTAAAACAGAGTAAAAGGCACATTTTTATCCTCACTAACCTTATGCTTTTGTCTCCTATACCTCATTTTGACTCCTGAACCCATAGCAAATCCATTTCTCTTTCCAAATATTTAAAACCACCAGTAGCTCAGTTTTACATTACAGTTTAAAGACTCCCTATTATTCGGTAATGTTTGTTGTTTTGCATCATATTTTAAACACATACCCCAGATAAAGTGAAGATACAATTATAATAGTCACAGCATCACGAAAACCACCTTAACCCCACAGACAGTAAGTATGCCTATACAGTTACAAAATAGCACAAAAGCCAGCTAGACTCACTCGCTCATCTCAGAATAAGACATTTTTCTCTGGTTTCTGGTAAAAGCCAATAACATTTAAGATTTTTTTTAACCTGTATTAAGCAAAATTTCTAAGATGAGTCTATGACCCGGCAAAGTTGACATCATATTGAGCCACTTCATGAAACAATGACAGTATGATACTTGAAGGTCTAACGATAAAGGCAGGGCATTTTATCAAAGGAACAGGGGAGTATGTGTAGCTGCAGGACATTCTTTTAAGCATGCTCAGAAAAGAGGAGGCAAACACCTAAGTCGTGAGACTCTTGACATGACGACTGGCAGTTTGTTGGTTTCACTGTGTTCTCATTCAAAATAATGACACATATCAGGTTCTGGTATGACATATGACCCCACTTGCATTAAGATACTCTCATTAACAAAAATATTATTTCACTACTGTGCATTTGAATATGCATTTGAATGTAATTAAAAGTTGAAGAATGTAAGTCATATGTGACAAGTACTTTATCTTGCCATTGTGTGCACAATATGCAATGAATACAATGCTAGTTCACTCCTACAAACTGTCGAGGGCATGCAGAAATCCAGAAAATTTTTCAGAAAGGGTTTGGTATCCTGCTCCCAGGTGGGATTTTGACCATTTTTTCCAATTCAAATCATCTAGGGAATCAAGATAGGGTTCAGACCCAGACACCAGTTATCCAGAGACAACCAATGCAAGTGGGAACAACCGACACCGATAAAATCAATAGAAGACTGTAATATTCAAATGCCTGTCTGGGAGCAACTTTCCATCGATATGAGCCGCCTCGTGGGAAAACCAACAATGTGGTTTCTGACCAGGTCCGAAACAAACTGACCTGTACAGTCACAGAAAAGAGTTAGAAGCTTGAAATTTTGAAGTTAAGTAGAGGAGGAATTGTACTATCCGAGTAGCCAAAACAAAGGCGCTGATCAGCTTCGCAGTTACTGCAAAGCTGATCTGCACCTTTGTTTTTGCCTAGGCAGATTGTTGGTTTTCCCATGTGGCGACTCATTTATTACCTAATGTGGCTTATTGATTTTCTCTGCGGCGGTTGTTCTCAATCGTGTTAGTTGTCTTTGGATAACCAGTGTGATCCCCTAGTATGGCTCTGTCCCCACCCACCCGCTCGATTGGTCGAGTGGTTAAGAGCACTGATATTTCATTAACGTTCGATCTACTCACCACTGTGTCTGGTGTGGGTTCGAGCCCCACATGGGACAAATGTGGGACAAGCTAAGTTTTGCTTGCAGGTGTGCCAGGTGTTTTCTTTTTCGTGGTCCTCCCATTTTCGCCCCACCTACTGATTGGCCCATCTCATATGAGTTGAAATAATCTTGAAAGGGACGTAAAACTGAATAAAACAACAAAAACATGTCAGTCAACGATATTTCAGTCATGTCTATACAGTACCACTGTTTCCAGTATATAAACTATAGAACAGGTTCTATCAGGGAAATTCATTTGCCTTGCTCAGAGTCAGTGCATTCAGTCTGAACTCCTGACTTAAAGGGGAGTCTGATGCTCTACCATTGTGACACTATGCTCCAAACAGTCCTTAATATTAGATTCTCTTGAAGGGAGATAAGCACCATAAAACTAAAATAGTTCCATGACTTTATCTCTATAGATAAAAAACAAAACAACAACAACAAAAATCAGGAAAACAAGTCTGTGAAATTAATACCCCTTATAGCCCACTTTTATATAGTAAAACTGGGGTATGCAGGGGTATACCTATTTTCTTATTTTTGCTCCAAAACCTTGATTGTGGGTTCTAACCTGTACCCACAATCTATGTATTGGGCAAAAATAAGAAAAATATCAAAATATTTTTACTGAAAATTTTCTTTGTTTACAACTTTATAAATATATTGCATGGGCATGTTTTCTTAATGAAATAGACACATTTTATTGCAAGATGCAACATCCAGCTAGAATGCTAGAAATCGGTTAACTATTTCATCTTTTGACTTTGCACAAAAATTTAGGTCATGTGGAAATTCATTTAGAAAAGTATTATATATAGATAATGGTATCTTCAAACTGTAATCAAGCAGTAAAGTAACCATTTTGGCTCGGGCTCGGGCTTGAAAAATAAACACTTTGGTCCAGTCCTCAAGCACTGACTTAGATCAACCTGGGCTTCTGTACAGTCTAATTAGTGTTTTTGCTGTTCAATTAGACGTTAGCAGCCTTCATGCAGACATGGCAAAATAAGATCAGGCTGATATGAGCTGATCTGGGTATTTACAGGGCGAAAAGTCACAATCATCAGTTTTTGTCAAGGTCAGGGGTAATTTGTCACCATCACAATAATCAGATAGCAATAAATGTCATCCTCACATCTACATCAGACTAAATATATACCACCCTGGTTTCATAGATATTTCAAATAAGGGCACAAATCTCTACCAAAACCATAGAAAGAAATCAAACCAGCTATTGAGCCCCTTCCCATCCCAGCAACCAATCATGATCTATAAAACGATGAGGACATGCATTATTACTGCTCTTAGCATTAACTGATATGTCTATTTTGCTTTTGTACAATGACCTTTGTCCCTTTAGCTCTAGGGACAAACCAATGCTGACCAGCCTGTTCATTTACCCTACTCATATTTGAATGTTGACTGTGAGCATACTCTCGTTCCTTCAACTTCAATCAGTATTTTCATGGTCTAAGGGAGATAATCCATCATTTTCTTCCCGAACAAACCATTCATGTGTATTGGGCTGACAGCAGCTCTATAAACCTTTGGCTTGTAACCACATAAATATATATCATATTTACCTTAATTGTCCCATATTGAGTTGATCTACATTTGGGCCACAAGAAAACTGGATTTCAAAGGCACAGATCTAACTGCACAGCTGATCATGTTTTTGCTGCACAGATAGTACAATGCCTTTTCTTCTTCAATCAAAAACTTCAAGCTTCTAGAAATTTTCTACTACTGTATAGGCCATTCAGACCAGGTTGAACCCTGAAGTCCAGTTTTCTTGCAACGCAGCTCATATTATGGGGGTCTTCTGTATCTATTTAACTAACATCTTTGTCTAGACCCTGTTTTAACAAAAGAATAGTATAAAGTATGTCTTGGCTTAACGTGTGTCGCCAAGTAATGAAATACTATCATTCAATTTTCTTTTAGCATGCCACCATATCATTTCCTTGTGAAATAATATACAAACAGGGCACTTTTCAAGTTTTTTTCTTATTCAATGCTTAATTCTCACTGGGCATGGCAAGGTAGTCAGTTAACCCCATTGTTTTTTACTGTTTTACGTCCCCAGCTCATATGAGGCAGGCCAGTCAGTAAGTGGACAAAAATGGGAGAACCCCAAGGAAAACCACCTGGCACACCCACAAGCAGAACTTGTTTTGTCTCACATGTGCTGTGTGTGGGGCTCGAACACATACCAGACACAGCAGTGAGATGATCAAATGATTAGCGATGATCAAATGATTAAGCGTGTTAATTAAATCAGAGCTTAACCACGCAGCCATGTTTTTGCCGCCATGTTTTTGCCGTTATGATGCTCTTCTTGAACCAGCTTAAAAGGAACACTTGCTCTAGCACTTCATCTGAGTCTCGATCAGTCTTAAAAGTTTAAATCTTGCTCTGTCTTGTTAGATGTCTGTTCAAAATTTTAGAGTCACTCAGTAAAAAACGATATATTTATATACATACAATCATGATCTATAGCCAACACATGCTTCTGTCTCTTTGACACAGCAGTCATGATGGTGTAATTCAATAGAATATGCAAATTCTGTCATATATTTGAAAAAAAAAATCATATAGTTAAATTCCGCTGTTTACTATATATGAATATATATATAATATCATGATTTTAAACATGCACCAATGATACCTGCACGCCCAGCAATGCATCTTTTGTCGTACACTCAGCATCGGTGACATGATCATACGATGCATTATTCTAGACCGTGAAAACAAGTTGCCACCCTCCAGTGTTGAAGACCCCATTGGGTCTGAGGTCCAAAATTCCTTGCATAAAACAAAAGTATTCATACTTTAATAGTAATATTAAAACTTTATTTTAAAATGTTAAAGAAAATTCTACTGAACTAGCGCACAAGGAAATGTAAAATGTACAGCTGTTCAGCCCCTATACAGATAGTAAAGTTGCTTTACTTCCCAACTCCAAAATTTCAATTTTCTAGCATTACTCTGTGACTGTATAGGCCAGTTTGTGTCGCGCCTGGTTGGATACCCTGAAGACTAGTTTTCTCGCATCGCAGCTCAAATAATGAATGTCCTTAATTTCAGTTTTTTAAAGGATGACAGGGATACCAGACCAATTATGGATTAATACGATTAAAAGCCATTTGAAAGAGGGTCATGACATTAAATAACCTTTGCTGGATTGAGCCTCTTCACGATAAAACCAGATTTTTGCCAATGCGACAACAAAGGCGCAGATCAGCTTCACAGTTTCTGCGAAGCTGATCAGCGCCTTTGTTTTCGCTACACGGATAGTACATAGTGACTACCCTCTTCTCCTTTAAAAAATCTAAAATTTCAAGCTCCTAAGCCTTCTTCTGTGACTGTACAGGTCGGTTTGTGTCGGACAGGGTCGGAAGACCGGTTTTCTCGCTTCGCGGCTCATTTCATACAGAAATTGCATTCATAAGTTATGCATGATTTGTAATTTTAATATGACTGGCTGAAGCCCAATAAGGTCCTTTGACAGGAGGTTAAGCATTTTTCATGGGGAGACTGGTTGGGGGTGGGGGTGCAAGGGCTGCAGAGGGCTTTTCCCTATTTTCTTCTTAAGTTTGGAAAAAATCCTTAAAAAAGAAGAGTGTTAAAGAGCTGAGCAAAATGCCAGAAAAAGTATTTGTAATAAACTTTGCTATTTATTATGCTTTCTTAAAACCCTGGCCAAATGTGTAAGCTTTATTTGATAACTGGATTATGTCCCAGCAGGCACCTGACGTCTGTTCGACGTCAGATATTGGTTATATTTTGGTCGCGACGTCATATAACCAATTTCCAACGTCTATCAGACGTCATTTCCTGACGTCTTTTGGACGTCTGGATTGGACGTTGTTTTGACGTCCAACTAGTTCGTCAGTTAGACGTCGTAATCAAGACGTGATTTAGACCTTGTGTTTTTCATACTTCTGACCATGTGTGGTGTGCAAATTAATGAAACTTCACTTTGGGTAAAAATCAGATCATTCGTTTCGTGTGTTTCTTTTGCTTTCTTTCTTTCTTTTTTCTTTTTTTCTATGTTACTTCCAGCAGACATTTGACGTCCGTTGGACGTCAGTTTGACGTCAGACTCCAACGTCATAATATCGTTGGAGTAAGGTTGATTTTGAAAGTTTGTTTGTTGTCAAAACTAGACGTCAATGTGACGTGCTAAAGCCAACGTCGGTTTAACGTCTGAAAGCTGACGTCAATCCGACGTCCTAAAAACGACGTTTGAATTAATGTCATATAAATAGTTTAAGGTGTATATTTTTTCGCATTTTTGAATAACAGTGGATTCAGAAGAGCAGTGATGCACTTTTGATAGTCCCTTTCACTCCTTTGATAGAGTTTTTCGGGACATACACAATGTTCAAGATATTAATTCAGCCTGATGTTGATACATCTTATTTAAGCAAAATTTTATTGCTTTATTGGTGCTAAAACCAATAAGACATTAGTGTGAGAAATAAGATTATTCTGAACAAATAATTATTTAAAATGGTGAAATAAATATTAAAATATACAAATTTTATTTTCATCTTAATTGAAAGTTTGATAATTTAGTGAAAGACTTTATTTTGATTAATAAATAATCATTTTTTCTACATTTATTAAGCATGAGGGCGAAATATGGGATTTCCCATACGAGACTCAGATATGACTTTTAAGTGGCAAGATTGAAATTATTATTTGAATTTGATATTATTACATAATATGTGTAGGAAATTATGTCAGTTTAAGGGCAGCTAACTCTGACGACATATACGAAAAACACGTCCCCAGCAGGCATCTGACGTCAACTTGACGTCGGATATTGGTTGTATTTTGGTCACGACGTCATACATACTCATAATTACTTCAGTAACTTGATCTGATGGGTCGGATCACGTCGAGTAGCTGCGCCAGGAAAGACCAGATCACGCGAGTCGGAGACGAGCGTGATCCGGTCTTTCCTGGCGCAGCTACGAGACGTGATCCGACCCATCAGATCAAGTTACTGAAGTAATAACGCGTTTATTATATACCTACAAAAGTAATCAGCCACAAGAATTCAAATCGTAAATTAGCGACGTTATGACGACGTACCATACGACGTTGCGTCAAATCTTTGATGACGTAACATTGTGCCAGTTCTTACGTCAAAGCTAGAAAAGTTGTTAATTTTTTGTTAATTATGTTGCTTTGATGACAAGCGAACCTCTTTAACTTCTGAAACAGTTGTTGTTTTATAAATTAAAACAGAAATTACTCTGGTTGTCATTCAGATTTAGATGCCGGCTTTAGGTGCTGGGTTTTATATTGTTGGGTGAAAAATGGAGGATGGTGATACGGAATCGTATCAGGACAGTGTGGTGATACAAGATTCCGTATTTTTGTCTCGGAAAATGGGTAGTATCAATGGTTATTTTTGGTAGGTATATAATAAAACCAATAATCAACGTCAACCTGACGTCCAGTCCTGACGTCAGTGGACGTATTGATATGACGTCGAAATGACGCCGGATTCAAACGTAAGTCTAACGTCATATGTCGACAGAGTTAGCTGCCCTTGAACTGACATAATTTCTTGCGCAAATTATGTAACAAAATCAAATTCAAATAATAATTTCAACATTGCCACTTTTAAAAAAGTCATATCTAGGTCTCGTATCGGAAATCACATATTTCGCCCACCATGCTTAATTTAGAAAAAATAATTATTTGTTAATCAAAATAAAGTCTTTCACTAAATTATTAAACCTTCTATTAAGACGAAAATGAAATTTGTATATTTTAAAACTTATTTCACCATTTTAAATTATTGATTGTTCACAATAGTCTTATTATTTACACTAATGTCTTATTTGTTTTAGCACCATATAGCAATAAAATTTGACATAAATAAGATATACCATTGCAACATCAGAGTGATTTAACATCTTTTAAAAACATTTTGTATATCCCGAGTAACTCTATCAAAGGAGTGAAAGGGAATAACAATAGTGCATCACCGCACTTCTGAAACCACTTCAGGATTTCAGAATGTTAATTATAATTACATTCACGATATCGGTTTTAGCACGTCAGATTTACGTCTGTTTTTGACGTCAAACAAACTTTCAAAATCAACCTAACCCCAAGGTCATTATGACGTCACATTTGAGACATCAAACCAACGTTGTTTTTCTGACGTCAGAATGACGTCTGTTTTTGACGTCAGAATGACGTCTGTTTTTGACGTCAAACAAACTTTCAAAATCAACCTAAATCCAACGTCATTATGACGTCGGAGTCCGACGTCTATCTGACGTCCAACCGACGTCAAATGTCTGCTGGGTGTATATTTAATTGAAAAATAACCTTTCAATAGGTATCATAATATGAGCCGCCTCATGAGAAAACCAACAATCTGCATATGCGAAAACAAAGAGGCAGATCAGCTTCGCGGTAACCGCGAAGCTGATCAGCGCCTTTGTTTTCGCTACTCGGATAGTATAATTCCTCTTCTACTTAAATCCAAAATTTCAAGATTCTAGCTCTTTTCTGTGCTTGTACAGGCCGGTTTGTGTCGGACCTGTTCGGAAACCACATTGTTGGGTTTTCCCACGAGACGGCTCAGGTATCATAATATTTGGGTCAAAGGGATAATAAACTGTAAATTTATCCACTTTTAAAGTTTAAAAACCCTTGACATGGGTCTTTGACTGATTATAAAGCCTGCATGAACATCAGAATAACCCTGTATTTTATATTTGAGCCGCCTCGTGGAAAAACCAACAATGTGGTTTTCGACCAGGTCCGACACAAACCGGGCTGTACAGTCATAGAAGACACCTAGACACTTGAAATTTCATATATAAGAAGTAGAGGGAATGTACTATCCGAGTAGCGAAAACAAAGGCGATGATCAGCTTCGCGGTTACCGCGAAGCTGATCTGCGTCTTTGTTTTCGCCTATGCAGATTGTTGGTTTTCCCATGAGGTGGCTCATTTCAAGTCCAGCCTGCATGGTTTTAATCGGCCCTCAAACATCTTTCAGGTCAAAGTACTGTTCCTGTGCAAGTCTCCTGGAAGCAGGTTACAAGTACTTGTTGCACATTCACTTACCAATAACTGACATCAAACCTTTCAATAAGAGCTGTCGCAGGACAGCGTGCTCGACTGCTTCTGACCTTTGTCAAACATAAGGCCAAACCCGACCAGTAACCCAAAGCATTATGCTCATACATCTTTTTGCCTTGATGCAATAAGGCAAAATCACTGAACCATGAAAGTTAACTATAACTACCTAAGATTAAAAGGTCTCACTCATATTGTGAAAGAAATGTGTTCATATACCAACTGAATGCCAAGACACAAGGCAAAATCACTGAACCGTGAAATAAGGTCACACTGACCTATGTAAAGTATTTCAGGGTCAAAGCCTCAAAGGTCTAGTGATACTTACTCATAATGTGAAAGAAATATGATCATATACCCATTCAGTGTTGAGATATAAAGCAAAATCACTGAACCATGAAATTAGGTCATAGTGACCTATAAATATGTTTGGGTTAAAGGTCTGGTCATACTCATTCATAATCAGAAAGAAGTATGAAAAAAATACCAACTGAGTGTCGAGATATAAGGCAAAATCACTGAACCATGAAATTAGGTCACAGTGACCCAGGAATACTTTACAGTCAAAGGTCTTGTCATACTCATACATATCGTGAAAGAAGAATGTTCATATACCAATTGAGTGCAAAAATCACTGAACCGTGAAATTAGGTCATATTGACCTAGGACTACTTTAGGGTCAAAGGTCTTGTCATACACAAACATAGTGTCAAAGAAGTTTGTTCATAAACTACTTGAGTGTAGAGATATAAGGCAAAGTCACTGAACCGTGAAATTAGGTCACAGTGACCTATAAGTATATTGGGGTCAAAGGTCTGGTCATACTCACTCATAATCTGAAAAAAGTATGAAAATATACTATTTGAGTGTCAAGATATAAGGCAAAATCACTGAACCGTGAAATTAGGTCACAGTGACCTAGGACTACTTCAGGGTCAAAGGTCTTGTCATACGCAAACATACTTTGAAAGAAGTTTGTTCATAAACCATTTGAGTACTGAGATATAAGGCAAAATCACTGAACCGTGAAATAAGGTCACAGCGACCTATAAGTATATTGGTGTCAAAGGTCTGGTCATACTCACTCATAATCTGAAAAAAGTATGAAAATATACTAATTGAGTGTCAAGATATAAGGCAAAATCACTGAACCGTGAAATTAGGTCACAGTGACCCAGGACTACTTCAGGGTCAAAGGTCTTGTCATACGCAAATATACTTTGAAAGAAGTTTGTTCATAAACCATTTGAGTACCGAGATATAAGGCAAAATCACTGAACCGTGAAATTAGGTCACAGTGACCTATAAGTATATTGGGGTCAAAGGTCTGGTCATACTCACTCATAATCTGAAAAAAGTATGAAAATATACTAATTGAGTGTCAAGATATAAGGCAAAATCACTGAACCATGAAATTAGGTCGCAGTGACCTATAATTATATTGGGGTCAAAGGCCTGGTCATAGTCACTCATAATCTGAAAGAAGTAAGAAAATATACTAATTGAGTGTCAAGATATAAGGCAAAATCACTGAACCATGGAAAGTAGGTCATCAGACCCTTACCGTCATGACACACAAGTCTGTGTCACAAAGTCCAAAGATGAATGACCAACTATCTTCCTAAGTTGTTTCTATTAAGAAATAAAAAGAAAAAAAAATTCGGGAAGTTCTAGATTTTGACCTCTAGCCCCGCCCCCCTGACTCCGACCCAGAGGTCCGATGTCATGGAACCTAAAGTGTATGAAGTATGAATGCTTTATGATAAGTTGTTGTCAAGATATGGACTCCTTGTAAAAGTTACACAGCAGTACATCTATTTTTTACAGTGTTCTAGTTTTTAACCTCCAGCCCCACCCCACAGGCATGGACCCAGAGACCCGATGCCATGAAATGAAACTCAACCCTAGAGGGTACCTATGGTCCATGTATGAAAGCCCTCGGATAAAAAGTTTTCAAGATATAGACTTCTAGAATACTATATCACAGAAAAGCCATTATTATTTATGGTGTTCTAGATTTTAACCTCTAGCCCCACCCCCTGGCATGGACCCAGGGATCTGATGCCATGGAATGAAAGCCGACCCTACAGGGTGTCAATGGCCCAAGTATCAATGCTTTCTGATCTGTGGTTGTCAAGATATGGACTTCTAGAAAACTTTAACACAGGAATTGCCATTTTTGAAGGTGTTCTAGTTTTTAACCTCCAGCCCCACCCCCTGGCCTGGACCCAGGGGCCCAATGCCATGGAATGAAAGCTAACCCTACAGGGTATCTATGGTCGAAGTATGAATGCTTTCTGATGAGTGGTTGTCAAGATATGGACTTCTAGAATGCTTTGTTTGTAATGTCAATTTAGTTATAAATTGCAATGATTGGTGTTGTTCTCTGTAACATGGTGCCCAATGAGGAGACTGCATTTGACATACAGGCCACCTTCGCTATCTCGAAATCAAGGGGAACTGAGAAACCACATCGAGTTTTCCGAAGTTCGAGATAAGCAAATCTCAACTGTTTCACAATTTCGCGGAATGAGTGGTTCTTGTTTCGTTTTCCACGATGTTTACCCCATCGATAGTGATTTTAAACATATATTTGCCGACCTGATAATGATGTCAAAACGCTGTTTTACAATTCCAGTGATGAAAGGTTGTGTGTAAATATCAAATCAGCAAAGCCCGTTTTTTTACTCCAAAGTTCGACACAAGAAGGGTGAAACTAATGTTTTTTTTTTCTGTGTGGAGCGAATTTTCACTTTGACACAACCGAGTCTTCATCATAGCCGAGTTCGACACAAGCAAGGTTGAAATACAATAACATGTAGGGAAAGAGGCTTTGGAGTGAGGGATTGATTCGACATCAGGGTTCATACAGGCAAGGCCAAGTAAAATTCAAGGACTTTTCAAGGACAAATCTTACCATTTTCAAGGACTTGGGGTGGATGCTGTAGTAGGGGGTTCTGTCTTAACTTTAGTTTCCTTCTTCGCTGATAAAGAAGTTTGTGAAAGTCCCAGATAAATACTGCTCATGTTTCTTATGTCGATCTCCACTCGCGTGTGAGGGCAAAGCACTTTCACCCACTTGAGCCACATCAATATCTTTATTACATGCACGACCATGTTGTCCGTTTCCTTGACCCAAGGATAACGTTTCGGCCAGTCCCTGCTGTACACGCACTTTCCCATTTTGTTAAGAAATGTTGAAAAATTTGTGCTCGAAAAAATATCATTTCGACGTCATTTTGGTTCCGTTTAGTCTGTATTCATCTGGATTTTCATTGCAGATAAAACAGATGCAATAAATCGTGAACCATTCCTCAAGGGAAGCAACCCAATTACGGTACGAACCGATTCGTGCCATATATTTTCGGCCCAAGTTTTCGCGACCATTTCGCAAGGGAAGCAACTCAATTACTGATTCGTGCCATACACATTCGGCCTGTTTCTTCATTATGGCGCTCTCGCCGATCTTTTTGTATTCAAACGTGCCGAACTTCTTCTTAAATGCTCACATTTGATTTTGAAACCGAATGTTATGTTCTCGAATACCGGAAGAAGTGAAATTCAAGTGCTTTTCAAGGCCAATGGTTAATTTTCCAGCACTTTTCAAGGCAAATTTGGTTTTCAAGTACTTTTCAAGACAGCCCTTCATTTTCAAGTACTTTTCAAGCCTGTGCGAACCCTGGTCACATAAGTGGGGTTTTCAAGACAACCGAGTTTGAGATAGCGCAGGTGGCCTGTATGTTAATTGCCATCTTGTTACCTGTAGAACATATTATAGGATGCATGAGCATGGCACGCATGTAAAAAACAAATAAATAACATGCGTACAATCGGTTGTCAGCCAGTTATAATTTGAGATGATTTATTGCTACATATAATACTCAAATTACATCTTGTAAATTTTGGTCTGATTCATCAATAGAGGAAATATTATAAATGAGCCTGTGTGTGAGAAAACCAACAATTTGAGTTCCGACCAGGTCCGACACAAGCCAGCCTGTACAGTCACAGAAGATGGCTAGAAGCCTGAAATTTCGGATTTAGGAAGAAGAGCAATTGTACTATCAGAGTAGCGAAAACAAAGGCGCTGATCAGCTTCGCGGTTACCGCGAAGCTGATCTGCGCCTTTGTTTTCGCCCAAGCATTTTGTTGGTTTTCTTATGCAGTGGGTCAAATTATAATACACTATTTTCAGCCTAAAACTTGAATTGTATCATTAATAACATCTTTATAAGTCACAAATTGAGCTATGAGCCATCACAGGGAAGCATGTACATCATGTACTTGCATATTTTTTCTTTTCTTTTTAAATTAATACAACTACATGTATTTATGAACATCATAAACAGACATACAGAGACATTTTGTGACTACTTTAATATTAATACATTATATGACTTGTAGATACATAGAGGATATTTACTTTTTTGAGGTGAATACCAAATATATTTCATCGAGTGAGTTAAAAACATCAAAATTTTCACGAGTGCGTAGCACGAGTGAAAGTTTAGATGTTTTCAAGTCACTCGATGAAATATATTTGGTATTTACCGATAAAAAGTAAATTTTCTTTTTATTTTATACAATACACGGGCGTTTTCCTATTCACAAAGCAGGCGGTGAAAATGCAAAAACCAAAAATTTTTGAAAACACAAATAATTTTGGTACCATATTGTTCCTAACGTTCTAACTAAGAAAATGAATACCCGCACTTTATGTTTTCGTTCGTAAATAATGGAGTTATAGGCATTTGAATTTCTGAAGTGAGGCACATTTAATGACGTTAAGTGAATGGAAACGTCAGAAGTAATCCAAACTCTACAGTGAAAATATCGGCTGATATCAATCACTTGTGAAAATATCAATATCAATTCTGCAGTGAAAATATCACTTTTATCCATTTTTGATATACATTAATTTCACTGCTAAGTATAAAATACGTAGATACAATTTAACAAAGCTCCCTGGAGACTGGCCCCAGATCCTCAGTGGATGCCATGAAGCTCCACATGACAATCTCAATGAGATGGTTATGCAAAGATGTATCTTGAGGGTTTCAGACCTGGCGACAAGGTAATAAAACTTTTTTCATGCTCAGCTCAGCTGAGACTAAAATTTATCCTGCTCTTAAATGTTAAAATGCCAACAATTGTTGGCATTTTAACATTTATAAGCAGGATAAATTACAGGCTTTGGTGATCTAAACCTTCAATGTCAATATATTTGGGCTATTTCAGTATTTATGAGGATTTGAAATTTTAAGCTCAGCTGAGCTGAGCATGAAAAAAGTTTTATAACCTCGTGGCCAGGCCCTTCACTCACCCGGCTTTACTACATGATGGTTAGAGGCTTGAAATTTTGGACTAAATCACCAACCAGATGTGTAATAACCACTCTTTTGCTTTCTGGAGAAAAAAATCCAATAAAGTTATCATAAACTGGCTCATATGAGGTAACTTATTAATATATTTAATTAGTTTTTAATCAAAGAGACCATTGGGGTGTCAGCGAAATTTTTAATAATACTTTTAAGATTTCAATTCTTTATATTGCATTGTGAAAACTGATATAGATCTAAGTATGAAATATGAGCCGCGTCATGAGAAAAAAAGATTTTTGCCTATGTGAAAACAAAGGCGCAGATCAGCTTCGCAGTCACTGCGAAGCTGATCAGCGCCTTTGTTTTCCCTACATGGATAGTACAATTTCTCTTCTTCTTAAATCCAAAATTTCAACCTGCTAGCTTTCTTCTGTGGCTGTATAGGCCAGTTTGTGTCGGACCTGGTCGCAACCCAAATTGTTGGTTTTCTCATGCATAGGCCCATATAGTGAAAGGCAGAAGTTAATACATGTACTGTAATTGTAATACATGTCAATGGCTTTTAATATAGAACCAATTTTAAAAAAGTGTTCAAAAAGGATTTGTGCAAAATATGGTTTGATCAAGGGGGGTAATCACAAATGGTACTTCCTGTGCTGTATTTGTGTATCACCACATGTAAAATGCTGCTTTTGTACATAGACAGTGATTTCACTGTCGACCATGCCATGATACAGCCCTTGATTTATATGAACAACAGCAGGTTTTTGAATGAAATGGCATACGACTGGGACTACAGCAACGGTAGTACCATTTAATTTACAACCATGCTCATTGCATGTGTACAGAGTAGAATAAAGAAAAAAAAAATATTGTAGCAAGAGCATTTCGTACATTGTGGTGAACATCAAAAAGTGATCACAAGCAGACATATTACATCTAAAAGTAAATTATTCCTGCAACTTCATTTCCTTTACATAGCATGCATGCGTAATAAAATTTTCTTCACAAGGGCAAAAACATAACTGCACGATCTTAACCATGTAAAGACAAAATGTTCAAGGCTACATATTAATAGAAGTCATAAGCAAATGGCAAAATCTTGCAAGCCTTCATAACCTTACAATTCAGACTCATAAAGGCATAAATTATGATAAAATTTATGACAAAATCTCAACAATTAACCTTGCAGTTGTACATAAAATTGAGCCAGTGCATGAGAAAACCAACAATCTGCATAGGCGAAAACAAAGGCGCAGATCAGCTTCGCAGTAACTGCGAAGCTGATCAGCGCCTTTGTTTTCGCTACAAGGATAGTACAATCTTTCTTCTTCTTAAATCCGAAATTTCAAGCTTCTAGCCTGCTTCTGTGACTGTACAGGCCGGTTTGTGTTAGACCTGGTCGGAAACCCAAATTGTTGGTTTTCTCACGCACAGGCTCAATTTTGATAACATTTTAATCGTCTTGTTTGCATATGACTTTATGGATATGTCTTTATTTCAAATTCCTGGTTAATGTATGCCATGTACGATACGAACACATGTACCAAATATATGGACCTTGCGTTGTAACCGGCCTGGACAATTTGGCTTGGTAGCTCAGTTGAAAGAATGCTCACATGGTAAGGGAGAGGCCTTGAGTTCAAGTGCCAGTAAGGATGCGTACTTTTTCAAACCCTGTGACATTCAGTGGCCAGTGTGGCCTCTGAGGAAAAATTCTTAAATCTCGAAAAGTGGGTAAATTGGTACTAGTGACCTAAAATGAAACATACATATATACGCAAGGATCATGCACACCAATTCACCACACATACACAAGTATCCACACTCACATATTAAAAGGTAAGTGCACTGAAGAGCCCTTTAGTTATAATCTTTTACAACCTGATTTACCCTGTATACCTGGGATGCAACAAAATTTCTTACAGTGCAGACTGATGCAAAATCACACTTAACTAGAAATGCGTGTTTGTAAAACACTATGCCCCCAACTGTATGCTTGTCCCTAAACTGGCAGTTTGTATGATTCATTTATTTCATTCGAATGCAGTCAAATTTAATTTCCTGAAGAAGCTGTTCGGTTGTGATTGTTTTGACCTCAATCCAGAAACAGAATGTAAGCTTTTTTGCAGGCAAGTTAGAAATGAAGTAAAAATTTAAAAATGGAGTAATTTTGTCAAAATTTGACAGAGAGTCCCCAAAAGTTAATCAGGTGATCTTATTCTCAGCCCCAACCAGCATACCAAATATGAAGGCTCTAGCTCAAATACGTTTTGAGATATCTTGCCACCCAGATTTTCAAAATTTGTTTTCAAAGGGACATTATTCCAACAAGGGGCATAACATGTACATGAAAAAAATACAGGCCAACTATTTTTTCATGAGGAATCTATATATGAAATTTCAAAACCCTATCATTCACCGTTCAAAGGTCTCAAATTTCACCGAAAGTGGAAAAATCAATAAAAATGTCAAAATTCTGTATTTTTGTCAAAATTTGACGGAAAGTCCTCAAAAGTTAATCAGGTCATCTACTTCTCAGCCCCAACAAGTGTACCAAATATGAAGGCTCTAGCTTCAATACTTTTGGAGATATCTTGCACACAAGATTTTCAAATTTTGTTTTCAAAGGGACATAACTCAAAAAAGGGGCATAACTTGGCCATACAAAAAAATATGGGTCAACTATTTTTTCATGAGGAATGTGTATATGAAATTTCAAAACCCTAGCATTCACCATTCAAAAGTTTCAAATTTCACCGAAAAGTGGAAAAATCAATCAAAATTTCAAAATTCTGTATTTTTGTAAAAAATTGACGGAAAGTTCTCAAAAGTTAATCAGGTCATCTACTCCTCAGCCCCAACAAGTGTACCAAATATGAAGGCTCTAGCTTCAATACTTTTTGAGATATCTTGCACACAAGATTTTCAAATTTTGTTTTCAAAGGGACATAACTCAGAAAAGGGGCGTAACTCGGACATGAAAAAAAATACAGGTCATCTATTTTTTCATGAGGAATGTGCATATGAAATTTCAAAACCCTAGCATTCACCATTCAAAAGTTAACACACACACAGACAGACAGACACACAGACAGACAAGGCAAAAGCAATATGCCCTTCCAACTTTTTCAAAGTTGGGGGCATAACAAAATGAGAGTTTGGTGATTGGAAGCTAGATCAATTGGCTGCAAACTACAGTGAGGCAATGAACTTGTCACTGTAAGTAGTTACCAAATCAATCAGGCTTCCAATCACCACACTTGATTTTGTCATGTGTCATGTGATGTTGCATCAACCTGCACTGTAAGAATTATGGGTATATAACATGTGATTAAGTGCTTTATGTTCACAGTCAACAGCAGGGTCATGTCAAGATGTTCAGTTATCCTAGTCACATTGTTCCTGGGCAAGCCTACCAGTGGCAGGTTAACAGTACTTTTCCCCTTACTAACAAAATTTAATTAGCTGAAAAGGAAGAAATGAGCCACCTCATGGGAAAACCAACAATGTGGTTTCCGAACAGGTCCGACACAAACCGGCCTGTACAAGCACAGAAAAGAGCTAGAAGCTTGAAATTTCGGAGTTAAGTAGAGGAATTGTAGTATCTGAGTAGCGAAAACATAGGCGCTGATCAGCTTCGCGGTTACCGCGAAGCTGATCTGCGCCTTTGTTTTCGCCTATGCAGATTGTTGGTTTTCCCATGGGGCAGCTCAATTATTTCCAAACTAAATCTTTATAAAAGAAATGTTACAGACACGAGGATCAATCTTGGATATGAATCAGATGCACTACCAACTGAGCTATCGTGCCCTGCTCAGTGTTAACATGACAACTTTTCTAGTTATGGTCTCAAATCCAAGAAAGTACACTTCAACTTCATTACAACCAAGAAAGTACACTTCAACTTCATTACAACCAAGAAAGTACACTTCAACTTCATTACAACCAAGAAAGTACACTTCAACTTCATTACAACCAAGAAAGTACACTTCAACTTCATTACAACCAAGAAAGTACGCTTCAACTTCATTACAACCAAGAAAGTACGCTTCAACTTCATTACAACCAAGAAAGTACACTTCAACTTCATTACAACCAAGAAAGTACACTTCAACTTCATTACAACCAAGAAAGTACGCTTCAACTTCATTACAACCAAGAAAGTACGCTTCAACTTCATTACAACCAAGAAAGTACGCTTCAACTTCATTACAACCAAGAAAGTACGCTTCAACTTCATTACAACCAAGAAAGTACACTTCAACTTCATTACAACCAAGAAAGTACACTTCAACTTCATTACAACGTGCCAAACTATAAAGCAGTTTTAATACAACATGGCCATGTCGTGGTTCCCAAGTTGTCTATAGTATCGTAAATATGTCTACAGTAAGTAACCTCACTATAACAAGGTAGCGTTAAAATGAGGCTGACCTGTATATTACCTGTATTAAAAAAAAACAAAACAAAAAAACCACACACAAAAAAAAACCAGAGGACCAATGGTCCTGTAAACGCTCACCTGAGACCTTAGATATATACATGTACCAATAAACTTGTTAGACTAGAATGGTACAATGCATGTATATAACCCTAGGGCAGAGTCAGAATAACTCCTGGAGTCAATTTCTTTTTCAAATCATAAAAATTCAGTCCATTTGCCAATTAACTGCAAGTTTTGTCCTTCAAATGACATTTTAACAATTTTCTCCATTCAAATGCATGGGCGATCTAAGTTGACCTTGCCATGAAGTAGGTCAAGGTCATCCCAGTGTCATAATTTATACAAATTTTGTAGACCTCCGTTCCTTAATGCTTCATGCCAAGTTTCAAAATCATAGGCCTTCTGGTTCTGAAGAAGAAGATTTTTAAAAAATTTTGCTATCTATAGCCATGGCGGCCATCTTGGTCATGTGACCTTGACTATTATACAAACTTTCATTTCCTCTTCCTAAGGATGCTCCACATAAAGTTTGGCTTAGATTGGCTAAGCAGTTCCTGAGAAAAGGCTGTATGAATATTATGGTCATCTACATAAATATAGCTCTGGGGCAGGGGCAGACAACCCCTGGGCCTAAAATATTTTCATAAGCATAAAACTTCTGTCCATTTGCTCATTCCTAGCAAGTTTTCTGCCATAACATGACATTTCCCTATTTTTTCCCATTCAAATGCATGGGCGACCTTCAAAATCATAGGCCTTCTGGTTCTGAAGAAGAAGATTTTTAAACGTTTTTGCTATTTATAGCCATGGTGGCCATCCTGGTCATGTGACCTTGACCATTTATACAAACTTTCATTCCCTCTTCCTAAGGATGCTCCACATAAAGTTTGGCTTTGATTGGCCTAGCGGTTTCAGAGAAGAAGATGTTTCAATATTATGGTCATATACATGTATATAGCCCCAGGGCAGGGGCAGACAACCCCCTGGGCCCAAAATATTTTCTTAAACATAAATCTTCTGTCCATTTGCTCATTTCTAGCAAGTTTTCTGCCATTTAATTACATTTTCCTATTTTTTCCTATTCCAATGCATGGGTGACCTAAGTTGACCTTGCCGTAAAATAGGTCAAGGTCATCCCAGGGTCATGATTTATATAAACTTTGTAGAGCTCCATTCCCAGATGCTTCATACCAAGTTTCAAAATCATAGGCCTTCTGGTTCCGAAGAAGAAGATTTTTAAACGTTTTTGCCATTTATAGCCATGGTGGCCATCTTGGTCATGTGACCTTGACCATTTATATAAACTTCCATTCCCTCTTCCTAAGGATGCTCCACATGAAGTTTGGCTTTGATTGGCCAAGCGGTTTCAGAGAAGATGTTTGAATATTATGGTCAATGGTCATATACATGTATATAGCCCCGGGGCAGGGGCAGACAACCCCCTGGGCCCAAAACATTTTCATTAACATAAATCTTCTGTCCATTTGCTCATTTCTAGCAAGTTTTCTGCCATTTAATTGCATTTTCCTATTTTTCCCCATTCAAATGCATGGACTACCTAAGTTGACCTTGCCGTAAAAAAGGTCAAGGTCATTCCAGGGTCATGATATATACAAACTTTGTAGAGCTTTATTGCCTGATGCTTCATGCCAAGTTTCAAAATCATAGGCCTTCTGGTTCTGGAGAAGAAGATTTTTAAAGGTTTTTGCTATTTATAGCCATGGCGGCCATCTAGGTCATGTGACCTGGACCATTTACACAAACTTTCGTTCCCCCTTTCTAAGGATGCTCCACATGAAGTTTGGCTTTGATTGGCCAAGTGGTTTCAGAGGAGAAGATCTTTGAAAATGTGAACGAAGGACGACGACGGACGATGGATGACGGACGCCGGAGCATGGGTATACTATAAGCTCACCTGTGAGCCTTCGGCTCAGGTGAGCTAAAAAGTGTCCAGGTGTTCTACTGGCATATAGTAATTAAGGTGATTTAGAGATATGATATTAAACCTGAAGAATGTCTACCCTCCCATTTTCTCAAAATGACCAAAGGTGAATACCAAACATTTTTCTTAACCATAATTAACACCATGTAATGAGCGTAATGACTGCTATTCAATCTTTACCAAATACCATATTTTCCAAAGTTTTAGACAAAATATGACATGGATACACAAAATGTAGACCCATATTTAAATGCATAGATGAGAAATATACCTGGGGTCTGCACTGTTTAGTATACAGCACCATGAGCAGTGTTTCCTTAATGGCCAGGTTAAAATGATTTGTATGAATACTTAAATAATTTTGGGTGTCCGAAAAAGTGTCTGAAAGTTTTAATTTTTACAAGGATTGAAAATGTATGTTTTCAGAAATATTTCAAGCATTATAAAAATGAAACCAAGTCATTCCCACAGCTAAGCTTTCATGGTAAGGCTAAGACTTAAGTGTTTGCTTGAGTGGTGGAGTATCTAATTGAGAAAATAAAATAAAATTCACAAATGCATGGGCTGTGTGACAAAAAAGGAAAGGTTCATTTCCGCAAAGCATATCAAGACAAATGCCAATATCCATCATCAGGAAAACATGTCTGTGCAATATATACCCCCTTATACCCCACTTTAATAGAGAAAAAACTGGGGTATGCAGGGGTATACCTATTTTTCTTATTTTTGCTCCAAAACATAGACTGTGGGTACTCGTTAGAACCGCCTCGCCGAGGCGGTTCTAACATGTACCCACAATCTATGTTTTGAGCAAAAATGAGAAAAATGTCAAACAATTTCTAATGAAAATTAGATTTTTTATAACAAAAAAAAGTCTGTATATTGCATGGGCAAGTTTTCGTAATGATGTTTTTGGCAATGAGATTTGACATTAAACTGCAAAAAGCTCTCCAAATTCTTCAAATATTGACATCTTAATTTTTTCAAAACTTGTTCAACAGCCTTATGAACTGATCATATTCCTTTCAAAATGGTAATACAATTATAAGTTAAGCAAACAAGTTTGTTTTCAAACACTTACCAACATGTTGAAATGTCTAATTTTTCAGTAAAATATTACTCTAAAAATTGAAGGAAACACATGACAATGTCTGCTTCCATGGTAAAAGCCCAGGTCAAATCAGGAAGGACACACCATTTCTGAGCATTATACTCCTTTAGGTAGAGTACAGAGTCTGGGGAAACAAAACTGTGGCTAAATCAGTTAAGCGATGTTATACCCTTTTAATTAATTCTTTTGCCATTACATGTAACTGACAACTGCTCTTACTGAATCAGGAAAATTGACCCTACAAATATTTTCATGACCAGTCTTCATGAAAGAATGTGCCGAATATGTGGTTAATGTGGGTCCCTGGAATTGCAAGCTGCCTTTGCAGCAAGCTTTATGATTTGCTAAAAGTACAAATTACTAGTACACGCATATATGTTAGAATTTGCTCTCAGAGGCAATTTAAACTCAAATATATGCAGAATCCACAGTTTATGTTTTAAAACAACATAAAGGAAAATAATGAATGTCCCCTGTATATCCCAGTGTTGCATTAAATGGGGTTTATATTATATAGGTCACTTTGGTGCCTTAGAGAACAATAAATTTTGTCTTTAAAAAATATATATTTACCTTTCCATATAACTTTCCAGTTGGGCATGACTTGGTTCGATACAGACGCCCTCGGGACAGAATCCTTTCATTGAAGCTGCGTCGACTCCTTAGTACAGGCATTTTTTATAATCCAAATCTGAGAGAAATTTCACATTCGAACATTTCTGTTATATTAATCCAACATACACAACATTAACAGCTTCCAAATTAAGTAATGTAAAATTTTTTGTCAATCTTCTCATTTGAAACGAAGCAAATTAGCCATTCTCCATTTTTAAAACAATGTTAAAACTGTGAGCACTATCATTATATACTTAATCTCGTGTTATAGATAAAGCTTTAACAACACAACTAAAGATTAATCCAGTTAACTCTATATGTTTAATCTATGCAGTAGGTGACGTTATTAAGCTCTGCACTTCCAACAATAACAAAGGATTAGAATTGCCGTAATTATTCTAAATCTTCTAAAATCGCAAAAAAAAATCATCCAAAATAATAGCAAAGACGCAGACAAAATTTTGTCACAGTAATCAAATAATTAAAACACATTCCATTTTTCTATTAAATGAATACACAATTCTGTTTTTGAAATGTTATGATTTTCTTCGTCTATTCAAGGTGTCCAAAAATTGAAAAAATACATGTACCATTTAAATAATCCACCTGGTTTCACAGATAAAAATAACGCCAATTTTCCATAATCTTATAACCTTCAGTCTGTGGTTTCTAATACCATAAGTGAGCTGTGTCGTGAGAAAACCAGATTTTTGCCTATGCGAAAACAAAGGCGCAGATCAGCACCTTTGTTTTCACTACACGGATAGTAGAAATCCTCCTCTACATAAATCCAAAATTTCAAGCTTCTAGCTTGCTTCAGTAACTAAACAAGCCTCTTTGTCTCGCACCCGGTCGGAAATCCCGAAGACCAATTTTCTCGCGTCGCAGCTCAAGTAATCTTGCGTGAGATCGCGTCTTTAATCTCTAATGCAGTTTTTAAAACTTCCAACTTTCTTGTTAAACTCGTATAATAGAGTCAAGTACACACTGCATTTTAAAAAAGAAATGCATACATTAGTTAGTAATCCATCATGATTTTTAAAAATCGTATTTTATCAGTCTTGATTTTAAACTAACAGATCATGAAAAATAATTTATCACAATGAATCCTAGACTTTTCTGACTCATCCAAAAGATAATATAACCACAAATTAAAGTTTAAAACCACTAATTAATAAAATGAGCCTGTGCGTGAGAAAACCAACAATTTGCATGGGCGAAAACAAAGACGCAGATCAGCTTCGCGGTAACCACGAAGCTGATCAGCGTCTTTGTTTTCGCTACACGGATAGTACATTTCCTCCTCTACTTATTCCCAAATTTTCAAGATTCTGGGTTTCTTCTGTGACTGTACAGGCTGGTTTGTGTTGGACCTGGTCGGAAACCCAAATTGTTGGTTTTCTCACGCACAGGCTCAAATGAAAGACCAATGCCCTCCACTTGTTTTCGTCATAATTTCTCAAGACAACTAAAGAAAGAAATCCTTTGTTTCATTTTTGCACTTTTCACGAGCTTGCACTTTTTCGCACAAAGCATGCTTAAAATTCTAAGTAGTAATTAACATGAATTTATGCATATTCTGCAATTATAAATCCTGTAATACACATAATTGTCTGTCAAACTGAAATGTATCCCATTCCATGACATGTCTTTGCTTTTTTTCTGTCATGATATATACCGAAACCAAGCCGAAACATTTTGTGACAATTTTTAAGTAGCTTAAACAAGCGTTCTTCCAGACACTGTCGACTGACTAAACCCACTGATAAGCTAAACCCTACCACAATTCATGTAAGACAAACGACAATGACACTTAAGGCGAGTTTCGTCTTTTGAAATTGACACTCCTACAGACAATCAGAAATAAAAATATCAAGATTTATGATATCGACACGAGCTTATGTTAATATCTACCTATGCATATTAGTCTGCCTAAATGCTTTTTACCATAATCGTTTGAACATTAAATCAGATAGCAAAAATGTCAAAATACATTGACCGCTGTGTGTGTGCATTCAAAGTATTTACAGCTTTTATAGCCGTGCATTGACAAAACAAGTGCCGTCCATATTTATGACTGTATACTCAGATCAGCACTGAAAGTCCTTTGAGCAGTCTGATCAATATTTGGAAACATCTGGAAAAATCGAAACTAAAGTCATGTTGAAAATATACTCCAAACTATTTATATGTCCCGATCAGTCTGTAATATACATAAAATGCAGTTTAAAAACTTTTTTGTCAGCATGCGTAAATTTGAGCCTTCTCGTGAGAAAACCAATGATGTGGTTTCTGAACATGTCCAACACAAATCAGGCTGTACAGTCATAGAAGCAGGCTAGAAGCTTGAAATTTCGAATTTAAGAAGAGGAGGAAGTGTACTATCTGTGTAGTGAAAACAAAGGCGCTGATCAGCTTCACGGTTACCACGAAGCTGATATGCGTCTTTGTTTTTGTATATGCAGATTGTTGGGTTTCTCATGAGGCAGCTCATTTATAGCGTGAGCGAGCGAGCGACTTGGCTTATTTCGCACCAACATGCCTACTGGGTCGGAAGAAAATGTTTATCAAAACAGCCAATACCCAATTTAGCTATCAAAATAAGGCTATTAAATTTCTAAACAAGTCACTTAACAATTTGTCAGTTGGATACAAGGGGGCTTCAATTTGCTGAGAGACCAAAATTTTGTCCACATCAATGGAAAACATACTTTTTTGATTTACGCAAACCTAAGTCGAAGATCGGCTGCTTTCAAAGTCCAGGCTGATCAGTGCATTTTCATCACTGCTTAGTATAATCACTTTAGCTTCAAAATCCTGATATTTCATGCCTGTTATCATTCTTAGTATCTACACAATTAGGTTTAAAACTGAAGCTCGCAGTCAGGTTTTCACAAGGTCAGTCTCATTTGAGCCGTGACGCTTGAAAATTGGTCTTCCGGGTTTCAGACAAGGTCCAACACAAACTGGCCCATACACCCACAGAAGAAAGCTAGAATCTTGAAATTTTAGGTATACCTAGAGGAGGAATTGTACTATCCATGTAGCAAAAACAAAGGCGCTGATCAGCTGTGCAGTTACCGAACAGCTGATCTAAGCCTTTGTTTTCACATATGCAATAATCCATTTTTCTCATGGCGTGGCTCATTTACTATCCAATATATAGCTCAAATTCACTTCATCATTACAATGGTGTCTCTAGTTCAATTAATTTTTTCAGTTTAGTAACCTTTTTAGTAACTTTCAACAAGTAAAGAAACTAGTTATTATCAATTTATCAAAGGTTACCCATGGGTCAAATGTCTGTCAGCATATTTAAAGATACATCAAAATTTTTTATAGGTGTTAGCTGCAGTATTAAAGTCACCTTACAAACAGTTTTAGTAGATGAATATATCAGGGGTAAATATGGCAAAAATTTTAATATAGTTTTTGTCAAATCACCAAGAAAATGTATATAGATGCTTCTTTTGTGTACCCATGAGTTAGGTTTTTAACCAGAATCAAGCAAAAAGCACCATGAATTAACACCAATTTAGGAGCTTGTTTGAGGCAAATAAGGATAAAATTGTAAATATTCGGACACTACAATGCTTAAATAAAAAAATATCCTAAAGAGATCGATGCACAATATTGCTTAACATAAATACAAGAGTAACAAGAGCCAATACAACACCATAGACCTTAACCAGGCTGTCTGCATATGAACAACATGATACTAAGCGATATGGAATGATACAATGCAATGTACAGTGTACAAATGGTTTGTTCAAAACTTAAAAGCCTACATATATAGGTTCACCAAGTTAAATACCTTGGCTAGTTTTCACTACTTTGGTGGGCAAAAGCCAAAACACTATAAATGAGCCGCCTCATGGGAAAACCAACAATCTGCATATGCGAAAACAAAGACACAGATCAGCTTCGCGGTAACCGCGAAGCTGATCAGCGCCTTTGTTTTCGCTACACGGATAGTACACTTCCTCTTCTTTCTAAATCCGAAATTTCAAGCTTCCAGCCTGCTTCTGTCACTGTACAGCTCCGTTTGTGTCGGACCTTTTCGGAAACCACATTGTTGGTTTTCCCACGAGGCGGCTCAAATATCAAACCAAGCAGTCATCCAAGTACTGTGGGTAAAAACAAAGTCATTTATGTAGCAATTACTTGATAAACTGAAGATTTAATATGCCATAAAAGCATTATGTTTGATAAAAATCCACAAATTCACATGAAAATCTGTGCATTTACCAAATTCTAGTGTCTTTAAGGGTCATAACCTTTAACTTAATCAACAAGAATTGTAATGATATAAATCTTAAAAAATTCCCATGGAAATTAAGATATGAGATACTGATAATGTTACTTTTATTGACCAAAATGCTTCCAAGATCATAACGCTAGAGCATGGGTATACTATAAGCTCACCTTGCAAGACTAACAGCACAGGTGAACTAATAGAATCAATATATAAAAATATAGTGTCCAGAAAATGATATTTTGTTCCAACATCCATTTGCAATATTTGGTTGGTTGATGTTATGTTTTACATCCAATTCAACAGCTAAGGTCATATGGATATGGAGATAACGTCTTGAAATCTCATCCAAAAGACTTGAAAACCCCAGGATCAAACTAACAAGCCCTGGTGTAGAAGCCAGTGGCTTAATTTCTAAGCAATGAGAGTATCTCATTTGCAGCTTTGAAATTCCAAAAATTTTGATAATTGAGCCAGTGCATGAGAAAACCAAAAATCTGCATATGCAAAACCAATGGCGCAGATAAGCTTCGCAGTTACTGCGAAGCTGGTCAGCGCATTTGTTTTCGCTACATGGATAGTACAATTCCTCTTCTTCTAAAGTCCAAAATTTCAAACTTCTAATAATCTTCTTCAGTGATTGTACAGAGCGGTTTGTGTCGGACCTGTTCGGGACCCAAATTGTTGGTTTTCTCATGCACAGGCTCAATTATTGCATGGCTGCAACATGCTCAAGATTAAGGGGTACCTACCATTGTACCTTGCTCTTTCAAGTTCTTTACTCTAAGTAGTGGGCGTCACAATCATTTTCTGGGGGACCATGTCTTGATCTTCGAAAATGGCACTGAAAAGTATTTTCATGCATATGGCTTTCATTTAAGGTTTTTATTATTTGGAAAAGGGCAAAAAGCATAAATGAGTATGTGTTGTGTTGTCACTCTTTTTAATTGTAAATACATCACAACATGTAAAGAATTTTATGTGATAAATGCAGACTACTGTACTTTTATTATTCTTCAATGGATTTAGTGAAAAAACGAAGCCGATAAAAAGTTAATTCGAATTTTATATGCAGTAGTAATTTTCAATAATGCATATAGCAAACTGGCATGAATAGGGTTTACAAATTAGGATCTAAAACATGCAAAAAGTTTACAATCCCGGCTGATTTTTTGTCATGACTGAACAATGAGGTTTTCACATATATAATACAGCTATCATGCTTATTGGCAACTGTCTAGACCAGTAGGTTATAAACTATTGGCCCATCATAAAGTGATCATTACTTCACCACATAAATAATGTTGTTGCAAGGGAAGCCTTCTTCACAGATTTAACTCAAACTGCCAGCTCAGCATAAAATCTGTACATCCTCGTACTTCAAATTGCTTGGTAGGTTTTATGATATGAGCCGTGTCATGAGAAAACCAGATTTTTGCCTATGCTAAAACAAAGGCGCAGATCAGCTTCGCAGTGACTGCGAAGCTGATTAGCGCCTTTGTTTTCGCTACACAGATAGTACAATCCCTCGTCTTCTTAAATCAGGAATTTCAATGTTCTAGCCTGCTTCTGTGACTGTGGTGGCCGGTCTGTGTCGGACCTGGTTGGGAAGCCACAAAGACTGTTTTTCCCGCGTCGCGTCTCATATTGAAACAGTAAATACCTAGTCAGCCACAGACATACCCATACAGAGGCTGTCATCGGCATCACTGTTGCATCAAAGCTTACAATACTTTGGAAATATTTTTTCAAGGGCTAGACACTTTACCCAAGACCTGTTCCTGTAGCTCATCATAACGCGTAGAAGGCTGTCACTGTGTAGCTGAGGTTTGCCCTTAATGTAGTAGATTCTCTCCTCTCATCTTAAAACTGGGCTGAAATAAAGATGCCTGAATGTTAACAAAACTTATTGCATAAATACCCATGTCACACGATATTAACAGCCGTTTATTAATGAAGAGAAAGCCATGTATTAATATCCCAATTCACGCGCACACATGCTGTTAATGCATGACTTTTACTTATGCTTGTTACTGGGCGCCATGCAAAGCACAAGTTAATAATGAGAAACTGAAGTCCGCCCGCAACAAGCATAAAATGAAAGCTTTTGCACATATGAAAATGTGATGAGGCTGTAAAATATAGTGCACCATTATTTCTTTTGTTTGTGCAGAATTTATGCAATGATTTTGTCATTCATTAACATTCGCTAGGTCCCTCGAGGAGTGTTGAAAACCTTCGGCTTCACCATCGGTTTTCAACACTCCCCTCGGAACCTAGTGAATGTTTATGAGTTGAAAATCATGTTTGATTTCTATATTGTACCATTGCCGTTGGCCGAAGCCACTAAATATACATGTATGTACCATTTTCCCCCTTTCTTTCTTTTCATAATGTTGCAATTCATCTATTCAACTGAGCAATTAATGATGACCCAGACTAAAGTGCTTATATTTCTGAACAGGGTCTACATTATTTGCCATTCTATAAACATATATTAGGGAAACATTTCAACAACCCCACACAAATAACATATATGCAATTTTTACCGTTTCATAAAACGTATTCAATTGTGTTGAAATTTTCTTCTTCATAATAATGAAACCTGGTATTCACTTGGGTATGGTCCTAGAAGCATGCACCAGCTTCAATTTACTCTAAAAGATGTACATATTTATGCTTTTTGTTAACCAACAACTTTTGAAATTCAGGAAGTTTGGACAGCCAGATAAATACTATCTTCTCCAAACTTGGAACCTCCTTGACAATGTCCTAAGGAGCTTTGTAGTTTTTATCAAAAATATGTCTTTAATCAACTAACATGTAAACACGCTTGTCACTTGTTTGATAAAACCAACATGAAATCATGGCTATTTTCAAACTTTCACACTCAAACTTTGGTCTTCAATGTTCAAGTCCATTTCTTCCAGTCATTTGCCAGGTGTCTTAACTTTCAATATTTGAAAAATTGGAATTTAAATGACTCTTCAATTGTTCTGTTGATATATTAAACAAGCATGGCCAAAAGAAATCTTGCTTTCACATACTAAAACAAAGACACAGATAAATGGCACAAATATCAAGCAGCTGATAAAGACTTTACCCTGTCTCCACCTAATAAATGAGTCATTTGTAACCACGGCCCCCCAGCCCTGGGGAATAGCAGGGACTTTGACTTTTGGTCCAGCAAATCCCTGCTAAAAGCCCCACCCTGCAGGGACTGCTCGTTGGTAAAACCACTGCTGTTTTCCCCTGCAGCCTACTATCTTTTCATTTTATGGCCCTTTTTGCCTATATAAAGCAAACCCAGGGTATTTCCATTTCCCCCGCTCTGCCATGGCAAAACTTTGGTCAAAGCCCCGCTCATTTCCACGGCTATCCCCCACCCTCCTCCAGTGGCAGGGGTGGGGGCGTGGGAGGGGGGAGTTGGATGTTAGAGACATTTTCTATTGTCCAACAGCCCTGTGTCTCTTGGACTGGTTCAAACTTCCTGAATACAAGTTTTGCCGATCATGTGGCCCAAATCATATGAGTTATTATCTATGTAGTAAAGGAGTTCACACTATTAAAGTACTTTTGGTCTAAGGCCTTAAAAGTAAATTACCAGATAGTCATTTGACATGGGATATTCGATCTGTTACTCAAAATCACCTTCAAAAATGCAAGAGAAAATAACTATGGAACCAAGAATGAAATTTACAAAAATCTTTATGCCAGCCTTTAACATGGGATCTTACACTATATATATGATAATGAGCCGCATCATGAGAAAACCAAAAGTGTAGTTTCAGAACATGTCCAACACGAACCAAGCTGTACAAGCACAAAAGATGGCTAGCATGGCTAGGGGCTAGAAATTTTGGATTTAGAAAGTAGAGGAATTGTACTATCCCTGTAGCAAAAACAAAGCACTGATTAGCTTCGCAGTTACTGCGAGGCTGAACTGCGCCTTTGTTTTCGCATATGCAAAATGTTGGTTCATATTTATAACTTTTTTATTTTATTTCTCTTTAACATATGATCCTGCAAAAGCCACTTCATACGAAAATCAGAAAATGTATAATGTGCCAAAGTCAAAGGGTATTGCTTCAATTAAGTCTGGGTAGTCGGTACCCATTCTATTCATTCAGAGCCTATGCTTTTCACTTGTTTTAAACTTGGTTAATCGAGCCATCTTGTTACTGGTAAAAATGTGGTCACATTGTAACAAACCCAAGTTTGCTTACTTTTAACAGACAACACTAAGGCACAAAGATTCAGTGAATGAAACAGTGCCCATTTAAAGGCACATTGTGTTTTACTATTAGCTTGGTTGGACATAAAGGATCTGACCTCACATGACCAGCAGTTGAAAATCTAGGTTAAAACTGATTTATAAAAAAAGAGCTGTCCAATTAATTCAAATAACAAATAAGTCTCCAATTTCTGACTCATAGCACAATGTCCCCATTCTTTTTTCTTATTTTTCTGTATTGTTTCATTAATATATCTGTCCTTTAATTTAGCAAAATAAACTTATCTATGGGTCAATGACCAATACAATGATATTTTCAAGTTATCCTGTAATAATTTGCCTTATTACCTTGGTGTGTGGCTTTGACTCAAAGCACGGGTATCAAACAAAAAAAAAAAATCATTTTTTGGCATGTACATGTCGAGTAATTACTGAGCATTGTGCTGAGCACAGACTAAATTTTAGCTGGTGATGGATACTATTGCAGCTTAATGAGAATGATGAGCCGGACTATTAAAAATGACAGCAAGTATGAAGAAAAGCACCTTTTTCATGGTTAAGATTGTAAATAAATAAATTATAAAAAATCAATAGAATTGCATGCAATGATGTAAAAAAAACACAAAGTGATTATGACCTAGATAGAGCATTAGTTACTTCATTTTTTTTTTTTTTTTTTTTTTTTGTAATAGGTATTCCTCCCATAAAGTGCCATAAAATTTTGTTGGCAAATTGTTCAGAAATTGCAACTTTTTGAAAGTTGGCATTTCACCAAAGCAAAGTGCGTTCATGGCGTTGTCCGCCTAGCCTTGATAGATTGGAACTGATATTGAGAATGAAACAAGTAAAAGTCCTTTAAAGAATACCCAATTCTTTCTTTGAAATAAACCTTTGTGCACAGTAATAGTTCGAAACACGAGGAAAACCTGAGTAGGGTGAAAATTTCTGAGAGGAATATGAGGGCTGCTTGATTATTAATTCCAATGTGGCTGCTGATGCTGATACTCCGGACAAGTGTCAAAAAGTACTACGACTGACCGCAATATCCTTTCTGAAGTTGACTGTACATAGCCTGCTAGGCTGAGCGAGTTCATTATCAATCAGCTTGTGTTATTCACCATTTTTGCATTATCGGCTGGTTCCCAGCTTTAAAAAATCAATATTGGAAATACAGGTAACCAGAACCCCCCTCAACTACCCGTTTTTCCAATATTGATTTTTGTCAGCAGGAAACCAGCCGATAATGCAAAAATGGTGAATGGGGATTTTTCAAATCCGACACATGCGCAGTGGAGCAGTCTAAAGTTGACTGGTGGCACGCCAAATGACATTATTTCACCAGGGTTCGGAGGGGGGGGGGGAGAAATTGTCCCTAGAACGCACGAGTGAAGCGAATTTGGACACACAATCATCTGACATTTCAGCAGTAGAAAACAGAGAGTCAGGGAGGTCATCCCAGTCCCTGATAGTCTGGGGAAAGAAACCACATATATAGGCCTCTATACTAGCAGATGGAAGCTGAAATGCCTTGGAGTGACTATTTCTACAACGCCTAGTCTTGGGGATAAGGTCATCTGTAGGTATTCTGGCTTTACCCTTCAGACCTTTGTATAGCAATATAAGTCGATTATCCGTCCTCCTTTTCTTGAGAGGTTCCCATTTGAGATGTTCAAGAATGCCAGTCATGTACTTCCTTCCTCGAAAGTATAATTCCTAGTTACAAATCTAGCGGCACGATTCTGTACTTGTTCTAATTCCTCGTGGAGGCATTTAGTATGAGGATCCCAAACAGAACTTCCATATTTCTACCCAATATCCTACAGAACGATACTGGGTGCTGCATATTCGGTCCATCGTATCTATGGGCCATGTCAGATATGTTTTGCGATCTCTACAAAACCATTGTTAGACCACATTTGAAATATGCAACAACTGTTTGCACACCGCTGTTTAAGAAGGACATGATAGCAATCGAAAACTTTATACGACAGTCTGCATGTTTAGTTTTTAACCCAATCATGGTTGATAACTATGCTGCCTTCTTCAATTGCACGCTGGTGGGTCGGGCGTCAGACTCTATGATGGCCCCGACATAAAGCTATTCATTTCAGTTGGTTGGGGCCGGAGCTTCTTGTCTGTTGCTTGGCCCACTGGGGTTTAACTGGTGTTTTCTTTTAGTCCGGGTTTCAGTAAGTTATTCGGCGCCCAGGAATCTCCATCGTCGGGCAGCTTACTGAATCTGTTGAGTCCTCGTTTTTAATTCATCAAGGTGATTATCATGATTTATTCGTTTGTCCTTGATGATTCATTGACTAGTTAGAGATTCACCACGATGATCGAACAACTAACTAAATGTTGTGAACCACTGCGGAAGATGAGGGTGAGGTTAGGCGCCTGTAAAACCGGTTTAAGCCCGCCAGTAATATTATATTACTGATCGTTCCAAGGCGATACTTCTGTTGTGGTTCTAATTGTTTTGTGTGTTGGGGTCGAATTTTTGTGCTGTTTTAGCCTTATGTACGTTTTCATATTTTTAGTTCTGTTCGGGTAACTGAGTGGCCGCCTGATGGAGAATAGCTGCTCACTCGGCTTACGATATGTTTTCTTGGTATAAGTACCTAAGTGTCATTTTAGTTTTTCCCACCCCTCGGTTTATGGAGTGAGAATTTCTCTCTGATTGTGCCATTTCCTTATCATTGCCTACTTGTACCTTTCCAGTGTTAAAAATCTACCTTATCCTGAAAGGCTAAGGACACTGGGGTTGCCGTCACTTGAATATAGGCGAGAAAAAGCAGAAGTATACAAAATAATGCACAGCATTGATAAAATCGACAAAGACAAGCTGTTCGCATTTCCAACATACACTGTGACTAGAGGACCAACTTAAATTAGCCAAGAAACAGCATAGGCTAAAATTCAGATCAAACAGTTTCAGTTTAAGGGTGATTGATTCTTGGTACGCTTTACTCGAACATGTAGTCATGGCACCCTCCCTGAACTGCTTCAAATCACGGCCAAATGTGTTTTGGAAAAACCACTCGTACAAGTTTAGTCCTTGGTGCTACTGTCCCGGACCCAAACCTAGAGACTACTACAAGAGTACACCTACATAGGCTGTCTAGCCTGACTTTGGTGTCGAGGATATGTGAGTGTGAGTTAATAATTTTTGCACAAAACCATTTCAGCCATTACCATTTCGAACTTTTATGTAAAATTTGATGATATGGATCACACACATCCATGGGTATACACGTATATACTATACATGTATTTATGCACCAGTCAATTGTAACCACTGCCCTACCTACTGGGAAGGTTGGGGGATAGCCGGCCTAAAGTGCGGGCATGGCGTTAGACTCAAACCTTCAGCTGTTGTTCACAATCTCAATGTATATAAAATAGCATTCCAAATGTGTCACAACAGTGGAAAAGTCTTTACGAGCAGACTGTTAATGGGTACTGGTCAAACAAATTCTTGGAAAGGCTGTGGGAAAAACTTCCATGAGATCTATGAATACTCAGAATTATCCCATTGGACCGGCTCATCTGGTCTGGTGTGATGCTGGCTTTGATATCACGTCGGTCCAGATTTCTCTCTCTAGAGCAAGTTGGAAGGCTAGATTTAAGGCTGGTACTTATATGCTACAGACCGCACGTGCGAGGTTTAATCAGTATGATGTGGATCCAACATGCTTGTTATGTTGCAACGAACAAGAAAATATTGAGCCTTTTTGTCTTAGACAGATCTATGCGAATCACTAAACAAAATCAGACAACACTTTCTGGATAAGATCTTAAAGTTAATTCAGAAGCTTCTTGTCTGTTGCTTGGCCCACCGGGGTCCAACTGGTGTTTTTCTTTTGCTCCGGAGTTAGTAGGTTATTCGGCGCCCAGGGATCTCCATCGTCGGGCAGCTTACTCAGTCTGTGAGTCCTGGTTTTTGATTCATCAGGATGTTTATCATGATTTATTTGTTTGTTCTTGATGATTCATTGACTAGTTAGAGATTCACCACGAGGACCGAATAACTAACTAAATGTTATGAACCACTGCAGTAGCTGAGGGTGAGGTTATGGCCATGTAAAACCGGTTTAAGCCCGCCAGTAACTTTGTGTTACTGATCGTTCCAAGTCGATACTTCTGTGGTGGTTCTTTTTGTTTTATGTCTTGGTGTTTAAAAATTTTTTGTGCTGTTGGCGCCTTATGTATGTTTTCATATTTTTAGTTAAGTTAAGGTAACTGAGTGGCCACCTATTGGGAAAATAGCTGCCCATTCGGCTTACGATTGTTTCATGGTATAAGTACCTGATTGTTAGTTTGGTTTTTTCCCACCTCGGTTTTTGGAGTGGGAATCTTTTTCTGAGTGCGCCTTTTCCTGATCTTTGCCTACTTGTACCTTTTCCTTGGATGTGGTGGATGGCCTTCACATAAGTGATACAGAGTTCACTGCTATTCTTCTGGACAGTACGGTGCTGACTGCTAGCCCTGGAGGCATTCTTGCATGAGATGGAGACATACTCAGATGATACTCTAGAAGACTCTGCTATGCTCTCCATATGAAACGCACTGCTAGTCAAACTGAACTGTAACGAGTATATACAATTGTATATACATAAGTTGAAGTTAGTTACATGATTTTCGTGGTGCATGGGAAAACATTTGAAAGTAAGAAGGATATAAGAATCTGAAATTGTTGGGGTGCAAGATAAGTAATTCACATGTTATCCATCAACGTTGACTGGTTCTCTTGGAAGAGGAGGGATGTAGTAATATGATCAAGATCAAGGCGGTGTAATTGCTGTTTGATTGTCCCCGCAGTGCAGGGGAAATGACTGGGTTTCGACATTAGGATCCTTACCCAAGGAAGATTTTCTATTGCGAACGACAGGGTAAAGAGCAAAGGTTTGACCTCCTGATGGTGAGGCATATAGACTAGCGGGCACAGTGGCACTGAAAGCTAAAACGGTATAATCCCTGCCCTTCCCCGCACGTGGGGCGGTGGTTGCAAATTATTGCTGCATTTAACGTAAACAATTGCTATTTAACAGCCAAGTTTCAACAGTGAAAAGGTAAATGTAAGCAACGATCAGGAAATGGTACAATCGGAACGAAAATCCCACTCAAAAAAAAAAAAAAAAAAAAAAAAAAAAAAAAAAAAATTAAAAAAAAGATATAATAAAATAGATAAATAAAAAGATAAAGGGAAAAGGTGGGGAAATGAAACAAAATTGACAATCAGACTAATAGCAAAAGTAGAGGAATAGGCTTTTGCAAGTAGCTTATGAGACATATGCTCTTGGCTTTTGCTAATAGTCAGAGGACATATTGTAAGCCGAGTGAGCAGCTTTTTCTTTCAGTTCAGAAAATCATTTTATGCTACAAACGTATAGTATATAGCTTAAATGTTATGCGACAGTCTGCATGCACAGGTTTAACCCAGTCATGATTGATAACTATGCCGACACCTTTAAAGGAATGGATTCGGAACCGCATAAGACGCCGTATGTATACGTAAAATACCATCATAAATTCATTCCTGGTACAAGAGAATGCATATCGGGTTTGTTACGCAAAATATTCGTGTTCAAAGTTGGGAAACCTTCGTTTTTTCCTGCATCTGAGTGAATCGCCATCTTTATCGGGTATGGTTACCGGTTTATCGATAATTACACGGTGAACGCGGTAACCAGTATAAAGCTGTGACGTCACTCACTCACTTTTTCAATTGCAAGACTTTCAAATATTCTCGCGATAATTTCGTTATTTTATTTTGTATTTGTCGATATTTTCTGCGTTAAACAAGAACAAGAACAAGAACAAAACTTTATTATGAATCAAAATCTCAGACCACGCGCAGGTGGTATATGAGAAAATCAGGAAATCGAAATTTGGAACATGGCAACTGAAAACTGAAATCTGCCCCGAAGACGAGAGATGTGCAAGTACGAGTCCCAGTCTGATCCGATCGGGCGGCACAACGGTTCATTATATTCAAGACTTTTGCAGCCGTCTCCTGATGGGACAAGCACATGTACATATTCCGTATTCGGGTTACAGAAAATAATAATTATGTAAGCTATCTAGAGTGAGAACTACCGTTGAACTGTAAAATTGTAAACCAAAACGTACATGTCTTGGAGTGTGCATACTTAATGAGGTGACAATAATGGATTGAATTTGGTCTTACTTGAAGCATTAACTTTTAAAATTAACATATAATATGAAAAAAGTAGAATGCCGCCTTCTCGTTCTTTGGGTAAATTCACTTAATCTGATACCTTGACATGACCACACCGTGATTACCGACAAAAAGTTTGAAAAAGAGAATGTCTTGTATATGTACATGGATTATATAATAATTGTAATAATTATAACAAGCAAGTGTTAAGATTTCTAAAGAGAAACAGGTATGAGGTAAACTTGATAGAAGTATTTATGTGATAATACCGGAGAATAATATTTACCGAAGATGCCTCAGTGCCAGGCGATTAACTGTAAAAACAAGCCACAGAAAGGATGTAATTGTTTTTTTTCCAGATACCTGTTGTCGTCTTTTCGCTTCAAAATCGTAGGTGTCGACATTTTCACTATTTCTTATTAATAATCTAGTATGAACGGAATGGAATTACTGTTACATGTATCTACGCACGGTAGTTTTTATTCCGAATTTAGGCATTTCACATACCATTCGTCAAAGAATCGCGCATAATAGGAAAAAAAGGAATTCGCAAGTTTTTCATCCATTTTATTCCAAAACGGAATCGGTACACACTCCAGGGGTCATCTCACTTTTTTTTTTTTTACATAATTTGATTAATTTGCTTCAGTTATCTATTTTATTAAATCTGTAATCGGAGATGAACCGTCCATCACTAATTGATTTTTAATGCGCATGCATGCCACCAATCCAGAAAAGATTTTCATTCATGCGGATAATTATTTTTAGCATGTGACACGGTAAACACGCCTCAAACGGTCAGCTGACCTGTCAACAATGACTGCAATTAATGTTGTTTACATAAAGACACGCGCCATCAAAAGATGCGACCGCTTTTCTTTAAATCGTTTGTTCGCCCTTATAAGTTGTTTACATAAGGACACGCGCCATCAGAAGATGCGACCGCCATTCTTTAAATCGTTTGATCGCCATTATATGTATGAAAGATTATCGACTACCTAACTATCGTTACATAATTTTGATTGGATTTACATCATAAAGGTGCGAAATACACTCGGATGGATGTCTCTAAGATGCTTTTTTGGTTCATAGACAATCAAACACAGGTAAATATTGGGACGTATCGTGGCAAACACAACTTGCGCCCCGGGAATCACCACTGAGGAAAACCATGTGTCTGAGCCCAGATATAGTACTCGTCCCGGGACGCCGGGTCCTGCGTCCGCGAGATCCCTGTGACAGATGACATTTTTTTTTCTGTTTTTATTTCTTTTTTTACTCTTACCCTAATCTGCGAACTTTATCGATAAAATGAAGTGGAGTACGATGCTCTAATCCGAAAGTGAGTGAGTGACGTCACAGGTAAACAAATATGGCGACAACCTTCGCGATTCGAGACGCATTTTTGTGTAATTTTCAATCGATGATTGTGTACTTATTATTGGGTAAATCGTTGGAATTTTATTTTTAACACGTACTGTAACAACTAAATGAATGTGTACAGGGCTAAATATGCGTTTCCGAATCGATTCCTTTAATTGCATGCCGATGGGTCGGGCTTCAGACTCTATGATGTTTCTATTCATTTTAGTTGGTTAGGCCGGAGTTTCTTATCTGTTGCTTGGCCCACCGGAGTTCAACCAGTGTTTTTCCTTTTCTCAGGATTTCCAGTAAGTTATTCGGCGCCCAGGGATCTCCATCGTCAGGAAGCTTACCGAATCTGTGTGTCCTCGTTTTTGATTAATCATGGTGGTTATCACGATTTATTTGTTTGTCCTTGATGAATCATTGACTAATTAGAGATTCACCACGAGGACCGAGCAACTAACTAAATGTTTTGAACTACAGCAGAAGCTGAGGGTGAGGTTAGATACCTATAAAAACTAGTTTAAACCCGCCAGTAATTTTATATTACTGATCGTTCCAAGGCGATACTTCTGTGGTGGTTCTTATTATTTTGTGTCTTGGTATTGATTTTTTGTGCTGTTAGCACCTTATGTACGTTTTCATATTTTAGTTAACTTTGGGTAACTGATTTGGCCACCTATTGGGAAAATAACTGTTCACTCGGCTTACGATATGTTTTTTGTATTGGTACCTGATTGATAATTTAGTTTTTTTCCCAGCTCGGTTTTTTGGAGTAGGAATTTCTTTCTGATCGCGCCATTTCCTGATTATTTGCCTACTTTTACCTTTTCTCAACAGGTGACCGCTCAGTTGCTCGAACTTAACTAAATATACAAAAACGTACACAAGGTGCAAACAGCACAAAAATTCAACACCAAAACATAAACAATATTAATAATGGTTTTGACACACCTAAGTCAAGAGCCACAGGTTCTGTCTGTGGCATTATTACACATAAGTCTCGCACTTCTACACTCAAATGATATCATGGAGCTTATGAGCACTCGATGGTAAGCTGTCCCCAAGCAGTTCTGTTTTTATTTATCTTTACGATGTCTGTATCGTGTGTTTACATCCCTGTTGTGCTCACCACCCATAATGGATGTCTCTATATTGACTGAGTAATTTCGGGTTCTCCTTCTTCAACACCAACACCAATAAGGTGAACATTCATCATATTGGTGTTGAGGTTGTTCATCCAAATGAGACATGATATTTAAACACACTATATATTCCAGAAGTTTGCAGGGTACGCAGGTCAAGGATTCTGGGCGATTCACCGTTTTTGCATTATCGGCTGGTTCCCAGCTTTAAAAAAATCAATATTGGAAATACAGGTAACCAGAACCCCCCCCCCCCCCCCGATAATGCAAAAATGGTGTATAATTGCAAAGAAAGACACCTGTCAGCCTTTTTGAACAGGGGACAAATGTTTGCTAAAGACCATTCTTTGGGGGTTTCACTGGAGTCTATTGACACTTGGTATTTGGAGACCAAATTAATTCTACTTAGCTTTTTGGCGATTTTGAAGGCTTCGGTGTTTCTTGTGCCCCTCTTTGTTATATGGCATATACGGTAGAGCCTATCTTGGCTGGATATTTTTTCTTCGGTTAGTCGTAAGATTTTTTTGCAGGGCTAATCGAACAAATCCAAGTAACATGTAAACTTCCGGTGGCAGAAATTGAAATTGATTTTTCAATAAATTTGTTTTTGTGATGTATGCATATGCCGAAGATAAAGATGCGGTTGAATCATACCAGCGTCAAGTGAGAGGTAGTAGCATTCCGTTGCACTAACCATTGCATGGTTTAAACACTGTTTTGAGTTGAAAAATCACATGAGACAAGCACTGTCTTGTTGAAAATTGTCCAAATTTCGGACTGGTCATAGATTCGTGAAGTGAAATGAATATGAATAAAACTATTCTCACATAATGTTAAGTTTTTCCCATTCAGAATCAGAATAGTCTACTATCAAATTGACAGTACCACACTGTTAAACCTAAAACAAATGTTTAAGTGCTAATTTCCCTCTTGGGGCACCCCCTGGTGAAGTTTTCCCCCTGGTGAAGTATTGTCAGTTTGGCGTATCACCAGTAAAGCATTCAGATTCAGTGCTTTTAAAAGTAGAAAACAGTGAGGTGTAATAATATTGGCTTAGGTTATCCACTAAAGTTGTACCGAGTACAAGTTGTACCAATTTGGCAAGTACAAATGGTAATGGGTTACCCTAAATAGCGCAAAGGAGTCCTTTTCGCGAAAAGGACATCAAATAGCTAAAAGGAGTCCTTTTCGCTATATCAACTGACCCTAAAATAAGAAAAGGACTTCTTTTCGCAAAAAGGACTTTAATGTAATGAGAGAAATATAACTGTGTAGGGAAAAAGGGACATAGCTACAGTGGTGTTATGGCTAAAAACCCAGTTTTGCACAGTTCGCGCTGATCACTTGTGATTTTTCGCGGCGAAAACCACCGCGAAATTTCACCGGCCAAGGGAAAATTTAAATGTTTAATCATTTAATTTTTTCGCCACGAAAATCCGATTTTCGCGGTGAAATTTCGCCGTGTTTCGCGGCGAAATTCGTTTTTTAACGTTTACAACAGGTAAGTTTTAATTTCCTTTTTTGCCGCGAAACACGGCGAAATACCTGTAAATGTTAATATAAAATTATTTATTTTTAATTTAATAATCACACCATGATTCATCTGTTCTTATAATAGATCGTGATGTACGTGCACATTAATAGTATGTACAATCATGCATGTATAGAAATGAAAAACATGCATAATGCGACTTTTCCATTGGTATTACATGGTACGATAGCGAATTCACGGATAGACAAAAATATTTATAACGTAATGAGCCAGCTCGTTGAATCTAACTTTGTTTGTTTGAATAGACGCTTTACGCCCAAATCAACAGGAATGGTCATGTTGGGACGCTGCCTCCATTTTATGGGACATCATAAATTCCAACAACTATTTGAAATATAACCATCCCTCTAAGCCAATAGTGCTTATGTGTATGCATGGTTGGACTTGAGACCATTTTTTCCTAGGCAGGCACAGACCTGAGTGGTAAACCAATAATCAGATGATTAGTCAATAGCGTATAAGCTTTGCCTGGTGGCACAAACAGCCCATATGTTTCTTTAGGTCCCAATGGGCAGGGGCCATCTAACTGTGTGCCTTGTTTTGTAGCACAACCATTGTCTAAAGGGTATTGCTCAATTAACAGTTAGATTCCTTGCTTTCTTTTTTAACATTGTCTCAAATCATTCACTTAATAGAGTTTAAGGTGTGACTACGATAACTTAATTTGAGATTAACCATGTAAAAACCACAAACAACAGACATATGGACATTTGGGCTTGCGGCTTACCCTCTATGAATGCCAGCACAAGACTTATCGCAATCATATCGATTCATACATTGAACTTGCCTTGTGGAAGTACAACTAGCGAAGATCATCCTGAGTTTAGTTTAACAGTCAACAATGTTTGAGTCCCATGGCGACAACACTTTCAGGGTAATACATGTTAACCGGTTTTTCAAGTATGAAACCCAACGAATATAGGAATCGAACACAGGACAATTTTTCCGGTCAATTCATACAATCCACCACTAGGATTCTGCGCTCAACTTTGTTCTAATTAATCTATTCACCATCGATTTATGCAGCATGCGCTCGCTCATATTGCCACGATGCGTACTTGTGGCCCTTACTGTATGTATGTGTTCCGAAATAAATGACCCATTTCTTAAACAATATTAGTGTACAAGTATGAACTACAATACTCTGTTTTAACACAGTATCCTCCTTTTTCTAGTGCATTGTGCCTTGTATACAATGAGGTTTTGACATTCGACATGCATGTACGTATTCCAAGCCATCCGTACAAATGGATTTAAGAAGGCACACAACATGCTGTTTGACTCAAAACGGTTAGCAAAAGAACCCCCCCAATTATTGAAAATTTGGACACAGTTTTGTACATGTACATTAATGTACCGTTCGAAATCGACCGAATATCGTATCGACCTGGTGAAGGTCGTATGCGACCAAATGTCATTTCGACTAAATTGATTTCAACGAAACGGCGTCCACTTGACGTAATCGAAAATTCACTGATGCTTTTAGCAGTGTCATAACCACTGGCGATTAAATGTCTAAAAAGAGTTGAAGCCGATTGCTTCATCATGTTGAATCCAAAGACTTGTATACATCTGTGGGTTGGGATCGCGGTGGCATGGTTGTAGTGCATCAGACTCCGAATCGAGAGGTCATGAGTTCGATCCGCACTGGCGACACCATGTAAGGCACATTAACTACCCACAGTACTTCTTAATACCCAGGAAACGGTAGCTCAGTCCTGACATGACTGAAAAAATGGTGACTGGGACGTTCAGCCTTAATACAAACAAACAAATCTGTGGACAATCATACCATGAAAATTGCTAACGCCGCTATAAGCTTTTGTTCTGTTTATTAAGCTAGATAATAGGATCTAATATTATCGGGTAAGTCTGATGAATCTGAAAAAGAAGCATGAAAATAAACTCAAAGCCGAAAATTATGGTCTCAGAAACTTCAAATCAGTTAAGACACGAATAAAACACGTAACTTAAACGATTATCATACTAAATTGCAAGGAAAACAAATATTTATACGACTTGAAAAGAAATAAATGCATACAAATTAAAAAAAAATAAACAAAACTATTGTGACTGTCGGTACTAAAACGATAATTATACAAAATTGAAACAAAAACAAATATTGATACGACTCGAAATGATAAACATCCAAATTGAAATTAAATTTAAACAACAACATAAAAAAAAAAACAACATTTTTGTGACTGTCATATTTTTCGCCGTGAAAGACCGGTCAATTGATTTTTATGCATAATGACAGGTATACTTTTTCGGCCGCGAAATCTGGAATTTCGCGGCGGAATTTCGCGGCGAAATTCCGCGCTGACTTTTATTTTTCACACAATTTCGCCGCGAAATTTTACAATTAGCCGTTAACAAATCAGCCGTTAAAACGGCTAATTTGGGTTTTTAGCCATAACACCACTGTACATGTATATACTTGATTTTTGCACTGCCACATTAGCCAAAGGATAAAATTGTATCCTTTGTTTCCAGCTTTGCAGTGTTTTATTGTCTTCGACAAGGGGAGGTGTGACTAGGACAAAACTACATAAAATCTATTATAGCAGGGAACTAGGGAGAAAAAGTCTCCCTAAATGAACAAACTTCTCCCTATTTTAATCCATACATGTGATATCTCCCGACTGATCGTGAATCTCCCGATATTCTTGTCCCTTTTCCGCCGACCCGATATAGGAACGAAAAACCCGACGAAGAAAAAAATCCTATCACGTTTTTCCCCAACCAACAATTTATGTATTTTTACTGAAAAGATCGAGTAGTAGAGTGTTTACAGTGCCTAACTAACAGTGAACTTAAAGTAGAGTGTTTACAGCACCTAACTAACAGTGAACTGACACAGTGTTATCATCGTAAGGTGTCAGATTGAGAAGGTGTTAAGTGATTCAGTGAAGGTTGAGCAATGTTGCGTAACATTGCGTCGATAAGTAGCTTTGTTTCCAAATCACTGATCCGAATAATTCCCAAGCAGGTTATTGTATTGTTTGACAAAACATGTTTTCACAATAGTGAAGTCAGTTAAAACAGCAATCTAATTAATACAGCCTATCTGTCACACTATGGTGGCAAGAAGATAAAAAGAAATTGCTTTGGTCAAAAAGAATTCACCACGAAACTATGATCTATTTTATTTTCTTAATTATTTAATGTATGAAATGATCATTAATGATTATCACATACAGAACCAGTTATAAAACGGAACCTTGTTGAATGCCTTAGAAACGATCTTTGTATCTTTATTCTTCACATCAACAATAAGCAAATATCAATTCAACAATAAATTTAACACTTTAACATTGTTTGACATTTTATACACAGTATTTTGCACATCAGGAATTTAAAATTTACAGGCAGTACCCAATATTGAGTAAACTATTTACATCCGGATAAATTTGTGTGGTGAACGCTTTACTGAAACACCATTTAGGTTTGAGCATGCGCACCAGTAAAATTTACTTTCGTTTTGGATAGCCTGTTGACATGTTGAAATTGTTTGAATAAGGGGATGTTTTATCGTTTGTAAAGTGATTTGAAATAAATGGAACATAGAATTACACTAAACTTGACGTGATTTAGTCTTTTGTATAGATTATCTGAGGTGGGTTGTTATACTTTTCATTTATTTTACCCAGTAAATGCACCATTCATGCTTTTTCACCCACATGCACTCCTACAGAAACTGTATCTATCGATCTCTATATATACATTTTTTTTTGGGGGGGGGGGGGAGGGGGGTCTTTTTTGCATAATATGCAGTGGTCAGGAATAAAATACTAAAGTGTGCAGATGATCAGATAATTTTGGAAATTCTGTTCTTAGAATTTATTGCTTTGCCGCGTTAAAATATCGTTTAATTTTGTCGATAAAAAACCTCCCTATTTCAGACCCAAATCTCCCTACCAAAAAATTCAAATCTCCCTATTTGGCATCCATGATGTATCACATGTATGTTTTAATCTGAGGGAGAAGTGAAAATGTATAGAATATATAGGCATACCTGAAATTCAGGTCCAAACTTCTTTAAAATTTTCTTTGGGAAATAAGAAACTTCTCCCTAAAATTCTTGACTAGGTTGAACACTGTACAGTTCAACCTCATTATAACACGCCTCATTATAAGGCGGTTTTCAATACAACACGGCCACGTCATGGCTCCCAAAATGATTATTTTGTTATATGTCTATTGTAAAAAACCTCATTATAATGTGGTTCACTTATAACACGGTCTATTTCCATGGACCCCAATATAGCGTTATAATGAGGTTGACCTGTATACATATGCTGTGCTGTTTCCTGAAGACCATTTGCTATTTTTTTTATGTTGAATATTTTTTAAATTTTATTCTTATATTTGTAACGTTATATTTCGTGGTGATAAACGAAAACCTCTTTCCTGCATATCAAGCCTATCACCCATACATGTACATGTATGTGTGAATCTTGACTTTTCTTGGCCATTTGTTCTCAATGTTTCAAAAAGGTCACAAATGATGAGACACTTACATGAAGATCTTAAAGATATTACTCGCCAATGCAACTGCATATATCGAAAATGTGCTCAAGAATCAGATTGGGATTCATTGTTAAATTAACGTAAGTTTTGCATCGCTTTTCTTGTTCTCGTCAACAGTAATTGGGCGGTTGGAGTCATTTCAGTTAACCAGAAGGTACTCAGACACATCATTACGAAAACATGCACATGCATTAAAATTACGAAAACATGCCCATGCAATATTCAGAGAACTTTTTCAGCATTAAAAATTGAAAATTTCATTGGCAAAATTTGGTTAATTTAATATGTTTGCTCAAAACATTGACACACGTTAACAGGTTTTCACACCTTTTATTGCTCAGTCACATGATCTTAATATAAATGATTCTCAATATACACTGAAATTGTTTCTTTCTTCTTTCTCTCCGTGTAATTAAATACACCTATAGAATTCTTAGAACAAAGAGACAACAACCACCAGTATCCAAACAATATTTGACATATTTCACCACATGCGTGACACTTTGCAGTTGACATTGCACTACTTTACTGTATCAGTTGAGTGACATCGCGTCACTTGGCAGATCTAAATACTCAGTCTAATAACTAAATTTCGTAACACATTCTGTTGAAATGAGAAGCAATAACAGAAATATCAACTCCTTTTCGCTATATTAAAGTCCTTTTCTACAAACATCAGTCCTTTTCTTATTTTAGGGTAAGATGATATAGGGAAAAGGACTCCTTTTCGCTATTTAAAGTCCTTTTCGCGAAAAGGAGTCCTTTGTGCTATTTAGGGTAACCGAGTACAAATAGCTATACTCCTGGCATATGTTACATTTTTAGTGCAAGTATTCCATTGAATTTAGATATGTCTAGCCATCTGGGTCTTAAAATGTTTGCTAATGAATTATTTTTCAGAGCGAGCCAATGCCAGCCTTCATGAGCTGGAAGATGTTCTTACAGGAAGCCCTAATGCCACCCTGAACACCAGCACGCGGGCCAAGGAGCAGCTCTCTGCAGCTGTCCATCCCCGAACCCTTCGCTGGTATGAGGCAGAGGCAAGGCCACAGAAGTACAAGGATGCCGTCAGCAGTCTACAGAGTCTGCTTCATGATCAAGATCCAAAGGTAGATACAAATGAGATAATGGTTAGAAAGGTATCATGCAGATACGTTGTGTTAGCTCCTATGCTTAAAATTCCAAAAGTGAAAAGAATTCAAGTGAATACAAATCTTAAATTATTGCATAAAAACCCATGTCACACAATATTAACAGGCGTATATTTACGAAGATAAAAGTTGTGTATTAATGAGGCAATTTATGCGCATATATGCTGTTAATACACTGCATTTATTTATGCTCGTTACTGGGTGACATGCAAAGCACCTGTATACTAATTTGAGTTACTGAACTACGCCCAGAATGAGCATAAGAATGAAAGGTTTTAAGTGTATGAAAATGTGATGGGGCTGTAATATATAGTGCAACATTATTTCTTTCGTTTGTGCAGAATTTATGCAATAATAGCAGTCAAAATGATTTTATCATTCATTAATATTCCCTTACTTTCAGTCACCATTCCAGTCCCACCCAGTGTACCCAGAACCCCCACCCATGCCCCGGGGGTCACTCCCCTCACCGGAGGAAATGACAACACTGCTACACTCCCAGGCAGGCTACATGAGGCAACTGGAGGCTGAGAATAGATACATGAAGGTATTTGTATGAAACAATATAGTTAGTAAGACAGATCACCACCCATGCCCCGGGGTCACTTCTCTCCCTGGAGGAAATGACAATTGCTACACTCCCAGGCAGGCTATATGAGGCAACTGAGGCTGAGTTTACAAACATGAAGGTATACATCCTTCTATAAGCTAGTATGTTAAGCAATTTTCATGAGAACAAACCATTGGGAAATATGCCATTATGGTCATTTCATATTAAATTTATTCAGCAAGCCTTTTGCCAGTTTGATAAATTTCTTATGAAATGACCATGCCTGTAACATTCATTTTGTCATCTGACTGTTAGAGTAGGATTTTAATTGCCTTCAAAGTGGACATATTTTCAGTAAAATATTACATGCTTGTTACATACATGGTCAGTGAAGTTACAAATTCCTGCACTTGTAAGTGTTGATAAATACATGTGTGGTCATAACGTATTTCTTACATGACATTGTCAACTAGAAAACAGCAATATCATAAGATACAATGAATTTTAGAGCAGGACGAAGGTTTTAAGAAGCTCATAAATTATGTTGTGGTACAAAAAAAACAACAATTGCATTCTTTTAAATTAGGATGAGTTTGCCGCCATCAGAATCAGGATTAAGGACTTGTTGGAAGAAAATGCCAGACTTCATGAGGAATTGAAAAAAAGTATCATTGAAGAAATATCAGCTGACCCTGACTTTATGAAAGTAAGTGTTTACCTAAATCCTGGGAAGTGGACAGAGGAAAAATGAGAAGTTTAAAACTGGTACTGATCGAAAATACTTGTGACACTCATATCCACAGTCAGGCAGTTGCACCCCATTGTCAGCATATTTTCATGAACTCAAGTGGGGTCTGTAAAAGGAATGTTGAAAAGTTTTAAAGGTTGATAATTAAGCAATTTTTACTTCAAGGAAATCATTTGTCATAAATATGTTAGCAACTAGTGCTTTCGCTACCAATATTTTATGATAAAATACAAAAAGTTTGAATGCAAGCAGGCAGGCAATATTATGCTCAACGTCTCTGATGGCTAGGCAAGAATAATGTTTATTCTATTGTTTTTAAGGCAACTGGATGGTCTGATTTTATTTCTCAGTTGACCGGTGAAGCAGACAAGTCTGTGGACAGTTTGGAGGCCAGCATGACACGGGGTCATCTCAGGCAATGGCAGATTGAACTGGTAGGTGTGCCTCTATGGAGGGTGAAGAATACTTAATCTTCATGCATTGAAAAAGGTCCCATAAAACAGCATATGCAAAATTTCTTTTGAAGCATACATGTGATACACCAGAAAAGCCAAATAGGGAAATTTGCAATTCAAAATAATGAGAATGATTAAACAAAGTAGGAAATTCTTGGTTAGTGGTAGGGAGATCTGAAACTGAATAAATATAGAGATGTTTAAGATATATAAAAATATGGGACATTCACTCAGGGAGATTCCTCGAAAATAGATGTTACATCATTACATGTATGTTTTTCTAGTTAGCTCACCTGAGCCGTTAGGCTCACAAGGTGAGCTTATAGGATGGCCATGATCCGTCGTCCGTCCGTCCGTCCGTCCGTCCGTCCGTCCGTCCACAATTTCAAAGATCTTCTTCTCTGAAACCCCTTGGCCAACCAAAGCCAAATTTTATATGAAGCATCTATAGGAAGGGGGAACCAATGTGTATATAAGAAATCCAGATCACATGACCAAGATGGCCGCCATGCCCATATATGGTAAAAACCCTTCAAAAATCTTCTTCTCCAGAACCAGTGGACTGATTTCAACAAAACTTGGCATGAAGCATCGATGGCTCAAGCACTACAATGTATATATAAATCATGACCCTGTGACGACCTTGACCTATTTTGCAGCAAGGTCAACATAGGTTGCCAATGCATTTGAATGGGGAAAACTTTTAAAATGTCATTTAAAGTGAAAGTCTTGCAGGAAATGGGCAGTAGGACTGAATATTAATGATTCTGAAAAAAATTGGACCCCAGGGGCTCATATGCCCCCACCCCGGGGCAATATACATGTATATTACCATAATATTCAAACATCATCTCCTCTGAAACTGCTTGGCCAATCAAAGCCAAATTTTATGTGAAGCATCAATAGGAATGGGTAATCAATGTGTATATAAATAATCCAGGTCACATGACCAAGATGGCCGCAATGCCCATATATGGTAAAAGCCCTTCAAAAATCTTTTTCTCCAGAACCGGTGGATCGATTTCGAAGAAACTTGGCATGAAGCATTGATGGCTCAAGTACTACAATGTATATATAAATCATGACCCTGTGATGACCTTGACCTTTTTACGGCAAGGTCAACATAGATCGCCAATGCATTTGAATAAGGAAAACTTTTAAAATGTCATTTAAAGTGCAAGTCTTGCAGGAAATGGGCAGTAGGACTGAATATTAATGATTCTGAAAAAAATAGGACTCCACTGGGCTCATCTGCCCCCACCCCGGGGCAATATACATGTATATTACCATAATATTCAAACATCTTCTCCTCTGAAACCGCTTTGCGAATCAAAGCCAAATTTTATGTGAAGTATCTATGGAATAGGGGAATCAATGTATATATAAATTATCTAGTTCACATGACCAAGATGGCTGCCATGCCCATATATGGTAAAAGCAGTGCTCCAGATAGCGTCCGTACAGCCGTAATTTACGGACTTAATTTTCGCAGATACGGTAGAAATTGAAATTTTGTCAGTACCAAAAACGGGAACGAAATGACCGATACGGTTGGGTTACGCTTATTGACCGTAACCTTAACTCATTATCCCCCGAGTGCTTCTAATTTGAGGCAGATTTCTCCGCATGCCATTATTTACAACGCTTCCCGAGTGCCACGAAAAGTCATCACATACGATTGGTCCACAAAATACAAATTTCTAGCTTTGTTTAAATTTCAACCAATCAAATTCGCGCTTACATCGGTAGTTGGCATATTTTACTACAAAGAAAACGAAAGTAGAACATTTGTTTCCGGAGTTAAATGCAAGTAAACAACGATGGAAAACGGTGAAAATCTAGGGCCAAATTCACAAAATTCCACCATGTATTTAAGCTGATACATCGCTTTGAAACCAGAGTATTAGCTTTTTCATAACTATCTAAGGTCAATAAGGGGAAAGGTTGTGCCTTAGTCAAGACTTGCAAGTCTTTATGAGCCAATGTACTCCCCCACCTTCCCTTTTACTTCTGTCTTGCCCATATCTTTCAATAGGCCTGGGTTATTAAGGAGAGGGTGAAGAACAAAATGCAAAATACAGGGGAACCTATGCCCAAATTTTTCACAGGGTTGGACTTGAAAAGTCTTTTCGTGGGCAAATAGAACAGGTACTGAAGCCGAAATCTGGATACTGATTGGCTTAAATTTTGACCAGTACCGTACTGATTGAGAAAAAAATTATCTGGAGCACTGTAAAAGCCCTTCAAAAATCTTCTTCTCCGAAACTGGTGGACCGATTTCAAAGAAACTTGGCATCAAGCACCAATGGCTGAAGTACTACAATGTATATATAAATCATGACCCTGTGGTGACCTTGACCTATTTTACGACAAGGTCAGCTATAGGTCGCCAATGCATTGGAATTGGGAAAACTTTTAAAAAGTCATTTGAGGTAAAAATCATGCAGGAAATGGGTAGTAGGACTGAATATTTGGGTAGTAGGACTGAATATTAATGATTCTGAAAAAAAAAATTGGACCCAAGGGCGCATATGCCCACACCCCAGGGCAATAATATACATGTTTATTATATAATATTCTTTACAATCTTCTCCTCTGAAACCACTTGGCCAATTGAAGCCAAATTTTATGTGAAGCATCTATAGGATGGGGGAACCAATGTGTGTATTAATAATCTAGGTCACATGACCAAGATGGCCGCCATGCCCATATATGGTAAAAACCCTTCAAATATCCTCTTCTCTGAAACCAATAGATTGATTTCAATGAATCTTGGCGTGAAGCATCCATGGCTAAAGTACTACAATGTATATATTAATCATGACCCTGTGATGACCTTGACCAAGTTTATGGCAGGGTCAACATGGATTGCCCATGCATTTGAATTGGAAAAACTGTTAAAATGTCATTTGAAGGGAAAAGCCAGCAAGAAATTGGCAAATGGACAGAATATTGATTATTCTGATAAAAGAAAAAGGCCCAAGGGCTTCATCTGCCCCTACACTGGGGATAAATACCATAATATTCAAACATGTTTATTGGTATATGCAGCAGACTCAGGTGAGCGTTTACAGGACTATTGGTCCTCTGGTTATATGAGGCTGCCCTGATTGCTTCATTTATTTCTCTGTTTTCAAGTTCTGTTACATCTTGTTGGGTTATCTTGGCTTTTGATGAATTGATATGCATGCCTTGATTTACTACAGGAGAAACTAAGTGCCCTTCACAACGCCAAGACTGACAGGTTAGAAAATCAGCTCGAACATACGCGGGAGGAAATACGGAAATATGAACAGCTCACTGAGGATCTACGGTCACAGCTTAGAGTTCATGAAGCCATACCAACTCATGAAGATGGGATACACGATTTCTTTATGACAGGTCCTGAGAGGGGGTTCCATGCTCAGACCATAGACAGGCTAACAAAGTAGGTCTTATTGTGATTGTTATACCATTTTTAGTTTGACTGCACAAAGTGCATAGAGCTATTGCAGTCACCCCGGTCGTCCACGTTCCCGTTCCTGTACGCGTTCCCATGCGCGTGCGTGTCACACTTGCGTTAAAGTTTTCTAGAAGTCCATATCTTGACAACCACTCATCAGAAAGCATTCATACTTGGACCATAGATACCCTGTAGGGTTAGCTTTCATTCCATGGCATCGGGGTCCTGGGTCCAGGCCAGGGGGTGGGGCTGGAGGTTAAAATCTAGAACACCTTCAAAAATGGCAATTCTTGTGTTAAAGTTTTCTAGAAGTCCATATCTTGACAACCACTCATCAGAAAGCATTGATGCTTGGGCCATTGACACCCTGTAGGGTTAGCTTTCATTCCATGGCATCGGGGCCCTGGGTCCAGGCCAGGGGGTGGGGCTGGCGGTTAAAATCTAGAACACCTTCAAAAATGGCAATTCTTGTGTTAAAGTTTTCTAGAAGTCCATATCTTGACAACCACTCATCAGAAAGCATTGATGCTTGGGCCATTGACACCCTATAGGGTCGGCTTTCATTCCATGGCATCAGATCCCTGGGCCCATGCCAGGGGGTGGGGCTAGAGGTTAAAATCTAGAATACCATTAATAATAATGGCTTTTCTGTGATATAGTATTCTAGAAGTCTATATCTTGAAAACTTTTTATCAGAGTGCTTTCATACTCGGACCATAGTTACCCTGTAGGGTTGAGTTTCATTTCATGGCATCGGACTTCTGGGTCCATGCCTGGGGGGTGGGGCTGGAGGTTAAAAACTAGAACACTGTAAAAAATAGATGTACTGCTGTGTAACTTTTACAAGGAGTCCATATCTTGACAACAACTTATCATAAAGCATTCATACTTTATACACTTTAGGTTCCATGACATCAGACCTCTGGGTCGGAGTCAGGGGGGCGGGGCTAGAGGTCAAAATCTAGAACTCCCCGAATTTTTTTTCTTTTTATTTCTTAATAGAAACAACTTAGGAAGATGGTTGGTCATTCATCTTTTGACTTTGTGACACTGACTTGTGTGTCATGACGGTAAGGGTCGGTTGACCTACTTTCCATGGTTCAGTGATTTTGCCTTATATCTTGACACTCAATTAGTATATTTTCATACTTTTTTCAGATTATGAGTGAGTATGACCAGACCTTTGACCCGAATATACTTATAGGTCTCTGTGACCTAATTTCACAGTTCAGTGATTTTGCCTTATATCTCAGTACTCAAATGGTTTATGAACAAACTTCTTTCAAAGTATGTTTGCGTATGACAAGACCTTTGACCCTGAAGTAGTCCTAGGTCACTGTGACCTAATTTCACGGTTCAGTGATTTAGGCTTATATCTTGACACTCAATTAGTATATTTTCATACTTTTTTCAGATTATGAGTGAGTATGACCAGACCTTTGACTCGAATATACTTATAGGTCACTGTGACCTAATTTCACGGTTCAGTGATTTTGCCTTATATCTCGGCACTCAAGTAGTTTATGAACAAACGTATTTCACACTATGTTTGCGTATGACAAGACCTTTGACCCTAAAGTAGTCCTAGGTCAATATGGCCTAATTTTACGGTTCAGTGATTTTCCTTTATGTCTCGGCACTCAATTGGTATATGAACATACTTCTTTCACGATATGTATGAGTATGACAAGACCTTTGACTGTAAAGTATTCCTGGGTCACTGTGACCTAATTTCATGGTTCAGTGATTTTGCCTTACATCTCGACACTCAGTTGGTATTTTTCATACTTCTTTCTGATTATGAATGAGTATGACCAGACCTTTAACGCAAACATACTTATAGGTCACTATGACCTAATTTCATGGTTCAGTGATTTTGCTTTATATCTCAACACTGAATGCGTATATTATCATATTTCTTTCACATTATGAGTAAGTATCACTAGACCTTTGACCCTGAAATACTTATAGGTCAGTGTGACCTTATTTCACGGTTCAGTGATTTTGCCTTGTGTCTTGCCACTCAGTTGGTATATGAACACACTTCTTTCACAATATGAGTGAGACCTTTAAATCTTAGGTAGTTATAGTTAACTTTCATGGTTCAGTGATTTTGCCTTATTGCATCAAGACAAAAAGATGTATGAGCATAATGCTTTGGGTTACTGGTCGGGTTTGGCCTTATGTTTGACAAAGGTCAGAAGCAGTCGAGCACGCTGTCCTGTGACAGCTCTTATTTTCTTGGAAATCTAAAATGAATTGTGATTAGCTTTATTAAGAGTTTGTGAGGCCATACCCTTTTATGAGGATGAGATACATGATTTCTTTATGACTGGTCTAGAGTGGGGTATATAGGCTCAGACTACAGAAAGGTTTACATTTAGTAGATATTGTTATGGCTATTTATATATTCTATAAATAGCTATAATCAAGAATTGTGTTCTTGTATGGTAGAATAAACAAGAATGTGTATAGTAGTATGTTTGTTTAAATTTTTGTAGGGAAAGAGATGATCTTATGGAGCAAGTATCCACCCTAAAGCAGAGGCTCCAGGAAATGGCTCACAGGGAAGATGATGCCTATCAGCAAATGAAAAAAGGAATTGAACTGGTGGAGCAGGCACAGCTGGAACAAACACAGGTATTATACAAATAGACACTGAGATTGAATGGTGACTGTGTTAATAGACATTATAACTTGGGACAGAGACTGGTTTAAATGTAATATGGCAGGCACCAGACTGAATGTTTCGGTAGAGATGACACAGTCAGTCAAAGAGGAAGAGTGTGTAATGAGATGTTTTGGCCTAATGTATAATACTTTGGTAAAAATGAGTTTGATATTTTGAGTTGGGGTATTAAGCTGGGGTATTAAGATGAAGATGTGGAGTTGACTTTAATATTTGCTTTGAGGCACATAATAATGTACCATTCTGGCACTTAAAAAGCTAAGTTATTTGAAAATTTGGAATAATTGTTCAAATAAATTTGTTTTGAAACTATTACTTCTCCTTGTAATATAGGCTATGGTACAGAAAGAGCAGCTTGCAGAAGAGCTTAACAACATGAAACAGAGATTTGATGCCCACATACACGGAACACAACAGAAAATGAATGAGGAGCGAGAGATTGTCAGAAAAGAGAGTAAAGTTGTCATAGATGAATTAAATACAAAGGTTAGTGAACTAGATTTAAAATGTTGGAGAATTAAACAGAATGATGCGGAGGTTTGATGCCCACATACAAGGTACACAACAGAAAATGAACAACAAATATTCAAAAAAGAGATGAATTGAATACTAAGGTAAGTAATGTAGATTCAGTAATAGAGAATAATGGCTACATGTAGTTGGAAGATTGGACACTATTGAGTAGTGTGTAATACACTGATGAAGAAGAAGAGTGACACACAAGAGAACAGGAAATAAAGTGATCATCAAAGAATTAAATGAAAAGGTATTGTATTTATGATTTATATGTGATTTTTTTGTCTGATTATGATAGTTGTTATGTATATTGAAACCGTTTTCTCACTTGTACAATTGAAAACAGAAGTCTCAAATGTTTAATCTCCATATTGATTCAAAGAGTGTTGGAAATTTTGAAAATTGGGTTGCAAAGAAAAACTTTGTTTCCCAAAATTATGTTGGGTACAAGGTAAATGGATTGATAATACAGGATTCCTTTTCCAAATTCCTTTTCAACTTTTATTTATTTTGCATAGATCCGAGAATTAACTGAACAGTTAGCTGGTGCCCAGAGTCAAATGGAGAGAGCCCTTAGAGATAAAGTGGCAGCCCTCAATGATCTAGAGAATGCCAAACTACAGATCAAGAGATATGATCAGGAGGTTTCATTGGTTGGTATACCCTATTTTGAAAAACACATACAAAATAAAAAAGAAAAAAAAAAAAAAAAAAAAAAAAAACTGTTTCATTATAATAGTGCAAAAGAGCACTTCAGCTGTGCTGTAGTTTTCCTATCCTAGGTAGTGCGTGGTGGGTGGCATAGTGGTAAAGTACTGGTCCCAAGTTTATAAAGCTTTTTTAATGCTCAGCTCAGTTCTGACAAAAAAATTTATCCTGCTCATAAATGTTAAAATGCCAACGATTGTTGGCATTTTAACATTTATAAGCAGATAAATTACAGGCTTTGGAGTTCTTAAACTTCATTTTCAATATATTTGGGCTATTTCAGTATTTATGAGTAGTTTAAATTTCATGTTCAGCTGAGTTGAGCATGAAAAAAAGTTTTATAACCTCGGGGCCTAGTCTCTGAAGTAAGTGGTTTTCCTGGGTTTGATACCTACCTTTGCCATGTAGTGCCCTTGATCCATCAGGAAAACATGTCCGTGTAATGTATACCCCCTTGAACCCCACTTTTATATAGTAAAACTGGGGTATGCAGGGGTATGCCTATTTTTTCTTATTTTTGCTCCAAAACATAGTTTATGGGTACTCGTTAGAACCGCCTCGGTGAGGCGGTTCTAACGTGTACCCACAATCTATGTTTTGAGCAAAAATAAGAAAAATATCAAAATTTTTCTCATGAAATTTTCAATTTTTACAGGTGAAAAAATCTCTGTATATTGCACGGGCATGTTTTCATAATGAACACACTTTAAGCTTCCCACAGTACTGGTTATTGTTTAATATCCAGCATGACTGAAAAATTATTTACTGGGATGTTAAAGTAAGCCAAAAGATAGGTAGCCAAAAGTAGCCTTAATTTGAAATTTCAATACAAGTCTTTAGACTTAGACTTTTATAGCTACTATGCAGTCTTGTATTTCTCAAACTAATTCCAGATACAGAAATTGTGGATATCCAAATTGATAACATTTTTAAGTTTCAAAAATGTGTTTTGATTTTGAAAAACTTTGTTTAACTTTTAAGCCACTGACAATATAAATGCAGAAAGCATGAATGCTAAGATACAAAAGAGTCATGCAGTTAGCAAAGCAGCAAGAATTAGGTCAGAGTTGAAGGCATTACTTAGAAGTAAAACTATATTTACACCTATATTATAAATTTTTGAAACTTTATTTCATGTTTTAGGCCACCGAGAATTTTAATGCAGAGAGTACCAATGCTAAGATACAGAAGAGCCATGCAGTGAGCGAAGCTGCTCGATTGAGGTCTGAGTTGGAGTCACTACGCAGAGATAAAGATAATGTATGTACAAGGGTCGATTATAGACTAATAGAACCTGCTTTATAACTGATAATTATGAGAAACAAATTTATTTGTTCTTTGAGATGGATTACGAAAATTATCACTGAACCTATATCACATAAAACACTCAATAATGCAGATTATTAATTAACTACATTAATATTAGTATTTGTATGACCAAATCAGCCCGCATCATACGGATGACAAACTGGGCCAATACGAGAAAACTGTGCCAATACGAGAAAACTGGGCCAATACGAGAAAAACAAGGCCAATACAGAAAAACAAGGCCAATACGAAAATGACGTCATTCCATGTTCTTTTTCAAAAGAATATGGCAGCCATGTTTTCCTCCGTTTCGCCACTTAAAAACTGCAGTTGTATTTTTACATAAGCTTAAACTGCAGTTGCATTTATAGAAGTAGAAATGATCGTCAACAGTTATCGCTAATAAAAAGGAAAAACGGAATTCAGACGACAAGGTTGGTTTATTTTGTAGCTAGATCTAGTCAATCTTATAATTGAAACACAAGGCATTTTACTCCGGCTCGCCAAGTCTCAAAGGCGTTTAAAGCGTTTGTTGACTTTGTTTTATCTTATGAAACGTTATTTATTTATCTATTTATTTATTTATTTATTTATTTTTTTTTTTTTTTCGCAAGCTAAATAGTTAAAATAGGCTACATTGTTATTATGTTCATTTGCCTTCTTCCCTGGTTTTCTCCTAAGTGTCGACTCGCTATCACGAATTTCGCAGTGTTTCGATGAGACTGAATCACGAAGTGGCCTGCATTCCAGATTTTATAAAAAAATTCTATGTAGTTTATAGGCCTCTACTCGTGGCTTCAGTGTTTAAAGCAGAAGAGGATGGTTGCTATTTTTGTGCATGTACATGCATGTGTCTAATATTTTTATGGCTTTTATCCATTGCATTGTGCACTTTGTCAAAGAGCACAATTCAAATAGAAAAGTTAAAAAACTCCGCCTCGGGCCAATACAGCAGACCTCGGACCTGTAACTGGGCCAATACGAAATTACTTGATTAATAACATTATATAATAGATTGAAATTGACTCAGATCTACTATAAGTACTATAAAGCTACAGTTCAACCTCATTATAATGCTCCTCACTACAGTGCCCTTTTCAATATAACATGGCCATGTCATGGCTCTCAAAACAAATATTTTGCTATATATCTATTGTAAATAACCTCATTATAACACAGTTTCACTTATAACACAGTCTGTTTCTATGGACCCCAAAGATAGCATTATAATGAGGTTGACATGTAGTTCAGTTACTTTTTGATCAATCCGTATGTATGTATCTACTGGTTTTGGTTTTGTTTTATCGCTGCATTTTTTAATTTCGAAATGCCATAATGTTATTTAGGTATTAGTCATTTAAGTTGTTCAAAGTAGAGGCCATGCAAGAACTTTTACTTTTGTGAAGACTGGGAAATTATCATCAAAATTAATCTGTTTTCAATATTGAATTTATTTGGCAAGTATCTGTAAAGGTCATGGTTGAAATCAGCATATGTCTGCAGTTGTACATTGATCTATACATTGATAAACCAACAGTCTGCATATGGGAAAACAAAGCTACAGTTCAGCTGTGCAATAACTGCAAAGCTGATCAGCGCCTTTGTTTTTGCTACATGGATAGTATAATCCCTCTTCTACTTAAATCAGAAATTTCAAGCTTCCAGCCTGCTAGTGTAACTGTACAGGCCAGTTTGTGTTGTACCTGGTCGGAAACCAAGACTTGGTTTTTTCATGCTCGTGTATAACATTTTAGGAAAGAAGTAGACTACAGACAGAATTAGACGATTATAGACGGCGACTCAATAAAGCGGAGAGAGAATTGGTAAACAGCAAAGAGGAATGTATACATCTCACAACAAATGCCCAGGCTCTGGAAAGAGAGGTAACTCTTTAATTCATTTAGATCACTTTATATTGCTGGAGACTTAACAAAGCTGAAAGAGAAATTGGTCAGTTGAAAAGAAGAGTGTAGTCTTCTCTTCTTACAGCCAATGCCCGAAGACAAGACAATGCTAGGTATCTGTGACTACCTAGATGAACATAGATTAGATTGAGCAGCTGCATGACCAGGTCTGACACAAACCAGGCTGTACAGTCACAGAAGAAGCCTAGAAGCTTGAAATTTCGGATTAAAGAAGAGGAAATGTACCATTTGTGTAGCGAAAAAACAAAGGCACTGATCAGCTGTGCTGGTACTGAAGATGGATTGTACTATCCCAGCTGTGTCTTTGTTTTGCATATGCAAAAATAATTTTGTGCCACCTTCGAGATGCATCTTGCTAAGTTAGCCAGAGACAGCGTGGATAGGGGTAGGAGTGAAGATTTAAAAGTCCTCAGTAAGAGGTCACAGACTAGGAAAGAGGAATTGAATATATGTGGTTTTATAACAATAATCTTTCTACATTGTATATTATTTTTCTAGATGCATCTTGCCAAGTTAGCTCGGGACAGTGTGGAAAGGGGTAGGAGTGAGGATTTGAAAGCACTTAGTAAGAGGTCACAGGCCAGGGAAGAAGAATTGAATAGTTTTATAACAGATATGGAGGAACAACATAGTAAGTTGAAGAAAGAGCCACATCTTGAGAAAACAGCTCTAGGGAATTTTCGACCAGGTCCAGCATAAACCTGCCTGTACAGTCTCAGAAGAAGCCTAGATGCTATCAAATTGTCTGCTGAACATAGTTAAATCATCAGGATAACATATACACCCCACTTTTAACAGGTTTACAGGGGCATATCGAATTTTCTTATTATTGCTTTAAAACCTAGATCATGGGCACTTGTTAGAACCGATTCGTCAATCTATGTTTGAGCAATATCAAGAACAATATCATTTTTTTAACTGAAAATTGCTAAAAATAATCTGTATATTGCTAATCAGTTTCTGAATCTCTATATACCCTTTCTTGCCTGCACAGGCCACACCACATCTGAGATGGATACTATGTTGTCAAAACAGAACAAGTTGATCAGCAAGTTGAAGGCCGAGTGTAAGAGACAGGCAGCACAGATAGAAAGCATACTCAAGAAACATAGGTAGGTAATTAGAAATTTAAATTAGGGGGCCTGGATAGCATAGTGGATAAGACACCCGCTTGTCACCTCTGGGATACGGGTATGAATCTGGGTCAAGGCATGTGGCAGGGTAGTGGTCGCCTGTCCAGAGGTTTTCCACGGGTTCTCTGGTTTCCTCCACCACGTTTGACCACATAACGCCAACATCCGCGCCTTCAAGAACTCGTATATAAGTTCCATGAGCTTCCTGTGTAATTGAAGTAAAATTAAAGTTTAAACTTAAATAGAAATTAAAAAATGAGCTCTTGTAAGAGCAGAGAAAATGCCCAAGGCTAAGGGTGTGGGTCAGACATATGTTTTGAATAATACGCCTTAGCATTAAGAAATACCAGAGAAAAGTTTTCTAAAATAATCTCTTCACATTTGCCTTTTGTGTCTTCATGCAGTGCAGTCATAATTCTAAACATTTACAACGATTTAAGTATTCCGTTGACTAAAAATGATTTAGTTATACAAGAGTTATGACCAGGTTGAAGGATTTAGAAGATCAGATTGAACACCATTCCCTGGTCCAGTAGAAAATGAATTGGCAGTAACATTCTCTTATAAAATGATTAATGTTTAAATCTATTTCTAGATGTGAAAATGGTAAAAATTAAAGAGTCATCACAAGACTAAATGGCCATGAAGATCAGATCAAACAACATTTCTATGTACTGGAGAAAATTGTCCATACACCATCTATTTTAAAAATTTCACATTTCTGAAACACCTTAAGAAAAATATGGCAATGTTTTGCAACCCAAAAGTCTTAAAAAGTCCACAAAATTTAAAAAATAAATCTGTTCACTAATAAACAAATTATACCCAAAAATTATTTGCATGGGCGAGGAAGGTAATCAAAACACCTTACAATTGTAAATGATTTAAAGAGTTAGGTTGTCAGCTTTGTATACTAAACAATTTTAGTTTGGTTTGGTGCATTTTAAATGAAAAATAATCACTTTAGATTTTTTTCTGGGAAAATAGGCTGACATTTTTCACATGGAAAAAACCCTATTCAAAATCATTTTCTGTCTCAAATTTTTATTTGTTAACAGATTTTCTTTTTGGGGGGCACTTTTTAGGACATTTTGAATGCAGAATGGTGACATGGTCATATTTTCTTGAGATGTTTCAGAAAAATGAGATTTTAAAAAATGTGGTGTCTGGAATATGGTGTATTGACAGTAGGCAATAAAGTTTAATCTTTTTCTAGATCTGAGAATGGTAAACTGAAGCGTCACAATGAGGAGTTACACCAGAGGTATACAAGAGCCATGACAAGGTTGAAGGATCTAGAAGATCAGACGGAACAGCATTCCCGTGTACAGGAGAAAATGAAAGAGAGGCTAAAAATGATGGACGATCATGCTCAGAGTCAGGGACAACAAGTAAGTTTTTAGCTCACCAGATCCATGGAACTCAAAACAGGAAAACACTGTTGTCTGTCATTGTTGTTGTCCACAATGTTCAAACATCTCTGAAACCACTTGGCCACTTGGTAATCTGCAACACATACATAATTTATGCTCTGCCATTGTTTTCAAAACATTCTTAACTTTGACATGGCTGCACAACATAAGACTGTAAATTTGGAAACTTGTGTGCAACTTTTATTTCGCAAATTTTCAGAGTTTTTAGGGTGGTCTTAAATTGGCAAACAAGCATTCATGTAGTCTTCATGGCTTATTGTGAATCATTATTAGCGAGAACTTCCAATTTGCAATGCAACAAAAAGGAAAATATTCGCAAAAATCAAGTTCTCCCGAACATTGCCAAACTTACAATATTAATGAACAAGCTGTTAAGCATTGTAATTTAATGAACAGATGTCATTGTGTTTACATTATGTTTTCAGCTGTTGGAATTACTCACAAGACAGTCAGGTCTACTCAGGGACAGACAACTCTTAGCAAGGGAATTGGAGTATCTACGTCGTCACATCGCCAAGAATAACCAAGATGAGCTGAATAAGTTTGTATCATCCAATAAACCACTCGTAGATGAGGTTTTAGACGTTATAAGAGCAGAAGACAGTGAGAAAAAGGACTACATCTTAAAGCCGAAAGAAAATATAGGAATTCAAGATCTGATCTCGTAGTAGATTTTTATATAAAATGCATAAATTAATAGAGGTCCCGAGAGTATAAAACTTTTTTCATGCTCAACTCAGCTGAGCATAAAATTTAAACGGCTCATAAATGACAAAATAGTCCAAATAAATTGTAACTTCAGGTTTAGATCACCAAAGCTTGTATTTTATCCTGCTTATAAATGTTAAAATGCCAACCATTTTTGGCATTTTAAAATTGTTGGCACTTTAACATTTATGAGCAGGATAAATTTTAGTCTTAGCTGAGCTGAGAATGAAGAAGGTTTTATAACCTTGGGGCAGGGCCGTCGTCGGCTTTTGAAAAGTGGTCCGGCCATGAAAAGTCAAAGACGTTAATGAGAGCCGAAGGCAAGAGTAGGGGGAGAGCACGAGAGGGGGCATTTCCCCCTCTCGTAAGGGGGGTTCGGGGGATCTCCCCCGAGAAAATTTTATATTTCCGGACGTCCGTAGAAACGATTTTTATGCACTTTGAGACAATTTTTGAGACATGAAGAAGCCATGTACTGGTCGAAAACTATTAGGCCTAACATCTCATACCCACAGGATTCCCCTTGCCTAAGGAACGGTCAGGGAATTAGAAAGACGTCAGTAGATTAGGAACCGGCGGTTTATGTACCATGATATAATAATAACATGCACGTTTTAACAAATTTTGGAATATGAAGAAAAATAATATTGCCAAAATTTTATACGTAAAAGATTTTTCGGCATTGTTGATTTAATGCAATAATAAGCAGTGATTGGGTTATTGATAACTAGACATTTCAGCTGTGGAATACAGCTTAACACTTTAAAAAATGTTCTAAGAACACTTTAATGCACCTTCTCTTCAAACGATAATCCGTCAAAATTCAATAATATGACAGTACCAGTCTTTAATACAGGTGTCATTTTGGTAATTGTTTTTATAACGACCGTCTTTCACACCCTCGGGCAGATTCACTGAGCACGCTTAATATCAATTAATTGGGCCACCGCACTTCAAGAAAAAAAGTTGAAAAGGCAAACACGTTTAAGGCCGAATATTCAAAAATTGTGGTCCGGCCGAAACCATTTTCGGCCAAAAAAGTGGTCCGGCCATGGCCGGACCGGCCGGACCGCCGCCGACGGCCTTGTGGGGCCAGGTTTTATGTTCTGTCCTTACATGTTAGACCAAACAATATAGGTAAAAAAGCACAGAATTGGATAATCAGAATGTATTTATTGATAGGTCTGTCAAATCAAACATGATTTCCTTTGCATTAACATCTGCTGGATCTGGAGGGAGGCAATGAGTCTTGAGCCTAAAAGGCGAGGATTTCAACCCTGTAGAGGGCTTGCTAAAATGGAGGGCAAACCGACATTAGTAACACAATGTTATAAAAATTGCTGCTTTTGGGGCATACATCAAAGTCATCATGACGTCAGATATAAAGTTAACTCGTATTTGCATTATGCAGTGACAACAATTTTTGGTTGGAGCCCTGTAACGAGCATGATTAAAAGTTGTGTATTAAAGCCAGATGTACATAATTGACCTCACGGTAGAAAATTTTTATTTTTTGCATATGAGTGTATTTTGATGTCTTGCATACGAAAACGAAAAGAAATCGATACCGTTCTGAGTTTGTTTTCGAGATATCGGCCTTCAAAATCGTCAAATTTTAGAGCGAAAATACATCGACGTCAACGTAAAATGCGATTTTTAGACCCCCTTTTTGTTAATTTTCTTGATATATTTAAAAAAATCCACGGTAGGATTTTTAGCTCACCTGAGCCGTCAGGCTCACAAGGTGAGCTTATAGTATACCCATGCTCCGTCGTCCGTCCGTCCGTCGTCCGTCCGTCCGTCGTCCACAATTTTCAAAGATCTTCTACTCTGAAACAGCTTGGCCAATCAAAGCCAAATTTTACATGAAGCATCTATGGGAAGGGGGAACCAATGTGTATATAAATAATCCAGGTCACATGACCAAGATGGCCGCCATGCCCATATATGGTAAAAACCCTTCAAAAATCTTCTTCTCCGGAACCACTGGACCGATTTCAACCAAACTTGGCATGAAGCATCGATGACTCAAGTACTACAATGTGTATATAAATCATGACCTTGTGGTGACCTTGACCTATTTTACGGCAAGGTCAACATAGGTCTTCTTTGCATTTGAATGGGAAAAATTGTTAAATTGTCATTTAAAGGAAAAATCTTGCAGAAAATGAGCAGTAGGACTGAATATTAATGATTCTGAAAAAAAATTGGGCACCAGGGGCTCATCCGCCCCCACCCCGGGGCAATATACATGTATATTATCATAATATTCAAACATCTTCTTCTCTGAAACCGCTTGGCCAATCAAAGCCAAATTTTACATGAAGCATCTATGGGAAGGGAGAAACAATGTGTATATAAATAATCCAGGTCACATGACCAAGATGGCCGCCATGCCCATATATGGTAAAAACCCTTCAAAAATCTTCTTCTCCAGAACCGATTGACCGATTTCAACAAAACTTGGCATGAATCATCGATGGCTCAAGCACTACATTGTGTATATAAATCGTGACCCTGTGATGACCTTGACCTTCTTTACGGCAAGGTCAACATAGGTCTCCAATGCATTTGAATGGGGAAAAATTTTAAAATGTCATTTAAAGTGGAAATCTTGCAGGAAATGGGCAGTAGGACTGAATATTGATGATTCTGAAAAATTTTGACCCCAGGGGCTCATCTGCCCCCACCCCGGGGCAATATACCTGTACATTACCATCATATTCAAACATCATCTCCTCAGAAACCGCTTGGCCAATCAAAGCCAAATTTTATGTGAAGCATCAATAGGATGGGGTTACCAATGTGTATATTAATAATCCAGGTCACATGACCAAGATGGCGGCCATGCCCATATATGGTAAAAACCCTTCAAAAATCTTCTTCTCCGGAACCGGTGGACCGATTTCAAAGAAACTTGGCATGAAGCATGGATGGCTAAAGTACTACAATGTGTATATAAATCATGACCCTGTGGAGACCTTGACCTATTTGACGACAAGGTCAACATAGATTGCCAATGCATTAGAATGGGGAAAACTGTAAACATGTCATTTGAAGGGAATAAATAAAATAGAAATTGGCAAATGGACAGAATATTGATTATTCTGAAAACAAATGGCCCAAGGGCTTCATCTGCCCCTGCACTGGAGCTAAATACCATAATATTCAAACATGTTTATTTGCATATGTAGCAGATCTCAGGTGAGCGTTTACAGGACCATTGGTCCTCTGGTTTAAAAAACTGATATATATTAGAGAAATTCCTGAACTACAGATAGATAACGAGAAAGTCCTTAGTTACCGGATTCGTTTTCCTGCTACAAGCGTGCAAAGAGAGGTAGTCGTTGCTGAATTCAGTACGTTTTATAAGCGACGTCGGTTTTGCGCCAAAATCTCCGATGCTATGAAGTATTCAATATTGCTGACTGTAGCGCAAATGATGTATTCCCCGCGATAACATGTCCACAACCTATATTTTGAGCAGAAAAATAATATCATTTTTTTACATTTCTGAAGTCCTCTGCATAATTGCATGAACATAGTTTCGTATTCCGAACGTAATCTGACGCTAGAAATGACGTTTTGAGCGAAAACTGACGTTACGAATGCAGCGTAAATGACGTTTCGACCCTTAGATACGCACGTTCCTTTGAGCGCCTTCAATTACGTACATCTGGCTTTAACAGTGCACAATTGCCTGACTAATACATGCATTTCATCTTCACTATTTAATACACACCTGTTAATATTTTGTGACAGGGATATTTATGCAGTAGTATCGGCATCACAGTTGGGCTTTACAGGCACAAGCTATAATGTCTTTGGCTTTTGGCATTAAGAAGCAGAGGATTTTCAGTTTTGAGTGAAAACTAAGATGATGATTAGTAGCAATGTTTTCACACTTTTGTTTTTGCATGTATACTTAATTTGAGCCTTGTTGTGAGAAAACTAAGTGAAAACAAACTGCAAAGCTGATCAGCACCTTTGTTTTTGCTGCTTTGATAGAACATTTCCTTTTCTTCTCAAATACTAACTTTCAAACTTCTAGCTGTCTTTTGTGAATATATATGCCGGTCTTTGTATGACCTGGTCGCAAACCCCGAAAACCATTTTTCTTGGTCGCAGCTCAATTGATAGGCAGAATTCTCTTGATGTAGCTGCTATTTGTTGGTTTAACATTGAGGTTTAATCTCCAAATAGTATTTTGTCAGCTTATTTCAAAAGTAAAAGGGCCACTTGGAAATCCTTCTTTTGACTTGAGCCCTGGCATGAGAAAAACAGTCTTCAGGGTTTCGGAACAGGTCTGCCACAAATTGGCCTGTATATACAGAAAAGGGGCTGGAAGCTTGAAATGTCTGATTTAAAAAGATGATTGATTGTACTATCTGTATAGCGAAAACAAAGGCGCTGATCAGCTGTGCAATATGATTTGTGCCTTTGTTTTTGCATAGGCAGAGATTTGATTTTCTCATGATGCAGCTCATTTTATATATAAGTCAGTAGATCTGCAAGCTTGAAGTATATTAGTTACTGTGATATATATTTATTTAATTTATAAAACATACAAAATTTGTTGCCTTTTTTATCCTTACATACCAATGTTCATGACAACACTTTAACTAGTCTAGTTTGTTTGTGTTTTAAAAGGATAACACAGTTTGCCCCCCCCCCCCCCCCCGGCCCCCCATATCAAGTATTTTTTACATGGAGCCATTTTCCCTGTTCCAGAGATTCAGGGCAGTTGTAAGAATATGTATCACTCACGCTACGCGCTCGTGATTTAATCTTCTTTACAACTGATCTCCAAACAGTGATTTATTACTCAACAATTCACTGCTACTAGAGCTGATCTATTTCTTAAACACACCCTCTCTTGTCTACAAAGTGTTCCCATCCATTTTCCACAATATTTATGGACTTATTCAAGTACAATACAGTTCCAGCCACAGAGGAAGCAAACCTGTTTGCTTTCAACAAATATGTGATCAGCAGGAGCATGTATGCAGTCTGTCTGTGAGTCTTTATTAGTTGCTGTTTAGATACAGAAATATTTCTAGCTCTTTTTCTGAAATTGTAAGCCATTATTCCTTTTGGGTTTTAGTCTTAATTTGACAGGAAGCTGTGACCAAAAACACAGATTTATTCAAGACTCAGGCAGTGCTAGAGTGGAGTACAATATTATTAAAGAGCCATCAAATAAAAACGAATCAATTAGGTTTACGTCACAAGAAGCCATAAATGCTTAAGAAAATATCATTTCCTTCAATTTTAACATATGATTCTACCTGTCCAACTGATGGCTGGGTTTGAATGTTATAGGGCACATTTAAAATATTTTCAGACACGAGCTTTAGAGCAAATTTTCCTACTGGAGATGTACATGAGTCATATCTTTTTTAGTGAAAATTTGTCCATTAAGTTCAGCATGTCATGAAATGCTGCATACGTGTATGTGAACAAATGCCTCCCCTCTAAAATGCTACGCACTACAGGTCTAACTCATGGGGTCCATGTAAATAGACTTATAGTGAAACCATATTATAATGAGGTTATTTACCAAGGACATAGCAAAACAAGTTGGCTTCTTGAAGAAGCCAAGTTTTGGGCTAGTCTGGTGTATGTCAAGTAGCTACAAATGGACAGTAGTTTTATGTTGAGGAAATAAATTGGCTTGATGGGGTGTTTCTATGTCGCTGCCCAGGGGCTATATACATACACATTTCCATGATATTCAAACATCTTTTTTCTTTGAAACTACATGGTCAATGAAAGCCATTCCGTATGGTATTTCCTTGCAAAGGAAATATTAACTTTTGTTTTATTGACTGATGTCAAATGACCAAATGGCTTCCATAATTAAATACAGCAAAATCTTTCAAAAATCTTAAAAGGAACGATTGTCTTCTGATTCGGAAACTCGCCATGAAGCATTTGAGAATGGAGCTCTACAAAGTTTGTAAGAATGATGGCACTGAGATGATCACTTAGGTCGGCTATGCATTGAATATGAAAAACTGTTAAACTATACTTTAATGAGGAAACCATGCTGATAATAGGCAAATAGACATTTGTTTTAATAACACAGTTTTACACAGGCGTCTCTGCCCATTGCTCAGGGCCACGTACATGTTTTTTTTTTTTTTTTTTTTTTTTTTTTTATAATAAATGTATTCAAATATTTTCTCTGAACCTCTGCACCAATCAAAACCAAGTTTCATAAAGAGCCTCCTTGCGAAGGGGAAATAGATTGTATGCAAGCCTCCTTGCGAAGGGGAAATAGATTGTATGCAAGATCAAGGTAAGAAAAAGTACGAGTTGACTACGGACGAGTTGGTTAATAGTACGAGTTGACCATAACCCATGCAGGCTAGGGCCTCTACTCCCCAGTGAAAGTTAAGATTTTTGTCACCGTTTAAGGCAGGATTTTTAAACAGCAGCATGCAGTGCACATTTTAGGTACACCTCGTGGCACGAAAACTACGCAAATAGATCCATTACAACCTGACCACTATACTGTTTTGGGCTGATGCCCAAAACAATAATCATTTTGGGTTCCATGACATGGCAATGTTACATTGAATTCCACACTATAGTGAGGCATGTTAAACTATTCTGATTAAGTTTCCAATTTACCCTAAACTGTACTAAGCAACCAACTCCATCAGATTGCCAAGATGCTTGCTTTGCTGTGCCATTATTTTTAATCCATTGAGATATGAATACAATGAATGCAAGAACTGGTATAGTGCAAATTGTTTTGCAATAACATCCATTGCTTCCTTACAAAAAGCATTATTGTAATATGCAGGTGATGTGACACCTGCCAATCAAATCCAAGTGCCAATCATTTGTCATGTGACAAAGAAGAATGACAGGTAGATGATTAAACATAAAACAGTGTAGGAATTCCTTGAATCTCGATGGATCAATTTTGTTCTAAGAATGAGGAGATGGAATACAAGGAAACTTGTCTCTGTTGTTGCCAACCGGGTCCGACAAAAATCTGGCTGACCATCTTAGAATATGGTTTGGTTGGAAACTTTGGATTTAGAAAATACTAACACAGATGGTTAAAGGGTACACACTCCAGACTAAGAAACTCTTTAGGGCAAATATGGCACTGATCTGCTGTGGGATTACCACACAGCCTATCTGCACCTATGTTTTCTATCGTTGTAAAAAAAGGTTTTTTTCCCAAGCAATTCAAATGTAAAAGAACTAATTATAAGGGTGTTAAAAGGCCCCTTGAGCTTATTTATGTAGAATAATTAATCAAACATAAAGATGCGGAAAATGATTTGTCTAGCCAAATTTGAGCCTTGACATGAGAAAACTCGATTTTTGTCCATGCGAAAACAAAGGCGCAGATCAGCTGTGCAGTAACTGCAAAGCTGATCAGCACCTCTTTCGCTACACAGATAGTAAAATTCCTCTTCTACTTATTTGATATGATTTTGATTTGATTTGGAATTCTGCAGTTTTTTCCACCTTCACAATATATAACAACAAATGAGCTGTTTTCAAGATTCGAACTTTCTCCTGTGGTACAGTCTGGTTTATGTTGGACCTGGTCGGAAATACCGAAGACCAGTTTTCTTGCATCTGGGCTCATTTTGTATTCATTTCAGAAATGCAGTTTTTGAATGTTGGCAGACCTTTTAATGAGTTACACAATATGCCAGATGTTTGCCATGCAGAATATTTGCAATGAATAATGAATGCACTAATCGTCTTACTGATACAGATGGAATGAGCCACTGCTCGCTAAAGTCCATGTATACCGTTGTATTGAATTTGTCAATAATGTCCTCTTGAAAAAGCTGTCTTTTGCTAATCTCTTCACCACAATGCTGTTCCTGTAGACATAGTTCATTTGTTGCCATATGGGCCTACGCATGAGACAACCAACAATTTAGGATTCCAACCATGTCTGACACAAACCGGCAGGTACAGTCACAGAAGCAAGTTAGAAGCTTGAGATGTCAGATTTAAGATGAGGAATTGTACTATCACTGTAGCGAAAGCAAAGGCGCTGATCAGCTGTGCAGTTACTGCACAGCTGATCTGGGGTTGGTAACCCAAAGGCATCTTAAGCTTAAGATGAACTTACGACCAACTTAAATATCTCTTAGGGGTTATGGTGAATAACTGAAAAGGACCTTTAAACTACGGTGGCAACTGAACAACATTGTAACTTTTGCATCGTCTTATCTTACGAAGTGGCACTTTCATTTGAAAAAAAAAGTTAAGACATCTTAGAGTAAGTTGAATAGAAAGGGCGTTAATTTTAAGGTGGTCGTCTTAAGTATGTCGTAAGTTGGGGAACTTAAGATGCCTTCGAGTTACTGGGCCCTGCTCCTTTGTTTTCGCATAAGCAAATTGTTGATATTCTGCTGCAGCGGCTCATATATTTGGAGGTGGAAAAAACTGCAGAATTCCTGCAAATTGTTGCAATAAAAGACCTACATCTTGATGATGTTTGCAGAAAAATTTGTTGGCTTTCAAGCAATTGTTTGAATAGAATACCTAGGAATTTGCAAGTCTGAAACTTTAGAATTTATCTTGCACTTTTATGAATTACCATTATTCATTCAGCTTGTTTCCAATGAATGATCAAGGAGTTTCTCTAATTAGCCTTGACTTTTAAAGCTCCATTGGGCATTTCTGTTTAATCATTGAGCTTGCCCGTGTTGTTTTCTGCAATGCTTCTTTAACGAGCTCGGAAGACTGTATTAGAGCCAAACATTTTTTTTGTTATTGAATCACAGACTTTGGGTGAGGGTATGGGGCCCGTAAATCTATTGAATAAAACTGAGATCCTTTAAAAGCAGTGAACATATTAATGAGAGAGGGGATGTGCCATACCACGGTTTCGGCTACTTAAGCCTCTTCAGTGACCCTATAGATTTGGCAACATGGAGCCAAAAAGAATTACTGTAATTTTGCATCTTTCAAGAGGATAGTCGATACAAATACTAGTATAGCCCAAATGGGGTCAAATATATACTCCTCCTCAAAAAAAATCCGGTCACCTAAAATTGTAACACTTGTTAGTATCGTTCATATTTTTGTATTGTTTGCTTACTGTGATCAACTCTATTCCAAATTCAGATTTGCAATTAATGTTGCTTTGTCACGGATTTACATCATACAAACAGTTAATGTCATATTGATATACAGCATGATGGAACTTTCATCCAGAAGGCTGTAAAGGCCCTGGATCAAATCCACGACTCCTGAATACAAAGCGAGTAGCTTTATGTTTACAACACAGAGACGTTTACACTGCATTTGTATCCGGAGGGAGCAAGCATGTACGGGTCATTAGAATGGAATGACCTACTAAATACCCCACCCATTTGTGCCTAATTTCTTTAGACTATCGGCGTTCGAAACCGAGAAATAGACATGCACTGTATGCATATACAGTTTATGCACTTGATTTTGTCAGGGATTATTAAACTGACTAAAATGGAAAATAATTATGAATATTTGTTGGGCAGTTGACAAACAATTGGGTGACTGGATTTTTTTGAGGAGGAGTATATATTAAACGTTGAAGTCCTCCAGTAATTTCATTACTGTCATTCCAAGGTTGTTCTCCTGTGCTTTATCTTTACAATTTTTGTTCTTTACACTTCTATGTTACCATGAGCCACCTCATGGGAAAACCAACAATCTGCATAGGCGAAAACAAAGGCGCAGATCAGCTTCGCGGTAACCGCGAAGCTGATCAGCGCCTTTGTTTTCGCTACTCGGATAGTACAATTCCTCTTCTACTTAACTCCGAAATTTCAAGCCTCTAGCTCTTTTCTGTGCTTATACAGGCCGGTTTGTGTCGGACCTGTTCGGAAACCACATTGTTGGTTTTCCCACGAGGTGGCTCACCATGTTTGGTTTTTGGTTGATGCTAGCTGGATGGTGGATGGCTAGCTTGTAGGGAAAGAGCTTGTCTTCTTGCTGTTCATGCATGTTGTTATATTTTGTGTAATGTCTTGTGGTGTCCTCTTTTCTTGACCGGGGTCTTCACTGGAATTCTTCATTCCTTTGTCTCAATTCCTGGACTATCCTTACTTTTGACATATTATGGAGTATGTGGCAAAGCACATGGATTTTAACAAAGACTCAATAACAAACTGTTCAAAAGATGAAATCCTTTATGACCGATGACAAATATTTATAAGATTTGATGATCGTGAATATTTACATGTCAAATTTACAACAATATTCAACATATACAGAAAATTTCACAACATTAATTGTATTGACAAATTCATTAGAACTGTAGTGGGTATTAGGTGATAATGAGAAACTTTCTAAATCTCCATAGAAACAGGCCTGCGGGTACTCCTACAATTTGACACAGTTGGGCACTATTATAATAAATGAATTAATAAGATGTCTCAAAGGAATACCCACAATGTTTTTTTATGGAGAAAAGCCAAATTTCCCATTTTCATTACCAAAATACCCCCAGTTTATCTAATCTATTATAGAACAATTGATGAAATAAATATCACATGTAGCAGTGAAACATTCCTAAGTCTCCTAATAAACTAATAATAAATCCATGTGAGTGCTTGTCAATTTATCTTTTTTAAAAAAAAACAAACAAAAAAAACAAAAAAACAAAAAAAAAAAAAAAAAGCATATCTGTTTCCCTGTTACACTGAACTATATTCACAACCAAGGTAGGTCAGAGCTTTATTTCAACTTGAAGTCTTCTTCGGGTTATAGCTACATGTATATGTAAGAACAACAGTGGCTATGAAAAAATTGTAGTTAGAAGGAGTCTGTTAAGTACCAAGTCACCAAAGCATGTGTGAAATCAGAAACTTTTCTCCGTAGACTCATGTCACAGACTTCCCATTATAAACATAAATAGCGTGTCTGTTATTATCCATCAAGTATATTTATTTCATTCAGCTTTATCTACATCTAATTGATAAGTATCGTTTATAACAGTAAATCTCCTAATTGCAGTATCTGGTGTTGGTTCGAGCCCCGAACTGGGCATGAGACGAGCCAAGTTCTGCTTGTGGGTGTGCCAGGTGGTTTTTCTCAGGGGGTCTCCGCTTTGATTGGGCCATCTTATATGAGCTGAAATAATCTTGAAAGGGACGTAAAACTGAATTTAAAAAAATAAAAATTTTTTAGAAAAACAGTAAATCTGTGACACATGTCTACAACATGTCTACAACAAAAGATTTCTGATTATATCTAAGTGACAACATCACAAATTTATCACAAAATTACTTGTGGTTTACAATAATTACTACATTGGCCAAATGACAACGATATCCAATTGTTTAACAAATTTTGTAAGCTTTAGCACGTAATTCATTTATTGCAGTCTACAAAATGGACCAATTTACAAACAATATCTAAAAGCCTGTCCAGTTTCACACGTCAAAAAGTGAATTATGTCAAACTTTTTCTTGTATATTTTCCTATTGTTTAGAGGTAAAAACCAGGTGCCAGATGTTCAAAACTTCGTTAGCTTAACATCATTGTTAAGACCTCAACTTGTTAAGTAAATGCCAACTACAGATGTAAATACAGTTATTTTTGGTTGATAAAATGTGAGAATCCTTTGCAATGCAAAGGATTCTCACATTTTATCAACAAAAAATAACAGTGTATTTGTAATATTGCCAATTGAAATTTTAACGAACCGTTAACTAACGACATCGTTAATTTTGAACAACTGGGCCCATATTGCCATATTTCCAGTGTTAGGTGCACACAGTTCATCATGCAAATGATGATTGTGTTTACATTAGCATTCCGCCAAAGTCTAACTGCTCCTATGTCATCAAAGCATTTTCACTAAGGTATGAAAAACAAAATTTTGCAGTGTCTGCCAAGTGCAAAAATAGTTAAACAGCCTCCTGATTTATGAAACGCTTCAAACACATCTTAGACTAATAGAAGTATATTTACCATCTAGGTGTAAATGTCAACACCTGCTTAGATCTGTTAATTGCAAATTATGCAACCAAACAAATTCTAGGCAATAGGTATGCATAATGTATTTCACAGTAAGTTTGGGAGAATATTTAATCAGGAATCTGTGCTTAACAAAAAAATATGGGCGTACCCGGTAACATTTTGATCATACAACTGTTATTTTAAGTTTTTATTTAAGAAATTCCAATACAAAAGCATCAGGAGCATCAAAATAATAGTCAATGAATTGTTTATTTTTTCTTTTTTCATTAAAGCAAAATCACAATTTTTTTTACAGCTGCCAAGATCCTTAAATCCTGATTAACTTCACCCATTGCTTCTCATCAACTTCACTTTGGAAACTTTATAAATATATGGGCATGGCGGTCATCTTGGTCATGTGACCTAGATTTCTTATATACACATTGGTTCCCCCTTCCTATAAAATTTGGCTTTGATTGGCAAGGGGTTTGAGAGGAGAAGATCTTTGAAAATGGTGGACGACGGACAGACGACGGACGGAGGACAGATGCCTGCCTATCCTATAAGCTCACCTGTGAGCCTTCAGCTCAGGTGGGCTAAAAATGCCATTTATAAGCATGCCATTTGTTCACTACATGTACATACACACTCTTATGTAATGTTGATTTCATAAATATTGAATGAAAGACAAAGCATGGCATAAATTTATACTCTGATTAAGAAGAAATTATGGTGCATAACACACAAGCTTGACAAGTAATGCTCTGAATAACAACAGTTTTGACATGGCAATACTTCTTCCACATCAGGAAAACATGTCCGTGTAATGTATACCCCCTTGAACCCCACTTATATATAGCAAAACTGGGGTATGCAGGGGTATACCTATTTCTCTTGTTTTAGCCCAAAAATACAGATTGTGGGTACTCGTTAGAACCGCCTCGCTGAGGCGGTTCTAACGTGTACCCACAATCTATGTTTTGAGCAAAAATAAGAAAAAATCAAAATTTTTCAGCTGAAAATTTTCCATTTTTAAAGCTAAAAAATATTGTTTATGGGCAAGTTTTCGTAATGATAACAAAACATTACACATACTTCTTTACTTCCTACTTCTAATTTGTTCGGGGCTCTTCAATTTTAAACACATGTACAATAAAAAGCACTATTATATTCCTTTCACAAGCACATATTTATTTATTTCTGAAGCACATTTTGGAGATTCAATCATAGGATTCCATTTTTACAACATTGTCATGGATAAAAAGACTATCAGATCCTTTAACATTAAGGGCATAACATGTTTTAGACTTTTGGCAGTCACACACAATAAGTTTAGCATTCTTATACATGGAATTCATCTACAGTTTATAGCACAAGCAATGTTCACAATGTATTACTCATTTCATTTTAGTGAGACAGTGTTGTTTCTTCACTTCAATACTGCAATCACATGACAAATCAGACGGTCTCAGTTACCAAATCCCAGTATACAAGTAGTTTGCAGTTATATTTAAGTCTTGGAGAGTAAGTTAAGTGTGGCAGGGCAAGTCATTATTCAAAATTTGCAAGTCGAGAAACGGAATCAAAATGCACAAATAGAAAGTTACATGTTACATGAATATTACCATTCTCACTAAATTGAAATTAGCAACATAGACATTTTGTTCCTATATGTACCTTTCCATCAACTTAAAAGCATCAAGTGGATGAATTTGATCATTTGAGCCGCCTCGTGGGAAAACCAACAATGTGGTTTCTGAACAGGTCCGACACAAACCGGCCTGTACAAGCACAGAAAAGAGCTAGAAGCTTGAAATTTTGGAGTTAAGTAGAGGAGGAATTGTACTATCCGAGTAGTGAAAACAAAGGCGCTGATCAGCTTCGCGGTTACCGCGAAGCTGATCTGCTCCTTTGTTTTCGCATATGCAGATTGTTGGTTTTCCCATGGGGTGGCTCATTTATTGAAACTTATTAATACAACAAACACTTTTCCAAAACACTGAATAAAACCACTTGCAATATTTTGAGACATAATGTCAAAGTAAGTCCATTCAATTTGAAAATCATACTGGTAGCATTATCTTTCAGTAGGCAACTGATAATCCAAGCATAATTTCAGAAACGTTTCACTGGGGCATATTGGGTGTGGGAATGCTTCCCACACTAACTACCCACATAGCTGAAGCTGATGAAAAATCATCCTCTATCCTCCTTAGTCTCCTTGCACGATACCCTGTTCAGTCTTAGTTTTCTTGGCCCTCTGAAACCATTACACAGCAAAATTCCATAACACAAAGTGTAATTTGCACACAGCACCAATCTGTGTATACAGTGACCTGCCGCAGTAATTTGCCAACAGAGCCAATCTGTGTATACATAGTGACTTGTCACCCTAATTTGCACAAAGCACCAATATGTGTATACACATTGACCTATCATCAGAATTTGCACACAGCACAAATTTGTGTATACACAGTGACCTGTCATCAGAATTTGCGCAAAGCACCAATTTGTTGAAAAGCCATGACCTGTCATCTTAATTTGCACACTGCACTCATCTGTGTATACACAGTGACCTGGCATCTTAATTTGGACAGAACACCAATCTGTGTATACGCAGTGACCTGTCCTTTAAGAATTTGCACACAGCACCAATCTGTGTATACACAGTGACCTGTCTTCGTAATTTGCACAAAGCACCAACCTGTGTATATACTGTGACTTGTCACCATAATTTGCACACAGCACCAATCTGTGTATATACTACCTACTAAAATATGCACAAAGCACCAATCTGTAACCTGTCACTGTAATTTGCACTCAGCACCAATCTGTGTATACACAACCTGTCACTAAAATATGCACAAAGCACCAATCTGTAACCTGTCACTGTAATTTGCATACAGCTCCAATCTGTGTATACACAACCTGTCACTAAAATATGCACAAAGCACCAATTTGTAACCTGTCACTGTAATTTGCACTCAGCACCAATCTGTGTTTACATGATGACCTGTCACCTGACAATTCCACAGGAACTATCACATAGTGAGAATGTCTGACATGAAATGTGTATTTATGGAGCACTTTTAGCCGATGAATGAACCATGAATTCTTCTTTACAATGATTCTGACCAGTCTTTGTATGAATAATCCGTCATATTCACACAATGTTGATCTATTTCTCTGTGATTGGCATTATCATCCGGAAATATGAATTTTTTCTCCTCTAAAGGGGAGTCTGATTTTACGGAAACCTCAACACATGGCTGTTGATATTTTTGCACAACAACTGCGTCATATTGTATTTTATTTGGAATTTCTCCATTTATATCATATTTATGTCTTATTTGGGGTGAGTGTCCCATAAATAATGGACACTTGCAATACGAGTCATGCCCAGCAATGCTCCAGGTTGCACTATGTTTTTGTTTCAGTTTTAAATATAGTAACACAAACACTAAAATTAGTAACATCACAACAAATGTTCCCACAATACAAAGGGAGATAATGTATCTTTCCTCTATTTTCTCCAGATCAATAGTCTCCCCTGAAAAGAAGCAAAATTCGAAATTAAACAAAAAGGTCAAAGTTTTTGTTTGTTTGTTTTATTGAGATATAAGATCCCTGTCAACAATTTTTCAGTCATATCATGATGGAGCAATTTCCTAGGTATTAACCAGTAGTCTGGGTATTTAATGTCTTGCTCAAAGACACAACACGGACCAATGTGCAGATTGAACCCAGGATTCTTGATTGGGAGTACGAAACTCAAAAAAATAAGAGTTAAAATAAATTCCACATACATAATGGCAACATGACAACTGCAGAATTGACAAACGATGCTTATCATACACTATTACTTCTGAATCTAGTGTTTGCTCACATCTCGGATCCAATAAATCCCGGATAGGTAACTACTGTATATTTATGTTATTTATTGGAAATATGTGGTCTCGGCTAGATTGTCAAAGCTGTAATTGATAAAGTTTAAAAGCTGATAATTTAATTATTTGAGCAAATATCCATATTTTTTCATAAAGCAATAGCCTAATATATTAACTTTAAGACAGTATCATTTTATTTCTGGAGAAACCAACATGTTCTGCACAAATCGTCAAGAAAACTAGGTATCAAATTTCAATGTGTTCAGCTTTTTTGACAGAAAATCACCAGATTTTGGTAACTGAAGGGAAAAACTCCATTCGCATTCAAAGTAACTTAAAATTTTTGATCAAACATGATAAAAAAAACCTCTTATTAGAGCCTTAGTTGTCACTTAAACTCATTTCAGACCATCCTAATGTGTTTTGTGATACTTCAAATCAAGCAGAGAAAACATGAATTGACACTCGCTTTAGTGCCTTATCCAAGTTTATTGGATCTGAGCTCACATGAACAGTTAAAAATACAACTATTTAGTTTAATTTTGTGCTTTCAAATGAGTCAATACATATGCATGGTTGCTGTAAATGAAAAATTGTGTTTTGTATTTATGTGCGGAAGTTGCAAAACTGTCTTATATCCGACAGTGTAGAATAAACTTTTTACCTTTTGTTGTACTTTGTTGCTGTTCTTCATTGGCTAATAAATGAGATATTGAAAAATCTGGAAAAGACAAAACAAGTGACAGAATATTATCAGGGATCATTACTATTATTTTTTTTTTTTCAATGTTCATATTATTTTTATTGTCAGTAGTTGACCAGCGTTAAGACAATGATTTAAATTGTTGACTGTTTCCTGCAATGATTCAAAAGCTTTCAACAACTATTTCACACTAGCTGTGAGAGTTATGGCGATTCAGTAGAAGCAGCATGTTTTTTAGAATGTTATAATCTTGTAATGATGTGATGTTGTGCCTGGTTTTGAGACTCACCAACAGCTAAGGTCATATGGGGAGTTTTGGGTGAGTTCCGGTTATAAATCTCATCTGAAAGACTGATATATAGCCAGTGATTGAACTTGAGGCCTCTGTTTTAAAAGGCAAATGGCTTAACCATCACTAAAATGACAAACTGCAACAGAACGTCACTGCTTTAAAGCTTGATGAATCATTAAAATGGACCAACTAGCCATGCCAGGTCTGTCTGTCCAAAAAAGGTTTCAAGAAAATATGATAAATCAGTAAAACTTACTGAGACAAATTGGACAACACAGTCCCTCCTGCTTCACCATCAGTTGACATGGTAACACAGGACATGTGACCTGTTGGCAGACTGCTACTCCATCTTGTTTACAGACACAGTCTGTGCAGTTGCCTAGCGACCAGATCTGACCAGGTGAATACTCCTCGCCCTCGACTGTGCAGTTTTTACTTGGGAAATGATCTGTTGAAAATAAACAAATTTAAATTGTCAAGGTAACACAGGAAATGTGACCTTTTGGCAGACTGCTACACCATCTTGTTTACATACACAGTCTGTACAGTTGCTCAGCGGCCAGATCCAACCAGGTGAATATTCCTCGCCCTCGACTGTGCAGTCTTTACGTGGAAAATGATCTGTGCAAGAGAAGAATTACAATGTAGGGTAGAAAACCTTGAAAATGAAAATATTAGTCCTTTTCTGTTGATTTTTATGCTAGGTTTGATTACAAGATTTTTGAACAGTGCAGTTTCTTCTTCCTTTAGGTGCTTAGGCTGTATTTTATTGTGGCATTCCCTTGGACTTCCTTATATCTTTGTTCCAGTTTTAAAAGTTACATTTTCTAAAGTCTAAAAACTTGCTCTGATAATGATTTTTCGCAGAAAATTTTTGTATGGGAGACGACAGAAAAATTATTTTCATGTCAAAATCTTGATCTTTGTTTGTCCTAATAAGACCTACAAAAATTTTGAAAATCGGTGAACAAACAAAGGGGAGATAATCGATGATCTTGAAAATGCATATTTTTCGAGAATTTTAACTTCATCATGAAGATTTTGTCTCGGGTATGTCATTTGTGCCATTTTATAATGATTTTGAGCAATCATGATTAAATAGTAGGACAATTTTGCGGGAAAATATTTACCTCCCTTCCATGTGATTTTTGTACAGGAAATCCCTATTCAAAAATATTTTTGACCAGAACTTTTTTATTTGTCAACCGATTTTCAAAATTTTTGCTGCACATTTTGCGACAAACTAAATGCTTAATTGTGCCAAGAAAATATTTCTTCTACATTTGAACAATTATAAAATATCTGCGAAAAAACGTTTTCATACACTACAAAATGCACTTTAGATTCTGCCAGAAGCAATGAATAGAAAGCATTTACACACCTGGAAAATTTCAAACAGTATGCCTTACTGTAATCATGCAAACAGCATTTAGGATATGTCATATATATGAAATTTATTTTTTTTTAATTATTTTTTACTCACCAAGACATTTACAAATATGGCAGCCATGTTTGTTTGTGAGGTAACCATAGCGACATGACTTTGCACAATCTGAGATATCTGGACATTTGTAGCACCGACACTTTGGACAACCAGTTTTACTCAGTTTATACCCATGGGCGCATCTTCTGTTACAGTTGTCTAGGGTGGGACAGTGAGAGGGAGGGGCTCGACATCTGCAGGTTTCAATTCCATGGACATCAAACTTGTAGCCATAGGGGCAGTCTGTGTAGCAGCCATCTAAAAAGGTACAAATGTTCTTATTGATACATGACATCAACAGAGCCCTTTCCTAGTTTTAAGGTCTAATTAAAAAATTGGAGAAGCTCAGAATTCAATCAACCAATGGTCCTGTAAACGCTCACCTGAGATCTGGGATAACCAATAAACCTGTTTGACTATTATGGTCATGGACAACCTATATTAACCTTGTCGTAAAATAGGTCAAGGTCATCACAGGGTCATAATTTTATGTACGCATATAGTACTCTAGTCCACAATGCTACATGCCTAGTTTTGTTGAAATTGGTCCACCCGTTCCAGAGAAAAAGACTTTAGAAGGGTTTTTACCATATATGGACATGGCGGCCATCTTGGTCATGTGACCTGGATTATTTATGTAAACATTGGTTTCTCCTTCCTATAGATGCTTCATATCAAATTTGGCTTTGATTGGCCAAGCAGTTTCAGAGAAGAAGATCTTTGAATATCACTGTAATATACATGTATATTGCCCCGGGGTGGGGGCAGACAGACCCCTGGGGTCCAAATTTTTTCAGAATCATCAATCTTAAGTCCATTTGCCTATTTCCTGCAAGTTTTTCCCTACAAATGACATTTTAACACTTTTCCCCATTCAAATGCATGAGCGACCTATGTTGAACTTGCCGTAAAATAGGTCAAGGTCATCCCAGGGTCATGATTTATATTAACTTTGTAGAGCTCTAATCACTGATGCTTCAAACCAAGTTTCAAAATCATTGGCCTTCTGGTTCTGGAGAAGAAGATTTTTTAAGGTTTTTTCTATTTATAGCCATGGCAGCCATCTTGGTCATGTGACCTTGACCATTTATATAAACTTTCTTTCCCCCTTCCCAAGGATGCTCCATATGAAGTATGGCTTTGATTGGCCAAGCGGTTTCAGGGGAGAAGAGTTTCATTATTATGGAAATATACATGTATATAGCCCCGGGGCAGGGACAGACAACCCCCCAGGGGCTAAAATTTTCTATTAACATTAATCTTCTGTCCATTTGCCTATTCCCAGTTAGTTTTACCCATTAGATAGCATTTTACCATTTTTTCCCATTCAAATGCATTGGCGACCTAATTGACCTTGCCGTAAAATAGGTCAAGGTCATCCTAGGGTCATGATTTATATAAACTATGATGGGCCCGCGTCCCTGATGTTACATACCAAGTTTCGTGGAAAACGGCCCACTGGTTCTGGAGAAGAAGATTTAAAGGTTTTTGCTATTTATAGCCATGGCGGCCATCTTGGTCATGTGACCTGGACCATTTATATAAACTTTAGTTCCTCCTTTCTAAGGATGCTCCACATGAAGTTTGGCTTTGATTGGCCAAGCGGTTTCAGAGGAGAAGATCTTTGAAATTGTGAACGACGTTGGACAACGACGGACGCCGGAGCATGGGTATACTATAAGCTCACCTGTGAGCCTTCGGCTCAGGTGAGCTAAAAAAACAAATTAAAAGTATATCAACTTTTCCTGGTGATTCCAAGATTTTTTTTCAACAGCGAAGTGCCTTTATATTTGCATATCTTTCAATTTTGTTTGTGCATATAAAAGGCACATCTTCATTCCTTCATAATTCATGAACGAGTGGTTTAACCACTATGCCACAAAGGCTTCTTATTTGAAGTGTTCATTTTCAAATTCTACTCTGAAGATAATGAATTATTTTCTCTGATCATACTTGAGAGATCAACTAAAATTTCCTTTTCTATACCCACCAGGTTTACACTGACAACTACTACAGCCGTCCGGTGTCTGTCTCAATCCTGTGATGCATGTTATGTTACAACCAGTCAGATCAGGGCATGAGTCTAGTTGATCGGGATATTGCCGGGGCTCTGAAATGAGAGAATAAATTGAAATTTACAGCCTTTCAATTAATCTTACTCAGCTGACCTGCTCAACTAGTTCTCCGCAACATATGCAGTCAATTTACCAGTGCTTAGTGCACATTTGAGCCGGCTCATGGGAAAACCAACAATCTGGTTTCCGAGCAGGTCGGACACAAACTGGGCTGTAGAAGCACAGAAGACAGCTAGTTGCTTGAAATTTTGGATTTAAGAAGAGGAATTGTACTTTCCGAGTAGCGAAAACAAAGGCGCTGATCAGCTTCACGGTTACCGCGAAACTGATCTGCGTCTTAGTTTTCGCCTATGCAGATTGTTGGTTTTCTCATGAGGCGGCTCATTTGTGGTTATTCCATTTATCTCAATGCACATTTCTTTTAATGGCTATATAACATCATGCTCATGGTACATATTATAACAAGGTAAGAACTTATTGAACAACCCACAGACGCACTATATTTTCTTGTCAAAATTTCTATTTTAGAACCTGAGATATCCCGTCTGTAGAAAGTCCATAGATTCCATGGACATCCTGGACATTTTCCATGGAATCAATGGACATTGTCCATGGAATCTTTGGAATGTGTGGACAATGTCCATGGAACCCATGGAATGTGTGGACAATGTCCATGGAATCCAGGGACAATGTCCAGGGTACTGTGGACATTGTCCATGGAATTTTTCCAGCATCTCCTCATGAAAGAGTGGACAAATTCCATGGACATTGTACACTGTCGTCCATGGACAATTTCCACTCTTAGAATTACCCATAATCCCATGATATCTGACATCACTTCCTTTTCCTGTTTCACATAATTTTAAAAAGTAAACAGAAATCTAGTCTGAACAAATCTTCAAACATCTAAGGCATCAGAATGCCAGCAAGCGAGAAACTTGAAGAATATACTGCAGACAGACTCAGAGATGCTAAATGAAAGAGAAAACTGCATAAACATTGATGGGAACTGGTCAAGATAAAGCTTTTGTAGAAAGCATGTGGGGAATGAAAGAACATTTCTAGACAGATAAATTGATCAAAACTAGGAGTTGCAAAAACAAGATTGTTACACTTGCTGCCTTTCAGGTAATCATTTTAGATATTGATGTTAAAATATGAAAAAAAAAAAAAAAAAAACATGTATGTGCATGTTGTATTTATCATACTGCAGAAGTGTCTGGTTGGGGCATGTTAGATTTCATAATTTGGCCTGAATGAGAAGTCATTTTCAGAAAGACTTCCCGTCTGTAGAAAGTCCATAGATTCCTCTAGCTTCATGGTTGATACTAGACTGTTGGCTACCTTGTTGAGAAAGAGCTAGTCATCTTGCTCTTGGTGCTTGTTGTACATGTAATAATTATTCTTATATTTAAGACACAGAAATTGATCTTACATTTAGACACAGAAAATGATCATAACATTCATTTTTTAAAAAATCCCAACCCAGAAAAGATCTTTTTTCCGCCCCGTCTGGTGTCTGGGTTGGGATTTTAAAATCAATGTTATGATCAATTTCTGTGTCTGTGTCTTTTAATTTTAAGATCCCAATCCAGACACCAAGCGGGACAGAAAAATCTTTTCTGCCCCACCTGGTGTCTGGGTCTGGATTCTAAAATTAATGTTATGATCAATTTCTCTGTGTTAAATTCTTATGTAGTACATGAAATAATTTGTCCAGCTTTTCTGTCCTGCCTGGTGTCTGGTTTGGGATTTTAAAATTAAGAATATGACCAATTTCATTGTCCTAAATTCTTAAATTTAAATTTATGTTGTACATATAATTGTGCATCTTTTCTGTCCCGCCTGGTGTCTGATTTGGGATTTTAAAAATAAGGATATGATCAATATCTGATGATAAATTTCTATGTCTTAAATTCTTACATTTAAGGCACAGAAATTGATCATAACATTAATTTGTACAGCTTTTCTGTCCCGACTGGTGTCTGGGTTGGGATTTTAAAATTAATGTTTTTATCAATTTTTGTGTCTTAAATTCTTACATTTAAGACACAAAAATTGATCACAAAATTAATTTGTGCATCTTTTCTGTTCCGCCTGGTGTCTGGTTTGGGATTTTAAAAATTAATGTTATGATCAATTTCTGTGGCTTAAATTTCTTAATCAAATTTATTACAATTAAAATATAGAAATCAAATTAATTACGATTGAAATATAATTCTTTTGCACTGGAATTTTGTTTGCTTTTAATAACAACTGTCAACAAGAGATCTTCTCAGGGTTTACACTGCACAGCCATCTGCTATATATCAGTGGACAATGTCCATGGATTTTGTCCACAGTGTACCTGGACAAATTCCATGGACATTGTCCATGGAACTTTTCCATGGACATTGTCCATGGATTTTGTCCACTGATTCCCTGGACAATCTCCATGGACTGTGGAAAAACTCCATGGATTCCATGGAAAAGTTCCATGGACATACTGGAAAAATTCCACGGACATACTGGAAAATCTCCATGGACATTTTCCATGGATTCACTGGAAATTGTCCAGTGTTTTTGTTCCAATACTCCAGCCGGACAATGTCCATTGATTCCATGGACTTTGTCCACTGATTCCATGGATTTTTTCCACTGGTTCCATGGACTTTCTACAGACGGGATATTTCCTCTTAATGAAGTCTGTTTCCTAGTTGTCATATTATAATGATGAATGCTGCCATTTCACTGGTAATACTTGAAAGGGAAAGAAATCATTATGAAGATCTATTTTCAGCAGGAAAATTTATTTTAGAACTGTCATGGCTGTTAACTGTTATGTATCCGTTGCAAGGCTTGCAGATCTGTAGGTTTTATTTTCTTATTTTTTTTTTTTTTTTTTTTTTTTTTTTTTTTTTTTTTTTTTTTTTTCATGCAAAGCCGCTTTTTTTACCTTGCCTGACTTGTGCTTTGCCACTAAATCTATCTACATATTCGATAAAGACATATAACATAAAATTTCTAAGTCTGTGACCTTGACCTCATGGAAGTCAAGATGGTACAGCATAAAACTTAAGAATAATATCTAACTGCAAAGTATCGACTAGTGATTATTAAAAACGGATTAGAATAAAAAATATAAACCAATATCTCAACTGGCAAACACAATCATGTATTACAAATGTTGCTGCAAATAAAGCCAAAATCCTTGACCCAAAGATACTAGACGGGAAGGAGAGCATTTCCACTGGTTCATCAAGATGATCATTCACGAAACTAAACAGGCGCCCAACAAGAAAGGCAGCAATTCGACAATATTAAGTAAAAAACATCCCGACGAGCACAACAGACAGACAAATGGACAAAACACACAACATGAATATAAATATCAACAGAACCGCCTTGGAACGGTCAGTAAGGAATTATGTCTGTGTCCTTGACCTCAGTGTCACCCAAGTGGGTCGAGATGATACATCATAAAACTTCAGACCAATATCTACCAACATGCAAAGTATCAACTTGACATGTTTAAGAGATATAGACTTGTAAAAACTTTAACCAAAAACTTTCACACAAACAGGCTGCCCAGTGTAGTTTGGTACAAAATATATATTTTGGGCTTCAAAAAATATGAAGTTTAGGTCCAAAAAATAGGAGAAAAATAGGAAATTATCGGCCTAAAATGGCTTTTTTATAGCATTGAAAACCATAAATATTAACATATAGCAGCAAGAAGGCAAATTTTGGTATAGGTGTGTGATCCATTATTTTAAAACCTACATCAAGTTGTAGAAGTAACTTACTTCACGGGATTATCTTGTTTTCTGATGAAGAAAAAATACTTTATTTATCAAGTTACGCGCGAGCGAAGCGAGCGAGGAAAAAATGAATGCCAAAGACATCAAAACTGGCATTTAAAACCAAAATTTCATGATTTTTCCTTGATATTTCATTATTATCTGCAGCATTTTGAAAAATATAGGAGTTTGATGGAAAAATATAGGATTTGGGATCAAAATATAGGAAAAAATAGGAAGCCCTGAAAATATAGGAAAAAATAGGAAAAATAGGAGCACTGGGCAGCCTGCGACAAAATTTGTAAGTCTGTGACTTTGACCTCAAGGTCACCCAGGTGGGTCATGATGGTAGAGCATAAAACTTCAGACCAATATCTACCAACATGCAAAGTATCAACTTGATCCATCAACAACTTCAAGAGACATAGACTCATAAAAACTTTAACCAAAAACTTTAACATTTGAGCAACGCTGACGCTAACGCCGACGCAACTGCAATAGCTCTTCCTGTACTTTCGTACAGGCGAGCTAAAAACTGATTAGTGGGACATAATTCTGAACAGAAACTGTATACTTCACTCAGGTCATGTAACATGACATATGAGATTCAAACAAATATGTGGATAAATAAGGACTACTAGAATTTGTTTTCTATGTGAAAACTGATGTCTCCCCGCTTTCTAAGTGCATGTCCAAAATATGCAGGCAAGAGTTATAGTTCTTGTGCATCACACATCTGTCATTCTGTTTTATAAACGTATCAGGTTTCATTGAAATATCTCTTACCGTTTTTTTAGTTATAGAGCAGACACGAAACTGTATGGAAAATAATCAAAGGGAAATAACTCTAGAAATACACAAGCAAGAGTTATAATTTTTGTGCATGACACATCATCTCATTGTGCTTTATAAGTGTACCAAGTTTCATTGAAATATCTCTAACCATTTTTTAGGTTTAGAGCGGACATAAAATTGTATGGAAAATAATCAAAGGGAAATAACTCCAAAAATACACAAGCAAGAGTTATGGTTTTTAAGCATGACACATCATCTGATTGTGCTTTATAAGTGTACCAAGTTTCATTTGAAATGTCTCTTACGGTTTTTGAGTAATAGAGCGGACAAACAAATGTATGGAAAATAATCAAAGGGAAATAACTCCAAAGATATGCAAGCAAGAGTAATCTCATATGTGTACCAAGTTTCATTGAAATATCTCTTACAGTTTTCCAGTTATAGAGCTGATACGAAATTGTATAGAAAATAATCAAAGGGAAATAACTCCAAAGATATGAAAGCAAGAGTTATGGATCTTGTGCATGACACATCATCTCATCATGCTTTATTCATTGAAATATCTTTGACGATTTTCGAGTTAATTAGAGCTGACATGATTTGTGACGGACAGACAGATGCACGGGGAAAAACAATATGTCTCCCAACCCTAACCGGGGGACACATAATTATCAGTACAAAAATAAACTGAAAATGGCTAGAATTTTTTTAAAATTTATTTGATTTTAGAGGAGCAAAAAATGTTGTTTGAGGTGATGAGGAACAATGGCAAATCTTACTGACCCATTTGCTCTATGACTTCTGGTTCTGCTTAAGATAAGCTCTATGTAATAGTTAAAATAGATTATTAAAAGGTCCAATATTTATCAACAATTTCTGGAATCAAATTGGAATAATGCATTGCATAATTTGGTTCCTTGATGAATCTTGCTTCAAAACACAAGAATTTTAAAGATAAATTTTTGATTGATGAAAAATTAGTAGCAATGAAGAAGTGGCAGAAAATTAAAAGTCTGCAAAACTAATCCCAGATGCAATTTCCAAAATTTCAACTATAATAAAATGCAGACTGCTTGTCAGGGAAATGCCAAAAATAAGTTTCTATAAGCAATATGCCTGTCTTTACTTAACAGGTGCCAAAATGCAGGATGAATCTAATTTGAATTGCATCAAAATTAATCACCCTTAATTGCTGAAAAAATGTCAAGGATAAGATTAAATACTGCTAAACTATAAAACATCCTAAACCAAGATTTATCCGCTAGTAAATTTTATCATGAAGCTTCCATCCATGGTGCAGTCACCCTATTATCATTATCATCTAATAATAATAATAATCTCTTGGAGGATAATGCATTTAGCACAAATGCCAGTCTTCTGTATGGTCCTCCAGTGAATACAAACATTGAATATCGGACCTTTTTATCTTTATAATTCTGGCATTTGCTGACTTTGTCATATTTTGCTAGACATGCGATGTAAGTGATGCTATATTATTGCTGAGTGCCAAGCAAGGTAGCCACTGGTACCATTTTAATGCCCCGCTCCCGAAGAAGACGCTCTTGCCATTACACTAACAGGACCGGTTAAACCATGGTTGTGGGTTCCATAGGGTATAAAACAGTCTGACCCCCCCCCCCCCTTGAAAATTTTTCAGGACTGCTGAAATATGTTGTAATAGGACTGGAGATAATAAAAGTAAACGAATGAACAAGAATATATATATACATTGTATATATAATGCACTAGTCATTTGTAACCACGGCCCTCCCAGGCCCAGGGGATAGCCGTGGAAATGAGCGGGGCTTTGACCAAAGTTTTGCCACGACAGTGCAGGGGAAATACCCTGGATTTGCTTTATATAGGCAAAAAAGGCCGTGAAATGAAAAGATGGCAGGCTGCCGGGGAAAACAGCAGTGGTTTTAACAATGAGCAGTCCCCGCAGGGTGGGGCTTTTAGCAGGGATTTGCTGGTCCAAAAGTAAAAGTCCCTGCTATTCCCCGGGCTTGGAGGGTGCGTGGAACTTTACAAATGACTAGTACATAAGCTCTCATAATAACAGAGCTTTTGACTATGCCATGCCTTATTCATGATCTAGACTATAGACCAAATTCAATTTAGAGGAGGCAATGGGGACTAAAAGCAAAGATACAAACAATATTGACAAATAAGAGCTGTCGCAGGACAGCGTAGCTCGCCTGAATTGTGCTTTGCCACTACATCTGTTGAAATCTATGACCCATGACCTTGACCTCAAGGTCGCTCAGGTGGGTCATGATGGTACAACATAAAACTTCAGACCAATGCAAAGTATCAACTTGATCAATCTACATGTTCAAGAGATATAGACTTATAAAAACATTAACCAAAACTTAAACACAAAACTTCCAAATCCGTGACCCTGACCTCAAGGTCATCCAGGTGAGTTGTGATGTACAGCATAAAACCTGAGACCAATATCTATCAACATGCAAGTACCACATTTATCCATCAACATGTTCAAGAGATTTAGACTTTAACCAATAAATTTAACACAAAATTTCTAAGTCTGTGACCTTGACCTCAAGGTCACCCAGGGTAGGTCATGATGGTACCGCATAAAACTTCAGACCAATATCTACCAACATGCAAAGTATCAACTTGATCAATCAACATGGTCAAGAGATATAGACTTACAAAAACTTAAATCAAAAACTTAAACACAAAATTTCTAAGTCTGTGACCTTGACCTCAAGGTCACCGAGAGTGGGTCATGATGGTACTGCATAAAACTTCAGACCAATATCTAGCAACATTCAAAGTATCAACTCAATCCATCAATATGGTCAAGAGATATAGACTTACAAAAACTTTAACCAAAAACTTAAACACAAAATTTCTAAGTCCATGACCTTGACCTCAAGGTCACCCAGGGTGGGTCATGATGGTACTGCGTAAAACTTCAGACCAATATCTAGCAACATGCAAAGTATCAACTCAATCCATCAATATGGTCAAGAGATATAGACTTACAAAAACTTTAACCAAAAACTTAAACACAAAATTTCTAAGTCTGTGACCTTGACCTCAAGGTCACCCAGGGTGGGTCATGATGATACTGCGTAAAACTTCAGACCAATATCTACCAACATGCAAAGTATCAACTTGATCCATCAACATGGTCAAGAGATATAGACTTATAAAAAACTTTAACCGAAAAAGTGACACGGACGTACTTGTAAACGGGGACGACCGAGGTGACTACAATTAGCTCTATGCACTTCGTGCAGGCGAGCTAACAAAAAATATTAATAATGATGAGATAAAAACTAAGGTTAGAAGGGTAGATAGAGATATGAACAAGACAAAACTATTAGATTCAGGCATTCAATCATGGTTGGAAATGAGACCTGTCGATAAGAATAATTCAATCTTAACTAAAAAATCCCAAAACAGCTTTTCATCAAGACTTTGCCAGTCAAGCCTGGCAGGTATTGGATCAAGTTTGGCGGGTAGGTTAAGGAATCACTGCATCAATCAGTGGGATCCAGTCATCTTAGACAAATTCCTGGTAATCGCAGACAATTTCATAGATAAAGTCACTTTGTTTGTTTGTTTTTTAACTTCACCTAAAATTTGAACCATACTTTGATCATGACCTCAAACTATGAACTCCAAGTGATTTCCTTAAACAGCAGTCACACATCAGCGTATGAGTGAAACGCGCGCCGGGCGTATGAAAAATCTCAACACGCTGAAGACTTTGGACGTATAAAAATTAATTTGTTCTTTTTACTCGCTTTAGCAGTCACACATTAGCGCGCAACTGGGGCGAGTGCCGGACGTATAAAAAATCTCAAAGTTTTGGAGTACGGTTGTGATACGTCCCAGACACGCTAAGCACGCGCTACAGGCGCGCATCGAACGTTAAACGCGCGTTTCACACACGCTTGGGGCACGCTACTGAAGCAACATCTGATAAAATCGGAACGCGCATGGAACGTACACTTGCGTGCTTCAAACGCGAGCCAAACGCCTTCAGAGCGTATTCAACGCGCCCGTAGCGCGTGGAACTTATTCGGGATGTATAAGTCACACGCCCGCGACACGACGAGCTTTTAGAAAATTTTTAAGCATGTTTACAAAATTTTTGAGCCCAAACGCGCGCGAAACGCGCAGAGACTTTTAGCGACGTACAGCGATGCGCGCCGGACGTACACCAAGCGTACCCAACGCGCTTGTAGCGAGTTTTGAACGTGTTTCCGACGTGTGTCTGGCGTATGTGGAATTTTGCTATTTTTTCAACACGCCCGGCGCGCGTTTCACTTATACGCTGATGTGTGACTGCTCTTTTAGTTTTAGTCATTTAAAATAATGCCAATAATGTTGAAGCCATTTTTATTCTGAGGGATGACCATACATATGATATCTCCCAATTGATCGTAAAACTCCCGATATTTTTGTCCCTTTTCAGCAAATCTGATTTGGAAACGAAAAACCTGAAAAAGAAGAAATCATATCATGTTTTTCCCCAACCAACAATAAATGGATTTTTCTGAAAAGATTGATTAGTAGAGTGTTTACAGCACTTACTATCTAACTGTGAACTGACATGGGATGACAAATGGTAGAATCATGATGGTCAATATCAAAAGTTTTACAGTGGAACCTGCTAAATAAGCCACCAATATAAGATACAACTTGCCCAAGACCTGACAAAACCTCTAATGACAGCTATGCGTTTGTGCAATGCCTCATAAGAAAACAATATAACAATAAAATGAAAACAATAACAACAATACTATGTTTTCTCATTCTCAAGAATTCACTATCTTACAACTTAATGAACAATCAAGGTTAAAGTCTAAAAATTGGCTAAGGAACAACATTATTTTTGCCAAAACACCCATAAAAATTCCAAAACTCCAAGACTGAAGGAAAAGAATACAATAATAACACTTTGGCATATTACGAAACATACTTGAAAGTTATAAAGTGTTTCGCTAGTGTTTGTGCCAACAAGCCACTAAATCTTTAGAATTTTCTTCTCAAATGAAAACAAGAATCAGGCAGCAGTTTGGCACAGTTTCCCTGCACTTATTGTTGCATTAATCATGAGGGGGCGGCAAGCCACTATGGTGTCTGATAACTTTGTACTTTTCTATCTGATAGGAGCCATGAGGAAGCAGGAATTACTTGATAAACTGCATTCCTTTCAAGTAGCATGATGGCGAAATAATGCATTTGCATGAGCATTATATTTTGTAACCATTCAGAAAGTTTAATGAGCAACTTCTTTTGTTACATCATTTCAAATCACTGCTGCAACAGTGTCCTAAAAGTAATGCACCAGTCCTTTGTAACCACTGCCCCTCGCCTATCAGGAAGGATGGGTATTATGACTTTTCAGCTTTCAGTGCCCTGCTATAAGCCCAACCCCAGGGGACAAACTGGGGGTCAAAACTTTGTTCTGCCCTTCGCAATTAAAATCTCCCTTGGGGAGAATCAAAAAGTAATTGCTCCACACTTTAGCTCTGCTATCCCCCACCCTTCCCAGGAGGTAAAAGGGGGGGGGGGGGTAAAATGACTAGTGCATAAGGAATCATCCATAAAACTTGCCATTATTACTTGACTTTGCACTTGTGGCCTTGTTCAGAAATCAGCCAAGAATCTTATTAGTAAGGCTCTCAGATCAGCCAGGAAATTAGCTAATCTGGAGAGCTCTTTGAGTAGCATTGTCAAGTTTATCTGAGAATTAATTAAGCTTATAATTAAATAGGAAACCATGATTAAGTATTGTCAGGAATAGAATAATAAAAGTGGGCAGCAAATTAAGGAAACAGAAGCAGAATTATTTCAGAGGAGTGGACTTGAGCTGATTTAAAGCTATGTTGATTAATTAGAAGTATTATCAACTAGAGTTTAGCTGAGCTCTTTCAAGAATTCTATTTCCACCTAATACAGTCCAAACTGTCTGTATGAACCACCCATACAAGATTTTCAAGTATTACCTTCATGCAAATATCAGTGCCAAACCCCATATTATTTTGAACAGCATTACAGGGCCAAGCCTTTCCCTAAAGGCCTCAGTTGTTCTTAGTTACAGTCAAACCCGTAAACAAAGACCAGTTGCTATCCAATATTATAAGCATTGCACATGTGTATACAACTGATGATTATTACTGACATACAGTTAAACCTGTCAATAGAGTACCACTTGGTGTCTCTTGTTAATGACAACTTAAAATCAGATGATTTTTATAACAAATGTAGACATTTCAGTCAGGTTGTCCACAATTTGAGCAAAGCAAATTTCCGTCCCTAATATTGCTTTTCCCTGACTTTTTCCCTGAACATGGACACACTGTTTTATCAATTTAGGTAATTTAACAACAACTTCACTTACAACTTACACAATTATCATAAAATTTTACTGTCAAACCTCAAGAAATTCCAGGTATATAATTAACCCATATTTGACGAATGAATTTTCCCATCATTATCAATTGGATGAGTCCACTTTCAGTTTTAGGGGCATCAGGAGTGATTTTTAAATTTTATTCAGTTTTTCGATGAAAATTCTCTAAGCAAACAGAATAGCCCCAGATGGGACGCCGCGTTCTGTGGCGTCACATCTGGGGCTATTCTGTTTGCCTATGTCCCACAAAAGGGACGCCAGGCTTATATGAGTCAATATTATTTGAGATATTCAAAGAAGAATGATTATACCATTAGAATTTCATGCAAATGCATGGCTTCCCAATTTAATTCCTGCAGTGTGCATGTGGTTAACAATTTTGGTTACCTTGCACACCTGTGATATCAGGTACAAACCACACATGTATTCACACCTGGTGTATTCAAGCTATTTTCATGGAGGTTAATTAGATCTGTTACTTATTTTGTAACATTTTCCGGTGATACTGGGCTATAATTAGCTACTGGTTAATTCAATGAGCAGGAACTTCTATTAGCAGAAAAACCTAATTAAGATATGAGCCACCTCATGAGAAAACCAACAATGTGGTTCCCGACCAGGTCTGACACAAACTGGGCTGTGTGGCCGCAGAAGATGACTGGAGACTGCAAGTTTTTGATTCAGCAACTAGAGGAATTATGTACTATCCTTGTAGCGAAAACAAAGGAGCTGATCAGCTTCACGGTTACCGAGAAGCTGGTCTGCGTCTTTGTTTTTGCATACGCAAATTATTGGTTTTCTCATGATGCAGCTCATATTTTTATGATAGGATTAATCAAAGAGGAGTCTCCGTTTTCTGCACTGAGGGCACCAAGAAACAGTTCTTGACAATACTGAAAGTATTCTCCCGATTGAGAACTGATTATACTGTTAATTTGGAAATGTTCGTGAGAACTTAATTTTCGTGAATTCGTTGCCTTGCAAATTCAAGATTCTTGTTAATAAAGAATTTATATAGGCCATAAAAACTAAAGGAGAACTCATTCTGCGAATTCAAAACCTTGTCAATATTTCAAGAATAGAAAATTCGCGAAATAAAAGTTACGCAAAAATTTCCAAATTTACAGTAATTAAAGTTCAACCTCATTATAACACTCTTGCTATAATACTATTATTTTAAACTAACAAGAGATAGCATTCTAAGTAGGCTAAGTATAACACAGCCATGTCATGCCTTCTAAATGATTCTTTATTTATAGTTCTTTTTAAAGTATATAATCTCATTTTAACATGGTCTCACATATAACATGTTCTATTTTCATGGATCCAAAAGATAGTGAGCCGTCTCGTGGGAAAACCAACAATCTGCATAGGCGAAAACAAAGACGCAGATCAGCTTCGCGGTAACCCCGAAGCTAATCAGCGCCTTTGTTTTCGCTACTCGGATAGTACAATTCCTCCTCTACTTAACTCCAAAATTTCAAGCTTCTAGCCTGCTTCTGTAGCTGTACAGGCCGGTTTGTGTCAGACCTGTTCGGAAACCACATTGTTGGTTTTCCCACGAGACGGCTCATAGTGTTATGATGAGGTTGTACTGTAACTGCAATTAACAATTGAGCCGCCTCGTGGGAAAACCAACAATGTGGTTTCCGAACAGGTCTGACACAAACCGGCCTGTATAGTCACAGAAGCAGGCTAGAAGCTTGAAATTTTGGAGTTAAGTAGAGGAGGAATTGTACTATCCGAGTAGCGAAAACAAAGGCGCTGATCAGCTTTGCAGTTACTGCGATGCTGATCTGCGTCTTTGTTTTCGCCTATGCAGATTGTTGGTTTTCCCATGGGGCAGCTCAATTTATTCTCTCGTTTATCCCTCAAAAAGAGTATCTGACACTTCCTCAATCACCTGTTACTTCCTTGCACTAATAATCAGTCAAAACAAAAAATTCCTTCCGACTATTTCATGTCTTTGATAGAATTTCATGCACGCCCACAATTTTTTGCCATTTTCGCAAAAGTTGCACACTTCAAATACATCCCTGAAACGAAGCCAAATTGCTTCTTTTTCTTTTGCAAGTAGAAAATGGGACCACCGGTACATTAACAAGTTGAAGCATGCTGAATAGCTTTTCAGACTGTTATTCAATCTTTGTAAAACATTGACTTTCATACAATTTATTCTCGCAGCGCAATTGCAAGAAAGAATTTTGAGGAATATCAGAAACTAAAAGAACAATGGTTTTGAGAACTGTCACCTGAGATTTGGTCTTTAAAAATTGACCTAGATAGCCAGTCGCTGAAAACTGACCTGAGGCCAAGGTCAAAACATGACCTTGATTCAATCGGTCAAGTGGTTAGAGAAGATCTTTGAAAATGTGGTGTCATGGGCTTGGTCTCGTACATGTTCTGAAATAGATCAATGGTCATCAAAAGCATCATAGACTTAACCAAACAAATGCCCTTGAAAAATGAAACTGGTAGCTAACAGAGTTCACCTGGATATGTCAAAAGTTATCAATGAAAAGTGGTGGGTTATAGTAAATCACTTTTGGTAATAGATTTATCACAACTTTAGACAGGCAGTAATGAGTTGTGGTTGTTAGGCAAGGAATACCAAAAATATCTGCCAAAAAACACAAGGAGAAAATGACAAGAAACAATTCAATCAAGCATTCCTCAACATTACTGAATACTTTAAAGTGCTCTTGGTATGGTCTTTTTAGGCTTTTGGCTGAGGAGGGGGTCTGCAGTGACTTAAAAAAGTGTGATGGTGTTAAAATATTCTAACTCCTCATAAGGCAAAGAATCATTTTTTTCTAGAAGCACTGAATAGGTCACAGATGATCAATAATTGAGCCGCGACGTAAGAAAACCCGTCTTCCAAGTTTTCGACCAGGTCCGACACAAACCGGCCTGTAGTCAAAGGAGAAGGCTGGAAGCTTGCAATTTTGGAAGCTTGCAATTTTGGAAGAGGAGGAATTTTACTATCTGTGATTTACTATCTGTGATAGCAAAAATGAAGGTGCTTATAATCAGCTGTGCAGTTACTGAACAAGCTGATCTGCGCCTTTGTTTTTGCATATGTAAAAGTCTGATTTTCTCATGATGTGGCTTAATTACAGCAGCCGTTTTAGTAAATAATCTGTGACCTTGGGTCAAATTAGGTCAAGGCCATCAAGCAATCGATCAGCACTTCATAAATTGCGCAGTCACCATTCTTGATGATACTGAAAATTAAGTAAGTTAAAATGCTTTTTGTGAGTAGCTAGCCAGACATTGTGGGTTGCATTTCAATGTGCTCAATTAACTGAAATAGATGTACTGCTGTGTCTGAGTGCGAACACTCATTAACTTCATTTCTATTAAGTTCACAAGACGTAAAATACAATGAAAATCACTTAATTTAAAACACCCCACTTTTTCTGTTTCCTATTGGGACCAACCTGTTAATTCAAGGACGATTTCATTGATTCCTGAAGTACCGTGCACCAGATCTGCATTCCAGCCTAACAACTCTAGCAGATATTTTAATATCATTCTATTCATTTTCATACCAAAATAGAGCAAACTTTCTCCAGAGAGTTCTGATTATGTAATAATTTGGCAAATAATAGACAAAGCATATGGTATATTTACATTGGGTAAGACACACCCTGGCTTTCTCAATTAAATTCCTTCCAGTAAATTGCTTACTTTGTGAAAAACGTGTACAATTAATGGAGCTGTACATTTGCACCATCTTTTTTACATGCAGGTAGGAAAATTTGTCAAAACATAGTCACTAAATTTGTCAAGTTTTGTGGGCTGGAGTTTGGTTCTGATTGTATCGGTTCCTGCTCATTCTTTAACCCATTTTAGAGTCGAATGGATTCACCCATCATTATCAGTGGGGTTACTCAACTTTCATTTTAAGGGACCTTAGGTGTGATTTTTAATTTTCGTTTGTTTCATTTTTCGATGAATTTTTTCTTAGCAAACAGAACAGCCCCAGATCTGCGGCGTCCCATCTGGGGCTATACTGTTTGCCTATGTCCCATGTGAAGGATGCCCGGCTTATATGAGTAAGTAACTTAGTATCAAAATAGTACATGATTTAATATTCATATCAGCATCACATCATTATTATAATAATTATGCATTGACATTTTGTCTAGAGAGATTATATTAAGATTTATCATGAATGAATTAAAATATTATCATTTAAGCTATGTTTAAAATGTAGAAAATGTGTCATGAACATTTCTAAAACTTTGGACACAATGAAATGAAGTGTGATACAAAAATGCCTCTTAAGGTTTCTGAGGGAAACAGGCATAAGAATACAAACACTGACAATGGCAAAATTTCAGGGCTCAATTGCTTAGTGTAGATTAGGAAATTCACTGTCAAGGGACCATTTCAATGTCTATATCCTCAAAATAAAAGTGACATACCAAAATGTATTTTTTTTTTTATTTTTATGGTACTAGATTGAACTACGGCCAGCTATTCAAGTTATGCCATTCATTAAATCACATCAGACCCCAAGTCAGATTACTACAAAATAGTAAATAGTAGGCCATGAGCCATGCACTAGTTAATAAAAATTCTTCTAAGAGACTCTGAAAAAAAAGGTACAATAAGGCAAAGTATCAGTTTTTTTTAAAGTTTGTGACCTTTAAAAAATTCACAAAGTTTCATGTATGCATGTACGTACACATTATGTGGCTTCTTCTTCACTGTTTCTTAGAACTTTGCAGCATTATTTAATGGAAGGTAACTATTCAAATACTTATTTAACAACAAACAAACTGTAAAAACACCAACAGCTTCGTAAGAAATTTTGTTTTGTGGTGTAACATATGAGCCGCCCCATGGGAAAACCAACAATCTGCATAGGCGAAAACAAAGGCGCAGATCAGCGCCTTTGTTTTTGCTACTCGGATAGTACAATTCTTCCTCTACTTAACTCCAAAATTTCAAGCTTCTACCCTGCTTCTGTAGCTGTATAGGCCGGGTTGTGTCAGACCTGTTCGGAAACCACATTGTTGGTTTTCCCACGAGGCGGCTCATATTAGTGAAAAATTTTTCAATCATGTCAGAATGGAGTTACTGATTCTTGGGTATTAATCAGTATAGATGGGGTTTACATGTCTTGCTATCAGTGTGGTTTGAACCAAGAACTTCCAATTGTAGTGTGATGCTATCACTAGACCATAATAGTGCTCCCCTCAGCCAAATACGTATTGTCATGCACTTTTTTTCCAGAAAAAAAATGCCAGATGTAGGTTTTTTCCTTACACAGCTCAAATAATGTATTAAAAAGATATTTAGGTCAATGACTGGATTTTTTAAAAGATAAATAATTTCAAATAATTTTTGTAAAAAGTTATGCAAACAAAGACATGGATAGACATAGAATGAAAAAGTCAAACTATTCTGCAGTATTGTATTTTTTTTATCAGAACAACACCCACCTGTTGTTCCCCATTATTGTCAGGCTTGGGGAGGGGGAGGGGCTTTAAACAGGGATTTTACCACAAATTTGACCCTGCCGTGCCGGGCTTATAAAAGGGCTTTAAAAATTGAAAAGTTAAAAGCGGCTAACAATTAATGCCCTGTTCCATGGGAGCCATGGATACAAAACACTAGACACAAGGCAAGCCCTATGATCTGCGATATTGTGATTGGGGTAATGGGGTGACTTTTTGAGAAAAAAATAGGGCAGATCATTTGAAAAAAAAGCTAAGATATTTTATTTCAGTTACAATAAATCATTTCCTATTTTACTAGAAGCATTTTAAAATAAATTGAGAGACACATAAAATAACAAAACTGAACAAGGTTTTTTCCCTATCTATTAAACAGCATGAGGTCAAAAGACAAATCCATCCATAACTGTGCATTTGATACTCACTTAAGGAGATCCATCATGATTATAATGAGCAAAAAAGTGATCCATTTTGAAAATAATAATTAGTTGGGACAGAAATGGTTGTAAAACGTCAACTTAATGAGCATTTTAAGAGCTTGAATTTAAATTCATATTGTACATGCATTTTCCTTGGGCTCAGTGACCCCTCATCAGAAAAACATGTCCATGTAATGTACACCCCCTTGAACCCCACTTTTATATAGCAAAACTGGGGTATGCAGGGGTGTACCTATTTTTCTTATTTTTGTTCCAAAACATAGATTGTGGGTACTCATTAGAACCGCCTCGGCGAGGCGGTTCTAATGTGTACCCACAATCTCTGTTTTGAGCAAAAATAAGAAAGATGTCAAAATTTTTCTGATAAAATTATCATTTTTTACAGCTGAAAAAAATCTCTGTATATTGCATAGGGTGCAATATTTGGGGGTATTCATCAGGCAACTTGTCTGTGTACTGAATACCCCCTTATAATACCCCATTTTTAAACAGTGAAAATGGGGTATTCAATTTTACAATTTTTCATATTTTTGATCCAAAACATAGATTGTGGTTATACTCATTAGAACCGCCTTGGTGAGGTGCTTCTATATAATGTAACCCACAATCAATGTTTTGAGCAAAAATATTGAAAATACATGTACATGATTGTATCAAAAATTTTCAGCCGAATTTTTCAAGTTTTACAGCATCAGAAAAATCTGTTACAATTCATACGGGCCTGTTTTCGTAATGCCTGTGTAATGAGCCGCAGGAAAATGAAGAGAAATCATATAAGGTGGGCTGCAATATACAATTCATTTGAAAATAATTAGAAAATTGGCGAGGATTTTAGTCTATCTGCCTCCCACAAAACTTTATCATGACTGATGAAAGATGATTATTCAAAATTTGTGGTAAAATAAGATATATACAGTATTTTGATAGAGTGACAATTTTGTTTATTTGAATTCTTGCTCAAAATCGTCCATGGTAAATAGCTGAGCATTTTGTGTCTCTCATTTGTCAAACATGTAATTTAGAGTTGAGCCACAAATTTCTGAACAGGCTAATATGCTAATAAGTGGACTCCGAATCGAGAGGTCCTGGGTTCGATCCCCACAGGCGTCACCGCGTTGTGTCCTTGAGCAAGACACATTAACTCCCTACAGTACTAGTTAAACCCAGGAAAGAGTTGGCTCCGTCCCGACATGACTGAAAAATTGTTGACTACAAACAAACAATAATATGCTAAGCAGTTAATGCACCAGTCATATGTATCCCCAGCCCCTATGGGACTGGGGATAGCGGGGACACAGCTGGGCTAAACTGCCTGGATTTAACCTTCGATGCAGTCACGAATGTGTCACCTCTATGCCCAGCTTTTAGCAGGACTTTAGAAAGTTAAAAGCCCTGCTAAAATCTAGTCTTTTCATCCATATGTATAACATGCAAAATAAAATGTTGAAAATCTTTTTTATTCACAGAAATACTTTTCCGAATGGCAAAATATTGTAGCGAGTAAAATTGTCAGGATGCGCCAGATGTCTTGCTTAATATCTGTAACAGCTAATTAGCACAAAAGCTAATGATAACAGAAGAATATGCCATCAAAATTGTTAGCATTTGTGAAAGCATATTTTGCATGTTACAGACACATTACAGCAGTATTTTGTTGCAGTGATGTTTTTGGATTCTAGATAAGATGTTGAACTTTGCTGGTTATAAGTTACTCTATATTCCATGGCTTCGTTATGCACTAGTCATTTGTAACTATTGCCCCTACCCCACCCCTCCAACACCTAAGGGGAAGAGCAGGGATCATGGGGATGAGCCCAGGGGAAGAGCCCAGGGGACAAACTGAAGGTCAAAACATTGCTCTTTGCCTGGCTCTCTGCAATAGAAAATCTCCCTGGAGTAAGAATCCTAATGTCAAAACCCCGACATTTCCCCTGCACTGCCTGCAGACACCAAAAAAGTAATTGCCCTTAGTGCACTTTAGCCTGGCTATCCTCCACCCTTCCCTTGGTGGTGGTGGTGGTGGGGGGGGGGGGGGGTAGGGGCTCTGGTTGTGGGGGAGGCAGTCGTTACAAATGACTGGTGCACTATTCCCGCAGGAGTAAAAAATATCACTTTTGCTGTTTGTGGAATGTTTATTTGTTTGTAATGAGGTTTAATGTCCGAGTAAACAATTTTTAGTCATGTCGGGACAGAACCATCACTCCTTGGGCATTAACCACATTAACCAGTATTCAAGGAAGATGATGTGTCTTTGTCAAGAACACAACTGTGACGGTGACCCCGTTTGGGATCGAACCCTGAGCTAAGTTTCATCAAAGCATTTAGGACAATTAATTGTTTGTCCTATAAGTGACACATTCACACTGACATAGATGTGATTTAGGAAGATTTAGGAAGACCCTACGACAAAAATCTCTCAATAAAACTGAGCCCAGTACTTCTTGATTTAAAGTCTGATGCTCTACTGGCACTAGGTGACTGCACTCCCTGTATGCGGAACAAAGAAAACTACAGCTTATGGGTCAAGCAAAGAGGCCAAGTGAACTATATGGTAGTGAGTGGAGGAAATGAAATGAGCCATGTCATGAGAAAACCAGATTTTTGCCTATGCGAAAACAAAGGCGCAGATCAGCTCACTGCGAAGCTGATCAGTGCCTTTGTTTTCGCTACATGGATAGTACATTTTCTCTTCTACCTAAATGCGAAATTTCAAGCTTCTAGCCACCTTTTGTGACTGCACAGACCGGTTTGTGCCAGACCTGGTCAGAAAACCCCGAAGCCCGGCTTTCTCATGTCGAGGCTCAAATGAGAGGGGCCCAAGGCAAATGCAAAACATTTTATTACCATTTAGTAAAGAACATCAAAAGCGATAATGATCCTATAATTTGCGGTCATCCATCAAGGGACAACATTAAAATGTGGTAATTTCTAACATTTTCCCATGTTAAATGACCAGCTTAGTAGCTCCATCATTGTAACACAATTTTCTGGATGATTTGCGAGCACAATGAACTTTTTTTATGAACTGCTAAAAATGCACTTTAAGAGAACAAATGAGAGAGGGTTTTATTTTTATTTTTCAGTATTTTCCATGCTCAGTCATAATGCCAGGCAGACAGGCTGCAGTGGCAGATTTAGAGGGGGTTCATGGGGTTCGCTCCAACCCCCTTAGAGCAAACCACCCTTACGGGCCAAATTATTTAAATTTCATGACGAAATTTAAGAGAAATCAGGTAAAATGTAGGAAACAAACCCCCTATGGCAAATTTGAACCCTGGCTGTACGTGGCCTCTTCCAGAAATCCTGGATCCACCCCTGGGATTGATGTAATTTAAATTGTACTTTAAGCAAAAATAATGAGAGGACTGTAGCATCACCAGAGGAGACCTTAGCCATATGCCCAATTTCGTCTTAAATTTTGGGTCTTGTACAAAAAGGCTGCAAAGGATTTTATGAGACTTGAATATGACAAATGAGCTGCAACGCAAGAAAACCAACAATGCAGTTTCCGAGCAGGTCCGAAATAAACCAAGCTGTACATGCACAGAAGATGGCTAGAGGCTGTATATTTTGAATTTAGAAAGTAGAGAAAATGTACTATCCAAGTTGCAAAAGCTGAGCTGCGCCATGGTTTTCTCATAAGCAAATACATGTATCCAGTTTTCTCGCATTGGGGCTCAAATTGTTTCAAATAACTTTGTGAAAGAAGAGGAGAGCCCATGATGGGCAAGGCATAATCAAATGCATTGTAACAGCAAATTACAAAAGTGGGTGTGACTTCAGGAAGCCACATGCATATCACTTACAAGAGAATCAATCATTTTGAGCCACATCTGAGAAAATCTGTTCTCTTACAGATGTGAAAATAAAGACGCAGATCACCTGTGCAGTACCTGCAAGGATAGTACAACACCTCTTTATCTTAAATAAAAAATTTCAAGCTTCTAGCCATCTTCTGTGGTTGCACGGACAAGTTTGTGTCAGACCAGGTTGGAAACCTCAAAGACCAGCTTTCGCACATTGTGACTCATTTATGTCATTGGATCAGGTGCATCTACGCCCGTATCATATACCATTGGCTCATGGTTTGCAGTGTCTTTGTTCCCATTGATATACAAAAAGTCACTTTGTTTCTAGCAGAATCACACCCAGGTGTTTGAATGTGTATACATCATGTCATTGTTTCTGGAGATTCCATTCATCATAAAACATACGATACACTGTGAGCATACATTTACTAGAAGTGTGATAGATTCAAACCGCGTCCATGAAGACGGCACAAAGTTTGCGTTAAGCCCTCAGTAATCCTACAATGCTATGTCCTTACTGCTTCCTAATGCCTCCCTGGCCTCGCCATGTTTCTTTTGAGCATGTTGGAAATTCGACCAAGACTTGCACATCCATCAAGACCTTGGCATGTCGTCACTACTTTGCTACCACATCCTACAAGACCTTACAACGTCCTTGAATTTTTAGGACGTAGTTCGGACATGCTGTGAATGTGACCTTGTGTGAAAGGGATTCAAAAGGCAAAAATATTTTGACTGCATTTTAATACATGCACTATTTGCCTGCAATGGTTCATATTTCACATGCCAAAATAGGAAGATAGTCTATCCTAATGAGAACCATGTCATGAGAAAACCACATTTTTCCCTATGCGAAAACAAAGGCGCAGATCAGCTGTGCAGTATCGCTACACAGATAATACAATTACTCTTCTTCTTAAACCCGAAATTTTAAGCTTCTAGCTTTTTTCTGTGACTGTACAGGCCAGTTTGTGTCAGACCTAGTCGGAAACACCGAAGCCTGGTTTTGTCGCATCGCAGCCCGGTTTGGCGCTGGCTCATGACACAATCAGTTTCATCTTTATGCAGTCTCACTCACTGTCTCCATGTTTCAATGAAGCTTTCTACCTTGGATATTCAGATAATGTGGTCGGCAATGCGAGACAACCAGCCTTTGGGGTTTCTGACCAGGTCTGATACAAAACGGCCTGTACAGTTAAAAAAGCAGGATAGAAGCTGGAAATTTTGGATTTAGAAAGTAGAGGAATTGTACTATCTGTGTAGAGAAAACAAAGGCAATGATCAGCTTCACAGTTACTGTTTGTTGTTTGTTGTGCCTTTGTTTTTGCATAGGCAAAAATCTGTTTTTTTCATGACGCGGCTCATTCAAATAATGCAATAAAAATGTAAGGATGTAATTAAATTTTGATGTTATAATGATTAAAAAGCATATCAAGTGTGCGAAAGATACAAATTTGTTGACAGATTGAATATAAATTCAGATATCTTTGGTAGTAAAATGCTTGTCAAAAATGATAATTTGTTACATATTCATATTTTGATTAATATGTCAAAATGTCATTGATACAAATGCAGATTCGAAAGTATTTGATTTTAATTGAAGATTTTTACCATTGGTTTGATATGAAAGAAATTTATACGTTACCTGAGCCGAAGGCAGATCAGGCGAAGTTTTCGGGCCTGGATATATTTTTCATTCGCGACTCACGCGGATCCTTTCTTTTTATTTGTATACAATACTTACAATAGAATTTACCCTGTCCTAGTTACTTTTTTCTGGCAAAAAATTCAGTCCTGGAAATTAAAAAAAAATCTTCACGGTCCCCCACCCCCTCACCCCCAGTAAAATAAAACGCCCAAAGGTGTTCACACAGTGCTTACATTTTTTTACGATAAATGTGAAATGGAACTGATTTTAAAGATAGTTTCACCATGTCTGAGGGTTGTTCAATAGGTTCAGAAATGAAATCTATTTGACTCTTAAAGTTCTTCATAGGATGAAGCCACATTATAAGAAATGCTGTAAGAAAAATTTTGATGAAAGGAAACAAAGTTACTATATAACATCATCATTTGAGCCGTATTGTGAGAAAACCAGATTTTTGCGTATGAGAAAACAAAGGCGCAGATCAGTGCCTTTGTTTTCCCTACACGGATAGTACAATTTCTCTTCTTCTTAGATCCCAAATTTCAAACTTCTAGCCTGCTTCTGTGCTTGTACAGGCCGGTTTGTGTCGGACCTGGTCAGAAACCAAAATTGTTGGTTTTCTCAAGCACAAGCTCATATAGACATCTTTGACCTACCGTCACATATTGGACAACAGCGCCCCGGCACAGGTTTTGGGTTAAGACAAGTCTTGACGCACATCTCCGCCTGGCATCTCTTCTTGCCATCCACACAGTGACATGTGACACAGTCCCCCTCCCTCCATGTCTCATTGTTCTTGTAAACATCCCCCTCACTGGACTGACAGCCTGGAAATACACAAGAATCTATATTTACTGAAGAAATCCATGCAATAACAATATCCATGCAATAAAATGTATTACATTTATTGTTACTGGACTGACACAGAAACATATACTTAAGGAATAAAAAAACGCAACAAACACTGTGGGGTATTGTAGACTGGCTTTGTACTGCAAGCTTGTCGTGTATTCGATCTTATTGCATGAAAGCAGTATCTAAACGTCAAAATACAGCATATTTAGTCACTATTTCCGTTATGTGTGCTTGATGGCGTGCGCATAACCACACTGACCCACCGAGGCACACGCTAGAACCAGAGGACCAATGGTCCTGTAAACGCTCACCTGAGATCTGCTGCATATACCAATAAACATGTTTGAATATTATGGTATTTAACTCCAGTGTAGGGGCAGATGTAGCCCTTGGGCCATTTTCTTTTTTCAGAATCTTCAATATTCTGTCCATTTGCCAATTTCCTGCTAGCTTTTCCCTTCAAATGACATTTTAACAGTTTTCCCAATTCAAATGCATAGGCAACCCATGTTGACCTTGCCATAAACTTGGTCAAGGTCACCACAGGGTCATGATTTATATATACATTGGAGTACTTTAGCCATGATTGATGCTTCACGCCAAGTTTCCTTGAAATCAGTCTATTGGTTTCAAAGAAGATTTTTGATGGGTTTTTACCATATATGGGCATGGTGGCCATCTTTGTCATGTGACCTTGATTATTTATATATACATTGATTCCCCCATTCTATGGATGCTTAACATAAAATTTGGCTTTGATTGGCCAAGCTGTTTCAGAGGAGCAGACGTTTGAATATTATAGAAATATACATGTATATTGCCCCGGGTTGGTGGCACATGAGCCCCTGGGGTCCAATTTTTTTTCAGAATCATTAATATTCAGTCCTACTTCCCATTTCCTGCAAGACTTTCACTTTAAATTACATTTTAGAAGTTTTTCCCATTCAAATGCATTGGCGACCTATGTTGACCTTGCCGTAAAATAGGTCAAGGTCATCACAGGGTCATGATTTATATATACATTGTAGTGCTTGAGCCATCGATGCTTCATGCCAAGTTTCTTTGAAATCGGTCAACCGGTTCCCGAGAAGAAGATTTTTGAAGGGTTTTTACCATATATGGGCATGGCGGCCATCTTGGTCATGTGACCTGGATTATTTATATACACATTGGTTTCCCTTTCCTATAGATGCTTCATGTAAAATTTGGCTTTGATTGGCCAAGCGGTTTCAGAGAAGAAGATGTTTGAATATTATGATAATATTATACAATTATTGACTTCAATGAGGTAGACATAAGGATTTATCTACCCGACAAAAATTTATATTCACCGAGGCCGTAAGGCCGAGGTGAATATAATTTTTGAGGGTAGATAAATCCTTATGTCTACCGAAATTGAAGTCAATAAATGTTTTGTTATATGACTTTTTGACTATTCATGCAAAATTTCTACTTTCATTTTTGAAGCTTAAATCTTATTGTACAATTAATGTCTAACTACGGTCCTTCTCATAAGTTTTAACAACAATTTCTGAAATATTTTAAAAGGCGGTTTCCCAATAAATGCCTTTTATTTTGTGTTTAAAAGATGTGTCACAGAAAAAGTAAAACATGCTACTCTTTTTAGATATACCCATTCAGCCAAAGAGAAAAGAACACAAATAAAACAAAATTGTTGTTAAAACTCATGAAAAGTCCTTAGTTTACCTGTTGAATGTTGATACATCAAATCATGTCAATTTCACACAGCCCATGTTAATTTCATGCTGATACTATTTTTGGGTACTCAGGAGGGGACTATAGATTTTGGAAGTTAATACAGAAAATCTGTCAAAATAATTAACCTTCAGGAACTGGTTTGATCTGGTTTTCATCAGTTTGGTCTAGATTCAGAAAAATATAAGGATTTATTAATACTGATTGAGCCAATCAGGAGACAGGGTTTTCTTCAGTCATATAACAAACATGTATATTGCCCCGGGGTGGGGGCGGATGAGCCCCTGGTGCCCAATTTTTTTTTCAGAATCATTAATATTCAGTCCTACTGCTCATTTTCTGCAAGATTTTTCCTTTAAATAACAATTTAACAATTTTTCCCATTCAAATGCAAAGGTGACCTATGTTGACCTTGCCGTAAAATAGGTCAAGGTCACCGCAAGGTCATGATTTATATACACATTGTAGTACTTGAGTCATCAATGCTTCATGCCAAGTTTGGTTGAAATCGGTCCAGTGGTTCCGGAAGAAGATTTTTGAAGGGTTTTTACCATATATGGGCATGGCGGCCATCTTGGTCATGTGACCTGGATTATTTATATACACATTGGTTCCCCCTTCCCATAGATGCTTCATGTAAAATTTGGCTTTGATTGGCCAAGCTGTTTCAGAGAAGAAGATCTTTGAAAATTGTGGACGACGGACGGACGACGGACGGACGGACGGACGGACGGACGGACGGACGACGGAGCATGGGTATACTATAAGCTCACCTTGTGAGCCTGACGGCTCAGGTGAGCTAAAAATGATGAGATATTAAGTCAACTTTGAACCAAACACAATTTTGATGGGCGGCCCCCGTGGCTGAGTGGTTAAGGTCGCTGACTTCAGTGCTCTTGATCATTCGATCATCTCACCGATGTGGGTTCGCGCCTCGCTCGGGGCACGCGTCACATGTGGGACAAGCCAAGTTCTGCTTGCGGGTGTGTCAGGTGGTTTTTCCCCGGGTACTCCGGTTTTCGCCCCACCTACCGATTGATCCGTCTCGATATGAGTGAAAAAGCTTGAAAGGGACGTAAAACTGAATCAAAAAAAAAAAAAAAAAAAAAAAATTTGTTGATTCCAGAACTGTTAAAAGTGATTGCAGATGTATTCATTCACCCGTTGGTAGCATTAGATTACGTTTGGGACGTTTAACATCACCAACGTCAATTACAAAACAAACGCTAGGAGTCCCAATTCTACAGTACATGTGATGTCACTGTTGCTTGAAAAGCATGCCGTGTCGTCTCTCGGTTCGATAAATACTGTATAAGCACAAAAGACCCACATTAAATAATCCAAATGACGTTAATTGCTCATTATTCATTATTGTGCACTTTTTCATTCTATGTGCCAACTTTAAAGCAACATGGGATGACATTCAAGTAAGCAATGACGCCTGCAAATGAATCTTTATTGCAGATTATCAAGTCGACGTCAGATTACCAAACATGCACAATATTTGGCATATTCACCTTCTCCCCAACATTTACATCATAATTTGCATTTTTCATGGTTTTTGACGTTTTGACGTCAATTTTGTCAATAAAATGACGTTTTCACATTTCATCACATGCCACAAGTAGTCTGCTAGACATATCTAATAGAGATTTTATTACAACGTCAAATACATATGTGATAGCTGAAATATTATGTGTTGCCTATTTTAATTCCTTAAGTATATTACTGGAATGTCAATTGTTGATCTTGCCAATGTGATCTTGCCACAGTGACATGTTAGACAGTCTGCTACTGGACTGACATCCTAAAAATATGCAAACGTTGAAACCCCTGAACCTCTCTATAACATGGTACATGTATGTTACAGCCAGATTTTGGATATGGCACAGATCATAATACAGCTGGACCCCAAAAAGCCATTTTAGACTAATTTAAATCCATACATTTTACACTTGTTACAACATACATTGGATATCTATCACTGAAATTAGAGGCCGAGTTGTATTACAATAGTGTCCATGCAGTAATACCCTGTTTACACTAAAACGAACTAAACCGTTTTCGATTCGATGCAAGTTACGTCGCTGTAAGGTAATCCGGATCGAATCCACTTGTCTGTTTAGACATATCTGAAATTCTCCGTTAAAACTGAAGATTTTTTTTTTTAATTTTCTGTTTTGGTTGCATTATAATCCGCTCTCAAGCTTTTTACTTTTGTACGGCATTGGCTCGCTGTGCGCTCAAACCCGCTGTCCCTGAGCCGTGTCGCTAGCTTTTCATAAATGGAAGCATTTCTTCAACAAGTCTCAAAGTCCTTTTGTATCTCGCTATCCGCCCATAATCGTATTAGGGCCCGCGTCTCATCGTGAGTCCAGGTTAATCCCCTGTCACTGTCATTTGCTACAGCCATTTTTGATCGCCATTTTTATCTGTTGTGTTGACTCAGAATATTTCGCGGGAAAAGAAGCATGTGTAAATGTAAACATAACCCCAACATGCAAAAGGTCAGTATAAAATAACATTTAATGCAAATTCGCTTCGGTTAACTGTTTAGACATGACTTTAATACCGAAGTAAAAGTTAATTCGGTTTCGATCCAAGGTGCTAAGCTGGATTAGTTTACTTCGAATTAGTTTTTTAATTCGAATTAGAACTTTTAATGTAAACAGTTAATGCGAAGCGAATTCGGATTCGATTCGATTTAAAACTCTAGTCTAAACAGGGTATAACATGAAGCAATCTCTTCCTGTGTCAAGCATTAAAAACAGGTATTTTTGTCAGCTTTAATAATATGATGCTTAAACCTTAGCATATGAGCCGCCTCGTGGGAAAACCAGCAATGTGGTTTCCGAACAGCTCCGACACAAATCGACCTGTACAATCACAGAAAAGAGCTAGAAGCTTGAAATTTTGAATTTAAGTAGAAGAGGAATTGTACTATCCGAGTGGCGAAAACAAAGGCGCTGATCAGCTTCGCGGTTACCGCGAAGCTGATCTGCGTCTTTGTTTTCGCCTATGCAGATTGTTGGTTTTCCCACGAGGCGGCTCATATGTTGATGTCTTGAAGCTATACATTTCATGCTAAATTATGATAGAAAGTGCAAAAAGGCCATCAAACAATATGCCTAGTTTGCATTCAGCTGCAACAGTTGCTTAAAGAGTTGAAATTATGCATAGTTTTTGTCTATATGAGCCATGATGCAAGAAAACCGGTCTTTGAGGCTTACAACCAGGTCAGACACAAACCAGTCTGTACAGTCACAAAAGTGGGTTAGAAGCTTGAAATTTCGGATGTAACAAGAAGAGGGATTGTACTAATTCTGAGTAGCGATAACAAAGGCGCAATATAACTGCACAGCTGATCTGCGCCTTTTGTTTTCGCATAGGCAAAAATCTCGTTTTCTCATGACCCGGCTCACAAATCTTATACTACTGACAAGCAAATTAGCTGCAAATTTATTTTAATAAGCTGCATATCACAGCATGTTATGATGTTAAAACCTGATAACCAAACCAAGCATGATGTTAAAAATGCAAATAATTCAAATGCACTAATATCATATAACATTATTATAAGTTATTTTCAAACATCTATTGTGTAGGTGGAGACTGTTTCTTGCTTGACAGATGAGCCCCATACTTTTGCTTTGGGTGATGTTATCAGCTGTTTATGATATGAGCCCCAACACGCGAAAAATGGCCTTCCGAATGTCCGACCAGATCCCAAACAATTAAGTCTGTACAGTTGCAGAAAAAGGCTATAAGCTTGAAATTTCAGATTTAAGATTAAGAAGAAGAAGAATTCCGCTATCGAAAACAAAGATGCAGAACAGCTGTGCAACAACTGCACAGCTGATCTGCGTATTTGTTTTCACATAGGCAAAATCTGGTTTTCTCGTGATGTGGCTCGATCATATGTGAAAATATGAGTGATTTGTGAAATTGGCATGAAATTGCAATTTGAATTGCATAGAAAATATAAAAAGTTTTTATATGACATCGCCCATAACTAGCTCATCAAATGCACTTATTTATCTTGTCACCTCCCTGTGAAAAAGAGAAAATTTTATACTTTTACAATATGGAAATATAAAGGCACAAGAAATTTCAGATTTAGGAGGTAAATAATGATCTTACACAAGTGGTCATTTCATATGATTTATTAAACATGCCTTCAGGAGTATAGTGTAAGATCATATGACTTTTAAAATAGGATTTTTTCAATAAAAATTTACATTGTTGCTATGGATGTTATCAATTACGTTACATATTCCTGCAAAAGTGTTAATACACATGTGGTCATAACACTTTTATTACATAATGCCATCCATGGAAAACAGCAACTTCATTGAGCGCTTAATCATATGATAAAGCTAAATTTTGATCTTGAGACGATTTGCACAATATTTGCTTCCACCAAAACATATTTCCCAGTCACTTTGCAAGCATTTGCAATTGCACGTCTGTTTACGAGCTTAATAAATTAACAATTATTCAGGAAACGGAATCAGTTCTCTGCACAGTATGTTTTTGTTGTCTATTGAGCAAAAAATGTTTATACACACTTCAAAGATTATGAGAACAATCATTAACACCTGAGCCTGAGCGCTATGACAAAACCAAATTTTTGCCTATGCGAAAACAAAGGTGCTGATCAGCTGTGCAGTTACTATGCGAAAACAAAGGTGCAGATCAGCTGTGCAGTAACTGCACAGCTGATCAGCTCCTTTGTTTTCGCTACACGGGTAGTACAATTCCTCCTCTACTTATAACCAAAACTTCAAGATTCTAGCTTTCTTCTTTTGGTGTATAGGCTAGTGTATAGGCCGGTTTACACTACTGCACACATCCCCATTAAAAGTCACTTAGAAAGGCATTAAAAAAACCCATTAAATTTAACAGCAATTTCAAAGATTCTCCCCATGAAAATCTTGTTAAATGAGCATTAAAATACCCCATTAAAATGCTATACATTAAGAGTCATTAAAATAGCATCAAAATGCCATTAGGTTAACAGCATTGTTAAATTGCCATTACTTTTATGACCATTAAAATCTGTTAAATTCATGCCTTAAAAAATCATTCCAATTAAAGTAAAGGCACCTTTAAAATATTTAATGGTATCCATTAGCATTAAAAACTTCTTAAAAGGCTCTTAATGTATAGCATTTTAATGGCGCCATTAATTTTTCACAGGTCATTTTAAAAGCAAATTAAAGACACTTAAACTCATATTTTAATGACAAAATAATGAGCCTTAAATATCCATTAAATATCAGCCATTAAAATTTATGCCAATTTAATGGTGCTGTTACTTTTTTCAGGAGACACATTTTAAAGGTATTTTCATTACAATTAAAATGCTGTTAATTTGTTAATTAATGTAGTTTTAAAGACCACTAATTAACCCTTAATATTTTAATGGCCCCCATTAAAATGCTATACATTAAGAGCCTTTTAATGATATTTTAAAGACATTGTATTTAATGGCCACCTTAAGTTAATGGTAGAACTTGATTCTGTATGCCATTAATTTGACAGCATAAGCGCCTATTAATTTGACAGCATAAGCGCCCATTAATTTTCAATGAGCAACACCATTAATACTTTAATGGTAAGTTAATGGTAGAACTTGTATGCCATTAATTTGATGGCACAAAGATCCCATAAATTTTTGATGAGCAATACCATTAATACTTAAATGGTAAACATCTATTTTGTATCCATTAACTTAACAGGTAATCAAGCCTATTAACTTAATGGTTATTAAATTGATGGCTCATTATGTTAATGGTGATTTGGTATGCCCTTGATTTGACAACAAACAGAGCCTATTAACTTAATGATGAACTATACCATAAACAAGTTTATGGCTTCGTTCAGTTTTAATGGTGTTATTTGACTTCTTATATTAACTGAGTAACATTTTTTGTTTACCATTAATTCAACGTTAACGTCCATGACCTTGACCTCAAGGTCACTGAGTTGGGTTGAGATGGTACAGCGTAACAAGAGGAATAGTGTCCGTGGCCTTGTCCTCAAGGTTACTAAGGTGGGTCGGGATGGTACAGCATAAAATTCCAAACCAAAATGTTACACAGACATCGTATAGATCCATCCACAAGTTCAAGAGATATAGACTTCTATTCTAAAAACTTTAACCAAAAACTTGAACATAAAAAAAAAGTCTGTGACCTTGACCGCAAGGTCAGGATGGTGCAGTATAAAACTTCAGACCAATATCTAACAACAGGCAAATTATAAACTAAGTCGCTCCAATTGTTCGAGAGATGCAGACTTCTAAAAACTTTAACCAAAAACTTTAGCATATGAGCAATGCCGGTGCCAACGCCGGGTGAGTGCAATAACTCTTCCTGTACTTTCGTACAGCCGAGCTAAAACAAAGGTACATATCAGCTTCGCAGATCAGCGCTTTTGTTTTCACTACAGGTATAATAAATTCTTCTATGAACTAAATCCAAAATTTCCGGTTTCTAGCCATGTTATGTCGTTGCACAGTCTGTATTGAGTCAGACCTGGTCTGAAACCACAACATTGGTTTTCTCATGACGTTGATCGTATGGACATAAATTTAAGAAGTAAACAACCAAAAACTTTAAGGATTCCACTCAAAATATTTACAGCATATGAAACCAGCACAAAGTGGTCCTGTAATGGCTCACTTGATGCACCTACATTATCCTCCAGTCATTTTTGACCACTGCCCCCCCCCCCCCCCCCCCCCCCACCTACGGGGCATAGCTGGGCATACTTTTATCTATCAAAGCGCTGCTAAAAGCCCTGCCCCATGGGGAACGCCTGGTCAAAACCCAGCTCTTTGCCATGCCCCACCTACTCTTCTTACAATATCAACAAAAATGTTTACTAAGATTTTAGAGTGTTAGGCCGAACTGATAAGGGGCAAAACCCTATTGGGCCGAAACACATTTTCAAATTTTAAGGATATTTATACTGCAAGAGCAAACCTACATCTCCCTTTGAACAGTAACCGTATAATGTATATCCCCAACACTTATTTGTTCAACTAAAGAACTAGCCACGGTTTCCGCATGACAAACATCTCTGGCTTAATTCTGAAAAGGGCGAATCCATTCTTATTTACTTTATTTTAAAATTTTTGACAGTTGCACTTGATTGGTGTTTGACAGGTAATGGTTTCTTGTCATTTCGACACTTAAAAGTTTAGTTTCCTCCTGCAAAGGTGCACCCCATGGAGCTATAGAGTATAAACAGATCGATCATAAGACAACAGCACACATTCAGCAAATGGTATAGTTGTTGACTACAATAGCAGGCAGTTGGTCCAAATTTTTACAACAGACAAAGTCGGATGGGAATGTCAATTTTGTTCACCAGGGGATAATCAAATTTGGTTTCTAAACAGTGGGGAAGTCCCATTTAATCGTAACAAGTAACTATGATCAAGAACTGCTACATGTTTGTTATGATCAAAGGAATTACATTGAATGTGTTCTGCACAAAGACATGTACATGTATACATTCTAATTTGAAACTTCACAGCTGTGTCAGTTATTTTTTATCTTTTTTCTCTTTGTTTTGTATTAGGGAGCGCTGAGGCTCAGTGCTAGAGCATAAGAGTCTGGAGAAGAGTCCTGGGGTCGAACCCCCTAACGCCATGCATTGTCCTTGAGCAAGTCAATTTATGCTCCCAAAGTTCAGGTCAACTAACCAGGAAGCGGTGGCTCCTTCCCAATATAATTGAAAAATTGTTGACCGGGACATAAATCATCAACTGTATATTTGAGACTTCGCGCGAGAAAACTAACAATCTGTGTTTCTGACACAAACCGAACTGTATGTGCAGCCACAAAAAATGTTAGAGGGTTGATATTTCGCATTTAAAACGAGGAGAAATTGTACTGTCTATGGATTGAAAAGAAAGGCGCTGATCAGCTGTGCAATTATTGCGCAGCTGATCAATGTTTATGTTTTCACATAAACAAATCGTTGTTTTTCTGATTCAGTGGCTCATTTTTATATCACATAATATTCTTCCCAAATAGTGATTTTTAGCTCACCTGAGCCGAAGGCTCACAAGGTGAGCTTATAGGATGGCCATGATCCGGCGTCCGTCCGTCGTCCATCGTCCGTCCGTCGTCGTCGTCGTCGTCCACAATTTCAAAGATCTTCTTCTCTGAAACCGCTTGGCCGATCTAGTTGAAATTTTATGTGGAGCCTCCTTGGGTAGTGGCATTTCAAGTTTGATCGCGAAATCCTGGTCACATGACCAAGATGGCCGCCACGCCCATATATGGTAAAAACCCTTCAAAAATCTTCTTCTCCAGAACCGGTGGGCCGATTTCCACGATACTTGGTATGTAGCATCAGGGACTTCAGCCCATCATAGTTTGATAAAATGATGACCCTTGGATGACCTTGACCTATTTTACGGCAAGGTCAAATTTGGAAACATAGGCTTTTACATGGGAAAAAGTGAAAACTATGGATTTTTTGAAAACTATTGCAGCCTGAGGCCTGAAAAGTGGTAGATGCAAACAACTAATGGAGTAGATGAAGGTATATGATTAATTTAGGTCAAGGTCATCTCTTGACCTTGGCCAGTCTGTCGTCCATTCACACTTTTCAAAGATCTTCTTCTCTGAAACTGCTGGGCCAATCGAAGTGAAATTTTATGTGGAGCATCCATGGGTAGGGGAGACGAAAGTTTGATTGCGAAATCCAGGTCACATGACCAAGATGGCTGCCACGCCCATATATGGTGAAAACCACTCAAAAATCTTCTTCTCCAGAACCGGCAGGCCGATTTTCATGAAACTTGGTATGTAGCATTTGGGACTCCAGCCCATCATAGTTTGATAAAATGATGACCCTAGGATGACCTTGACCTAATTTACGGCAAGGTCAATTTTGGAAACATAGGCTTTAACACGGGAAAAAGTGAAAACTATGGATTTTTTGAAAACTATTGCAGCCTGATGCCTGAAAAGTGGTAGATGCAAACAACTAATGGAGTAGATGAAGGTATGTGATTAATGTAGGTCAAGGTCATCTCTTGACCTTGGCCAGTCTGACGTCAATACACACTTTTCAAAGATCTTCTACTCTGAAACTGCTGGGCCAATCAAAGTGAAATTTTATGTGGAGCATCCATGGGTAGGGGAGACAAAAGTTTAATCGCGAAATCCAGGTCACATGACCAAGATGGCCGCCACGCCCATATATGGTAAAAACCACTCAAAAATCTTCTTCTCCAGAACCGGCTGGCGGATTTTCATGAAACTTGGTATGTAGCATTTGGGACTCCAGCCCATCATAATTTGATCAAATGATGACCATAGGATGACCTTGACCTATTTTAAGGCAAGGTCAATTTTGGAAACATAGGCTTTTACATGGGGAAAAAGTGAAAACTATGGATTTTTGGAAAACTATTGCAGCCTGAGGCCTGAAAAGTGGTAGATGCAAACAACCAATATAGTAGATGAAGGTATGTGATTAATTTAGGTCAAGGTCATCTCTTGACCTTGGCCAGTCTGTCGTCCATACACACTTTTCAAAGATCTTCTTCTCTGAAACTGCTTGGCAAATCAAAGTGAAATTTTATGTGGAGCCTCCATGGGTAGGGAAAATGAAAGTGTGATCGCGAAATTCGAGTCACATGACCAAGATGGCCGCCATGCCCAACTATGGTAAAAACCACTCAAAAATCTTCTTCTCTAGAACCGGCTGGCCGATTTACGCGAAACTTGGTATGTAGCATTTGGGACTCCAGCCCATCATAGTTTGTTGAAATGATACCCTAGGATGACCTTGACCTATTTTACGGCAAGGTCAATTTTGGAAACATAGGCTTTTGCATGGGAAAAGGCGAAAACAATGGATATTTTGGAAACTGTTGCAGCCTGAGACCTGAAAGTTGCTAGATGCAGACAACTAATGGAGTCAATGAAGGTAAGTAATAAATGAAGGCCAAGGTCATTTGTTGACCTTGACCCAAGGTCATTTAAATATCAAAATTGAAAGTATGGTTTTCTCAGAAATCACTGGGTTTGGAAACTATTGCAGCCTGAGACCTGAAACTTTGCAGATGCAGACAACTTGTGAAGTCAATAAAGGTGTGTGAGTATTCAAGGTCAAGGTCATTTCATGATGACTTAATACTCCAAGATCAGGCTTCAGGTGAGCGTTCTCAGGACCAATGGTCCTCTGGTTTGGTAAGCAAAGGGCTGAATCGAATAGTACTACCTGTGCTGCCAACAAATAAAATATAAAAGTATTTTTTTTTTTTTTTTTTACGTCCCTTTCAAGATTATTTCAGCTCATATTAGACGGGCCAATCAGTAGGTGGGACGAAAACGGGAGAACCCCGAGAAAAAAAACAACCTTGCACACCTGCTCGAACCAGTGATTAAGAAACAGCGCTCTTAACCGCTCGGCCACGGGGGCCGCCTATAAAAAGTTATGTCCTTGGGAAGCAGTAAAAACATTCAAAAGTATGAGTGTGGGCCATATTGCGCAATTTCAGGTACAGGACCCTCATCTGTAGTGACCCTTAGCCAGTTGTACACCAAACAAGCAAAACCTGCTGTCGACAGCATACATTGACAACAGTATAGTAAATGATACTAGCAATTTGGCTGTCAACCGATACACAATACAGCAGTCAATATAATTGACAGTATATTTTGCATGTATGGTATATGACTAACTTGGTTGACAGCACCGGTAGTGTAATTTAACTTAACCCAGTGATAATTTAGGGTGATTTGCGTCCGGATCAACACTGAATCCAATACAAGTTTGTAAAAGAGGTGAAACGTACATCAATTTTGTTGTCTTTAATTTCCACAATTTCCATGATTATTTCTGCTGTTTATCATGTTTATCAATTGACTGAATTTATATCTCAATAAAATTCACATTAAAGTAAATAAAATGAGAGCAATGACGAGGAACTGATCCCAATCATAAACACACATTCATCCCTGAAACCCAAACGGGGAAATAACTAAATTAACAAATAGTCAAGGTACACTTTGAACACGTTGTGAACTGAGGGAGGAGCTATTTCTCTAAAGATACAGACTCAGCTAACTTAACCAAACCAATTGTTATGTGTACATACATAATGAAATGGCATTACTGAAACAGACATGAGAATAACTTTCTACAAGAATTAATTAGTTTTTATGGCCATGAAAGTTTGAACATAAACTGGGCCATTATTTTAAATGTTATTATTTTTTTCACCATTAAATTAATTCCCTTTAATTTGCCATGAAAACAACTTTCTACAATAATTAACTAGATTTTTATGGCCATGAAAGTTGAACATCAGCTGGGCCATTATCTTAAACGTCATTAATTTTTTTCACCTTTAAATTAATTCCCTTTAATTTGCCATGAAAACAACTTTCTACAATAATTAACTAGATTTTTATGGCCATGAAAGTTGAACATCAGCTGGGCCATTATTTTAAACGTCATTAATTTTTTTCACCATTAAATTAATTCCCTTTAATTTGCCATGAAAACAGCTTTCTACAATAATTAACTAGATTTTTATGGCCGTGAAAGTTTGATCATCAAATGGGCCATTATTTTAAATGCCATTATTTTTTTCACCATTAAATTAATCCCCGTAAATTTGCCATGAAAACAACTTTCTTTAAGTATTAACTAGTTTTTCATGGCCATCAAAGTTTAAATATCGTCTGGGATAGTATTGTCAATTACTTTAATGGTACTCACCATTAAATTAACCCCCTTTAATGTGCCATTAAAACAGTTCTATACAAGAATTTACTGACTTTTAATGGCCATGAAAGTTTCAACATTGCTGGGGGACAGTTTTGTTCGTTAGTTTAATGGCATCTGCACATTAATGTCATGCTATTTTAATGGTGTAGCAAAATCCCATTAAAAATAATTAAACAAGGATTAATGGCAAAAAGTAATGGGTTTAGTCACTTTAATGTCATTTTAATGGTAAATTAATGCCTTTTTAATGGCAAATGAATACAGTAGTGTTAGTCAGACCTGGTCGGAAACCCCGAAGACCGGTTTCTTGCGTCGTGGCTCATGTAGGTCATACCTGAGAAGAAAATGCACTGCATTATCAGAAATGACTTACTGGAATTTTACACCTACAATAAATGTACTTAAGTTTTGATTGATTTCATAAACAACTGCACTTGGAACAGTCAGTTGATACCCCCCCACCCCCCACACACACATATATTCTACTGTATTTGCTTAGTCTATTGTAACACCTACATACATATATGTATAATCAAAATCTATGGGATACATTTTTCCTGCAATGTAGAGACGGTGAGAAGGTCCCCTGCTCTACCCAAGGGGGTGGGGGGTGAGGCCTGGTTACAAATGGTTTAGGTATTTCACTGGAAGCATAGAATTGTATTTTATAGCTTGTTGTAGATATATAAAAGTCTTTCAACTGTTTACAAATTACTCTAAACTCATATCAAATTGATTATTAATAAAATCGACTATATTAAGCTAATATAAGTAACTGTCAAAATCAAATAACCACTTAAGATTATCTATTTTATTACAAGGGCCTCCAAACATGTCAAAAATTTCTTAGGGCATCAACCTCTCAAAATTTAAAAGCAAAAATAAATCTATATGGCTTCTTAGGTTTTAAGAAACTTATCCATCTAAAAACACTAACTGGTTTTAAAGCAGTAAAACAGAGCAGTAAAAAAGATCAATTTAAATTCAGCTTCTTTTTTCAAGGGCAATACACTGAAACTAGAGGCAGGGCTCGAAGACTTGAGCAAGCAGCGTATAAGGGATAAATTGGTGCATATGCTTTCATCAACACTTCTTTAGAAATTTTGTGTGAACAAAAAAAAAAAAAAAAAAAAAAAAAATTGTGACCAAAAATCTCCAAGAAGTGGTGAACATTTTTTTCAATATTCCTATGACTTCAATGAATATGTTGTTGCTTGTATCAATATTAACCTAATAAAATATTACCATTTTTCCTGTCATATCTGACAAATTATTACAAATATCAAAGGAGAAAATTGCCAAAATTCCTCTGCTGTAAATAGGCAAAAAATTTGGAGACGTAATATATTGGCCTGCAACGAACTGGCCACAGTCAAGATAGATGACTTCCCGTCGATCTTTCCCTTCTTGGACTAAATGGGCAAGCTCTGTAACCATGCAAGTGTCAAGGACACAATACAGATCAACCTCATATAATGCTACCTTAGGGTCCATGGAAACAAAATTTGTTATAGGTGAAACAATGTTATAATGAGGTAAAATTTACAATAGACAAATAGCAAAATACATGTAATCATTTTGGGAGCCATGACATGGCATGTTACATTGAAAAGGCACTATCATGAGGCAAGTTATAATAAGACCGAACTGGACTCAGTGCTTCGAAGACAATATCCAAACAGTTTTAACTTAAATTCATGATACAGAAACAGGTCCAAATCCTTAGGATTATTACCAACACATATGAAAGTGAATAACATTGTTTGATCAACTGATATTGTTGGATTGTTGCTGACTTTTATATTAAAATAATTACCAGTATTCCTTCATAATGATTCAATTAACGACTTTGGAGTCATATCTAATTGGTGGGCTTATTTACATAAACTAGTAATTAGTTTGTTGTCTCCTTTACAGTCTGGTCACCTATGGATGACCATCATCACATGGAAAAACAAAACACGAGAAAAATGCAAGCCTCAGAATATTAGCCTGCATGTGCAGGCCCATCCGGGCTTTTGTTATTCATTGTATTGTGCTATATGGTACACACAATTCCAGCTTCTCTTTTCCAAGATAAGCCCAAACCTTTAGTAATCACATGCAGATTTTTTAGTGATGGAAAATATATCTCGAGATAATGCCAATATGCAGCTGACCATACTGATCAACTGGCAGCTGGTGAAATGATTGTTTGTTCAGTCAACAATTTTCAAGTCATGATAGGACAGTCACTGTTTCCTGGATAATGAGACTTGTTCTGAAGTACACATTTAGACAGCTACCTCTTGCTCTGGAGTCGGAAGGCTGTACAAGAGAGCAACTATGCTCCAGAGTCCGAGGCTCTACAAGAGAGCAGCCCTGCTCAGTCTGAGGCTCTACAAGAGTGCAATCCTGCTCAGAGTCAGAGGCTCTACAAAAGTGCAACCCAGCTCAGAGTCTGTGGCCCTACATAGAGCAACCATGCTCAGAGTCAGAGGCTCTACAAGAGTGCAACCCTGCTCAGAGTTGGAGGTTCTATGCTCAGAGTCAAAGGCTCGACAGAGAACAACCAGGTTGTCCGAGACTCTACAGTGAGAAACCATGCTCAGAGTCGGAGGCTCTACAAGTGAGCAACCATGCTCAGAGTTGGAGGCTCTACAGTGAGCAACCATGCTCAGAGTCTCAGTCTACAGAGAGCAATATGCTCAGAGTCGGAGGCTCTACAGTGAGAAACCATGCTCAGAGTCTGAGGTCTACAAGTAAGCAACCATATGCATGCTCAGAGTCAGAGGCTCTACAGTGAGAAACCATGCTCAGAGTCTGAGGCTCTACAAGTAAGCAACCATATGCATGCTCAGAGTCAGAGGCTCTACAGTGAGCAGCCATGCTCAGAGTCAGAGGCTCTACAGTGAGCAACCATGCTCAGAGTTGGAGGCTCTACAGTGAGGAATCATGCTCAGAGTCTGAGGCTCTACAGGGAGCAATCAGAGTGGGAGGCTCTACAAGTGAGCAACCATGCTCAGAGTCTAAGGCTCTACATTGACCAACCATGCTAAGAGTGAGGCTCTACAAGTGAGCAACCATGCTCAGTGTATGATGCTCTACATTGAGCATCCATGCTCAGAGTTGGAGGCCCTACAGTGAGCAACCATGCTCAGAGTCAGAGGCTCTACAAGTGAGCAACCATGCTCAAAGTCGGAGGCTCTACAGTGAGCAACCATGCTAAGAGTGAGGCTCTACAAAAGAGCAACCATGCTCAGTGTCTGACACTCTACATTGAGCATCCATGCTCAGAGTTGGAGGCCCTACATTAAGCAACCATGCTCAGAGTCAGAGGCTCTACAAGTGAGCAACCATGCTCAGAGTCTGAGGATCTACAGTCAGCAACCATGCTCAGAGTAGAAGGCTCTACAGTGAGCAACCATGCTCAGAGTCTGAGGCTCTACAGTGAGCAACCATGCTCAAACGTCTGAGGCTCTACAAGTAAGCAACCATGCTCAGAGTCTGAGGCTCTACAGTCAGCAACCATGCTCAGAGTAGAAGGCTCTACAGTGAGCAACCATTGTCAGAGTCTGAGGCTCTACAGAGAGCAATATATGTACAGTCAGCAACCATGCTCAGTCTAAGGCTCTACAGTGAGCAACCATGTTTAGAGTCAGAGGTTCTACAAGTGAGCAACCATGCTCAGTGTCTGAGGCTCTACAGTGAGCAACCATGCCAAGAGTCTGAGGCTCTACAGTGAGCAACCATGCTCAGAGTCTGAGTCTCTACAAGTGAGCAACTATGTTCAGAGTCAGAGGCTCTACAAGTGAGCAATCATGCTCAGAGTCGGAGGCTCTACAGAAAGCAACCATGCTCAGAGTTGGAGGCTCTACAAGTGAGCAACCATGCTCAGAGTACGAGTTTCTATAAGTAAGCAACCATGCTCAAAGTCGGAGGCTCTACAGTGAGCAACCATGCTCAAAGTCGGAGGCTCTACAGTGAGCAACCATGCTAAGAGTCTGAGGCTCTACAGTGAGCAACCATGCTCAGAATTGGAGGCTTTACAGTGAGCAACCCTGCTCAGAGTCTGAGGCTCTACAGTGAGCAATCATGCTCAGTCTGAGTCTCTACAAGTGAGCAACCATGCTCAGAGTCCGAGTCTCTATAGTGAGCAACCATGCTAAGAGTCTGAGGTTCTACAGAGAGCAACCATGCTCAGAGTAGTAGGCTCTACAAGTGAGCAACTTCGCTCCTCAGCAGTTTCTAGTCTCATCACAGTATGTCCTTTTTGTCAGCAGTTTGCATAAATGAAAAATTGTCATGGGTTTTAAGATTGATCCGAATTAAGACTGGATAAATCTGAGGATCAGACCGATGCCCCTACTTAAATTATAACTTGCAAGATATTCAGGCCGACTGAATTTTGTCATGGGTCGCCTTTCTAGTGTACTACCGATATTACTTTCAGCCAATATTGTGTTGAACTGAGTGAACAACCTAATCTGAAAAATTAATTTTGTTTATTTTTTAAACTTTTGTAAATATCAGGATAAATAATACTAGATAATCTTTGGGGTGAACATCTGATTAAAAATATTTATCAATTTACTTTTTAGATCAGTGTCACACGCATTACATTTCAAAAGATACACAGACCTAAAGTACATAAAAACACAAACTTATAGTACAAATATAGTATCATATGTGTAATAATTAAGACCCCACACCCAGCGTGGAGCAAAAGCCCATAATTTGTTGGTTGATTTTGTGTTTTACAAGCTGCTCAAGAGGAGAGGGCATATGGAGATGGGACCTCCCTGTATGGAGATGGGACCCCAGTTTAAAGTCTCATATGAAAGACAGGAGAAGCCAGGGATCAAACCCGCAACCACTGATTTACAGGGCCAATGGCTTAACCAATGGGGCCACAGAGGTTTCTAAGCCCATAATTATATAGTAACCAAATCACAAAAGATTGCTGCTTGAGATTGCTTTTTTCTACCCACAACTGATCTGGGGATGAGTTCTATCTAACCCATATTTTGACAAATGGATTTTGCCATTCCTATCAATTGGACGATGAGTCCACTTTCATTTTTAGGGGCATCAGGAGTGATTTTAAATTTTCATGTAATTTTTGGTTGAAAATCCTCTTAGCAAACAGAATAGCCTAAGATGGGACGCCACGTTCTGCGGCATCACATCTGGAGCTATACTGTTTGCCTATGTCACATAAAAAGGACGCTAGGCTTAAATGAGTATAAATGTCTTTAAATGGATTTGATTGGTTGATTGAAAAAAAGGAACTTCAACAGCCACTCACTGATGCAATTATAAGTCACAAAATTGGGAAAAATTGTACCAATTTCAAGAGGATATAACACCCACATTTAACAGTGTTACATGGCTGTATATCAAATGCAGATGATGCTTCACCCCAGTTTACAGCTGTGACATGTAGCTTCTCAAAAACTATATATGTGTCTATCACTTCAACCATACTGTATTACAATATGAGCTGCATCTTGAGAATACTGTCTTGAAAGCTTTAGGTCATATCTGTTAGACATAAGACTATGCCATACGCCACGGTATTGGGAGAAACCTAAAGACCTTCAAACTTCAGACTTCAAGAATGAAGAAGAATTGTACTGCGTACAAGCAAAGCATTGGTCAGCTATAATATACATGTACTACGTCCAGTTCCTGAACAATGCTCTTGAACTACAAGAGCTTTCCAGGAGTGGGTCTTATACGATAAACATATTATTTCTAATGATGTCAATCTCATATATAGTGTCAACAGACACTTATTTCTGTTGGAATGTCTAACAACAGCATCCAATTTGATATGAGCCTCATCGTGAGAAAACCGGATTTTTGCCTATGCGAAAACAAAGCCGCAGATCAGCTTCGCGGTAACCGCAAAGCTGATCAGCGCCTTTGTTTTCGCTACACGGATAGTACATTTCCTCTTCTACTTAAATCCGAAATTTCAAGCTTCTAGCTCTTTTCTGAGCTTGTACAGGCCGGTTTGTGTCGGACCTGGTCGGAAACCCCGAAGACCGGTTTTCTCGCGTCGCGGCTCATATTGGTCTCAGCTGTGCATTTTCTTCCTCAAATGAAACAATTAGGATAAGTTTAATTTGAGGCATCATGCCCTGAGTTATCTTTATCATGCTAAATTATGCATGGACATAGACTTCAATTAGGCATGTAATGTAATTAGCTTTTGGCCCAGACAATAGTGAACACAGACTTAACCCTGGCTCTTTTAAAGAATCCAATGAGCTGCGTCATGAGTAAATCGGATTTTTGCCTATGTGAAAACAAAGGCGCAGATCAGCTGATCAGCGCTTTTGTTTTCGCTACTCAGATAATACAGTTCCTCCTCTACATATAACCAAAAGTTCAAGATTCTAGCTTTCTTCGGCCGGATTGTGTCGGACCGTGTCGGAAACCCCGAAGACCGGTTTTCTTGTGTTTTTTTTTGCTTTATTTTAATTCAGTTTTACGTCCCTCTTAAGATTATTTCAGCTCATATGAGACGGGCCAATCAGTAGGTGGGGCGAAAATGGGAGAACCCCGAGAAAAAACACCTGACACACCCGCAAGCAGAACTTGGCTTGTCTCACATGTGGCCAGAGCGGGGCTCGAACCCGCACAAGACACAGCGGTGAGATGATCGAGTGATTAAGAAACAGCGCTTTTAACCGCTCGGCCACGGGGGCCGCCCGGTTTTCTTGTGTCACGGCTCCTATCATACCTGTATAACAAACAGAAAATAATGTTCAATCAGACTGGACATTATGATATCCAGCCTTCATTTAACAGAAAAGAAGAGTGGAAAAAGCTGAACATCATTTCAGACATACCAGTAAGAAGTATTATTTTAACTCGTATTTTCCTTTAGTGACAGTTTAAAATAGAATTCAAATTTTATTAACTAAATTCAATAGATGGAGCATTCTGTTTTCTTTTTTTTTTCTACTTTTTTTTTAAATACATAATTTTAGCATTAACTGCATCTTTCAATGGCACATTCCGCAAGTCAACTATTTTTGTATAATGAGGATCAAACAGGGGGTCTCATTTTATCATATTTAAAACAATTGGCAATCTCTTATCGAAATCAAATAAACCAAATCAGGTGATTGACACCTAACTCCTTATATGAGCCATGACACAATAAAACCAGTCATCAGGGTGTCTGATCTGGTCAAACAGTCTCAGAAAGAGGCTTATTAGGGGCTTGAAATTTCATATAGAAGTATAAGAGGACTATATATATACACTTTCTATGGCAAAACAAAGATGCTGATCAGCTTTGCAGTTACTGCACAAATGATATGCGTCTTTGTAGCATAGGCTTTTCTTGTATTGCGACTCGTATGCCAATATGATTGACATCAACGTCAGCCACATCATTGGAAAACGTCTTGATGTTTTGGATCATGTAAAGCAATTAATTTAACCAATATGGGTTAGTTGAAGCCGCTAAAGTTGTTTTTTATTACTTAATAACTTTATTATTTAAGCATGGAACAAAGCAGTCAGCAGCATGTTCGCTAATCCGTCAAGCAGATTTACTCACCACGAAACGCAAGTTCGATAAACGTTATCATGTGTCAAGTCGCACTTACACGCTGCAGACCCCCTGACACGAATTAAATCAGATTAAAAAGTTTTCTATCAATATTTTGATTGTATTTATCCAGTATGACCCTCGTCATGAGAAAACCGGATTTTGCCTAGGCGAAAACAAAGCCGCAGATCAGCTGTGCAGCTGAACAGCGCCTTTGTTTTCGCTACCCGTATAGAACAATTCTTCTGCTTAAATCCAAAATTTCAAGCTTCTAGCCATCTTCTGTGGCTACAGAGACTGGCTTGTGTCAGACCTGGTCGGAAACCCCGAAGACCGGTTTTCTCGCATTGCAGCTTATATCATTTGAAATAGACAGAAATAAATAGGCAAGTCACATAAAGCAGTAATACAGCTGTGTTTATTTATGGACTAATTTTAACAACTCTTGGCAAATTAAAACGAAATTTGTCTTTAAAAATTCAACTGGCAGCTTTAGGTGTATATTTCATTTCAATTATAAATTGAATTTCAAAGGCGTTTAATCTTGGTTAATGATATAACCTAAGTCACTTTACGAGTTTGTAAACATCTCAGTTGCCTTTTGTATATATACTACGGATTTATGTCAATCGTGCAGTGCATCAGAAGCGCCTTCTGCACAAATTATGAACCTTTGAATGAACTCCTTTATCCAAACTTTCTTAAGCTTTACGTGAAAATGTGTAAATCTTTGGCTTAATTAAATCCCATTTCATCCTTTTCAACTATTGCACCCTGAGAACTGTGCTGCTCAAGGTAGTTCTGAAAAGTTATTGGCCTAATAATGCACCAGTCATTTGTATCCCCGGCCCCCCTAGCAGGGACTCAGCGGGGCTAAAGTGCCAGGCTTTAACCTCTGATGAGTCCCGGCAGCGCCGGGGTTTTAATTTCCCGCCAATACACGGTCACTGTATAAATCCCCTCTCACATATTTCAGTTTCATCAGAACAACTCTCAGCTGCTGTACTTCCACATGATGGTCAGCCTCCGGCGAGCCTGGGCTTTTAGCAGGGATTTTACCACAAAACTGGCCCCAGAGTGCCGAGCCTTTAGCGGGGCTTTAAAAATTGAAAAGTTAAAAGCCCCGCTATTGACACAAATGACTGGTGCATGAGCTTGGGTACTACAACTTGTGAAAGACATGGTTTTGGTTATGATCAGCCCAAAGAAACAATAGATTCTGCAATATTTAAATCTGTTAACACCATGTTAATCATTAGTATTAAGTAATCTATGTTTAATAATTTACCGGAAAAGAGGATCTTAACACTCATGGTCATTTCATATGAAATTTATTAAAGATCCTTTGCTCATAACACTTTTTATTACAAGACAATATCCGCTGGAAATCAGCGATCTCATTATGATAAATGAGCCGCCGCATATGGGAAAACCAACAGTCTGCATAGGCGAAAACAAAGGCACAGATCAGCTTCGCAGTAACTGCAAAGCTGATCAGCGCCTTTTTTTTCGCTACACAGATAGTACAATCCCTCTTCTTTCTAAATCCAAAATTTCCAGCCTCTAGCCATCTTCTGTGCTTGTACAGGTCGGTTTATGTCAGACCTGTTCGGAAACCACATTGTTGGTTTTCCCACGAGGCGGCTCAAATGAAGATAGTCATCACTACTGCTGAGAAGTACAGTGATAATTAAAGGACGTGCCAAGTACACTGTATGTTGTTCCAAAAATTTGACTGTTAACCATCTATCTCAAAAGATGGAGAAAAAAATATTCTGAGGACCAGCAAGAATCAAACATGCAGTCACAGGCTGTATACCTGTGATGCAATTTTCTTACAGCTCAGAGGGATGCTACATCACACGATACATGACAAAATGGAGTACAATCGATTGGAAGCCTGATCATTCCCAGGGCAGCAACATACGTGAAGTAATATAAATTTTGCAAATACCTACAGTGAGGAAAAGAACTCTTCACTGTAGTTTGAAGCCATGCTGCAGTGACTCAATCAATCTTCCAATTGCTACATTGCATTTTGTCATTGTCATAAGATATTGCATAAATCTGCGCTGTAATTATCACAGGTATATCGGGTGAGCCAGGCATCAATGTGACAAACGAAGGCAATAATCTCTTAAAAAGTAAAATCTAGATTTGACCTAGTACAGAGAATATATACTAAATCCATTGAAATTCATCCTAGTCTCAAAACCCCCCACCAATTACTCAAGTTACCACATCACAAAAGTTGGAGATTTTGATCAAAATACCTACAATGTGGAAAAACTATGATTAATGAGTTTAATTTAGATATGGTCATAGTTCTATGAATCTTTATACTGGGCAGCCAGACATCATGGAGCTTCAATTATGAAAACTTGCCCGTGCAATAAACAGAGATTTTTTCAGCTTTAAAAATTGAAAATTTTCATGAAAATTGTTTTATATTTTTCTTATTTTTGCTCAAAACATAGATTGTGGTTACGCGTTAGAACCGCCTCAGCGAGGCGGTTCAAACAAGTACCCACAATCTATGTTTTGGAGCAAAAATAAGAAAAATAGGTATACCCCCGCAAACCCCAGTTTTGCTATATAAAAGTGGGGTATAAGGGGGTTTGCATTTCGCAGACATGTTTTCCTGATGTCTGGGGCAGGGAAAAGATATGTGAGTGATTTTGGTGTTTGTTTTCCACTTCCACAAAGTGGATAATCTATAACTACCTGGCTTGCAGCAAATTGGGTACAATTGACTGTCGAGTGTACCACATCCTTGAGTGTTTCTTATTTTAGCTTAAATGCCATATAATATAAAAAAGGGCCCTTTTTCTATACTTTTTATCTTATTTACATTTTGAATATTAATATTGAGACATCAGCTTTTATTTTCTGCATTACGAAAACTTGCCCATGCAATACACAGAGATTTTTGAAGTTGTAAAAAATCAAAATTTTCATTAGATTTTTTTTTATATTTTTCTTATTTTTGCTCAAAACATAGAGTGTGGGTACATGCTAGAACCGCCTCGCCAAGGCGGTTCTAACGAGTACCCACAATCTATGTTTTGGAGCAAAAATAAGAAAAATAGGTATACCCCTGCATACCCCAGTCTTACTATATAAAAGTGGGGTTTGAGGGGGTATACTTTACACGGACATGTTTTCCTGATGGTAGAAAAAGATCAACCTAACTCATATAGGCAGTCAAGCATAAAATTTTAGTGATGAAGATAACCTTTAATGACCTGTTCAATTTTTTCTTGTTACTTTGAATGGCTTGTGTGTCACTATTGGTAGGGAGTGAGTTTCGAGTAAGAAAAGCGAGTTTCTGGTAAGAAAAGTGAGTTTCGAGTTAAAAAAGTGAGTTTCGAGTTAAAAAAAGCGAGTTTCGAGTTAAAAAAGTGAGTTTCGAGTTAGAAAAGCAAGTTTCGAGTTAAAAAAGTGAGTTTCGAGTTAGAAAAGTGAGTTTCGAGTTAAAAAAGTGAGTTTCGAGTTAAAAAAGTGAGTTTCGAGTTAGAAAAGTGAGTTTCGAGTTAAAAAATCGAGTTTCGAGTTAAAAAAGTGAGTTTCGAGTTAAAATAGCGAGTTTCGAGTTAGAAAAGTGAGTTTCGAGTTAGAAAAATGAGTTTCGAGTTAGAAAAATGAGTTTCGAGTTAGAAAAGTGAGTTTCGAGTTAAAAAAGTGAGTTTCGAGTTAAAAGAGAGAGTTTCTAGTTAATATATAAAAAAATGAGTTTCGTGTTAAAAAGCGAGTTTAGAGTTAACAAAGCGAGTAGCAGGAACGTCACACGTACGTGGTATATACTTCGAACAAAATACGCTTCAGACCTCGGCTTTTCGAAATTCTCACAGATACGCGAGCGATGCGCCGCTGATACATGAATGTATGACAGAGCTGAGCCGCTGATACGTGAATGTATGACAGAGCTGCTATTATTATTATTATAAATATTGTTTCTTTTTAGTAAGAATTTAGCCACATCTTCTTTGACTTGACTAATTGTTAAATTGAAATAGTCAAATGGTCACCATTTTATAGGTCCATTTTCATAAATAACAGAATTCTTTAGAATATTAAACATAAACCTTCTGATACGGAAACTGAGGCCCTAAGAAGAAAGTAAGATCTGGTATTATTGCAGCCTCGATCTGACCCCAGACATGCAGGATGTCTCCCATACAGTGACGAAGTTCTTGATCACATTCTCAAATTATTTTTTATCAAAAGTCAGCTTATTTTTGTTTTTGTGCACGAAAACAGCTTTTACATGGTGCAATCAGATATTATCGTGAAAGAAATTAAGTGTTGGCAGCTAGTTTTGACAGCTCTTGCAGGTTTAGTAACTGTTGAAAGTTTTAATTGTTGTTATTCTCCATTTGTTTCATATTAAGTGTCCCTATATGAGAGATTAATTGGTTACAATGTTTCTGTGATGCTGAGTCTCCAGGTAGTCATTTTTGATCGTATCAAATAGAAACAGACAACTGCCAATTTAGACATTTCTGATTTACTGTGTTCCAAGATTTTGAATACAGGACTGCAATTGACTTCTGTTTATTTTTGGGCGTTTCCCTAAAGGAATACAACAAAGAGCCAGATATATATGTATACATTTTTGCCTTATATATTACGGCTCTTCTGGTCCTGGCTATCGGTGTACCGCGTTTAAACATAAACAATGATTTTTCAAGATGGGTAGTATGTATGCAAGTTTGTGGGACATACCATGGTGTTGTTTTTTATTTTAGGCCATTTTGGTCATTTACAAGTCTGCTGCGATTGGGGTTACTTAAATCTGAGGCAAACGATTATAAATTTGCAACGTAAATCAAATACTTTATATGAAGCCACGCCAGGTCACGTGTTGTAAAACATACCAAATTGCAGCTGCAAGACAGAAAATGAAAAGGGTGGGATACATTTAATTGAAAATCGTTTGGCTTCACAACCCTCGGACTATCGGGCCCTCGGATTAACGGGCCCTAGGACTATTGGGCCCTCGGACTATCGGAATAAAAAAACAAAATCTTTAACACAAAATTTCTAAGTCCATGACCTTGACCTCAAGGTCACCCAGGGTTGGTCATGACGGTACTGCATAAAACTTCGGACCAATTCTACCAACATGCAAAGTATCTACTTTATCCATCAACAGGACCAAGAGATATATAGACTTATAAAAACTTTAACCAAAAACTTAAACACAAAATTTCTAAGTCCGTACCCACGGATGACCTTATCCCCAAAAACAGGCTGTGTAGGAATCAGCACTCCTTGGCATTTCATATACCCTCAGCAAGTACAAATGCCTATTTGCATAGCTTTTTCCTCCCAGACTCATCGGGAAAACATGTCCATACAATATATACCCCCTTACACCCCACTTTTATATAGCAAAACTGGGGTATGCAGGGGTATACCTATTTTTCTTAAGTTTTTGATCCTCGGCGAGGCTGTTTTAACGTGTACCCACAATCAATGTTTTGAGCAAAAATACTAAAAATATCAAGTTTTCCAAAGAAACTTTCAATTTTTGCTGCTGAAAAATATCATATTGCATGGGCAAGTTTACGTAATGTATTAAAGATTGGAATGAACTCCCTGATTCTCTGATCTCCTCTGCTGAAATTTCGGATGATTGTGTGTCTAAATTTACTTCTCTTGTGAGAGCTCGGGACTAATCCCCTCCGGTCAAACCCCATCCTCCTGGTGTGGTATTGTCAGGTTGACGTTTCGCCAATAAACTATTCTAATTCTGATGTCGTGACAAGTCACAAATGTCAGATTGGTTCCGTTAACTAAAAAAAGTTAAAACGGATTTCAGTCGGTCACGAGGAGGCGACAACAAACAATGCAAGGATTATACCAACCAGAGGACCAATGGTCCTGTAAATGCTCACCTGAGATCTGGGATATATACCAATAAACTTGGCAGACAACCACCGTGGGGTAATTTTTTTACATAAACATAAATCTTCTGTCCATTTGCTCACTTCAAGCAAGTTTCCTGCCATTAAATGACATTTTCCCAGTTTTACCCATTCAAATGCGTAGGCATCCTAAGTTGACCTTGCCGTGAAAGGTCAAGGTCACCACAGGGTCATAATTTATAAAAAAAATTGTAGAGCTCCATTCACTGATGCTTCAAGGCAAGTTTCAAAATCATAGGCCTTAGAAAATTTTTAAAGGAATTTGCTATTTATAGCCATGATGGGTCATCTTGGTCATACGACCTTGACCATTCATACAAACTTTCATTCCTCCTTCCTTACGATGCTTCAAATAAAGTTTGGCTTTGATTGGCCAAGCGGTTTTAGAGAAGATGTTTGAAATTGTGGACGACGGACGGACGCCGGAGCATGGGTATACTGTATACTGTAACTTCGGCTCAGGTGAGCTACAATCGATTTCATGAGAAAACTAGACCTGCCAATGAAATATTTTAGGTCACGAGATCAAATGAGCCGCATCGTGAGAAAACCGGATTTTTGCCTAGGCGAAAACAAAGGCGCAGATCAGCTTCGCGGTAACCGCAAAGCTGATCAGCGCCTTTGTTTTCGCTACTCGGATAGTATAATTCCTCTTCTACTCATAGCCAAAATTTCAAGTATCTAACCTGCTCCTGTGACTGTACAGACCGATTTGTGTCGCACCTGGTCGGAAATCCCGAAGACCGGTTTTCTCGCGTCGCGGCTCAAATTGTACTAATGCGGAAGTCAAAAATACACATCAAACAAATTCTTTCTGATTGAAGTTTGTTCTTAACATCCGAACACAAGTGCAGTAAATGGTCATGTCCAGAGAAAAGGAAATTATATCAATGAATTTACAATCGATTTCACAAAGGCACGACGAAAGCGGTGATGCAAACATGAGAAAACTAGACCTGTGAATGAAATATTTTAGGTCACGAGATCAAATTGTACTAATGCGGAAGTCAAAAATACACATCAAACACATTCTTTCTGATTGAAGTTTGTTCTTAACATCCGAACACAAGTGCAGTAAATGGTCATGTCCAGAGAAAAGGAAATTATATCAATGAATTTATCAATGTTTTTTCTTGATTTACATCATTATCATAAACTTAGAGGCAGTCGATTAGATACAGATCAGTTATAGGGTAGATTTATTATAGAACATTGTGACTGAATGAGATAAACTGTCCAGTCAAAAACGATTATTGGAAAATCAACGTCTTTTCGCATGACACAGCTCTGTACTAATGACCTTTCCATTTTCGGAAAACACGCTCACTGACCTTGGTTCAAAATATTTTGGATTGACGCAATATGAATCGTCGTGGTGCACAGAAATTGATTGTATCAATGTTTTTTCTTGATTTACATCAATATCATAAACTTAGAGGCAATCAATTAGATACAGATCAGTTATAGGGTAGATTTATTATAGAACATTGTGACTGAATGAGATAAACTGTCCAGTCAAAAACGATTATTGGAAAATCAACGTCTTCTCATGACACAGCTCTGTACTAATGACCTTTCCTTTTTAAAAGTGTATCATTTTCGGAAAACACGCTCACTGACCTTGGTTCAAAATATTTTGGATTGACGCAATATGAATCGTCGTGGTGCACAGAAATTGATTGTAAAAAGCGCGTTTTTTAACATTGCGTCAGCACATCAATGACACACATAAAAATATCAAGGTTGCATGTGATTTGCATAAATATTACATCAGTTTTATGTCCCCAAGGTCGAATTCAAATCATGTCAGAAACATGATATATGTCACGTACCAACATCAAAAAACCGGATGTTAGTCAATCAATAAACCCAATCTTCGATGATTGTCAACCGAAAGTACATGTCATTCGAATTAAAGAGTATTTCTTCGATTGGTTAGCATAGAGATCATCTAACTCCTCTGCAAGAGATCATCTATCGCCATTTTTCTATTTTTCGAGTTAAAATTTTCGAGTTTCTAGTTACAATTTTCGAGTTTCGAGTCAAAATTTTCTAGTTTCGAGTTAAAATTTTCGAGTTTCGAGTCAAAATTTTCTAGTTTCGAGTTAAAATTTTCGAGTTTCGAGTTACAATTTTCGAGTTAAAATTTTCGAGTCAAAATTTTCGAGTCAAAATTTTCGAGTTACAATTTTCGAGTTAAAATTTTCGAGTTTCGAGTTAAAAAGTCAGATTCTATGGGCCCGTTTTACTATTTATTCACCAATTTAGGATATCCATAATTCAATATCACTTAATCAAGCTGAATTAAGGAAATTTATGGATATCCATAAATCCATTTTTGGATATCCAACAATCAGCCTCAATTTTGGACTTATGGACATCCAGAATACGATTTATGAATTATCCATAATTTGACTTATTCATATCATTAAATCAGCTTGATTAATGAGTATCTATATATACAGTTATGGATATAAATTGAATTATGGATAGCAACTAATCAATGCAAATCTTCACGCATCGTTGGAAACTTTCATACTTCAAATTGGCTTTATTATGTATTGATGTCGGTCAAGGATTAACGATTTTTTAACGAAAACAGAAGGGCTACTTATATTAAGCAAAATCCATTATAGTCTGGCAGATTCGGGGGTGGACCTGGATTTGCGGTGTATAGAAAATGTTTTGACTGATTAGGACAGCCAACACCTTCAGAAACAAGAATCCACTTGATGCCACTTTGTCATCCTTGGGCAACTCTCATAATTCAAGATGGCGTCCAATAGGGTTATCATCTGTTAAAACTTCAAAGTACAATACCTGTATAGTGCAAAATCCAAACTTTTCTGCGCATATTTTATCAATAATTGTTACAGATGTATCATTTTGTGAAAGAGTCATACTCTCAATGGTCTTTTGTGAGTGTAAAACAAAAATGGCATCCAAGATGACCGCCTAAATTTAAAAAAAGTTGAATTTTCAACCAACTTTCATTCTTTCTCATGTTTTTGAACATTATAAGTGGTGTAGAGGATGAATATGCAACAAATGAACACAACTGACATCACCTTGTCACCCTTTGGCAATAAAATTAGTTCAAGATGGCTGCCATCTATTTCAACCACACAGTACTAAACGCCTGTAGTGCAAATTCTTGTGTTTTCTGACCCAATATAGTCCAGTTATGTCATATTTGTATCATATTGTGTAAACGTTGCACACATATAAAATGAGATTTATATCATTGTGAAATATAAAATATGGAATCCAAGATGGCTGCTAAAACTAAATAAAAATGAAAATTTTGATCAAATTTTAGTCTTTTTACACACTTTTTATTTATCAGCAGTGTAGACAAATGATTACAGCTCACTAATCCAATACATGCCATCCTTAGGTAACTCTCATATTCAAAATCACACCCAAGAGGGTTATCATCTCTTAAGACAATACAGTTCGTGTGTATATTAACACTTTTGAAGGAAACCGTAGCGTCATTGACAATGTCCGTAACAACAATGACAGGGTGGACAACAGACCTGGGTTAATCTTAATCATTAATCATGATTACTTTTATTACTTTTTTTACTTTTACGATTGAATTTTTTTTCAATCAAACATTATTCTGTAATCGTAGATTTTACGATTGAAATTAATCTTATTCGAATACTTTTCAAAAATGCCTGTAATCGTGATTGATTTTATGAATAAATTCTGATTATATTTCAAGATGTGCTGAAAATTCTTTTTCTGAAAAAAAAGAGTAAAAGAAAAAAGCAAAATAAATTTATATCTAATATTATGTTCACAACAGGAATTACTTGACTTTCAAGAATTGTTGATATATCAAATGGGAATTCTGATACAGTAACAGATCAGACTGTGTACATTTGTCATTATTTTTTGTCATTATTTTTGGCTTCTAACTCTAAATGTCAAAAAAGCATTTTCTTTATTGATGTAATAAATTCGTCAGTTATATGGAACAGATTATGGTTTCAATGACATGGGCACATAATAAAGTTATTCATGCATACTGGTCAACAATTTAACATTATTATATATTTTCTTGTCCTCTTTGGGTTTTTAGCTCGACTGCACGAAGTGCATAGAGCTATTGCAGTCACCCCGGTCGTCCACGTTCCCGTTCCCGTGTGCGTTCCCGTTCCCGTGCGCGTCACACTTAAAGTTTTCTAGAAGTCCATATCACTCATCAGAAAGCATTCATACTTGGACCATAGATACCCTGTAGGGTTAGCTTTCATTCCATGGCATCTGGCCCCTGGGTCCAGGCCAGGGGGTGGGGCTGGAGGTTAAAATCTAGAGCACCTTCAAAAATGGCAATTCTTGTGTTAAAGTTTTCTAGAAGTCCATGTCTTGACAACCACTCATCAGAAAGCATTCATACTTGGACCATAGATACCCTGTAGGGTTAGCTTTCATTCCGTGGCATCTGGCCCCTGGGTCCAGGCCAGGGGGTGGGGCTGGAGGTTAAAATCTAGAGCACCTTCAAAAATGGCAATTCTTGTGTTAAAGTTTTCTAGAAGTCCATATCTTGACAACCACTCATCAGAAAGCATTGATACTTGGGCCATTGACACCCTGTAGGGTCGGCTTTCATTCCATGGCATCAGACCCCTGGGTCCATGCCAGGGGGTGGGGCTAGAGGTTAAAATCTAGAACACCATTAATAATAATGGCTTTTCTGTGATATAGTATTCTAGAAGTCTATATCTTGAAAACTTTTTATCAGAGGGCTTTCATACTCGGACCATAGGTACCCTGTAGGGTTGAGTTTCATTTCATGGCATCGGATTTCTGGGTCCATGCCTGGGGGTGGGGCTGGAGGTTAAAAAACTAGAACACTGTAAAAATAGATGTACTGCTGTGTAACTTTTACAAGGAGTCCATATCTTGACAACAACTTATCATAAAGCATTCATCCTTCATACACTTTAGGTTCCATGACATCGGACCTCTGGGTCGGAGTGAGGGGGGCGTGGCTAGAGGTCAAAATCTAGAACTCCCCGATTTTTTTTTCTTTTTATTTCTTAATAGAAACAACTTAGGAAGATGGTTGGTCATTCATCTTTTGACTTTGTGACACTGACTTGTGTGTCATGACGGTAAGGGTCGTTTGAACTACTTTCCATGGTTCACTGATTTTGCCTTATATCTTGACACTCAATTAGTATATTTTCTTACTTCTTTCAGATTATGAGTAAGTATGACCAGACCTTTGACCCCAATATACTTATAGGTCACTGTGACCTAATTTCACGGTTCAGTGATTTTGCCTTATATCTCGGTACTCAAATGGTTTATGAACAAACTTCTTTCAAAGTATGTTTGCGTATGACAAGACCTTTGACCCTGAAGTAGTCCTAGGTCACTGTGACCTAATTTCACGGTTCAGTGATTTTGCCTTATATCTTGACACTCAATTAGTATATTTTCATACTTTATTCAGATTATGAGTGAGTATGACCAGACCTTTGACCCCAATATACTTATAGGTCACTGTGACCTAATTTCACGGTTCAGTGACTTTGCCTTATATCTCAGCACTCAAGTGGTTTATGAACATACTTCTTTCACACTATGTTTGCGTATGACAAGACCTTTGACCCTAAAGTAGTCCTAGGTCACTGTGACCTAATTTCACAGTTCAGTGATTTTCCTTTATATCTCGGCACTCAATTGCTATATGGACATACTTCTTGCACGATATGTATGAGTATGACAAGACCTTTGACCGTAAAGTATTCTTGGGTCAATGTGACCTAATTTCATGGTTCAGTGATTTTGCCTTATTTCTCGACACTCAGTTGGTATTTTTTCATACTTTTTTCTAATTATGAATGAGTATGACCAGACCTTTAACCCAAACATACTTATAGGTCACTATGACCTAATTTCATGGTTCAGTGATTTTGCTTTATATCTCAACACTGAATGGGTATATGATCATATTTCTTTCACATTATGAGTAAGTATCACTAGACCTTATAGGTCAGTGTGACCTTATTTCTCGGTTCAGTGATTTTGCATTGTGTCTTGGCACTCAGTTGGTATATGAACAATATGAGTGAGACCTCTAAATCTTAGGTAGTTATAGTTAACTTTCATAGTTCAGTGATTTTTGCCTTATTGCATCAAGGCAAAAAGATGTATGAGCATAATGCTTTGGGTTACTGGTCGGGTTTGACCTTATGTTTGACAAAGGTCAGAAGCAGTCGAGCACGCTGTCCTGCGACAGCTCTTATTTTTATCGAAATTCTCTCTGACATTTTTCAAATCATTTCAGGACCCTTCTTACAAAGAGGTACAAGTAGGCAAAGATCAGGAAAAGGCGCAATCAGAAAGAGATTCCCACTCCAAAAAACCGAGGTGGGAAAAAAACCAAACTAACAATCAGGCACTTATACCATGAAACATATCGTAAGCCAAATGAGCAGCTATTTTCCCAATAGGTGGCCACTCAGTTACCTTAACTTAATTGAAAACATACATAAGGCGCCAACAGCACAAAAATTTGAAACACCAAGACATAAAACAAAAAGAACCACCACAGAAGTATCGCCTTGGAACGATCAGTAACACAAAGTTACTGGCGGGCTTAAACCGGTTTTACAGGATCCTAACCTCACCCTCAGCTTCTGCAGTGGTTCATAACATTTAATAAGTTATTCGGTCCTCGTGGTGAATCTCTAACTAGTCAATGAATCATCAAGAACAAACAAATAAATTATGACAAACATCCTGATGAATCAAAAACAAGGACTTACAGATTGAGTAAGCTGCCCAACGATGGAGATCCCTGGGCGCCGAATAACCTACTAACTCCGGAGCAAAAGAAAAACACCAGTTGGACCCCGGTGGGCCAAGCAACAGACAAGAAGCTCCGGCCCCAACCAACTAAAATGAATAGCTTAAGTCGGGGCCATCATAGAGTCTGACGCCCGACCCACCGGCGTGCAATTAAAGAGGGCAACATAGTTATCAACCATGATTGGGTTAAAAACTAAGCATGCAGACTGTCGCATAACATTCAAGTTATAACCTATACGTCTGTAACGTGTTATGATTTTTCTGAACTGAAAAGAAAAATCTTCAAACACTTCTTCTTTGACCTCAGTGACCATGATTATAAACATAGAATTGACCTCATTCTAAATAGGCTTTGAAACCTATTGCAAAAGTTCAAACCTATTCTTACCTGGTCACACCTTTACAGATTAACTAATAAACAGGTGTCATATGGGTTGTGTTGTCAAAACACCCTGGAACAAGTTGGTGACAATAAACAAAAGATTAAGGGAATCGATCTCCCCCTATCTGTAGAGAGGCCATGACAGAGAGTGATATTACCAAATTCAGTGATGTCAAAGCATAATTTTAGATCTCACGATGCTGTGTGTGTGTGTGTGTGTGTTTATAATTTGGGTAACAACTCCAAATTAGATAAAAAAAAATGCCAATTGATTAGAGTGTTGCAGTAATTTTGATCAATCAATCTTAAGATAAAGTGCCCAATACACCTAGATGATTCTTATATGCCAATATAATACCATATACAGTTAAATCATAACTGCTTAATTCAAGACTGGCTAGATTATAAATGCAAAACTAATCGATTGATTATTCGATTACATTTGCAAATCAATTGTTATTGTAATCGATTAAATTCAGGAAAAAATATTTTTAATCGTAATCGTTAATCGTAAGATTGAAATTAATTGTAATCGTTAGTGATTAACTTTGAAAGTAATCGATAACAGGTCTGGTGGACAAAATGGCGGGGTAAACTAAACTGATACCCTGAGAGCTCGGGACTAATCCCCTCCGCTCAAGCCCCATCCCCCTGGTGTGGTATTGTCAGGTTGACGTTTCACCAATATACTATATTCTGATTCTGATGTCGTGGCAAATGTCAGATTGGTTCCGTTAACTAAAAAAAGTTAAAACGGGTTTCAGTCGGTCATGGGGAGGTGACAACAAACAATGCAAGGATTATACCAACCAGAGGACCAATTGTCCTGTAAACGCTCACCTAAGATCTGGGATATATACCAATAAAATTGGCAGACAACCACCGTGGGATATTTTTTACATAAGCATAAATCTTCTGTCCATTTGCTCATTTCAAGCAAGTTTCCTGCCATTAAATGACATTTTCCCACTTTTACCCATTCAAATGCATAGGCATCCTAAGTTGACCTTGCCGTGAAAGGTCAAGGTCACCACAGGGTCATAATTCATAAAAAAAAATTGTAGAGCTCAATTCACTGATGCTTCAAGGCAAGTTTCAAAATCATAGGCCTTAGAATATTTTTAAAGGAATTTGCTATTTATAGCCATGATGGGTCATCTTGGCCATGCGACCTTGACCATTTATGCAAACTTTCATTCCTCCTTCCTAACGATGCTTCAAATAAAGTTTGGCTTTGATTGGCCAAGCGGTTTTAGAGAAGAAGATCATTACGAAAACGTGTTCATGCAATAGGCTTTAAAAATTGAAAATTTTCAGCTGAATATATTTCATATTTTTCTAATTTTGCTCAAAACATAGAATGTGGATACACTATAGAACCGCCTCGCTGAGTCGGTTGTAACGAGTACCCGCAATCTATGCTTTGGAGCAAAAATAAGAAAAATAGGTACATTACGAAACTTTGCCCATGCAATACACAGAGATTTTTTTCAGTTGTAAAAAATGAAAATTTCTTCAGAAAAATCTTGATATTTTGGCTCAAAACGTAGATTGTGGGTACACGTTAGAACCGCCTCGGCGAGGCGGTTCTAATGAGTACCCACAATCTATGTTTTGGAGCAAAAATAAGAAAAATAGGTATACCCCTGCATACCCCAGTTTTACTATGTAAAAGTGAGGTTTGAGGGGGTATACTTTACACGGACTTGTTTTCCTGATGTACCCATGCATACGCCAGTTTTGCATTATAATAAAAGTGGGGTTTAAGGGGGCATAAATTGCATGGACATGTTTGCCTGATGTGTTTGAGACGGACGCCGGAGCATGTGTATACTGTAACTTCGGCTCAGCTGAAAAGGGCGTTTTTAAACATTGCGTCAGCACATCAATGACACACATAAAAATTTCAAGGTTACATGCGATTTGCATAAATATTACATCAGTTTTATGTCCCCAAGGTCGAATTCAAATCATGTCAGAAACATGATATCTGTCACGTACCAACATCAAAAAACCGGATGTAAGTCAATCAATAAACCCACGATGATTGTTTTCCGCGAAAGTCATCCGAAATAAATAGTATTTCTTAGATTGGTTAGCTAAGAGATCATCAAACTCCTCTGCAAGAGATCATCTATTGCCATTTTTCTATTTTTCAAGTTAAAATTTTCGAGTTTCGAGTCAAAATTTTCGAGTTTCGAGTTACAATTTTCGAGTTTCGAGTCAAAATTTTCGAGTTTCAAGTTAAAATTTTCGAGTTTCGAGTCAAAATTTTCGAGTTTCGAGTCAAAATTTTCGAGTTTCGAGTTACAATTTTCGAGTTTCGAGTCAAAATTTTCGAGTTTCGAGTTAAAATTTTCGAGTTTCGAGTCAAAATTTTCGAGTTTCGAGTTACTATTTTCGAGTTTCGAGTTACAAATTTCGAGTTTCGAGTCAACATTTTCGAGTTTCGAGTTAAAATTTTCGAGTTTCGAGTCAAAATTTTCGAGTTTCGAGTTACTATTTTCGAGTTTCGAGTTAAAATTTTCGAGTTTCGAGTTAAAATTTTCGAGTTTCGAGTTAAAAAATTCAGTTTCTATAGGGTGCCGTTTTATTATTTATTCATCATTTTAGGATATCCATAATTCAAAATCACTTAATCAAGCTGAATTACGGAAATTTAGGATATCCATAAATCGAATTTTGGATATCCAACAATCAGCCTGAATTTTGGAAATCCAAAATTTGACTTATGGACATCCATAATACGATTTATGAATATCCATAATTTGACTTATTCATATCATTAAATCAGTTTGATTTATGGGTATCTATAAAGTCAATTATGGGTATTATAAGTTGATGGATAGCAACTAATCAATGCAAATCTTCACGCATATTTGGAAACTTTCATACTTCAAATTGGCTTTATTATGTACATTGATGTCGGTCAAGGATGATAGTTTATTAACGCTTATTTACTCAAAACAGAAGGGCTACTTATATTAAGCGAAATCCATTAACCAGTTTATGGTGAATGGACTTTCCCATCGTTATCATTTGGGTAAGTCCACTGTCATTTTGAGGGGAATCGGTTTTGATTTTTATGTTTTATTTAATTTTTCAATGACATTTTCTTTCAGCAAACAGAAAAGCCCCAGATGTGTGCGTGTGTATGGTTGCGAGGAGTGGACCTTTTTTCAATGCTACGTAATGAAATTTGAGAATAAGTATTACTTAAACCAGTTTTTGGAATTTTTTTTTTTTAAATAAGCCACTATTTAACTCGAAACTCACTTTTTTTTTTAACTCGAAACTCACTTTTTAACTCGAAACTCGCTTTTTTAACTCGAAACTCACCTTTTTAACTCGAAACTCACTTTTTTAACTCGAAACTCGCTTTTTTAACTCGAAACTCGCTTTTTTAACTCGAAACTCGAAACTCACTTTTTTAACTCGAAACTCACTTTTTTGACTCGAAACTCACTTTTTTGACTCGAAACTCACTTTTCTAACTCGAAACTCGCTTTTGTTACTCGAAACTCACTACTCGAAAAAAAGAACTCCTCCAATGGCTTATCATAAAAAATAATTAAAATTTAGAAGGGGCTAGTTCAGCTATAAATTGTATAATAAATTACCATTGCAACAACAGATCTTTATTTATATTAAGTTATAAAAGCACTCAGCTACTGAAAAATAGCTTTTTGGATATCTTTGATGTTTTAATATGCAATTAAATGTTTGATATGTTTAATGTCCTAGTCAAGAACTTTTCTGTCATGATGGGAGGTACCTGCCTCTTTTAGGAACATAAATTTTCTAACCAATTAATACAACGGAGGGGTACTATACCGACGTCAACAAAAAACGCCTCAGTCAACTTTGACACGTCATACTGCCAAGAGTAACAAATTAAATTATTTTAAATATTGGTCATATCTTTTGCTAACCTTTTACGCATTCGGAAATGCTGAAATGGAATTATTCAGACAGCCGCTTGAAAAATGACATGTTGTTGAGAACATACACCCCTCGCAAAATCCCTAGTCTGTTTATGAACCGGTCTATCAGGCATCGCTTCTTTCGATTACTGAAAGTCTCCGTTACAATACAACCACATATGCCATAGAGTGGGATATCCACATGTGACCATATGTTGTTGAAACACATTTTTATGAAAATTGTTTTCGTACTCTAGCGTTATTGACGTCACTGCAGCTAATGAATGGTAATCGCAGTCAAAATGGTCAAAAAGTACTCAAAGGCTATCCTGGCATGGCTATTTGACAAAGAATAGTTTCTATTGTTATTTCGCCTGCCTTTCAGCGTGAAACGAACGTCCTTACCGATAACGTGTATTTGACGTCTAGTGAAATAAGCGTCAGAATACCACTGCTCCATTCTTGGCTATTCATTTCAAACAATGCAATTACGTTATGAAATTTAACTCAATGTGTGCATCCGAATATAACGACATCGTTTCTGAAATGTTTCATCATTAGAATTCGTAAGCAGAAGAGACGTCGACGTCAAAAATATTTTGCTATAGAAGCGTCGGCGAAAGAGGTACGGTCACAAAAATCAATAGAGGGAATCTTATACCAAAGCGAACGATGGTCCCGGACTTTGGAGTCACTTCGAACGCCAGAAACCGAACAGGATCATTTTTTCGTTCCGTCTGTTTCTTTTCTTGTGAAAAGTCCCTATGTTATTATCAGTATTTCAACTTCACGTAGTCCAGTAAAGTTAAGTTTCAAAATTTTGATGTTCTTAAGTTTGTAAATCCACTTTGTATGGCTTTCAAGAAGTGTCACGTCAAAAACGTCTGTATAATGACGTCAGGATGCATTTTTAAAAATGGTGCACCCACGCAAGTTTTGAGAAAACTGCGCATTTTAACCAAATTCGGTTTATGCTATACCATGAGAGGGAACGTAAAAATAAGGAAAAAGCAAATTTCGTTTATATTGTATATCTATTGACCAAGTTATCCAACATTTTCGATGAGGCGCTTTTTATTGACGTCAGTATATATGCCTTACTGAAAGAAACAACTATGAGTTGGTGGAATTCAATCCTGAACCAGAGTTCAACTATCACTGAAGGCCTCCGAGTTGCTTTCGCAGATGCAAAAAACAGGACTGGTTTCCTAACAATGCCGCTCAATTAGTAGTATCAACTAATAAGGTGAAGCAATACAGTGTGGGTGAAAAAAATAAAGTTTATTCTATCAATTATATTATCAAATTGATATGAGAGAGTATTTTTATTGGTGATAAAACATGAAAGCTTGAGTGGTTAAATTGAAATATTTATGAGGAAAAGTGATAAAACTGCTACTGAAAGATAAGTAAGACTTGTAGAGGATGCTAAATCACATCCTAATACTGATCTATTAGTTAATAAGCTAGCACAAGGCATGATCATTGAAAGAATGAAAAGAAGCTGTGCTTAGTGAAGTGGTAGATCTACTAGAGCTATATTGATCAGGGGCCGTAGGTTTGATCCTGGACTTCTCCAGTCTTTCAGAGGATAAATGAGGTCATGTGACAGTGGGCCCAAAGAATATATTGTTGCCATTGGATATATATTAAAAGTTATGGTCTGACAAATTTACAAGGCAGAAAAAAAGGTCATAACCAGTTTTACCATAAGCAGGTTCTATTCAAATACAGGCCAGGAGAATTTAGGCGCTCTTGTATTTCGAATGATAACTGTAACCAGAGGACCAATGGTCCTGTAAACGCTCACCTGAGATCTACTGCATATAACAATATAAGACGTTTGAATATTATGGAGATATACATGTATATTGCCCCGGGGTGGGGGCACATGAGCCCCTGGGATCCAATTTTTTTCAGAATCATTAATATTCAGTCCTACTGCCCATTTCCTGCAAGACTTTCACTTCAAATGTCATTTTAAAAGTTTTCCCCATTCAAATGCATTGGCGATCTATGTTGACCTTGCCGTAAAATATGTCAAGGTCATCACAGGGTCATGATTTATATACACATTGTAGTGCTTGAGCCATTAATGCTTCATGCCAAGTTTCGTTGAAATCTGTCCACCGGTTCTGGAGAAGAAGATTTTTGAAGGATTTTACCATATATGGGCATGGCGGCCATCTTGGTCATGTGACCTGGATTTCTTATATACACATTGGTTCCCCCTTCCTATTGATGCTTCATATAAAATTTGGCTTTGATAGGTCAAGCCGTTTCAGAGGAGAAGATCTTTGAAATTGTGGACGGACGGACGACGGACGGACGCCGGATCATGGCCATCCTATAAGCTCACCTTGTGAGCCTAACGGCTCAGGTGAGCTAACAAGGACCCAAAGAGAACACCCACTGCCACATTAATTTTGGTTAATTTTGCCTTTCAACTCAAAATAAGGACACATATTATAATAATGCATGAAAGAGTGACCACCATTTAGATTTCAATAAGAATGTTTAAACTGGCCACTTGGGTCAATAAAGGCCAAGTTTGTTTAGTCAGCTTGCATCATTCCAGCTAAGTGTGGCACAAGATAGCATATGAAGTGGTCAGTCAAGATACTCTTCAAATTTGAAGTGAATGACAACTTTTAAAGTACAAGGTCATTATTGAGCAGATACTTAAAAACCCTATTTTCATTTTTGGTAGAGATCAGGTATGCGGAGAACCCACAAATTATTTGGGTCTATGTTTTTGCTATGCGCAATTTGTAATTCCTTCATTATGAAGCCATCTTCTGGAGTCGCATGAACTTGACCAGTTAATCTTTCATCAGGTGGAAAGCTGTAGGTTTTATTGGTTAAAGCAAAGTGCTACCCTGTTTTCCTGGTCTTGGCTGACTTATTCCATTCATTACCAAAACTTGCCCATGCAATATACAAAGAATTTTCAAGATTTGAAAATTGAAAATTTTCAGCAGAATTTTTTCGATATTTTTCTTATTTTTGCTCAAAACATAGATTGTGGGTACACGTTAGAACCGCCTCGCCGAGGCGGTTCTAACGTGTACCCACAATCTATGTTTTGGAGCAAAAATAAGAAAAATAGATATACCCCTGCATACCCCAGTTTTGCTATATAAAAGTGGGGTTTAAGGGGGTATACATTGCACGGACATGTTTTCTTGATGGACCACCTTACTGATATTCAGGTTAAGTGCTCCTCTGGTGCAAATCCAGGCTAAAAGACAGCAAAAAAGCAAATTGTCCTGTCTGCAGGCATAAGAATACAAGTGGAGAAAATATCAATGCCACCCCAGTACTAGCATAACCTTGGTGTTATCCTGGTTTTCAGGAAAATGGGTCCAGACAGTGACGTCCATCATAACTTATTTGAGCCGCATCGTGAGAAAACGGGAATTTGGCCAATGCAAAAACAAAGGCGCAGATCAGCTTCGAAGCTGATCAGCGCCTTTGCTTTCGCTACCCGGGTAGTTATATAATAATCCATCTTCTTCTTAAATCCGAAATTTCAAGCATCTAGCCTGCTTCTGTGACTGTACATGTCGGTTTGTGTCAGACCTGGTCGGAAACCCCGAAGACCAGTTTTCTCGCATCGCGGCTCGTTTGATCCCTACTATGAGGTCATTGGACAACAGCGATCATGTGATGTCAGTAGATGCCTGTTATGTCATGTCATGACGGTGATAACAGGAAAATAGTCCCTCTTATATAGTGAAGCAATTTCAAATGAATTACACCATCTAAACATGCCCATTTGAAGGACACAAAAAACCTCAGAAGCGAGATAGCGCTAACAAAACCATGGGAAATCTATCATTCAAACTTACTTTATCCATGACAATGTGGTGACAGAAAATATGCATACGAAGATTTGCATGACAGTCAATGAAATTTATGAAAGCGATAACAAACGACTGCTGCACAATATATCTAAAACGTGACATTTATGATGCATTTTCTGTAATTAAATCCTCCTTTAATTGAATAATAATGCTTTCTTAGTGTATGAATAAAGAAACACAGAAAATTGCACACCATACCAGCCTTTCTCTCAAATCCACTCCATTTCAAGCCCACGCCTAGATGACATTTTCACCACTCTAACAAGAATGAAACAAGGCTTACCCATGAATTCTCATCTTCGGTCTGATGTTATTTTAATCATGGTCATTAGTAACTAAGTTTGATCGAGACCTTTAAGACAAATTTCTCACAAGCAGGCTATTTTAACCGCAAAAGAGTGCAGTTTCATTTGAAATATCTTTGCATTTTGTGCAAAGATGTGCATATTAACATTTTAACAGGAAACTTCAAAAGTTATATTGTGGCAGACAAGCTAAATCATTTGCCAATTTAGACAACATGTCATATTCATTCTCATACAATTTTTTTTCTTTTAATTCAGTTTAACGTCCCTTTCAAGATTATTTCAGCTCATATGAGACAGACCAATCAGTAGGTGGGCAAAAACCGGAGAACCCGGAGAAAAACCACCTGGCACGCCTGCAAACAGAACTTGGCTCGTCTCACATGTGGCCAGTGCAGGGCTCGAACCCACACCAGACACATCGGTGAGATGATCAAGTGATTAAGAAACAGCGCTCTTAACCACTCGGCCACCGGGGCCACTCATTCTCATATATCACCCTGCAGATGTACCTCAGAGATCCATAGAATGTGCTGTAACCACTGAGTGCATTTATTTTTTTACCAAATTTGTAAGATGTTATCAGATTTGTTTGTATATATATGTGTCATATTTCACAACTGATTCCTTTTACACATGCATACAAATCGATCTCAATTCTTTGCACAGTCTTGAGTAACTGATGGGTACAAAAAATAACCCTGTAACTGCCAGGCTGCTACAGCAGCAAATTCCTTTGAAATTTGTACGTACAGTAATTTATTGCTAAAAATGTTCTTTAAATTTACTGGCTGCTTTTCTTTTGGAAAGAACCTTTTTGCCCTCTACATGTACTTTTTCTCCCCATAAGTGTTTCTTTATTTTTTTCTCTTAAATTTTTAAATTTTCCAGCTGTGACTGAGAGATATGTTTGCTCAATGTTCGACCCTTTAAATCATGAAATTATTAAGTTTGAACTGGCACTCCAAGCAGACAGATTTTGTTTGAAAATGAAGAAAAAATAAACAAGAAATGAACTATTCTTTAACGGGCTCTTGATTTTCAACTACATTTTTTCCATCAGATCTTTTTTTCAAGTGTCATTTAAAAAATGTTTCGTTCAAACATGACAGCATAAATTTTTACAAAGTCAACATATCAATTTAACAGGGACATATTATGTATATTTCGCTATCTTTGCATTTTGCAAAATTATTGTTCTCATTTTGGTAAATTTACATTGTTTCATGTACAAGTATAACCACAATCTACGAATTCACAAAAGAAGAAAACCACAATTTTCCAACTGCTGATCAAGTGTAATTTTCTTAACTCTTAAAATTGCAATTTCGATAATATTGCTTAACTTTAATAATTTTTGTCATAATACCTAAATCGAATGTCCTGCATATCGATGGCCTCAAGAAGGAAATTTTCCTGCATTTGTAACCAAATTATTTGCAATCACCGATCTCCCTTCCATATCAACTGTTTCTCACCATTGCCAAAGTTTTTGATACAGAAAGTTAATACAATCCTACACATCCTCAATCCAAATATATACTGTAATGTAACAAATGTCCTGGGTAAAAAACTATGACATTTTTATGATAAACTTTGCTTCCAAAATCTAGGATGCTAATAAGTTAATCTACTTAATGCACTTTTTTTTTCAGTTTTGACATGTCAAAAATGTCATTTTTAAGAACATTTTGCTTGCAAAAACCTCAGATGCTAATATTTCATCATAAATAAGGCACTTTTTTGGGTTCTGACCTGTCAATTTATTTCCTTATGTGTGAAGCAAAAACCTAAGAGCATGTCTGTAAACATAAATAACTGTCATGTCACAATTAAAATGTGTTAAACAATTAATTACAAACAAACAAACAAAAAAAAGCATGTAAAACTTGTTGTATAACTCATAGACTTACAAAACAATGTTAGATGATAGGAATTTAATTATCTTTTTGGCCGCCCCCGTGGCCGAGCGGTTAAGAGCGCTGTTTCTTAATCACTCTACCATCTCATCGATGTGGCTTGTGTGGGTTCGAGCCCCGCTCTGGCCACATGTGAGACAAGCCAAGTTCTGCTTGCGGGTGTGTCAGGTGGTTTTTCTCGGGGTTCTCCCGTTTTCGCCCCACCTACTGATTGGCCCATCTCATATGAGCTGAAATAATCTTGAAAGGGACCTAAAACTGAATTAAAAAAAAAAAAAAAAAAAAATCTTTTTCTTTTTTTTTTTTTTCATCAAAGTTCACCTTTCTAACCCATTAACTTTCAGTTGAACACACGCACACAAAAAATAAACAAAAAAATAAATTTGGCACCAAAATACTTCATGCATACATTCAATGTTGCTGTATGATGAACAAGTATATAGTTGTAAGTGTTGTTAAATGGTGGGGTGGTGGGGTAGACAGACAACATGAAAACAGCTAGTTTAACTGTACACCGCCACAAATTAACTTAGTTGAGCAAATATGAAAATAGCTGAAAAGTGTATAGATGTGCGCGAAAACGGGTTTATTGCCTATGCGGTAACACAGGCGCAGATCAGCTATGCAGCACTAGTAACTGCACAGCTGATCAGCGCCTTTGTTTTTGTTACTCGGACGGTACAATTTCACCTCTACTTATACCAAAAATTTCTGCTGGTTGGTATGTGTCGGACCTGGTCAGAAATCCCGAAGACCGTTTGTCTCGCATTGCGGCTCACACGTATATAGGCTTACCTGAAACTTTGCACTGGTACAGGTCACAACAGAATCCAGGCTTGTTATAACTCTTCCTCAGCAGTGACGGGGCATGTCCCGGGGCACAGCGCGGCACCTTGCACAATGACAAATCACACTGGCACTCGAAGTTCCGCTGACAACACTCGTAGTGACTGATACTGTCGTTGTAGACTAGGACAGAGTCTGATGGACAGCGGTGGGTGATGACAGAGTCGCAGGCGACGTCTTCACAGCCCTTCTTCTGTGCTGTAACGAGAAAGTTTTTTTTTTTTTTCTGGGTAATCTTTGTCATGTTGGGACAAATTAAAGCACATTTTCTTGGTACAATCAGTACACAGGTGTCAGTATTGTCTTGATCAAGGATAGGAACTGGCAGTAAAGTTGGTTTCAAATTTCTGTCCTCTTAATTGCTAAAACTGCAACACTATGCTCCATTTTTCAGCTACCTAGAACAATATTTCATATATTACATATTTTTCCCTTTAAGATCTAAATTTTTTAACTGGTGGATGACAGAATTTGGCACTCTGCTGGGGACAGACTATTAATTACTATCTTTATCACATGTTCATGTCATGAGAAAACCGGGTTTCTGCCTATGCGAAAACAATGACGCAGATCAGCTGTGCAGTACCTACACGGCTGATCATCGCCTTTGTTTTTGCTATACAGATAGTACAGTTCCTCCTCTACTTATACCCAATATTTCAAGATTCTAGCTTTCTTCTGTGACTGTACAAGCCAGTTTGTGTAGGAGCTGGTCGGAAACTCTGAAGACCATTTTCCTCACCACAGGCTCACATAATGTCAATTATGACACATTTATAACAATGTAGCTTATATCTAATTTTCCACATTGGAATCATCTAAACCTTTTCATCCAAATAAATCAGATAGGTCACAATACCTTGGTGTTGGTCACATAACCTTTGGGTAGGTCCCATAACCCTAAGGTTAGGGTCTTAGATCTTTAGGACCTTAAGGTTAGGGTCTTAGATCTTTAGGACCTTCCTTTGGTGAAACCAAGTAACATATAGCACAAAGTTCATTGCAAATTGAATCTTTTGAACTCTTTAATTGATTTAAACACCTTGAGAAGGTATATATAAGAGTCTTAATTATGCTAATAGATGGGTATAAAACCCAATAAAACATAATACCAATCATTAAAGGAACATTTGACTCCAGTAAAATCATACCATGGTGGCAAATGTGCAATTTGAATGTAAATTAAATACATTTGCCACAATGTAATCATTGTTACTTATATAATTTGGGCCATGGGGCGAGAAAACCGGTCTTCCGGGTTTTCCGACCAGGTGCAACACAAACCAGCCTATACAGTCACTGAAACAGGCTTTAAGAAGCTTGAAATTTTGGATTGACATAGAGGAGGAATTATTGTACTATCTGTGTAGCGAAAACAAAGGCGCTGATCAGCTTTGCAGTTACTGTGAAGCTGATCTGCGCCTTTGTTTTCGCATAGGCAAAAATCCGGTTTTTCTCATGACACGGCTCATTTAAGACTGAACATGACAAATCTACAGGGAAATTACTGATTTTGAAAAGGGGTGAATCTGAAGGCAATGAAAAAAGGCAAAAGGAAGCAAAGACAAAACACCAATGCTGTAACTATATGCAACCATTATGCTCAGTTAGTGTAAAAAAGCTCATTTTCCCAAAATGAAGGTCATAAACTGATGGATACTTAACACCCATGTCAAAGGGTGTCCATGCTCACAGTGAATTTGTCAAAAGTCATAATTTTTTCTCTCACACACACCTGAGGATTAATTGTCAATAACAAATCGCAAGGAAATAGTCTATTTATTCTATGTGACATGTCATGGCCTCTTTTTCCTAAATCTGAAATTTCAAGCTTACTAGCTTGCTTTTGTGACTTTACTAGATCAGCTGGCTAACTGTCCGCTCCACTTCGGTACCTCGTTCCACTTCCCTGACAGCTTAGCATAGGTTGCATTTAAACCAATGTCGAACTGATTGCGGATTACGTAAGCGACTTGCAGCTATTAATCGTATCATTTTTGTGAAGTATTTGTACCAGTGTCAAAGATCTTCCAGTAAACACATAGAATTGCCTATAACTTTATATTAGTGTAGAAAAACAAACAATTTTCGACTTTGAGCTGCTAATTCTACAGTAGTCTCCCCTGATCTATTTAAAGACATCTTTGAAATTTTCCATAGAAAAAAATGAAGTATTTTATGATTCTGCATACATTAACAACTACAATCAGAGCAACAGATAATTTTTCAAGCAATTAGGTATTTTACTCCACAAAATCATGATTAATTGGGTGAAATCAGAATTCTTGTTCAAAAATTGGGTAACGTTACCCCAACAAAAAAGATGCAATTGAGTAAAATTGTCAAGTCATTGCATAAGAATAGAAGGCTTTTGTCAATGACTTGACAATTTTACTCAATTGCAAAATTGGTATGAGATGACTTGGGTACGAGTTGACTTGGGTACGAGTTGACCATGTTCCAGCACAAGACACGCGTGTCTTGTGCGAGACTAGAAAACCAGAGGACCAATGGTCCTGTAAACGCTCACCTGAGATCAGCTGCATATACCAATAAACATGTTTGAATATTATGGTATTTAACTCCAGTGCAGGGGCAGATAAGCCCTTGGGCCATTTTCTTTTTTCAGAATCTTCAATATTCTGTCCATTTGCCAATTTCCTGTTGGCTTTTTCCTTCAAATGACATTTTAACAGTTTTCCCAATTCAGATGCACAGGCAACCCATGTTGACCTTGCCATAAACTTGGTCAAGGTCATCACAGGGTCATGATTTATATATACATTTGAGTACTTTAGCCATCGATGCCTCACGCCAAGTTTCCTTGAAATCAGTCTATTGGTTTCAGAGAAGATGATTTTTGATGGGTTTTTACCATATATGGGCATGGCGGCCATCTTGGTCATGTGACCTAGATTATTTATATACACATTGATTCCCCCATTCTATAGATGCTTCACTTAAAATTTGGCTTTGTTTGGCCAAGCGGTTTCAGAGGAGAAGACGTTTGAATATTATGGAAATATACATGTATATTGCCCCGGGGTGGGGGCACATGAGCCCCTGGGGTCCAATTTTTTTCAGAATCATTAATATCCAGTCCTACTGCCCATTTCCTGCAAGACTTCCACTTTAAATGACATTTTAAAAGTTTTCCCCATTCAAATGCATTGGTGACCTACGTTGACCTTCCCGTAAAATAGGTCAAGGTCATCACAGGGTCATGATTTATATACACATTGTAGTGCTTGAGCCATCGATGCTTCTTGCCAAGTTTTGTTGAAATCGGTCAACCGGTTCTGGAGAAGAAGATTTTTTAACGGTTTTTACCATATATGGGCATGGCGGCCATCTTGGTCATGTGACCTGGATTTTTTATATACATATTTGTTACCCCTTCCTATTGATGCTTCACATAAAATTTCGCTTTGATTGGCCAAGCGGTTTCAGAGGAGAAGATGTTTGAATATTATGGAGATATACATGTATATTGCCCCGGGGTGGGGGCGGATGAGCCCCTGGTGCCCAATTTTTTTCAGAATCATTAATATTCAGTCCTACTGCTCATTTTCGGCAAGATTTTTCCTTTAAATGACAATTTAACAATTTTTGCCATTCAAATGCATTCGCGACCTATGTTGACCTTGCCGTAAAATAGGTCAAGGTCATCATAGGGTCATGATTTATATACACATTGTAGTGCTTGAGCCATTAATGCTTCATGCCAAGTTTGGTTGAAATCGGTCCAGTGGTTCCGGAGAAGAAGATTTTTGAAGGGTTTTTACCATATATGGGCATGGCGGCCATCTTGGTCATGTGACCTGGATTATTTATATACACATTGGTTCCCCCTTCCCATAGATGCTTCATGTAAAATTTTGCTTTGATTGGCCAAGCGGTTTCAGAGGAGAAGATCTTTGAAAAGTGTGGACGACGGACGACGGACGACGGACGGACGGACGGACGACGGAGCATGGGTATACTATACGCTCACCTTGTGAGCCTGACGGCTCAGGTGAGCTAAAAACATATGTAGTAATTTTTCCCTGCATACTGCATGCACATATAAAAGATCATTGAATTTTCACCGAGGATATACATGAATTTCAACCGTAAGGGTCCGTGTGACACATTAAAATGGTGGCGATTTTCTACTTTCGTTTTAATAATTTTTGCACACGGCTTTGCACACCGCCGGTGTTCTGGTTAAAAGCCGATAAAACCCAGTACCATCAAACCGTAAAGGTAATACGGGATACTTTACTTAATACACAATTCTAATAGCCGATAACGGGGTGATCCAGTATAGGAAAGGCATAATTTAACGATCGTTGGATTGGGTTTTACCTGCGAGGACATTTTTATAAATGCACCGTTTCGATTGTAAACAGCTTATGGATACACTTGGCAGATACTCACAATTGCGTATCAAGAAAATGTCAAGCGTACGTGATACGCAGAGTTTTGAAAATAATTGGGTTTTTGCTTTTACAGTATGAGTAAAATACGCAGATACGCAGCTTATCTGTTGCTCTGTACAATATTTAAAATTTTTGTCATATATGCAAGAAAAGATCTAACATGAGTTAGAATAACACAGAATTTTCATTTTCGACCAAGGGCTGAATATATCCCATTTCCGTCGGCATGTAGAAGTTTAAAGGAATATCGATGGGAATATTCCATCTATGGCTTTACAGACCCTTTTGTGTTGGACCTGGTTTTCTCATGAGAAGGCTAATTTTATTTTCAGAATCATAATTCAAGGGTCAAAAAACAATTTGACCTTATGCAATGTTGCATGGGTGATACATCCTGAATCTGAAAAGAGCTTTGAAAAACACATTAGAGTCTAGTCACGAGAAAACCAGCTTTTTGCCCAAGCGAAAACAAAGGCGTAGATCAGCTACATAGATAAGTACAATACCTCTTCTACTAAAATCCGAAATATCAAACTGGCTTTTTGATTAAGTAAAAACAAAGGCGCAGATCAGCTACATAGATAGTACAATAACTCTTCTACTAAAATCTAAAATTTTGCCTAAGCAAAAACAAAGGCACAGATCAGCTACATAGTACAAAACATCTTCTACTAAAATCTGAAATTTCAAGCTTCAGCTAGCCCTTTTGCAGTTTGTGTCGTACCTGGTTGGAAATCTTAAAGACTGTTGTTTTTTTTTGTTTTGTTTTTTTTCACATTGCAGCTCTTACAGGATTTGGTGACAAAAGCTCATATTATAGTAAGTGAACTGAGCGCTAAATTGTCTGTTATTTTTTCCTCAATCTCTTTTTTTTTCTTAAATGATTTATCTTTTTTAAGCACCCTATAGACTTCTATTGCTTTTAGGTGACAAATGTCACTTTTTGACACAATTTCGGATGATTTTAAGCAGAAAATTTCAATGTATAAATTACAATTGAACCTTCTAGCTATAATCTAACATTACCTTACATCTGTTTGTACATACTTAGACCAAAAACAAACTTCACTATCAATACTGCACTATCCCTAGGCATAGCGCAGATTTTATTACCCGCTCTATAATGAACCTGTTAGACAGGTGTCACTCTATTTACATGTTATCATGTTTTGATAATCACTCGAGACATAAAAATATTTAAACATCTTAAAACAACGGTTATCATTTAATGCAGGTGAATAAGTTCACGCAAAAATCTATTGAAATGCGGATTACAGGTTACTGATATGTATTTGAATACATGTAATAGCAACTAACAGTCAATCTATATCAGACACTCTTCAAGCAGACCCCATGAAGGTATGATAAAATGCTTCAGAATCCCAGAAATCTTAGAAGCCTCATTGGCACATGGGTTATGGTGTAGGGATTATATCACTCGCCTTGTAAACCAGGGGTCACTGGTTTGATCCCGCGCTTCTCCAGTCAGTCGGACGAGACTGAGGGCCTGTCTCCATATTACCTTAGCTGTTGGTGGAACAATAATTAACCCCAAAACGACCAACCAGAAATCTTGTTGGACCAATCAGAGCCCAATATCCACTTCCACTCAATTCAACAAGGTGGACATAAATCATGAACTCACAAGAATCGTACAAAAAGTACAATTTGAGCTTTAACTCGGATCCAGGAAAGACAGTTATGTTGGATCCGAGGCTTTAATAACACAAAATGATCATCCATTCAATGATGAAACTGAGGTTTTCACCAAGACTAATCATGCTTATGTGTTCATCTTACTTAAACATAGTAATTCGCCAAGGTGTGGAGGTTAATTCTGGTCAACACTTGAGGTGTTAGCTTTAACCCAACAATTATCAAAGGCATGGCTAACTTATTTAGGGTTTACATAGAAAATTTATTGTCCGTTTACAGTGATAAGATAGGTCATTTTGTCTACTCTGAGCTAATTTGCTAGCAGGCCTCTTTTCAAAGTTAGTGTACTGAACTAATAACTTCATTTGTAGTTACTAAAATTTGTTGTTGGTTTCTAGTTTTAGATCATACAGAGACGGAACATAAGTCTTAAAACTACTGTCACACTATTGCGTATTGACTCTCATATCTACAGCATTATAAAGATATGAAAGGTACGTCACACATATGTCGTACATAGGCGAGCATACTTAGCTCATACACCTCAATAAATAGCTCATACTCCTAGTACACTGAGGTTCTATGTTTGTTTATGCGCAAACTTAAAAATACTTAGCATGTATGTTGCTCTGATACGCCATGCATACATCACACATACGTCGTACATAAGAAAGCAACATAGCAGGTACGTCATGGATACTTAGCTCGTACTCCCGATATGCCACACGTACATAGCGATTTACATGTAACCGTGGGGTACCTTTCGTATCTGCTGTGTATGTGTAGCATTTCCTTGACTCTCTTTTCGTATCTATGGTGTATCAGTAACATATGTGGTATAACTCGGGTATCAACGGCGTATGTACTACGTACGTTTTGATGCTGTGGAGTTTATAGTCAAAATTACAGCCTCATTGGACATTTTAGGTGAAGTTGTGGTGTCCCAAGCAAAGGTATCCCCAGTTCCAGCCCTGTTCATCATAAATTCAGTAAGAGAAGGGTTAATGCATGTACTACAATGTGTTTTATAAACAGTATTTTATTACATTCTTAAGCTTAGAGAAAAGAAATGCCTTTGCATAACAATGCTGTATTCATATCTTTTTTCATTGTTAGAAAATGTAAAATGAGCTGCGTCAAGAGAAAACCAACATTTAGCATATGCGAAAACAAAAGCACAGATCAGCTTCGCAGGGTTCGCAGTAACTGCAAAGCTGATCAGTGCCTTTGTTTTTGCTACATACACAGATGGTACATACCTCCTGTATTCAAGCTTCTGTAGCAGTTTTCTGTGATCGGTTTATGTCAGACCTGTTCAGAAACACAAGTTGTTGGAGGCTCAAATGTATTCTAGATGTCAGTTATCTGTGGGAAGATTCATCTAATTGCATCATCTATCATGGTACAAAGACCCAGAAGCAAATTAATGCATGTTTTAAGAATTTGGCCAATAGTTTAGTATGGGTTGCAAACTATAACGTCTAGAATTAATAGCATGACAGAATATTAAGTGATCTTTTTTTTTTCTTTAAAATTTTAGGTTGTTGGCCCTCTTAAGTAGTATTAATTATTTAGATCTTGACCGCTTTTAACTTGTTTACAGTAGTGGATATTGTGCAATTCTTATATATATTTCCGACTTCAAAATTTACTAATTTCTGCAATCCATGTGTTCCCAGCTTTGTTCCATGCTAGCTTTATAATTGAGCCGTCTCGTGGGAAAACCAACAGTGTGGTTTCCAAACAGGTCAGACACAAATCAGGCTGTACAAGCACAGAAGATGGCTAGAGATTGGAAATTTTGGATTTAGAAAGTAGAGGAATTGTACTATCCGTGTAGCGAAAACAAAGGCGCTGATCAGCTTCGCGGTTACCGCGAAGCTGATCTGCGCCTTTGTTTTCGCCTATCCAGATTGTTGGTTTTCCCATGGGGCGGCTCAATTTACTTTGAAATTCTACGAAATTGGACTTTAAAGCATAAACTTTTTATAATTTACTCAGAAGTTCTAGAAGATTGGACGTGAAAGCATAAACTTTCAAAACACAAAATAAACAGGGACCCAGAAAAAAACAACTCAGAATTAATAATGACATTACATGGATTTCATTGACCAAAATCTTATACCAATTTCATAACAATTTTCTACTTTTTCAACCAAATGTCATCAAAGAATAATTAGCTTGAATTCAGTGACAGCCAGTTATTGTCTACTAGGTTTACCATCATTTTCACGAGATATGTGCGAATTTTCTCATTTTGGGCGAAAGCTCCCTGTGTGGTAAATGACAGTTTACGCCAAGACTTATGCCCTGTTTTGCCGTATTTTTTCAACTCTGATTACACCTTTCAGTAATCATTCACCCCCCGTTGGCCACGTTAACAGGAAACTGCGTAACATTCATGTTCCCATATTTGTCATTCATATTAAATACTGGGTTAACTTCTTTGCCCAATAATTAGTCTTTTTAACAAGTATAAGCTTTTACAAAAAGCTTGGTCGACGCTTCGAATATATAAACTTGAATGTCAAAGAATCTGACCATACTCCCATTTCATCGTGGTTCATGTGACTGAACAGAAATAAAACGCTGCGCGGTCAAAGCATTCATACCTGACAATCGACCGTCACAGTACTGTCGGTTCATTTCATTCCGTTGTGGCTTGGATAGAATGTAATTGGCTACACGGCAGGTGGGGTGCGGTCAAAGCTTTCAGGCCTGACCATATAGCGTCACAATACCGTCGGTTCATTTCATTCCGTTGCTGCTTAGATAGAATGCAGTCATGCACCAGTTCCACGAATTTAACAATTTGCCCCATTTTTGATACCTACTGCACCATTGGTACAAATGTTACCAACCAAAGGGAGGTTTGCCTGGGTGTTTTGGGTGTTTTGTGTGTTTACACGGTCCTTGGCGAAACGACCCGGAATCCTACTAACACGATGGTCAAGCCACTAGACTCAAACGTGCAGTTGCAGTTGTAGAGAGGTGTACGAGTTGTCTTGTAATTTAATTAAAAGTAGGTCAATCTCAAACTTTAGAGTAGTCTACGCGCTGGCGCGTAGACAATTAGGGATTTGTTGGTGTGACATGAATGGGTGATGAAAAATAAATGTCAAAAAGTACTATAACAACGTGTTCCTACCCCTTAAGCACTAAAACAGTCGCTCAAACACCTTATATAGCTGCACTTTTGGTATAAAATTCAAAAATTGTCTCCATTTTAAAGCTCAAAGCCCATATAGTTCTTTCAAACTTATTAAAATAATGCAATAAAAATGATGGTCTGAAGGGTGAGGAGCGAAATAAACAGCACTCTTAAAGCATCAAGCTCAGAACAAGTGACAATTTCTAAATGACATAATGAGCTGCAACACGAGAAAACTGGTCTTCGGGGTTTCCCACCAGGTCTGACACAAACCAGCCTGTACAGTCACAGAAAGTGGCTTGAAGCTTGAAATTTTGGATTGAAGAAGAAGACTGTACTGTCCATATAGCGAAAACAAAGGCGCTGATCAGCTCAGTGCAGTTACTGCACAGCTGATCTGCTTCTTTGCTTTCACACATTCAGATTGTTGGTTTTCTGGTGTGGCCGCTCATGTGTCAGGGATCCATACTAAAAAGGGAACAATGCCGCATGATAATCAGAAAATGTGACAGTTTCTGATTGCAGGTATCAAATTTTTGCAACATAAACAGTAACTGTCAGTGATGCAGCGCCTCAATCAATTCTACAGCCATTAAACAAAATACTCTGCGTCTCTTTTGTGACATTACGAAAACTCGCCCATGCAATATACAGAGAATTTTTTCAGCTGTAAAAATTGAAAATTTCGTTGAAAAAAATTGGATATTTTTAATATTTTAGCTCAAAACATACATTGTGGGTACTTGTTAGAACCGCCTCGCCGATGTATGTTTTGGAGCAAAAATAAGAAAAACAGGTATACCCCTGCATACCCCCGTTTTGCTATATAAAAGTGGGGTTTGAGGGGGTAACCATTTCACGGACATGTTTTCCTGATGAAATGCTCAGATCCAATAACAATAGTGCGGGTCATTTTGTCCAGGAAATAAAAATAGCTTTAAAATGAGCCTTTGCATGAGGAAACCAACAATTTGGGTTTCCGACAAGGCCTGACACAAACCTGCCTGTACAGTCACAGAAGCAGGCTAGATGCTTGAAATTTTGGTTTTAGGTAGAAGAGGGATTGTACTACCTGTATAGCGAAAACAAAGGTGCTGATCAGCTGTGCAGTTACTGTACAGCAGATCTGCGCCTTTGTTTTTGCATATGCATATTGCAGGTTTTCTGATGCGGAGGCTCAAATAAAAGTATAATGCAGACAAAAAAAATGTCTTCTCGGATTTCTCCATTTTTTGCCATTTATGTGACATGCAGTAACGCTGTTTAGTCCGCATTGGATGTTTTTATTGGAGTGTCAAGATCATGTGATCATGAATATGGATTACCAAATGTCTTAAAGTCAAGCTAATTAGCATTATTAAATGCACAATTAAATGCATTCTTAATGGTTTAAAGCCACACACAAAATTCTTCAAATTTCAAGCCCAAAATAGTAAAGATTGATATGCGTTTTTACGTTCTAGACATACCATACATTATTATTATAATTCGCACAAATATGCATAAAATAATATGATTAAATATGATTTTAATAAGCGTAGCAATTTGTTATATTTGACGCAACTGTCTGCGAGCATTAATTTAAAAAGTCTAGTTATATCTCACTTAATTTTCACTTAAACCTTTGCCCATTGCTCTTGATTAATCAAAACTAACAAAATTTACTATTTATAAAACTTTTTGGTGACAGATTTTAACTTTTGTTTATTTATTTGAGCTGAGTGATAAGAAAACCAACATTTTGCATATATGCGAAAACAAAGGCACAGATCAGCTGACTGCAAAGCTGATCTGGGCCTTTGTTTGCGCTACACGGATTGTACAATATCTCAACTTTTTAAATCCAAAAGTTCCTTTTCTGTGCTTGTACAGTTTGTATTGAACCTGTTTGAAAACCACATTGTTGGTAGCTTATTTGTTGTAATTGGTGCGTTATGTCCATGGCCAACAGATAAGGTCATGTTGGGACAGATAATTACTAACCATACTGTACATTAATATTGGCAAGCTTACCATGAGGCAGGTTATCATTACTAAGTGCACATTTCTTTCAATACGAGGGTTGTCCGGAAAGTTTTAGGACTGTGCCGATATCTTAAAAAATATTTTATGCTATACAAATAAAGATATATGAGTTTATAGATAAGGCCTTCCTGAATAATATATGGGAAAATTGGAATCAAAACCTACATACACTTGGAGATATCGGTCTCCAAGGCAACTGATGTGGCGCTTCTCGGAGCACTTTGAATTTTGTGTTTTCTAAAACCTGGAGACAAGAAAACAATTGCCCACAAATTGGCCATATGGCTTTTAAATACGGCAACAATTTGCATGGTATCACGCCATTATTTGTTCACTATGTTGGCAAAATTCAATGGTCTTTCTACGGTTATCAACTTTGCAAAAGCTAAAAGTGTAGGTGTCGATCAAAATGTTGGTAAGAAACTCGATGTCGACGCATCGGATGAAGCAGCGCTTTTTTATCATACAGTGTTCCTGCCGTAATGAGTTCACAAATCTAATCAAAATTTCTCACTGTTGGTTGAACAAAATCCAGGCTATGCAAGATCATTAATTTTTCGCTTTTTCAAAAAGTTTTTTGTCAGGAAATCGGTGATAAGAGGAAGGGCTACAGGCCGTTCGATGTGTGCGAAAAAGCGAATCCCCATTTAAAACTGGCGCAAAAGAGTTTGGAGGTAGTCAAATGAAAAATGCATGAATGTGTTTTCCTGATATATTTTGTATTTTTGCCCTCAGAATAATCAAATAAACTTGAAACTATCAAGCGTTGGTGCCCGATGACCTTCAGGGCCACTTTAAAATGGATCCGAACAGCCAGGTCTTTCTTGTAAAAGTATAACAGGCGCGACGTTATTGACGTCAAAGTGCTCCGAGAGTAGCAACATGCTTGTATTAAAATGATTATATCAATATGTTCCCGGTTAGCAAATATGCTGAAATTTTCAGCAATAACTCATGATATAATGTAATATTCCTGTGTAAAATTACAACTGATTCTCTTGAATAGTTATTAAGATATAGACACAGTCTCAAAACTTTCCGGACAGCGTAGTATTATTAATGGGCTGCCGCATGGGAAAACCGCAGATCAGCTTCGCAGTAACCCCAAATTGTTGGTTTTATCATGCACAGGCTCATTTGACAAATGCTCTTTTTGAATCAGCTGAAGAGGGAGGAACCAAGAGTCCCCAGTTTGATTCTGAACTTCAGATTCTTTAATCCCAGCAGTTCATGTCATAGAAAAAATGACAAAGAACGTCATGTCAATACAAGAGGAATTCTGTACAAATGGTTGGGCCGACCTACAGATTCTTAATTATTGGAATGGGACTTTATGCCAACTCATTTTTCACTCCATGATCTAAACTGTTGGCGACACATAAAACAACATTATAACAAAACATTTCATAATAACAATGTTCCAAATGCATCAAATCTCATCATTATATTCATGTTATCACACAATATATTTTGTCATAATTTAAGTTTATGAAGCTGTTTGTGTCTGCAGTCGAGACAGATTATTCATTCTTTTATTTGTTAAATTACAAATGTTAATCTTGTTAACATGCACCATATACAGAAAAGTGCACCTTTAAAAAGGCACTAGTACTGTGTATTATATGGATTGGAGCCTTGAATTGGAACCATAGATTGGAGTCATGGATTGGAGCCATAGACTGGAGCCATGGATTGGAGTCATAGACTGGAGCCATGGATTGGAGCCATAAATTGGAGCCATGGATTGCTATAGACTGGAGCCATGGATTGGAGCCACAGATTGGAGTCATGGATTGGAGTCATGGATTGGAGTCATAGACTGGAGCCATGAATTGGAGCCATGGATTAGAGCCATAAACTGGAGCCATGGATGGAAGCCATGGATTGGAGCCATAAATTGGAGTCATACGTAGACTGATGCCAAGGATTGGAGTCATAGACTGGAGCCATGGACTGGAATCATAGATTGGAGTCATGGATTGGAGTCATGGGTTGGAGCCATAGACTGGAGCCATGGATTGGAGCCAAAGACTGGAGCCATGGATTGGAGCCATGGATTGGAGCCATGGATGGGAGCCATGGACTGGAGCCATAGACTGGAGCCATGGATTGGAGCCATAGACTGAAGCCATAGATTGGAGTCATAGACTGGAGCCATGGATTGGAGTCATAGACTGGAGCCATGAATTGGAGCCATGGACTGCAGCCATAGACTGGAGCCATGGATTGGAGTCATAGACTGGAGCCATGGATTGGAGCCATGGATGGGAGCCATAGATAGGAGCCATTTAGTGGATTCATGGAGACACCAGGAACAGAAAATGCAATTCCGGTGGTGAAAGAACCTGTGGCAGTATTAGGGTGTATTCTGCAACTATGCCCTGCTTTCAAAAGAACAATGTCTTGAAGGTCCTGATGGTGTCATTTTATGATTGACAAAATTGTTGCATTTTTTACAAAGGCACGTTTGCATCGAGATAAATTGTATCCCTGTATTAAGTTTTCTGCTGACTCCACAATTTCGTTCTAAGCCAAGGAATGCCCTTTAAAAATATTACTCTCATTGTGAGAAAAACTAATTTTTGAATGGTGGTTTTGTAGATTTCATGTCCCAATCAACAGTTATAAGGTCATATGGAGACATGCAGAACCTCAGTTTAAAGTCTCATCTGAAAGACTGGATCAAACCCACCACCTCTCAGGTTTAGAAGGATGGTGATTTAATTAACCACTATGCCATGAAGGCTACCTTGTTGGGAAAGAGCTAGTCATCTTGCTCTAAATGCATGTTGTAGCATCTATGGGGGTGCCTTTTGTGTTGTAGATTCTAATTTTAATTGCATCCATACAAGTGCATTATACTCTTACTTTCCAGTTTTCATGTCCCAAAGCACATATTTTGGTTTCCTAATCATTTTGTTAATGATTCTCTGAGATGGCCTACTTCTATAAATGATGAAATCATGATATGATAAAGCAGTTTATGATATTAATAATTTAACACTGTAATAAAAGTTAAACATAATTGGGATGAGACTTATTAAATTATGTAAACTGGCTAGACTTGCTAGTAAATAATGTTGATGTGTTTTTATTTCCTGTTTGTTATATGATAAAATAGTAATAATGTAAATTTATATGGCTTTACAATTTATTTACTGCCTAAAAATAAGGTAAACAACTGCCTTTTTCAAGGTTAGGGCTTGAACTTTCAGAGAAGTTCTAAGCTTTGGATCAACACTGTCTTTCTTGAACAGCCAGAATTCTGTAAATTTGGAAATTTTCGCGTTTTATTTTGCAAATTTTCAATTTCAAAGTTATTCTCGAGGTCTTAATTTCACACTTGAGCTTTGTGTAGCCTTTAATTTTATGGCTTATATATGGTAATTCTGTATTAGTGAGAACTTTGAATAAGCGACAAAACGGATTCGCGAATATTCACAAAAATTACATTCTCACAAGTATTTCCAAACTTACAGTAGTTAAGTTATACACCGTCACTATCTACAGAAATTTAGCTTGGAGACAGTTCCAATACAATTTGAGCCGCGGCATCAGAAAACAAACAATTTGTATATGCAAAAACAAAGGCGCAGACCAGCTTCGCAGTAACCGCGAAGCTGATCAGCGCCTTTGTTTTCGCTACACGGATAGTACAATCCCTCTCCTAATGAAATCCAAAATTACAAGCTTCTAGCCTGCTTGTGACTGTACAGGCTGGTTTATGTGGGACATGGTCAGAAACCCAAATTGTTGATTTTGTCATGCAGCTGCTCATTTTTAATACAGTACTTAAATTAAGTATACAGATCAGTAACACTATGGTGGTGTCCAGTTGTCTTTTAAACACAACCAGTTGTCAAGAAACAACCAATTGTAATGAAAACTTCTGTACTGTTACTAGGATGCAAATACCTGTATGGGGACAACTTTCAATATATCAATACCTGTATGGGGACAACTTTCAATATATCAATACCTGTATGGGGACAACTTTCAATATATCAATACCTGTATGGGGACAACTTTCAATATATCAATACCTGTATGGGGACAACTTTCAATATATCAATACCTGTATGGGGACAACTTTCAACGTATCAGAATGATCCATTTCAAGAAAATGTTCTTAGAGAACTATTTATATACTCATATTGCATCTTATGCACCAGTCATTTGTATCCCCGGCTCCCCCGGGGCCGGGGATAGCGGGGACATAGCGGGGCTTAAGTGCCAGGCTTTAACCTATAATGCGTCCCGGCAGTGCCGGGGATTTTCCGGGGTTATGATTTCCCGCCAATACATGGTCACATTAATTCAAATTAGATATTAATGGTATTTTTAACATTTAAGGATGTTCGCTGCTAACATTTGACATTTCGGAACTTCCGGTTTTTCTTTTCTTGAATATCTTGTAAACGGTTGCAGATATTTTCCTAATATTTTATATTTAGATACATATTGATGATATGCATTAAATGAGCCATGAAAATTGTCAATCTAAGAAACTTCATTTTTTCACCCCATTTTCTGCAACTTTTCAAAAAATTTTAGTTGTCAGTAAAATTTAGGGGGTAGGGTAGATTAAACTTGAATATTACACACCTTGAAATTAATTGCACTAGTTCGATGTTTATTTTAGCAGCAGTATATGTGTACATGGTCTTCTAAGTCAGTCTTAGTTTCTTTAGTGTGCTGGTTTTAAAATTTTAGGTGGTTTTATGAAATGAGCTTTTAGAAACAAAACAGCCTGAAAATGGCTGAAAATGGTGATTTTCAAGTTGTTGGTTCTTTCTTATATGCTCACTACCCTATATATTTCTTTCTTTTATTCGAACAATATTACTAAGTTCTATGTTGTGTGAAAATACAAGAAAAAGTTTGAATCAACAAATATGAATTTGGCACATTTCAAAATATTGATTTTTTCCAACTTTTCAAGTATGGGGGTAGGGTTGAAAAACGAATCATAAAATTTTGTCATCCACTCCAAGTTGCAAATTTTTCTATGCTTTTGGTCCAAAAAAAGTCTGTGTAACGTAAATATTATGACTTTTGAAAGCATTCTAGGTGTATGCTTGTTCAAGACAGGTATGTTTCAAAGAATTAAAAACTAAATCAATTTTACCAAATTTAATACATGGTGCTCAGAGGTCTCATTCAGAGGCCTGTAGCTTGAGAAATGCACACTACCCTATATTTATTTTGTTTTCAAATGTCTTGTGTTGTATTTTGGAATCAAAAAAGAGTGGTTAGGAAAAAAGTTTGAATACTTTTTCATTGGCAGCGAACATCCTTAATTATTTTTATGCTATTTATTTAATTTGAAAATGCACCTTAACATTCCCATGCACAGATTAAAGCCTTTCTCTCATGTTTCAGTTTCATCAGAACAACTCTCAGCTGTTGTTCCACATTATTGTCAGCCTCTGGGGAGTCGGGGCTTTTACCCGGGCTTTAAAAAATGAAAAGTTAAAAGCCCTGCCATTCCCCGGCCCCAGGGGAGCCGGGGATACAAATGACTGGTCCATTACTGATTTCATCTATGTTCATTGTTCTCTGCAGTCACTGGTTGTTGCCTCTGGATAACAAGAGTGAGTTAAGCTACCCTATAATTTTTAGATTGAACTGCGGCGCGAGAAAACCGGTCTTTGGGGTTTCCGACCAGGTCCGACACAAACCGGTCTGTACAGTCTCAGAAAAAGGCTAGACGCTTGAAATTTCGGATTTAGCAACAAGAGGAATAAGCGAAAACAAAGGCGCTGATCAGCTGTGCAGTTACTGCACAGCTGATCTGTGCCTTTGTTTTCGCGTCGTCAAAAACCGGTTTTCTCACAATGTGGCTAATATGGATAAAGTGTCTCAGACAGCAATTGTTTCTAAAAGCCCCAGCATGCTTTTTCTTCCTATTCATCTTGTTTGCGCTTGTGTCCACCCATTCTCAGGAATGCTGGACCCCTATTTTTGTCTACAAATGAGCCGCCTCGTGGGAAAACCAACAATGTGGTTTCCGAAAAGGTCCCACACAAACCGACCTGTACAAGCACAGAAGCAGGCTAGAAGCTTGAAATTTTGGATTTATAAAGTAGAGGAATTGTACTATCCGCGTAGCGAAAACAAAGACGCTGATCAGCTTCGCGGTTACCGCAAAGCTGATCTGCGTCTTTGTTTTCGCCTTGGCAGATTGTTGGTTTTCCCATGGGGAGGCTCAAATGATATTATTTCATAAAGGTCCAACACTGAAACATTTGCAAAATTTGTCACTCTTGACAACACCCTGTATACCGTTGATGCAACCAAATTTGTTACGGCACAGATTGATGCAACATTTCACGAAGGTAGGGGGAAATTGAGAACGGAAAGTTGACGATTAATTCAATTTTACAGGCATTAATTTTAGTATGTCTGGGCCGTGCCTTTGTGGGAAAACAAAGTAAGGATTCCTTCCGTTTTTGCCATAAGTAGTTTGTTAAAAAAAGCCTTACCTTGAGACAGAACTTATAAATTCAATTGAAGAAAAATGCCATCAGATACACGAAAATTGATTATGTTTGCTAATTGCTCAAATCCTTCATCACCGTTTGTCATTATCAAAGTTTCAATATAAACCGGAATTATTCCTTGTTTTATACCACCAAACAACAATCATGTATTCGAGCCGACTTTTGCACAATATGGTGTTAACACACCTAGGTTGGATCGCTTGGGAAGCAACGTACGTCAATGAGTTCATTGCCTGGATACTACCTACGTACAAGAGGTGTTTTCGAAAAATGATGCTAACTACGGCGGATCTTTAGGCCAAAAATGATTTTTCTTACGGCGGACACTTTGATGTTTATTTTTTTTTTTAACATTTTGTGCTGTGAATTGACAGCTTTAGTACATGTATCAATTTGGATAAAAATATTTGATTTTTTAAATTAATCTGCATGTGTATGCAAATTATATGGTGAAAAGTGTATAACCCTATACATATTCTCCATAATGCAGCAAGTATAGCTCCCGGTATTCTTGCTCGTTGTTTATATGGGCGATTTATTGCACAATGTGAATGTTTTTCTTTAACCTTGCTTTTGATTTGCAACAAACATAGTTGAGTCCCTACCAGGCGTTTACGGAAAGAGGTGGGGGGAGATAACGGCTAGTTCCTGAGCTAGATAGTGCATTCGTGATAACTTGTGAGGAGTTACAGAGCAAGCACTTTATAGGTGGGGGTGGGGAGTTTTGAGCATGTGCAAAATACTTTTTAGGGAGACGGGGTAAGCAATGGCCGGGGGAGTCAACCCATTACTTTCAGGTGCAGGGAGTCCACCTGGAAGGACCTTCTGTAGACTTTACATTGTGCGCTAGTTCACTATGAGTAAGCACAAAATACGTAAACCTATTCCAGGCGTACATTACCTGTGCTATCAAGAAAAAATGCGCAACGAGAAATTTTAATGAGTACCGAGTGAAATATATTTCTGGATCTGTGCATGGGACCCTCACGTACACTCCCTCTCCTTACACCTGAGGATCTGGTACGAAATTTAGAACGTGCCTTTTCATCAAGATTTAGCTGCTTAAACTTACAATAAGAATTAAACACGAAACAACACTAAGATACACAACCCTACTGCATGGAAACAGAGAGTTTTGACAAGCGAGCACACACACACACACACACACACACACACACACACTAAACGCCCGGTTGTCCAGATCATCTGATGTCGACAGTGACACACATGTATCATTGCACACAACACATACGTCACATTTGTCGAGTGTCTGCGTATGTGTGTTAACCGTTTCAAACTTATAATGTCAACATTTCTGATGAAAACAGTCATGCTAAATTATAAGACTTATAAGGGCTTAGGGCTAACAGACAACCATTTGATGGAAAATCTTATTTGTTCGTTTTTGGGAAGTGGGGAGTGCGATGGTGTAATGGTAGAATAGGGCACCACGAGAGGTTCTGGATTTGATACCTACCTACACCGTGTAGTTTGCTTGAGAAACCGATAAACAACCAGGGAGCGTTTGCGCTGTCCGACATGACTAAAAATGTTAATTGGGACGTTTGAAGTCATTGCAAAACGAAACAAAAAGTTTTGGAAGCTAGTGGAAGACGTATAAAAGAAACACTGCCAGAAAAAAATATGCAAAAATCACTTATTGCATCAATCTGTGCCGTAACATATTCAGTTGCATCAACGGTATACAGGGTGGACAATGTCAGAGTTCCATAACTTAATTAAAACAGAGAACAAAAGATGAATCACATGCCAACTTGAAAGCTAGCTGTCATTTTGTGAAAATCTGTTACTTGTGCAAATCTTGATACCGAATAATGGGCAGAGACACTTCAATCATGAAATACTCAGGTTCAAGGTCAGAAAGGTGATATGTTTACAAACAAAATCTGAACGGAAACCTTATCCATCAAGCTGATATACATAATGGAGAGCAGGCAGGCCCATTGAAGAGGGTGGATGCACAGATGCGAGCATAGTAAGAAATAGCAGGCTAACAGCTGGAAATCTATATTGAAAAGCTAAAAACTCATATTTTACTTTATATTTTCTTACACCTTAAATACACTTCGATATTCAAATATGAATCTGAATACATGAAGAAGAAGAAAAAAAAAACATTAATTTTTAGGCAAGATGTTGCATGCTGTTCATATAATTATGAACATTTATTATGTTCTGAACATTTATTATGAACATTTATTATGTTCTGATAAAAAAAAAGTGTTGCATATGCTCATGGATGGTAAGACATCTTTCCTGGACTGGACAAGCCTCTTACAGGCTGATTATCAGTTCTCAGTGCACATTTCTATTCTAACTGAATCAGCAAGGAATTTCTTTTTTTTCTATGAAGATTTGGTCCACTTTGTCACAAATTGGACAGATTGCTGATCAAACCTTTGTGCCCACCATCATGACAAAATATCTTTTCTATTACCTACTTTTATCAAGAGACTTCTAGCTGTACCATTTGTTTTGGCAAAAACAATGACAGTAATTTCTTGATTTATTTACACAAATACCAACTTTCTCAGGAGTCTTGTAAGAATCTGCAGTTGGAAACAGACACCTTAATTGACAGGTCCTAACAGTGCCAGAAATAACTAGGAAACAACAGTTACTGTAATGAGCTTTTTGTTGACATAAGGCAAACTTGAATTTTTATAATGTTTCATGAACCCAGAAACTCTCTTTGGAATGCCTGAATTCTAAACATCTGTTGTTTCGGCCAGTATACCATGTTTGCCACATTACCTATCAATTAGGATTTTGTTCGTTTCTATTTCTTTTGAGGTTTATCATCCCAACAATTTTTCAATCATGTCCGGATGGAGCCATCGCTTCCTGGGTATTAACTAGTACTCTGGACAGTCAATGTGCTTTGCTCAAGGACACAACTCAGTGTCACTCAATGTGGGAATCAAACCCAGGACCTCTCGATTCACACAGCGCTCCCCTAATTAGGATTTTGAAAACTAAATGACTTCTTGAGAAGATTGAAACTTGTTTTCCCATAAGACAGCTCATTAATATGTCTATGATTTTTTTGTGTGTGTGATAATAGTATTTGAATCATTGTTTTCTATTTTTCAAAACCTCAATGAGAGCCGCCAAACAATTAAGTCCTACATCTCCATAAATTACTGCCAAAATTCCAAACTTGATCCAACTGACAGTAAACTAAATTTTTTTAAAGGAAGTCCTTAAATTGTCATATGTATTTAAAGCAGATGGGTCAAACAGATGGGTGAATGTAACAGATTCCTGAATGAAAATGGGTGTGTCCCTCTCAGAATAATAATAGGAAATGAGCCGCCCAGTGGGAAAACCAACAATGTGGTTTCCGAACAGGTCTGTCACAAACCGGGCTGCACAAGCACAGAAGACAGCTAGATTTATTAGCATGAACTTTCGTATTTAGGAAGTAGAGGGATTGTACTATCCGTGTAGCGAAAACAATGGCGCTGATCAGCTTCGCAGTTTCTGCGAAGCTGATCTGGGCCTTTGTTTTCGCATATGCAGATTGTTGGTTTTCTCACGAGGCGGGTCATAATAGGAAAGTGGCCTTGATTCGCTTTGTTCTGTAGAAAGTAACAAAGGAAAATTTTTGCAAGATATTCCAAATAATTCAGCAGAAATCATTAGCGAACCCAGGACCTTTCACAACAGTCCTGTACACTTAATAGTCACTAAGGCCACTGGCCCCTATCATGCTCTTGAACACAGTGCATGTAGGTGAAACATTAAACTGCATGGTGAAACAACAGAAATATTTGTTTGCTTGCTTTAATGTATTGAGGTTTTATGTCCCAGTCAACAATTTTTCAGTCATGTCGGGATGGAGCAACCACTTCCTGGGTTTAACCAGTACTCTGGGGTGTTAATGTGTCTTGTTCAAGGACACAACACAGTGCTAGGAATGCCATTACGAAAACATGCCCATGTAATATACAGAGATTTTTAAAGTTGTAAAAAATGAAAATTTTCAGAAGAAATTTCTTGATATTTTTCTTATTTTGCTCAAAACATAGATTGTGGGTACATGTTAGAACCGCCTCGCCAAGGCAATTCTAACGTGTACCCACAATCAATGTTTTGAGTAAAAATACGAAAAATAGGTATACCCCTTTATACCCCAGTTTTGCTATCTAAAAGTGGGGTATAAGGGGGTATAAATTACATGGATATGTTATCCTGATGTTTGTATGTCTTTCACAGTGATATATGCATTAACTGCTGAATGAGAGGGACTGTTGATACCTAGCACTATACAGTACTTTGACTTTCACTGCCTGCATTCTTTCTTCAAGTGCCAGCGTAGATCATGTAACACTTATGTTAGCCTCATCATAAAAAAAAAAAATCTTCCATTATTGTCCCACTCAAAAGATGTGAATTTGCATGAGGCATGAAATCTGCATGAAGCATGAAATTTAGGACACAGAAACTTGGGATTAGTAAAAGGACAACAAACAACAAAAGCTGATCAAAATTAGAGCAGATTTGTAGGCTGGGCCCGACATTGGTCGATCATATACTAAGAGCAAGCAAGAGCCTAAACACAAGTTATTTAGGGATGCATATGAATTTGTTGTCTCTTTTATGTCATAACATGAGAGAAAAAGATTAAATGGTTTACATAATATTCTAAACCTTAAAAGGACTTTATGTAAAGTAGTTTTCTTATCAAAAATATTTATTCAATCCCATGCTTTTATAGCATTGCTCTGCTTACATGCTAAAAACATTAGGCACCTGGGTATGGCACTGCACAATGCCACTCCAAAATATTTGCTTTAAGGCTTTTTTACAAGTCAAAAGACATAATAAATAATTCATGTAATACTAAGTTCAAAAGTGAAAAATCTATTTGAAGTATAAGAATATATGAGCCGCCTCCTGGGAAAACCAACAGTTTGTGTATGCAAAAACAAAGACGCAGATCAGCTTCGCGGTAACCGCGAAGCTGATCAGCGCCTTTGTTTTCGCCACTCGGATAGTATAATTCATCTTCTACTTAAATCCGAAATTTCAAGCTTCTAGCTCTTTTCTGTGCTTGTACAGGCCAGTTTGTTGGACCGGTTTGAAAACCACATTGTTGGTTTTCCCACGAGGCGGCTCATATCATTATCAAGTCATATCTAAAGCTGACAGGAGACTCTTGATCCTGGTCTAAAATTCCAAGACCTTTTAGCCTATTGTATACATATTGCATATATCAATTCAAGAATGATAAATTTAAAGCAAACTGCTGTCCAGACATGCCCCAAAATACTAGTACAGGTAATCAATGTAGATATTAATTGATACACATATAATCTGTAAAAAGTTTATAAGAATTTATTTTTATTAGGTTCAAAAAAGTACTATTGTCGCCAAAAACTCTTCTATATATTAAAGCTCACAAAACAAGTAGCCCAAAAGGCAATTATCACTCACCTGAGAGTGAACAAGAAAATTTGGCTTTGATTGCATAGCCAAGTGGTTTGAAAATGTGGACCCACTCTTGGACAGATGAACACACAGATGGACACCCAGTACCATCCTATAAGCTCACTAAAAATTTGAGCAGAATTTTGTCAAGAGATCTAGAAAACTGGTTGTCTGGGGTATGAAATGAGCTGCAGAATTTTTGACCAGGTCTGACAAACCAGCCTATACTTTATGTTACGTCTACACTGGACCACGTTCTCACTACGTCCTTACCACGTTCTAAAAATTCAAGAACGTGGCGAGGACGGGGTCAAAATGAAACAATTTCGGATTTCTAAGTTCCCACTACGTCCTTACTACGTCCCCGCCACGTTCTTATTACGTCCGCACCACGTCCTTACTACGTCCTTCACGTTTCCACTACGTCCTCAATACGCGCTCACCAAGTTCATCCCGTTTCCACTACGTCCTTGCTACGTCCTCACAAAGACCAAGCAGTTCATACCACGCGCGAACTACGTTTCCAGTACGTTCTAACTGTAAATATATTAATCAGTCATGTATTAAGAGTCAGATAAGTTGCGAAACAGCTTGAAATTGCAGTAAGAAAATGACGGGCGGACAACATTTCCGGTGGTATTCGCATGAAATTGAAGAATGCCTCTATCCTCAACTCCGCTAGTAGTCGGTCGTAATGCCCATACTGAAGCCTCCTTTCAGCTGATAGCCAAGGGCGCACCCAACAAGATCTTGCCCTTCTATTCCTCCTCCTGTGAAATAGCACACGTGCAGCCTGTGCACCAAGTAAGGCATGATGTCCTTGAAGGAGAGCAAGTTACAAGAGTACTTCTCTGTTCATGTTTCGATTTCGATATGATTTAAATAAAAGCGAAAGCAATTGCTTGAGGGTACGGGACAATTAAAACAAAATTAATAAAACGTGGAGAACGTAGTTCGAACCTGGTGTGAACGTGATAAGAACCTACTAAGAACGTGTTAGGAACCGCTAGGACGTGATAAGAACGCAGTGCAGTCTTCTAGGATGCGGTAAGGACGTACAAGAAGCGTGGTATGGTCTTGTCGAGAACTTGATGGACGTAGCGAGGACGTAGTAGAAGCGTAGCGAGGTCTTGATGGTCTGCAACAAATTTGCATCGCGTCCACGAAGACCGCACTACGTTTGCGCCACGTTCTTTCTACGTCCTACAAGTTCCTACTACGTCCTTACCACGCCCTTACTACGTCCTTACTGCGTTCTAATTCCACCCCGTCCTCGCCACGTTTCTTTTGAGCATGTTCAAAATTTGACCAAGACCTCCGCATCCATCAAGACCTCACTACGTCCTTACTAAGTTCCCACCACGTCCTACAAGACCGTACAACGTCCTCACTACGTCCTTAATTTTTTTAGGACGTTGTAAGGACGTAGTGAGAACGTGGCCCGGTGTAGACGTAACATAAACAGAAGAAAGCTAGAGGCTTGAAATTTAAGATTTAAGAAGAAGAGGGATCGTAATATCCCTGGCGCTGATCAGCTTTGCAGTTACTGCACCTTTGTTTTCGCATAGGCAAAAAGCGGGTTTTCTCAAGGCACCGATCAAATGAAATTTTAAAATCTGTACAAATATGTAGATGAAATCAATTAAAAATATATACAAACAACAAACTGAATAACTAGACTGTAACCACACATCTTAAAATATTAAAATATGTTTAGATTACAAAACCAAATTTTGTCTTAATGCTAAGTTTTCTGAAGTAGTAGCTCAGTTATATAATACCCTGCATAACCCTGATAAACCCATAAATGGGTGTTAAGTTACAGGCTCATTCATAACAGCAATTATTGGTTGAAATATGACCATAAGCAGTTTTAAGTCTAAAAAGTTCACAGCAAGAGGCTGTCAAATTGTATAGATGATAAACAATAAATTGTTGTAACTGTTGCCTTTACAATTCATGGTGAAAACCAGAGGACCATTGGTCCTGAGAACGCTCACCTGAAGCCTGATCTTGGAGTATTAAGTCATAATGAAATGACCTTGACCTTGAATACTCACACACCTTTATTGACTTCACAAGTTGTCTGCATCTGCAAAGTTTCAGGTCTCAGGCTGCAATAGTTTCCAAACCTAGTGATTTCTGAGAAAACCATAATTTTAATTTTGATATTTAAATGACCTTGGGCCAAGGTCAAGACATGACCTTGGTCTTCATTAATTACTTACCTTCACTGACTCCATTCGTTGTCTGCATCTAGCAACTTTCAGGTCTCAGGCTGCAACAGTTTGTTTTCGCCTTTTCCCATGTGAAAGCCTATGTTTCCAAAATTGACCTTGCCGTAAAATAGGTCAAGGTCATCCAAGGGTCATCATTTCAACAAACTATGATGGGATGGAGTCCCAAATGCTACATACCAAGTTTCATGAAAATTGGCCTGCCAGTTCTGGAGAAGAAGATTTTTGAGTGGTTTTTACCATATATGGGCGTGGCGGCCATCTTGGTCATGTGACCTGGATTTCGCGATCAAACTTTCATCTACCCTACCCATGGATGCTCCACATAAAATTTCACTTTCATTGGCCGCACAGTTTCAGAGAAGAAGATCTTTGAAAACTGTGTATGGACAGCAGACTGGCCAAGGTCAAGAGATGACCTTGACCTATATTAATCACATACCTTCATCTACTCTATTAGTTGTTTGCATCTACCACTTTTCAGGCCTCAGGCTGCAATAGTTTTCAAAAAATCCATAGTTTTCACTTTTTCCTATGTAAAAGCCTATGTTTCCAAATTTGACCTTGCCATAAAATAGGTCAAGGTCATCCAAGGGTCATCATTTTATCAAACTATGATGGGCTGACGTACTCAATGGTACATACCAAGTTTCGTGGAAATCGGCCCGCCAGTTCTGGAGAAGAAGATTTTTGAGTGGTTTTTACCATATATGGGCGTGGCGGCCATCTTGGTCATGTGACCTGGATTTCGCGATCAAACTTTCGTCTCCCCTACCCATGGATGCTCCACATAAAATTTCACTTTGATTGGCCAAGCAGTTTCAGAGAAGAAGATCTTTGAAAAGTGTGTATGGACAACAGACTGGCCAAGGTCAAGAGATGACCTTGACCTACATTAATCACATACCTTCATCTACTCCATTAGTTGTTTGCATCTACCACTTTTCAGGCCTCAGGCTGCAACAGTTTTCAAAACATTCCATAGTTTTCACTTTTTCCTATGTAAAAGCCTATGTTTCCAAATTTGACCTTGCCGTAAAATAGGTCAAGGTCATCCAAGGGTCATCATTTTATCAAACTATGATGGGCTGAGGTCCTTGATGCTACATACCAAGTTTCGTGGAAATTGGCCAACTGGTTCTGGAAAAGAAGATTTTTGAGTGGTTTTTACCATATATGGGCGTGGCGGCCATCTTGGTCATGTGACATGGATTTCGCGATCAAACTTTTGTCTCCCCTACCCATGGATGCTCCACATAAAATTTCACTTTGATTGGCCACGCAGTTTCAGAGAAGAAGATCTTTGTAAAGTGTGTATGGACAACAGACTGGCCAAGGTCAAGAGATGACCTTGACCAATATTAATCACATACCTTCATCTACTCCATTAGTTGTTTGCATACCACTTTTCAGGCCTCAGGCTGCAATTGTTTTCAAAAAATCCATAGTTTTCACTTTTCCCCAATGTAAAAGCCTATGTTTCCAAATTTGACCTTGCCGTAAAATAGGTCAAGGTCATCCAAGGGTCATCATTTTATCAAACTATGATGGGCTGAGGTCCTTGATGCTACATACCAAGTTTCTTGGAAATCGACCCACCGGTTCTGGAGAAGAAAATGTTTGAGTGGTTTTTACCATATATGGGCGTGGCGGCCATCTTGGTCATGTGACCTGGATTTCGCGATCAAACTTTCGTCCACCTTACCCATGGATGCTCCACATAAAATTTTACTTTGATTGGCCAAGCAGTTTCAGAGAAGAAGATCTTTGAAAAGTGTGTATGGACAACAGACTGGCCAAGGTCAAGAGATGACCTTGGCCTATATTAATCACTTACCTTCATCTACTCCATTAGTTGTTTGCATCTACCACTTTTCAGGCCTCAGGCTGCAACAGTTTTCAAAAAATTCATAGTTTTCACTTTTTCCCATGTAAAAGCCTATGTTTCCAAATTTGACCTTGCCGTAAAATAGGTCAAGGTCATCCAAGGGTCATCATTTTATCAAACTACCATAGGCTGAAGTCCCCGATGCTACATACCAAGTTTCGTCGAAATCGGCCCACCGGTTCTGGAGAAGAAGATTTTTGAAGGGTTTTTACCATATATGGGCGTGGCGGCCATCTTGGTCATGTGACCTGGATTTCGCGAACAAACTTGAAATGCCACTACCCAAGGAGGCTCCACATAAAATTTCAACTAGATCGGCCACGCGGTTTCAGAGAAGAAGATCTTTGAAATTGTGGACGACGACGACGGACGACGGACGGACGCCGGATCATGGCCATCCTATTAGCTCACCTTGTGAGCCTTCGGCTCAGGTGAGCTAAAAAATATTGAAGGCACTGTATATGTAGATGCAGTGAAACTGCAAAATATCTATGGTGCAATATAATGAAGCCAGGAGCAGTTATCATAGATAATTTGAAAGCCATACTAAACTACAACTGCCATTTCTTGGTTACAAATGCTGGAAAAGTTGAAGGCCCCGCAGAATTAAAGAATTTTCTATAATGATAACTGCAACTGCCCAACAGATTATAATGCATCAGGGCATGATATGTGCTGAATTAACTAATGTTTAACTTCAGACTGAATGGCACATTTAATTGTGCCAAACCTATGTGATCAGCTACTGCATTTCAACATATTTATATCTATTGTATATTTGCAACTGCATATATGACAAATGTAATGTTACAGCTGCAACTGCATTTGTAACTGCTTATATATATTAGCAACTGCATTTCAACTTTTAACATATAATTTGCATAGGAACAACTTGCGGGCTCTATGCAGCCTTGGGCTATTGTGCTCTGAACAAATATAGGTTAAAATATTAGCTAATTAAGTTATAGATAACATATCAAGATAAATGCAGGTAAAACAAACAGACACATGCTTTAGATGTTTGACATTCCAAGTTGGCCCCTATTAAAGCTATTTAAATGAACTTGGACCATGAGGACATGTGCTTCCGGACATATTAGTGGAACAGAACATGTACATGTAGTATCAACATCTCCCTTATGGAAAAATCATGTCTGAATCCGTCTGAATCATCTTCTGAATCAGTCTGAATCCATGTCTGAATTTGTCTGAATCCATGTCTGAATCTTTGCTGAAATTGGGACAGATTCAGACAGATTCAGACAGATTCAGACATCTGAGTCTGTCTGAATCTTGTCTGAATCTTGTCTGAATCTTCTTCTGAATCTGTCTGAATCCATTCTGAATTTGTCTGAATCATCAAATTACTGCACGTCTGAATCTTTGCTGAAATTGGGACATATTCAGACAGATTCAGACAGATTCAGACATCTGAATCTGTCTGAATCTTCTTCTGAATTTGTCTGAATCCATTCTGAATTTGTCTGAATCATCAAATCATTGCTTATCTGAATCTTTGCTGAAATTGGGAAAAATTCAGAAAGATTCAGACAAGATTCAGACGTCTGACCCTCATCAGCATATTATTTTCAATGGGCTGGTGACCTTGGAAATTAGGTCAAGGTCTACCTAATCTAATCTACTCTAGTCTTCTCAAAAAATGTTTCTCTGCAAGTTTGGTCATAATCCATCCATTTATTCTGAAGATATCCACTCAGAAAAGCTAATTCAAATACTTTTCATGAGCTGGTGACCTTGAAAATTAGGTCAAGGTCATCAAAATCTAATCAACTCTTTCCCCTCTCTCAATCATGTATCTGTGAAAGTTTGGTAAAAATCCAACAACTGGTTCAAAAGATATCTGATATTCAAGCATATAACATGTATTTGATGTGGGTGGGGTAAGGATATTTAGGTACAAAAATGAATTTCAGAGCAATGCATGCATAATAGGTATGTTCAAGCAGCCATTTAATTCTTAAACATGTTCTTGACATGTTTCTGTTAGTTTCCCTCATCAGTCAGATCTTAAGATTAAGTAAAAGCCTACTAAATAGAGATTTCTGTTGAGTTTGACCTCTCTTCTGCAGAAGACATTTGGAAAAGGACAAGTCCCAGCATGCCTTAAAGTCACATGACTTCCTTCTGAATCATTCAGAATGATTCAGACAGATTCAGATGATTCAGACAGATTCAGACATATTCAGACAGAATCCAGAAGCTATTCAGAAAATAAGAGAGAAGTGTAAATAAGCTCGACTGCACTGCAAAGAGCTATTGTGGTCATGTGGTCCTTGTGTCCTTGGCTTGGGTGGGGCTAGAGTTTAAAATATAGAATACAGTTGTCAAAAATGTTTTACTGCTGTATAATTTCCTTTTACCCACACTTTGACAACAACTTACATGTATCATAAAGCATATTTACTTTAAACTGATTTTACTTTAAACTGATGACATCCTACCAAAGGGTTTGAGCCTATATAAATTTGGCAGTGTAATGAAAACTTAACAGACTAGGGGGAATTAGCAGGGTTTTTACCCGTCATCATTAAATCATTAAATGACTGTCCCCCCCCCCCCCCCAGTGAAAAGCTAGCTGGAATGAAAAGTCAAACTCCCTGGTATCCCAGGTCTGGGTGTGTGTTTGTATGGGGGGGGGGGCTGGTAACACACATTCATAACCAATGCATAAACTGAATAATTTTGAGAGGATTCATAAAGATTCAGACCTAAGATACCTTAAAATTAATGTTACATTATTTATATAAGGGAGCGTGGTGCCGTAGTGGTGGAGCATCAGACTCCGAATTGAGAGGTCCTGGGTTCTATTCCCACAGGCGTCACCATGTTGTGTCCTTGAACAAGACACATTTACTCCCTATAGTACTGGTTAAACCCAGGAAGCATTTGCTCTGTCCCGACATGACTGAAAAATTATTGGCTGGGATGTTAAGCCTCAACACAAACAAACAAACAAATAAACGTTATTTACAATAAGGCCCATTATTAATCTGAATCAATCAGGATTGTCGATTCAGACAGATTCAGACTTCAGATAACTAATTACTTCAAGTAATTTAACATTTATATCAGTCTGAATCATTCAGAAATGGTTTCAGACCGATTCAGATCTCAAGTAATATTCAGAATAGATTCAGACCATCTGAATTCTTCTGAATCAATTCATAAAGATTCAGATGGATTCAGCATGGATTCAGAGACCAGTTAAACTGATTCAGTCAGATTCAGATGGAGTAATAATCATTCAGACTGATTCAGACAAGTTTCAGAAAAATTCAGACCGATTCAGCTTGATTCAGAATTTTTTATTCATGAGGGCTGTCTTTAAAGAGTGATCAGTCTTTATAAAGGGTGCGATAAGTATCAAAATTTAACTGACGGCTACAACTATGAGTGATGTCAATGCTGGTCTGAATATTGTGGCTCGATCAGCATATCATATCAATTTTAGCTGTTTTTTATGTTGGTTTGATATGGCTTAAACTCCCAGTCACCAATTTTGCAGTCATGTCTGGATGGAGCCGCCGCTTCCTCGGTATTTACTAGTGGGAAGCTTAGGATGTCTTGCTCAAAGACATTACAAGGCGGAGGTAGTTTTAACAAGCCGCAGCTGATATAATGCATTAATGTCAAAATACCACAATATGCCGCATTTAGTAGTAAAACAAATGGATTTGTTAAACCATTAGGTGAAATTAAGAATCAGTTAATCTTGTCAACACAGACACATTAATGCATTGCAATTTGTCTCTCAAGTTAAGGAATTTTGGTCACTTAGGCAAAATGCGCTATGACAGGAGGAAATTTCTTTTTTTCCTTGTACATAGAAAAAAACAAAGTATACAATCAGCTGGTTCTTTTTTTCATTTGAGTTTACATGCAATTTTCATCTGTTTCCTAAATCTAAAATTCCAAGCCGATAGCAATTACTAGTAGTACTTTATAACTGAGTTCTTATAATGAGCTGGACTGGTTAGAAGCCACAAATGGAAAATTTTCACAAAACAAGGCTCGTATATATAGAAAACTACTACATGCTTTGGGTGCAAAGCAACATTCTTTTATTGCTTTGCATAGGCAGGTATGCCATAATAAATATAGACAAAACAAGATACTTAAGCACCAAGTTTTTAACCTCCCAAGAGCACTTTAAGGAAGCCACAGAACCTGAATGGTCACAAGTTGCCCACTTGAGCACTGACACTGTCTCATCCTTGGTAATGCAAACCAGAATCACAACAGAGACAATGATGATGATGATGATGATGATGATGATGAGGAGGAGGATGATGGTAGTTATGATGATGATGATAAGATGATGATAGTGGTGGTGGTGGTGATGACAACAATTATGATGATGATGATGATGATGATGGTGGTGATGATGACAACAATGATGATGATGATGATAAATAATATTTGTATTTTGTATTCTATGATAATAATAATGATGATGGTGGTAGTGATGACGATGATGACGATGATAATGATGATGATGATGATGGTGATGATGATCAAGGTTAAGAAAAAACAAGTAATCTTTGTACATTTGTATGTCTCAGAAGAATTACAACATAATAAACATAATAATATATGTACTGGCTTTTTGATATCAAATTGTAATTTTAAATCTCCATGTTAGTAATATACAGTAAGCACGCTAAGGTGAGACAAGGTCACATGGTTAACGTTGGTACACCAAAGGGTTAGGTGTCACATACGGAGATCAGAGGCTTGAAAAATATCCTCTACATTATAGTGTTTACAGGTTACATAGCAAATTAATTTTCTTACATCCTTGGATGACCTGGTATGTGATTATGTGAGGCTCGGCAAGAGAACATCTGTTTTGCCGCGGGCTAACAGCACCAGTGCATGTCAACTGCAGCATGTCTTCTGTTTTGCTGTGGGCTAATGGCACAAGCGCACTTCAACTACAGCATAATCTACCATATGGGCAGCAGTATATTTGTTGCACCCCCCACCCCTGTTAAATCTATAAATACTTTGGGATTAATTTGGAAATATAACTATAAAACACTGTCTAATGTGGTCAGAAACCATGAAACACATGCATCTGCCAGTGAACTGGCTAAATTTATGACTAGGAAGTTTGGTGTATAGAGACAAACACCTAAAACAAGCTACAAAAGCATCAGAAGCTATAAACACCGTTCTGTAAGTGAATAACTGTTGTAAAGAATAGGACATTGCTTTATTTGTGGTGGTTTTTGGCCTTCTGTCTGAAAGGAGCTTGATTTAGACATAATCAAATAATCAAATTAAGTGCTTTAATGTCCAGAATCATCTTCTAGATATGAGCCGCCTCGTGGGAAAACCAACAATGTGGATTCCGAACAGGTCCGACACAAACCGGCCTGTACAAGCACAGAAAAGAGCTAGAAGCTTGAAATTTCGGATTTAAGTAGAAGAGGAATTGTACTATCCGAGTAGCGAAAACAAAGGCGCTGATCAGCTTCGCGGTTACCGCGAAGCTGATCTGCGTCTTTGTTTTCGCCTATGCAGATTGTTGGTTTTCCCATGAGGCGGCTCATATTGAAAAAAATTATTGTACAGGGAAGAATCAGTAATATTCTCAGTCAAATGAAACTGGTTATAACATAATAGTGATTTTCCACCTGCTGAATTTCTGCTTTTTCACAGCCTAATAAACATGTCAACAGTTAATCTCAGGTGACAGTAGCAAGATGACCCTGAATAGGATGTTTTTAAAACATCAGGAGTCAGTTTGGCAAAAGGATTGGATGACACATTTTTGTATTAAGTTCACAACCTGGGTTGCCCCAATACAAAAGATGTTGATACACTATGACCTTGTTGACAGGTTGAGCCGCGACACGAGAAAACCGGTCTTCGGGGTTTACTACCAGGTCTGACACAAACTGGCATGTACAGTCTCAGAAGCAGGCTAGAAGCTTGGAATTTCGGATTTAAGAAGAAGAGAAATTGTACTATCAGTGTAGCGAAAACAAAGGTTACAAACAGTTACTGCTAAGCTGATCTGCATCTTTTTTTTCGCATAGGCAAAAATCCGGTTTTCTCACGACGCGACTCAGGGATGGGGGAAAATTTGATGATAATTGACAATAACTGAAAGATAATTTTTGTCAATTCTTCATAAAAACATATGTTGTGGGTGCCTATCAGAATTATCACAGAGAAGCAATTCAAGTGAGAACCCACAACATCGTTTTTATGAAGAAATGAGCAAAATTGTCACAAAACTATCATCAATTGTCATCAGATTAACTCTGACCTGCATCTACTTCGCTGACAGATTAATAGAGACATGGATAGATTACTTGACAATAATTCAAAAAATCTCCATAATCAAAAATAATTTTTGTTGATATTTGATTTAAAAGTGTATCATGAAATTTGAGCTGTACTAGTACTAGTGTCACAAGAGAATGTGGCATTGCCTGTCTGTGTCACAAGGCACTGCCTGTAGTGCAAATAATCATTATGATGACCAAGTGACCTTCACAGACAATTAAATAGGTCAATGTCTAAGTGAGGTCAGTCAGTTTTTGACAATTTTGTACTAAAGGCCAAGTTATTTCTCACAGAAAATGGATGACCTTGACAGTTATAGTCAAAGTAGGTCAGCCACATTGTCTATGACCTTGACATTCGTTACAGAAAGTAGGCAAGTTACAAAGTGACCAATACATATAAATCAATTAGTAGCATGGTTAAATCTATAAGTAACATCTCCCGATGAGGGAACACCAAGACAGTGAAGAAAGGACATTTGTCTGTGAAATTGATGCAGGTTACCAATTAAGATAATTCTCACAGAAACTGGGTGGTCAAAGTAGGTCAGCAAAAATCTGACCACTACATCTATTTCTAACAAAATGAAATCTACTTTAGTATTAGATGAAAGCAAGACCAAGTAATATCAAAGGCTGAAAGAACATAAGAGACAATCAAGATTTGACATTTTTGTGCTAAACTGGGTAGTGATTGCCAAGATAGTTCACATTCTGATTATAAGATACAACAAAAAACATAAACATCTGAGATGCTTTTTTCCATCTACTCCTTTTTATCAAGGCCTATTATCTCAATTAAGTCTGACATTATTTTTGTAATTTCTTCTTTGTATCAGTGTTACATCATGGCTCTAATAAAAAGATGATCAATCTGTTGCTGTCGATAGCAATGTAAGCAGTTCTACAATCATGACAAATGAGCCGCGACCTGAAAAAAAACGGGCTTCGGGGTTTCGGACCAGGTCTGACACAAACAGGACCAGGTCTGACACAAACAGACCTGTACAGTCAGAGAAAAAGGCTAGAAGCTTGAAATTATATATATAAGGATTTAAGAAGAAGAGTAATTGTACTATCTGTACGTGGAGCAAAAACAGCTATGCAGTAACTTTGCAGTGCCTTTGTTTTCGCATAGGGAAAAATCCAGTTTTCTCATGACATGGCTCAAATGCTACCCATTATGAAGTGTCTTGTTTTTACCACAGGTTACAGGGAAAAAGAACTTGCTTGCTACAAATGAAAGGCTTGGACTGTGATCAAATTGTTCTAAAAGTAGTCAAGTCAAGATAAGGTTACTTTGAATCTCAAGCCAGGATTTAACCAACGGTACAAAATCTGATGTACAGTTTATCAATCCTGGAATCCTGTAAACATCCTGTATACCTGTGATACAACTAATTTTATTACAGTGCTGATTGATGCAACATCAAATGACACATGAAGAAATGGGGTGCACTGATGGGAAGCCTAATAGATTGGGCCACCGATGTATCTGGTGTGGGTTCGAGCCCCGCTCTGGCCACATGTGAGACAAGCGAAGTTCTGCTTGCGGGTGTGTCAGGTGGTTTTTCTTGGGGTTCTTCCGTTTTCGCCCCACCTACTGATTGGCCCGTCTCATATGAGCTGAAATAATCTTGAAAGGTACATAAAACTGAATTTTAAAAAAAATAGACTGGGCAACAACATACAGCAAAGCAATATCAATTTGGCAAATCATTAAATGCCTACAGTGATGCAATAAACTCTTCAACGTCAGTTGAAGCCCAATCAATCAGGCTTCCAATCACCACACTATGTTTTGTAACTTGTCATGTGTTGTTGCATCAACCTGCACTGTAGGAATCACAAGTAGATAGGGTGAGTAAACACTATATATATATAAACAGGAAAGGAAAACATAATCCATGTGATGCAATTTAAAGAATATGCAGAGATACCTTATCCCACAAATCTTGAAAATATGGTTATGGTCTGTACCTCATTTAAACATTTGTTGTTATACCTTAATTGGAATGCATGTGTAATTTTTACCTTACTAAAAGTAAAGGCAGCTGCTGCACATTCCCCCCCCCCCCCCCCCCCCCAAACAAGATAAATGAGCCGCCGCATGGGAAAACCAATAATCTGCCTCCAGGCAAAGCTTCTAATATACTGACTGACCATCTGATTACTGGTTAACTGCTCATGTCTGAGCCTGCCCAGGAAAAGTGGTTTAGTAAAATCATTTAAAGCCTTATTGGCTTAGTTGGGTGGTCATATTTTTTATGTAGCACATTTTGAGTGTCATGACATCCTAATGTTGGGTAAAAGTCCCATAAAATGGAGGCAACGTCCCGACATGACCATTGCTGTTGACTGGGATGTAAAACACCAATTCAAACAAACAAACAAGCATATGTGAAAACAAATGCATATGTGAAAACAAAGAAGCAGATCAGCTTCACAGTAGCTGCAAAGCTGATCAGCACCTTTGTTTTCGCTACATGGACAGTGCAATTCCTCTTCTACTGATATCCAAAATTTCAAGCTTCTAGCCTGCTTCTTTGACTGTACAGGTCGGTTTGTGTCAAATGTCTTTATTTGCTTTGTTTGTGCTGCTTAATGAACTAGTCAACAATTTTTCAGTTATGCCAAGATGGATCCACCCCTTCAAGCTGGGGACTCTTGATAGCAGCCTCTTGGTGACAAGCTTAAGACTTGGAGAGGAAATTTAACTTGTACTTATGTATAACGTGGCTGTCAATATGTTTGCCTTTAAATGAACTAAATCAGTTTGCATGCATAATGAACCAGTCATTTGTAAACCCCCCCCCCCCCCCCCCCCCCCCCCCCCCCCTACAGGAAAGGGTGGTGGATAGCCGGACTAAAGTGCAGGGCAATTACTTTTCGAGTCTCCTCTCAGTACAGCGGACATTGGGATCCTTACCCCAGGGAGACTTTCTATTGCAAAGGGTGGGGCAAAGAGCAAAGTTTTGACCTCCAGTTTGCCCCCTGGGGGTGGGGCTCATAGCAGGGCACTGAAAGCTAAAAAGTCATAATCCCCTCCCTTCCCAGTAGGTGGGGGAGCAGTGGTTACAAATGAATGGTACATCAAAGCAGTACACCAGGATTCACATCTTCCCCCTTCATAATTGTTAAGTAAATCTAGCTGCAAATTTTTGGGTTGTCTTAGGTGAAATTAGAACAGGTACACCTATCTTACAATATCAAAGGATTGGCCTAATGATGAACATGTAAAAATGAGGAAATGCAAAACATTAAATTACGGAGATAAACTGGGCAGTTTAGTTTCCCTTAGTGGCTAGTAACAATCCCAATCCATCCTTTATCAAAAGTTTCAAACCTTTAAAACCAGCTTTTATGGCTGTATATATATAGCCCAGTCAATTGCAAGTTGGTTTGGATCTCGGAGCCCAATGCCTTAAGATACAACTAGACGTTTTCTTTTGAGATGACACAAATGTAACATGCTTAAAATAAATAAGGAACAGACAGAAAAAACTCAATTACATACAATGTCTATTTACTTTCGGCTAACATGCCTTTATTGAACAAGGTGACTTCATTTAAATGTTTTTAAAAGGATTTAAATCTACTTTGCAAATGGCCATTTTAGATAACATTTGAACTTGTTCATGAGGGTAAAAACTTGTGGTTTTATCAGCAAAGGCATATTACGGACATGCAGAATTCTTCAACAAAAAGTATTGTATGGTCTCATAGTCCCATGTTTATATTGTGGCATACTAACACTTTGAAGAAGAAAAAAAATGTTACAAAGAAAGATTGATATGTCATGCATCGTAACATATACAGGAAAGCATGATGGACTAGAGGTTAGTGTGTCTGTCTCGGGACCAAGAGGCGGCGGCGGTGGTGGTGGGGGTCTCAAGTTCAAACGCAACTGACAGTCCAAATTGTGTTATTGAGCAAGGTGCATTGACTCCACCTCACAGTACTACACTGATGATGCATTTAATTAAGAAGCAATGGGTCTGTCATGATAGAAATGTTGTCTGGAGCCTTAAATCACAAAACAAACCAGGCTATCATAGATGTACATTAAATAATCTTCATCAAGCAAAATTTTGGGTATGCAATTTGGATCAATACTGATTCTCAGTAAAAGAACAGGTTTAGTTGACTTTTTTACTACCTTAAACATTTCTTATGAAGCATTCCAAACACTTTGTGTCTTTTCAGCAGAAAATGTTTTAGTTTAGGTTTCAAACTTTACTGTTTTCTTAAGTGAAATAATAATAAGATGGCTGGTTAAGTTTGCTTATATAAGAATTGTATGGGGTTACTTCATTGATTTATATCCGGAGTCATATTGCTATTTAAACAAGCCATTCAGTCTATATGTTTAGAAGAAAAATAATCATGATTAATATGTGTGGCTGTATGACACCTTAATACACTTGCAAATAGGCCTGGCTACTCATATCCGTCAGGAAAACATGTCCGTGTAATATATACCCCCTTAAACCCCAATTTTATATAGTAAAACTGGGGTATGGAGGGGTATACCTATTTTTCTTATTTTTGCTCTAAAACATAGATTGTGTGTACTCGCTAGAACCGCCTCGGCAAGGCGGTTCTAACGTGTACCCACAATCTATATTTTGAGCAAATATAAGAAAAATATCAAAAATTTTCTGATGAAATTTTCAATTTTTACAGCTGAAAAAAATTCTCTGTATATTGCATGGGCAAGTTTTCGTAATTAATAGAACAAAGACAAGAGCCTTGGAAGAAGGAAAAGCTGGGTTTTGAACTCACAACTTGCAAACATAACACCATCTAACTGAAGGCCATAAAATTATGGCCTTGGCCTTTAAAGAAAAAGCTAAATAATAAACAACAAATTCTACCAGTAGAATATGCTGGTTTTTGCTCTTGGTCAATGTCCCATTTAACATTTTTTCAAAAATGCCAGGACAAAGCCATTACTTCTGTGCTAGCTCAAAGAAGGCAGAATTTGGTTTCCAGCTTGCTCCATTGAACAGCCTATCACCTGCACAAGTGATTAATCAAGGATTATAGACTGCTAGCAGTTCTAATGGAATCTCAGAAGATGACACAACCCATTTCAAAATGGTACTAAAAACAATCCATCAGAGCCATTTCCAAAAAATGTAGGAAAAAAGTTAATGATTCAAATACAGGTTGAAAAATATAGAAACAGAAAAAAAATCAAGAAAGTTCCCTCACTTCTCTGTGTTCCTCAACATCAGGAAAACATGTCCGTGTAATGTATACCCCCTTGAACCCTACTTTTATATAGCAAAACTGGGGTATGCAGGGGTATACCTATTTTTCTTAAGTTTGCTCTAAAACATAGATTGTGGGTACTTGTTAGAACTGCCTCGGCGAGGTGGTTCTAACGAGTACCCACAATCTATTTTTTTTAGCAAAAATAAAACTATTTTTAAAAATCCAACGAAATTTTCAATTTTTACAGGTGAAAAAAATCTCTGTATATTGCATGGACAAGTTTTCATAATGAAGATTTTATATTATCAGGGGAGCTGACTAACAATTTGTGTTGGTGTTTTTATGGGGCACCAACCTATGTTTTCAATAAAATCTGGGTACTTGGCCAATACTTCAAGGACTAATTTGATTTTAATGATGAAGATAATATCCTCTTTAATACACCCAACACCCACTCACTTTGAAAATTGGGGTAAATTATGGTAAGCGAAAGGTAAAACTGCATAGTTTGTAAACATTAGATAACCTAATACTCTACTAATAGTACATGGGGACATGTCCTTTGTAAGATAATCTGAATGAAATCTACGCAGTTTTTTGGATCACCGTAGTACTGTCATTTGAATATTTAACAGCGGAGCATGCAGCGCGGACGCTAAAGAAAGCAACTGCACAGCGGACGTTAAAGAAGACACCATGACCTACCTTTGCATATTCCTTTCTCCCGTCCATTCATGACGTCTCCAGTCTTTGCTTGAATCTCACAGGTAAGTCCAACGCCACAAACACCCGCGTCCTCTCCAACCCCTCCGCACACCTCCCCGAGCCCCCGGGCGCACACCTGGCAGCATCCGCATGGGTCCGTAGTCACACCGGTACTACAATTTGAAGTGTCATGATCACACACTAATTGGTTGCAGAAGCAATCACGTGCTTGACATTTTACGATCGTCTGCAAAATTACAACCAAAACAATTAATAGTAAATATCGTCTGCTAAACAAAAGCGCACATTCTTTATTAAAAGCCATATTTTTTGATTGTTGAAAGATCTACAATTTTAGTTAAAATATTCCTGTCAACACTTTAGAAAATCCCATAATTATGTCACTGTCTCGTGTTAGCCCTCATATCTCACAACTGATCGTAAACAAATAACTATAACCGCGCGAGTTCAAAGAGAACCGCTTGCTGCGTACGCAGGTAAAGTGTAAATATAATCAGTTGTAGCCAATAGCGTACGGAGGTGGAGCTAAGTCGTTCGGTGGGTGTGTTCTAACGTTTAATTCAAATAAAATACTTTTTCAATCTACGAAAAAATAAAATACTAATTTCAGTGCGCATTTTGTCATATCAAATTTTATCAACGTGATATATACAATTCCTATTTGTTCTCTGTCCAACCGAGTCAAGGTCTGAACACGTAGACTGTCTTTGCCCAAATTAAAAATCAACAAGAGAGAGAGAGAGAGAGAGAGAGAGAGAGAGAGAGAGAGAGAGAGAGAGAGAGAGAGAGACAGACAGACAGAGAGTCTACTACGTAACTTGTGTTTGGTTTCATCGCCCCCTCTATGTATAGGTTGATGATTGCGCTCAGAGAGATCGCGTCGTTTGATTGTCACATTTCCATTTCACGGATCGGATCTACAAGTAACGGTTTGGGAAACAAAGACTCTGTTAGGGAGCCATTGTCTTACACTCACAGTGCTCCGTAAAACTGAACAAGTTCGTGGCAGCCAGCGAAAACCGTGCAGTTTGGTCTGACAGGTGTTCTATTAACGATGACTCGTTTGTACATTTCAAACATGCAAGCACTCTGCAGCAATCGGTAACATTGGCAGCATGTGTCATGTGTGCACACGGAACGTTGAGGGCATCGTGGCTGTGAGGTCATATTGGCCAACAGCGTCGCATGGTCTCATACAATGCAGTAAACGCTCTAGGGGGTCACTAAGCTCCGCGAGCGCACATAGGTACGAAATCCGCGGTTGTCGGCAACGGCCAAGGCGTTGGAATTTAACAGTTAGGAGATTGTACGTGGTGCTCTTTTCACGTGGTGTGTGCCAATGGCGCAGAGATTCGCATACATCGCGATGGAACGCTATGTCAGCTTGGAGAAATAGATGGGCTGCTTGTGCCTCCAGGCAAAGCTTGTTCACTGCTGACTATCTGATTACTGGTTAACTGCTCAGGCCTGAGCTTGCCCAGGAAAAGTGGTTGTTGACTGGGACGTAAAGCATCAACTCAAACAAACAAATGTACACACGGCACGTGCACTGCTCTTTCAAAGCTTTCCATGATACTGCGCTACCGACTCGTCTAAAACGCAATCGACGATCTCCGTGGAAACGCCACATTCCGGAGGCCATGGTGTTTGCATGAAGTGAAAAGTGTGAACACCCGAGGAGCTTAATGCGCCGCGGACTGTGGGGCTCACACAGTGTAGTAAACGACATAATACCAGTGCTGCATTGGAGACTTCTTGGAGTTCAGAGACAAAGGCATTGCCATGGCGTTTGTTTTGAGCCTGCTCCCAATGTGAGACGTACCTCGGCGTTCTATGCGACAACACAATGTCAACGATGCGTTGCTGTGATGATTTTTGCGATCGCACCACGGCACTCAGCTGAATTTTTCTTGCATGCCATGAGAAAGTTGCACTGGCGTGGCAAGTATTTAATTATAGGTCACTACAAGATACAGCGGCTAAAAATCAGTAGGACTTTAGATCACTTTACACGGAACACTCCGATGCGAAACGGTTCAACCCGCGCTGAACTGGGATGAAATGTTCGAAACTGGGCATAAACTAGGTTCGTTGAGCACATCTCAGTTAAAACAGGTTCAGTTGAAACTATTTTTTACGAAAAGTATATGAGGTGCTACATTAACACGCCTGGGAAACGGTCAATTTGTACACCGCCGGTGCTCCATTGTAAGTGAAGTTGACGGTTTCCGGTGCCGGAGTTGACCGACGTAAATAGAGAGAATTTTACTGGGTCAACCAGTTCAAGGTAAAATATTTTCCTTATTCTAAATCCATTCAAAATTCGGAGAATGTCAGATGATGCGCCTATGATTGGGGATTTTACAGGAACTCAAATTACATGAAAAGTTTATAAAAGTATGTAGTAATCAGTTTTCGCGTTTGAAATACTGGGTTATTTGGTGAATGTACATGTCTAAAACTGCCTGAATTACGTCATGTACACATTCCATATGCGGTGTTGAAAATAAAATACCAAGTTTAGAGTACACATAACTGGTTGAAGGTATTGTGTGTAAAAGATAACCTTTGGTTACAAGAAATTGGAATCAAAATTGTACAAGCGTACCAATTGACGACTGGAGTGCAATTTAACTAATGCATTTGCAATGCTATCGTGATAAATTAAAATAAGAACCGTGATATCACTACGTTGGTGCATGTTGTTTTCCTTGAGGACAAAATCCCTTTCGGAAATAATGTTGCTTGTCTTTTTGTCCCATTTTCATGCCTGCTCATGCTACACTGTCGCAAAGATATAGAAATTGCCGAAAGTCATCGCCATATGAACCGTCAATCAAGTAGTCCGACCTTCATCTTGCCATTACAAGTTACACCACATATCTTAAGCTGTCATATAAGTATTTCTCTTGCAGAAACTTAAATGATAACAATCTTTACGCTTAATTTCTGTGGGTGTGCTAATTGACGTTAGGGCGTGCAATTTGACCAATACTAACCCAGTGTAGCAACTTGCTGCTTAACTTCAGTATAGACATCTAGTCTCTTTCGTGTTTGTTCCTATATTTATGGCTAATGTGAACACGAGATTATAGGTACCAGAAACAGCTTAAACTATTCAAGATTGAAGGTTTAGTTAAATAATTATATTGTTGATATTTAATCTTGCAAGTTGACATCTCGTGATACAATTAAGTCCATATGCTAAAGGAAAAACTACCAGTAACTGAACTGATTTATCCATCCTGCTTTTGATAACTCATTTGGATTTCGGGATTGCGTGTAACCATTCTAAGATTGCCTATCTGAACACCGATTCAAGGGGTTTTCCATATCAGTCTTACAACAGATCCTTGCAGCACAAGTTTTGTTGGCAGGGACAAATTGATTGAAACATGTGACGCCTTTGTTGACTGAAATCTAATAATGCATACTAGTAGTTGGCAGCCCGAATAGAAGATTATCGATTATTCAAATGCTCTATTCTTTCAGCCCACATCTTTTTGTGATACATGCATATAGCGTTAAATGTAACTACATGTATTCCTGGTCATTCAGAAATTCACGTATACACACAAATGTGTAGAACTCGTTTTGTGACTATAATATATTTGTTTATGTCTCCAGATGGGCTTTAAGGGAAAACCACCAAAGGAAGATTCTATTGATTGTTTGTGCCTCTAGGCAAAAATTATTCTGACTGACCGACCATATGATTACTCGTTAACCGCTTAAAAGGCCTGAGCCTGTCCTTGAAAAGTGGTTGAGTCAAACCATCCATACATATAAACTTTTGTTTGTTACTTGGGTTCCAAATTTCAAACTTTATTTCGCATGCCATGACATCCCAATGTTGGATAGAAGTCAACACAAAATGGAGACCACTGACACGGTGACGTCCCGACATAACCGAATGTGTTGGCTGGGACGTATTAAGTAACAAACGAACAAATCGTTCCCGTGCTTTAATTTGTAGTGATATAATTTGTATAATAACATGATGAAAAAACTTTTGTCGGCCTGAGATTTATTTTAAAATATATGCATGTTCCATTGTTGATACATATATCATTTAGTGGGTTGAATCAACCAAGCACCAATGAGGCTTCCACAGATAGAGTGCAATGTTCTGTTAGATGAATTTCCAACCGTCATGGAAACAAGAAAAGCAGTTCAACAACTGTCATCTGGCAAAGCTCTAGGTGTAGATGCAATTAATGCCTTTGGTGTGTGTGTGGGGGGGGGAGGGCTGTTACCCATGTTAGAGAAAATTACGGAGTTGTTTCACTGTATGTGGAGAAAGGAGGCTATCCCGCAAGAATATAAGGATGCACCCATAACCCACCTATACAAGCGGAAAGGAAATCCTCAAGGCTTTGAAAACCAGAGAGGCATCTCCCTCCTATCCATTGCTGGGAAGATACTGGCAAAATTCTGTTGTTTCGCCTGAATGTTCATTTTGATCAGAAGGAACCTATCCCAGAATGTCAATGTGGATTCAGAAAAGACAGAGGGACAATAGACATGATCTTCACATCAAGAAAGCTTCAAGAGAAAAGCCAAGAACAGAATGTAGATCTATACACGACGTTTGTCGACCTCACCAAAGCTTTTGACATTGTTAGTCGTGATGAATAAGATATAATAGTTTGATCCTTTGGAAGCAATGGAAACGTTCAAAAGGAGGAAGTATGGGTCAGAAATCTGGAAAATCATTGCCAAGTTTGGCTGTCCACCCAGATTCAGAGCAATGGTGCGGCAATTTCATGATGGCATGCAGGCACGTGTACAAAATGATGGAGAGTTCTCTGAACCCTTTGAGGTAGCAAATGGGGTCAGGTCAAACAGGTCTGTGTTATGGCACCAACACTGTTCAGCATGATGTTTTCTGCCAAGCTCATGGATACTTTTCAGGACAGTGACACTGGTTTTCCAATCAGGTACCGTTTTGATGGCAATATATTGAACCCTAGAAGGTTGCAAGCCAAAACTAAGGTGCAGACTGATGTGCTGGATGAGCTCCTTTATGCTGATTATATAGGTAAGAATTCCAACTCAGAGGCAAAATGCAAAGAGTCATGGATCAAGTCTCGCAGTCATGTGATATTATGAACTCACAATCAGCACAAAAAGACAGCGGTTGCACACCAACCAGCACCAGGAACACCGTACAATGAACCAACCATCACTGTGAATGGACAAAAACTGAAAGTTGTTGATAATTATAAATTCTGAGAAGTGCACGTTGATGATGACGTCACTGCCAGAATTGCAAAAGCAAGTGTGGCATTCGGAAGACTCTGTGCAAATATCTGGGAGTGAAATGGAATCAAGCTTGACACCAGCTGAAAGTCTACATGGCTCTGGTACTGCCAACCCTCTTGTATGTGAGACCTGAACAGTATACCAGCGTCATGCAAAGAGACTTAACCTTTTCCATTTAAGCTGTTTGAGAAAGCTTTAAAAAATCAAGTGGCAAGACAAGATTCCAGACACGGAGGCCCTAAGAAGGCAGGGATGCAAAACATGCATACTGTCTTAAAGCTAGCACAGCTGGACTGGCCATGTTATAAGAATGCCTGATAAACAACTTCAAAGAAAGTCTTCTATGGAGAATTAAAGGAGGGAAAGTGCTCTCAAGGTGGCCAGAAGAAACGCTACGAAGACACACTCAAAGACTCTCTTAAGGATTTCGACATCCCAATGGGGCCTTGGGAACCGACTGCACAGGAGCGATCAAAGTGGTGAGGTCTCATCAACAAAAGAGCAGCTTTCTATGAAAAAAAAAAAAAAGAGAATCTGTGAAGCTGAAAGAAAACACAGAGAACGCAATGCCAATACCAATGGGCCACCAGCTGATTCCATGATACTGACTTGCTCTACTTGCAACCTAGACTCAGACCTTCAGCTGTTATTTACAATCTCCATGCATGTTTACACAAAAGCATTCCGAATGTGTCATACAGCCTCAGTGCCAAACGTGTACTAACCGGTCAAAAATAGTTTTACTTTACACGTCAAATTTTGAAACCCGAAATTCACTGTGAAAAACTAAATCCCGCTCACCCTCACTTCGCATACTGTTCACAGAGATATTAAATTTTCTCTCCAGGTGATGTTCCATGAGAAAAGTCTCTGATTTCCTGCTTAAAATCCATAATTTCTGTGAGATTTACACATTCAGCTAGCTCGTTTGCTCTCATTTTTTAACGCGACGCTAAGCCAATCAGAAAGAAGCTCTCCATGCTCACGTGACAAAGCACGCACCGTGACGTCAAGGCACACACGTGACGTCAACAAGGTCAAGTTCAGATGCACTGACCACGTGTCAACCATGTGTAATCATGTTTTATTCAATCGGAAATTGTTTTGATCAAATAGAACCATCAAGGTCCGCAACGGAACGTAGTGGAGTGAGGTTCCGCAACTACTTGCAACCGACAGTTCAGAGCTAGAATTGACCTAGTCAGTCATCAAAAAACTCACCAACACGTATGAACCTATTCAAGAAATAATGATGGCCTTTTTCATTAGTGAGAGACGAACGATCATCAGATAAAACAATTTCCCATTAGTCAAATTTCACACCGACCGTCAATTGGTACACTTTTGAAAAAAAGACCCATGGTTCACATATTTTAAATTTTTCTTTTTAATATTCCATGTAAATTACATGCTATTGACTTCTGTTGTAATTCTAGGCTATCAGATCAAACTTGAGTTAGCTATATCGGAAAACTGAATCACTTTTTATCCCATAACACAAGTTTTGACCAGGTTTTCCTAAACCCGAAAAACGATATGTGGATAATTGGTAAGTTTTTGTGCATGCTTTTTTGTATGCATGGGCTTTATTCATTAGCCCATCATCTGACATTCTCGGATTTTTAGGTACAGGGGGGAAAGAAACAAAAAAACTTACTCGAACACATTCGGGTACAACACAAACCTTTAATTTGACCCAACAACTCCTACACCGGAAACCGTCAATTTCTCTTTCCATGGAGCACCGGCGGTGTACAAATTGACCGTTTCCCGGGTGTGATTAACAGACTAGCAAAATGGTGCGAACTGCGACTAAGCGCGAATCCGTTTACTGAGCTTCAGTTCCGACAACATCCATAATCGACCAAGGTTTAACCTAACCATCGTGGAGGTCGACGTCCTGGAATTTCCAAAATCACAATCACGTCTCTCCGCTCGCATAACGCTTATGACGGTAAATCCACATATCACGACGGAGTACTATGGTTCGCTACGTGGTATGCAGTGTTAGAAATAAGACCGATACAGTTACTTGTCCGAGGGGCAACCTGAGAGTGTTTTGAACTTGCCCCATGGGATTCGAACTTGCCCATACTAAAACGCTAATTTTCACGAACAAAGCTATATTTTGGTTTTTAGTTTTGTACAAGTTACATAGCTATTTCAAGATTATTACACTGCTATCAAGAGATAAAAAAAAATGTTTTAATAAGTAAAACTCCTTGAACAAAATTATTTTGCTGGAATTTTAGGTTGTCCAGGGGGCAACCTTACAAGTCAATCAACTTGCCCCTAGCAATTTCAACCCGTGGAGGGCAAGTGGGCAATTGCTTATTTCTAACACTGGTATGCCGTAGACAAACATCGCACGTATTCACGATTCACCATAACCTAGAGCATCACCGTGATTCGTAATACAACATAGCTTCGCAACAATTATACCATGACAGTGACGTTTAAAATCGGTGCAGCCGTCTTTAGTCGCAATGAGTACTGCATCGAACCGATAACATCGTCACTTGTTCGTAGTTCCATAGTAGTCTGCGGCCCTTATTGTCCTTAGCGGTGTCATAAGTCATCGCCATGGTATTTAAAGTCGCATTTTCTTGATTCACCCAGATTTAGTTGCCTAGATGTCAAACAGGATGGTCATGGTAATGTTATATCGTGCACAAAAAACTGAGCTAGATCTCTGCATTTAGCTCAAAAATTCAAAACAAGAGGACCAATGGTCCTGTAAACGCTCACCTGAGATCTACTTCATATATCAATAAACATATTTGAATATTATGGTATTTAAGCCCAGTGCAGGGGCAGATGAAGCCCTTGGGCCATTTTCTTTTTTCAGAATAATCAATATTCTGTCCATTTGCCAATTTCCTGCTGATTTTCCTCTTCAAATAACATTTTAAAAGCAGATAAGTCCCTGCGGTCCATTTTTTCAGAATCATTAAATTTCAGTCCTACTGCCCATTTCCTGCAAGACTTTCACTTAAAATGACATCTTAAAAGTTTTCCCCATTCAAATGCATTGATGACCTATGTTGACCTTGCCATAAAATAGGTCAAGGTCACCACAGGGTCATGTTTTATATATACATTGTAGTACTTGCGTCATCCATACTTCATGCAAAGTTTCGTTGAAATCGGTTCACAGGTTCTGGAGAATAAGATATTTTAAGGGTTTTTACCATATATGGGCATGGCGGCCATCTTGGTCATGTGACCTGGATTATTTATATACACATTGGTTCCCACTTCCTATAGATGCTTCATATAAAATTTGGCTTTGATTGGCCGAGTGGTTTCAGAGAAAAAAATCTTTGAAAAGTGTGTATGGACGACAGACCGGCCAAGGTCAAGAGATGACCTTGACCTAAATTAAGCATATACCTTCATCTAATCCATTAGTTGTTTGCATCTACCACTTTTCAGATCTCAGGCTGCAATAGTTTTCAAAAAATAGCTAATTTCCACTTTTTCCATTATAAGTCTATGGAAACTTAAAGTTACCATAGCAACCAAAGTTCTTATCCGACTGGAATAAAAAACACAAATTATGTAGAGGCTACTGTCAGGAACATGTATACAAAGTACAGGATTCATCCACTTGACAGTTTCTGAGAAGATTTTTGAATGTTTTTTTTTTCAAAATTTTGCCCTTTATGGGGCCCAGCAACCAATCAAAATAAAGGATTAGGACAAAACTTGCAAGAAATGTCAAACACTACTCAATAAACATTTCTGCAAAAACAAAATTCAAATGTCTGCAATTTTAGCGGAAAAATAGCCGATTTCCACTTTTCCCATTATAAGTCTATGGAAACTTTAAGTTGCCATAACAACCAGAGTTCTTATCCGCCTGGAATAAAAAACACAAATTATGTAGAGGCCACTGTCAGGAACATGTATACAAAGTATAGGCTTCATCCCCTTGACAGTTTCTGAGAAGAAGATTTTTGAATGTTTTTCGAAATTTTGCCCTATATGGGGCCCCTGCAACCAATCAAAATGAAAGATTAGGACAAGTCACATGAAACGTAGAGGACTACTCAATAAACATTTCTGCAAAAACAAAATTCAAATATCTCCAACAAGACAGCAAAAACTGGCAATTTTCACTGTTTCCATTATAAGTCTATGGAAAGCATAAGTTGCCATAGCAACCAGAGTTCTTATCCGATCGAAATAAAAAACACAAATATTCGTCCCCCCCACCTGTAGATGCTATATGTGAAATATGAAAAGATTCGGCCTGACAGCTTCAGAGGAGAAGTCGTTTGAAAATGTTGACGACGGACGACGACGACGACGACGCAGGCTCGACTACTATACTATAAGCTCACCTTGTGAGCCTTCGGCTCAGGTGAGCTAAAAATCTTACCTTTGCCATACACAGTACATGTATCATCCTTGCCAAAGTATGGTAATGATAGAGTTTTCTCCATTGGGCCCAACCATCTGGTATTATGCTAGATCAGCTGGCTAGCCTTCACTCCGCTCCACTTCGGTACCTCGTTCCACTTTCGCTAGACGTGTGGAGTATAACGAAACACCGATGGGAATATCCCATCTAGTATTATGCACGACCTGGAATGCAACAGAACTTTTTCGGTGATAAAAAATCAATAAAAATCTTTATGCCTTCTTGAAACCAAAATTTAAGTGAACGTCTTTAAAAGTAACACATGTATACTACGTGATAGCATTGACAGATGCAGTGCCAAAAGGTAGCATGCAAAACTTTTGTGTTCATTTTTCCCCCCGCAAGATATGTGTCTGTACTAAGCGTATTACAAGTTTGATGAATAAAGTCAAGGCAGTCAATGGGACATAACTGACGTGTCATTTCAATATTGACCAATATTATGCTTGATGCAAAAGTTGAAAGATGCAGAAGTTGAAAGTTTCCCTCTCAGTTAAAATTGAGCCGCCTCATGAGAAAACAAACAATCTGCATATGCGAAACAAAGACGCAGATCAGCCTCGCGGTAACCGCGAAGCTGATCAGCGCCTTTGTTTTCGCTACACGGATAGTATACTTCCTCATCTTCTTAAATCCGAAATTTCAAGCTTCTAGCCTGCTTCTGTGCTTGTACAGATCGGTTTGTGTCGGACCTGTTCTGAAACCACATTGTTGGTTTTCTCACGAGGCGGCTAAAATGTCCATTAATACTCTCAGATAAACTTTAAAAGGGCAATTAATACATCACTCACCCGTTGCATCTGTGCGCCAAGGAATCTACCCACTATAAGGATGATACACCTATTATAATCTACTTGCAGAATATTTAACAATACATGATCCCGTTCCTTGGCTGTTTTAAAATGCATGTATAAAACTTCAAACCAAGGTCCCATTTAAATGTAGGCTAGTGTCGCCGTAATAAGGGGAAGTAATTTCAGGTTCATATTTTGTATAAAGTGAGTCAAATGGAAGATCAAACTGAGAAGAAAAAGAAGCGTAACTGTGGTTGGAAACCAGAGTCCTTGTTTCATTATTCTGAAAAGAAATTTTGTTAACAAACTCTCCAAAGGCAACCCAAGATGTAACAATTTGCTTAACATCAACATTTTTTGTGTATCAAAAGGATGTTTTCCAGCATGTTTTATGTATAGGTTACATTTCTATCTGAAGTTTGATACATGTCAACGAGTCATAACTCAAAACTCGCTTTTTCATTGCTTAACTCGATACTCGCTTTTTCATTTCTTAAACTCGATACTCGCTTTTCATAACTAGAAACTCGCTTTTGTTAACTAGAAACTCGCTTTTGTTAACTAGAAACTCGCTTTTGATAACTAGAAAATCGATACTGTAAAAAAAGAACTCCTCCATGTCAACATGTACACTTCTGTTGTTACCCAGCAAATGATGCTGAAAGTTTCCTCACCAATATTACTTAGACCTGATGTTGTTTGGATATTATGTTGCAACAATTTCTTATGTCGCATGCTGCCTTCTTTAACTGCATGCACGGTGGGTCGGGCACTAGACCCTATGATGTCCCCAACTTCAAGCTATTTATTTCAGTTGGTTGGGGCTGGAGCTTCTTGTCTGTTGCTTGGCCCACTGGGGTTCAACTGGTGTTTTTCTTTTGCACCGGGGTTTCAGTAGTTATTCGGCGCACAGGGATCTCCATTGTTGGGCAGCTTACTGAATCTGTTAAGAGTCATCATTTTTGATTCATCAGGATGGTTATCATGATTTATTTGTTTGTCCTTGACGATTCATTGACTAGTTAGAGATTCTCCATGAGGACCGAAGAACTAACTAAATGTTGTGAACCACTGCAGAAGCTGAGGGTGAGGTTATGGCCATGTAAAATCGATTTAAGACCGGTGATTCTTATTGTCAATTGTTTTATGTCTTGGTGTTGAATTTTTGTGCTGTTAGCACCTTATGTGTGTTTTCATATTTTTAGTTAAGTCTGGGTGGCTGAGTGGCCACCTATTGGGAAAATGGCTGCCCATCAGCTTACAATATGTTTTCTTAGTATAAATACCTGATTGTTAATTTAGTTTTTTCCCACCTCTGTTTTTGGACTGGGAATTTCTTTCTGATAGCGCCATTTCCTGATTGTTGCCTACGTTTACTTTTTTATATTTACTGTCATTCACATTTTTGCAGGGCTTTTTCTCACCTTTTGGCGAAAATTTTGGTACTGATGAAATTGGGGAAAAAAATCTGATTACTGGGAAAAACATTAGCATGATTTAAGCTAAATCATAGATAACTTGTGTGGTAATGATGCCACTGATTGATCAGCTACATAGACACATGTAGGTCCCTAACCTACTTCTGTAATTGTATGTATAACTTGGACATCTGATAGTAAAGAATTCAGTACAAAAACTTGCACATGCAATATACATAGAATTTTTTTTTTTCAGCACTAAAAATTGAAACAAGAATGCCGCGGAGGTCGATATCACATCTGCATTGGGCAAAATAATTAAAAACGTGAAATATATGAGGGGCGATCGGAAAGTACGTATAAAAATGCTGTAAAATAAGTTTGCGTCAACCGATTGATATGAAATTTTGTACGAATATTTTAAAATGACAATGGCATTCAATTAAAAAGGATCAATGTTTTAAACATTGATCCTTTTGTAATTGAATGCCATTGTCATTTTAAAACAATGACGTTAGATGTTCATGCATGAGACAGCGTAATGACGTCACTTCACGTGACCCAGCAGACCTGTACCCCTGGGTTGACTTTGTTGGTGTATTTGTTGGGTTTGGGAAAGTTGGTCAACATTTTTTAATAAAAAAATAATTTTCTAACATTAACTGACCATTTTTCAAAAACATACGGCATTCTGATGCTTTATCTACTAATACAGTGAAATTGAATTCACAGGTTAGCGTAAAAATATGCAAGAACATCGATTTCATTTTGTAAACTTAAATTCAATACCTTGTTTTCTGGCTGATGTTTAAAAAAATGATAAAAAGACTGGCTGGCATAAACTTTAACTAGTAGAGACAATGACAACAATAGATATGTATCGAGCTTGCAGTAAATATATACTTTTTAAAAATGATTTCCCGAAAATGCAACATTTTCGAAAATCTTAACAGTTTTGTCTTTTTGACAGAGTCGGTATTTGCAAGACTCTAGAGACAAATCCATTCGATAAACATCCTTGTAACTTTACAAAAAACATAACACGTGTACGTTGCAGTTAATAAGTATTAAATAAAATGTGGGCATACGCAATCAAAACGGATGTTACAATACTTTGAACTAAGAAGTATTTTGAAATAAGAATAAAACTTCGACGTTTCGTTGCACCGCATAGCGTTAGGCGGTGTTTCCATAACGACAGCTGCAACGCACATGAGCGTATTATGCACGCGTTATTGCAATGGAATTACTAATACTACATATATATTGCTGCATAATTTGATGAAATTTCAACTCAAAATAACAAAAGCAAGAGAAATGACAACAGTTTTATACATACTTTCAGATCACCCCTCGTAGGTCAAGGGCACCAGGTCTAGGTGTGTGCGCTTCATGGACAATTGCTATGCAAGGTTTCAAACTCACAGCTATCTTCTAAAAAGGTGTATTCACATAAAAATTTATAAAGTCGATGGACCCTGAAATAAAGGTCAAAGGCAACAGGTCAAGGTGTTTGCTTGAAAGGTACATCAAGGACAAGTAGTATGCAAGGTTTCACACTCACAGCTATCACAGGTGCAGGGAAAACCAAATTTCGACTAAAAAAATCAACAAAGTCAATGGACCATGAAATATAGGTCAATGGCACTGGGTCAAGATTATGCTTGAAGGGCATGTCAAGGACACTTACTATGCAAGGTTTCACACTCATGGCTATCACTCATGCAGAGAAAAGCAAACTTCGACATAAAAATTAACAAAGTCAATGGACCGTGAAATATAGGTCAAGCGCACTGGGTCAAGGTGCGTGCTTGAAGGGCATGTCAAGGACAATTACTATGCTAGGTTTCACACTCACGGCTATCACTCATGCAGAGAAAGCAAACTTCGACGTAAAAATTAACAAAGTCAATGGACCGTGAAATATAGGTCAAGGGCACTGGGTCAAGGTGAGTGCTTGAAGGGTATGTCAAGGACAATTACTATGAGACTTCCAGCTATCAGTTACATAGAGAAAACAAAATTTCGACGTAAATGTTGACGGACTTGACGGACGGACTGACAGAAATTTGGACTCCTATATCACACCCTGCAATAAGCAGGTGCAATAAAAATATGTAATGATATATTTTTTTTTTCTCAAAACATAGATCATGGGTACACCTTAGAACCACCTCGCTTCTAACAAGTATCCACGATCTATGTTTTGGACCAAGATTAAGAAAAATAGTATAGTATACCCCTGCATACCCCATTTTTACTATATAAAAGTGGGGTTTAAGGGGGTATTCATTGCAAGGACATGTTTTTCTGATGAATGTTTTTGCCATGAAGGGACTCAAGTAATGTTGTGCTGATTGCTGAATCATATCAAGAAGGATACATGTACAGATTGCATATTTATTATTTATGTAAGGCTGTTAGCTGTAAAGAAAATGAAACATAAAATTTGTCCAGTATTTCTTGTTAATAGCATATTTTCAAACCAGGCATAGAAATTCAAGGGCTAACTAAAGCATTTACATTTACTACACCAAGTTATTAACTTGCATTTCACTAGAAACCATAGAATGGTGTCAACATACATGACATAGTTACATATTCATTTAAAACTATACAAAATCTCTGTACAGTAAACTCTGATTAAAATTGTTTATGATAAGAATAAAATCAATGCCACTTGGTCCACTCTCAAGATTAACTCTCTGGATTACTAAACAACATTTCCATCTTTGGTTTTTCCTCATTGTTAGTTCATCACTGAAATTCACCAGTTAATAACAGTTTAAGCTAAATTTAAAATATGATACAAGAAATCCCGAATTCATCTTCTTTCATTATCTATCACAATACATTCATTTTCAAGTTTAAGAATATCCTCACATTCAAATCTGTTTTACATTCTGAATTAGCATCATTCATATGCATTTTTAAAAGAAAGAACATTTCAGTTTAAAAGTACATGCAATTTTGATATGAATACCTCTAACATGCTCTTTTTAAAAAAAATCAGTGTGCATGCACAATTAGCCAACACATAATGGGTAAACACTGTCATGATAAATACACCCTCTATAGATACAATTTACGTAGGACTTGCAATAAGTGACATCTGACTTGCATGAACACTTCTAATTCATAATTCATGTTGCTGTATGCAGACCATACAGTAACTTCGGCAACTTCTGGTTTAACATGATGTCACAGGATGTGTGAATGTCCAGCACAGCCTTCTTGAGAAAATCAAGGTTCAGATTCCGATACCATTTGCTGCCGCACAACACTCTAGTCTATAGCGCCATCAAGAAACAGGTAGCAGTCTTTTCTCTCCATGATGTGATCTAGGTCTTTCCTTTGAAGTGTTTTCCTTTTCCCCTGCATTGTATTGCCAGATGCATCTTTTGAAAACATGTGAATGAAAAGTTCTGTTGCTTTTGCCAGTGCAACAACAGCTTCTTGGCTTGCTAAAGTCACGTCTGGGTCACTTTTCATGATGTGTTTCACTCTAGTTAGTGGGAGTTTTATCAGTCTATCATTTCCTGCATGTTCTGAATTTTCTGCATCGCCTTTCTCTTGTAAAATTTCATTTTCATGAGAATCAGCAATCATTTCCTCGTCAACTCCCGCCATTTTGTTCAAAAGTATTGTCAACACCGATTAAATCTCACAGGCGAGGGAAAAGAAAATTAAGCGAGAAACGTCTTACAAATTCAAGCGTCTATCGGATTGATCAGTGTTGTGCATTGCAGGTGCCCGTCAAAATTATCCGGTATTTATTTTCGGTAATATTTACCGGTACTTAATATGAACTTAGGCACTGCCTAGAACGGGCATGCCATCATGATTTTTAAATTATTATTGATTAAACAACTACTAGTTTTTTTCTGTCCTGAACAGCACTTACTGTAAAAGTATATGTTGTGCCATTGTCCTGTCCTCCCCTATCCAATACCCTACCCTACCCTTACTCCTACCCTAACTTTACTCCTACCATTACACCTAACCACCTACCCAACATACCCTACCCTACCCTTACTCCTACCCTAACTTTACTCCTACCATTACACCTAACCACCTACCCAACACCTTACCTCCTACCCTATCCTTATGACTACCCCTACCCTCCAACTACTCCTAATCCTTCCCCTACCATACCCTTACTCCTACCCCTACACATAACCTCCTACCCTACACATAACCTCCTGTGACGGGATAGCCTCCCTTGGAAATATGCAAATTTCAAACTCGAGACTTTGTGAATCGAGTAAGTGTTGGGTATGTAGCGCAGTAAACCACCCTTAGTGGATGGGCATGCTTTTCCACAGACGGGGTTTGCTGTGGCTTGGCTCAGCTGTTGCTACATTTTGTGGCAGCGGTGGAATAATGACAACTGCCAGAACGGAGTTGCCTTACCCATGTAGTTCCCAGGCCAAGACTCGGGACAAGTCTTCTCGGAGGGGGAAGTAATGTGACGGCATAGCCTCCCTTGGAAATATGCAAATTTCAAACTCGAGACTTTGTGAATCAATAAGTGTTGGGTATGTAGCGCAGTAAACCACCCTTAGTGGATGAGCATGTTTTTCCACCGACGGGGTTTGCTGTGACCTTAGCTCGGCTGTTCGTTACACTCCTAGTCCTACCCTACCCTACTCATACCCATACTCTACCTTTACTCATACTCTTTGCCCTAACCCTTTCTCCTTACCCTACCAATACCATACCCTAACTTCTACTCCTAACCATAACCAGGGGTCAATTTGGGGTGCGCATGTACAGTTACAGAAGCAGGCTAGAAGCTTGAAATTTTGGGTTAAAGTAGAAGAGGAATTGTAGAGTACTATCTGTAGCGAAAATGAAGGCACTGATCAGCTGTGCAGTTACATAGCAAAAAGTAAACATGAAGATAAATAGCCTTTGAATGGTCAGTGAAGAAACAAACTCTTTATAAAAATATACCTAAAAACATACCCACGAAAAAAGAGATAGAGGCTTCCAGTAATGCTAAAATCGTTTTCGGCCCGGGGGGCTTCGCCCCCCTGGGACCCCCCACCGGGGCTTCACCCCTGGACCCGAAATTTTCCAGCAATATCCCTGTAACCTACCCAAACTCTTACCCCTACCAGGCTACCCTTACTACCATTGCTGCTACTCCTTAACCTACCATACCCTTACTCCGGATCCTACTTCTACCCTACCAGTATTCATATTCTTACCCTATCTTACCATTACACCTACTCCTTACCCAACCATCCCCTTACTCTTACTCCTACCATACTCTGCCCTTCTTCTATCTTGCCATACTCTGCCTTGCCGTGCCCTACCCCACCTAACCCTACCCTATCAAACCCTATCCTTACTCCTATTACTTACCCTACTCTACCCTACCATTACTCATTACTCTACCCTACCCTTTCTCCTACCTCTCTCTTCATTATCCTTACCTTACCTAGTACCAGGGTGTTCCCCTCGACCTCAAAGTATTAATTTAGGGGGCCAATGTCCCAATACTGACAACTCCGTAACAACATTCTGACAAAATAGGAGGCGAGGTAATCAGGAAGCGAGGTAGCCGAGTGGTTAACACACTGGCTTCTTGTGCTAGAGGTCCCGGGTTCGATCCCCGCCGGCGGCGAGGAAAATTTGTTGGTCCGAACATGCTTCCCATCGTGTCATTTGCAGGAATGACATGATACAGTGCGCCGTCCTTCGGATCTGGACGTTAACTGGAGGCCCCCTGTGCAGGGGCAGTCATCCCCTGTGCAGGTTCAAGATCCCTACACAGGTTCTATCCTCATGCATGTAGGCTCATCCTGCAAACACACCAGAGTGTTCAATGTACACCTCCCAAGAATAATCAGAAATTGATTGACGGGAGTAACAAGAAAAAAAAAAATCAGGAACAAGAAATATTTGTTAATTTTGGGGGATATATCATGGTCCACTCTCTGGACAGAACTGCATGTTTTGGGGGTCATTTTTGGGCCAAAACGTTCATTTTGTGCGCCATGTAAAACCCTCGGGCAGCTGACTGACGAACTAACGACTCACGGAGCCGAAACGACCAGTTACTTGCATTTGGATGTCCGATTTAAGGGTGTATCGGCGATTCGCGGCCGAAACGACCTGATTTCGCTGTTTAGACACATCTTTCCGACCGGTTCTGGTTCCGGTAAATAGTAACACCGGATATTTAGAAAAATTTCGCGCGTGACTGTGACGTAGTTTTTATTTATTTTTTGTAACTTTTGAAAGAAAGTTGATCTCAGATGGAACGAAAAAATGTATTGTTCACAAAGAAGCAAAACTTTATTGTCATGAATAGAAAAGGAAGAATAATTTGTGTACAATTTCAAACGAGATCAATGGGATTCTCGCGAGAGAGGGAGATAAGCGAGACTCTTCGAGACATTCACTGAAAGCAATTTTTGGAATTGCGCGTGCGGACCTTCGAGCGAGTTGAAATTCAAAAAGCTCTGCTAAAATTTTCAGATTATTGGCTAAATTAAATTCTTTTGCTAATCTTCAATTCTAAAAGTTTAAAAATTAAGTCACTCACGAAGAAATACACATTTTGATACTATTTTAATGGCGATATTCGAAGGAGAAGTTGTTTTTGGGACTTTCTGAAAATCCTGACCATCGGATGCTGAAGATCTACATGGGAGTCTCATTTTCAAAGTTTTTCTGTGTTTGAGAGACTGGTTTCTGGGATATTCGCGAAGCAGTGGAGAAGGAGAAAGATCAAGACAGAGGAATATTTGACAGAATTGGCTCTATCCTCAGAATTTAACCAAGAAAAGAGACTTTTGTGTGGAGTTCGGGAAAATGGGGGAAGTGACACCATAGCAACGAAGTAAACAACTTCCAAACAACAACTGATCTCAAGTAAGATCTTTCCTTTATTTAATCCTTAGCCATGAGAGGAAAGAAGAAAAAGCCACAAAATAACAATATTAAAAATGGATCAGAATCCCCAAAATCAAAAAATGACATTTGCAAGGGCTGTCAAAATAAAGAATCTCACATAAACTGGTTATGCTGTGATGTATGCAAAAGCTGGTGGCACTGTGTTTGCGCCAGGATTAGGGTAGCTGACTCAAATATTATGAAGACAAGGAAGATAAAATACACTTGTGCATACTGTGTCATTGAGAAATTAAATCCACAAACTGTAACAGATCAACAGTTCAACTCTGATTCTCAATTAAATGAAAAAACAAAACCAGAAGAAACTGAACCTTCTAAAATCAACAGAAAATCCTCAGTAGACTTAGGTACACATAAAGAGATTGACATTGAAAAGGGTACGGATAGTAAACCTTCAGACACAGAATCCCATTCAAGAGAAAATTGTACAGGGGGCATTTTGATAATAGATGGAATAAAAAATCCTAAAATATTTTCAGACAGTAGCACAATCAAAAAGGAATTAAAACTGCACAAAAATCTGAATATCAAATTCACATACCAGTTGAGCAGGGGCGGTATTGTAGTACATACAGAGAAAAAAGAGGAGATTGATATTTTGCAAGATAGTTGGCCACCAGAAGCATTTGGAGACAGTGGAGAATCATTAGAAGTACACAGTCTTAAATCAAAGTACAAGTGTGTCCTAAAAAACATCCCAATAATTGTCAGTGAGGCTGAAATAAGCGATCAGATAAATACTGTCACAAGAAACACGGTCCATATTAGGCGTCTTATGTACAAAGACTCTGGAAAACCTTTGAAAATAGTTGTTGTTGAATGTGAGAGTATAGAAGATCTTGAATCTGTACAAAAGTCAAAATTCAGATTTAGAAATTGTACAGCAATTTTCTCAAATTTTCAGTCAAAAAGACAAATACCTACTAGATGCTTTAAATGTCAGAAATTTTCTCACATAGCAAAGCTGTGCAATAACAATGTTATTTGTGAAAACTGTGGAAAAGAACACATAGGATTGTGTACAAATGAAACCTGCTGCACCAACTGCCAAGGGAATCACAAAGCCAGCTACAGGTTCTGTCCAGTATACATGCTGTTGCTGGAAAAATTAAGCCAAAGAGAATAAAAGAAAGTTTTTTTTTTTTTTTTTTTTTTTTTTTTTTTTTTTTTTTTTTTACCCCTGAAAATAAGTGAAATGGACACTTACCCCTGAAATTAAGTGAAAGAGACACTTACCCCTTGAATTTATGTGAAAGCAACACTTACCCTTGAAAAGTGAAACAGACCCGTGTAAAGTGAAAGTGACACTTACCCCTGAAATTAAGTGAAATGGACACTTACCCCTGAAATTAAGTGAAAGAGACACTTACCCCTTGAATTTATGTGAAAGCAACACTTACCCTTGAAAAGTGAAACAGACCCGTGAAAGGTGAAAGTGACGCTTACCCCTGAAATCAAATGAAAGAGACACTTACCACTGAAATTAAGTGAAATAGACTCTTACCCCAGAAATTAAGTGAAAGAGATACTTACCTCTGAAATTAAGTGAAAACGGCACTTACCCCTGAAATTAAGTGAAAGAGACACTTACCCCTGAAATTAAGTGAAAGTGACACTTATGCCGGATCTGAAGTGATATTACCCCTGAAATTAAGTGAAATAAGACACTTACCCCTGAAATTAAGTGAAATAGACACTTACTACCGAAATCAAGTGAAAGAGACACTTACCCCTGAAATTAAGTGAAAGTGATACTTATGCCGGATTTGAAGTGATATTACCCCTGAATTTAAGTGAAATAAGACACTTACCCCTGAAATTAAGTGAAATAGACACTTACTACCGAAATCAAGTGAAAGAGACACTTACCCCTGAAATTAAGTGAAAACGGCACTTATCCCTGAAATTAAGTGAAATAGACACTTACCCCTGAAATTAAGTGAAAGAGACACTTACCCCTGAAATCAAGTGAAAGAGACACTCACCCCTGAAATTAAGTGAACGGCACTTACCCCTGAAATTAAGTGAAAGAGACACTTACCCCTGAAATTAAGTGAAAGTGACACTTACCCCGGATTTGAAATGATAGATATATTTACCCCTGAAAAGTGAAAGAGACACTTACCCCTGAAATTAAGTGAAAGAGACATCTACTCCTGATATTAAGTGACAGAGACACTTACCTCTGAATTTAAGTGATAGAGTCAATTACGTCTGGAATCTGAAAATGAAGATTGCTCAGGCTAATATCAGATCTTTAAATACCTCCTTCAATACACTAGAGACAATTTGCTCTAAACAAAATTTTGACGTAATCTGTCTATCAGAAATATGGCACCCTAATTCAATGATTGTCAATAACATAAAAAGAAAATGGCACTGGATAAGTAGTGAAAGAAACAACAAAGGTGGAGGGGGAGTTGGATTGATGATTAGTAAAAATCTCAAAATTATTGAAAGAAAGGATTTGACTAGAAATGAAGTAGAAGCAGTATGGTGCAACATTTTCAACAAAGAATCTAAATTCCTCTTGGGATCAGTATATATACCTCCAAATGATGTAGACAGTTTAAAAGGGTTTTTTAAATCCCTCAACAGTATACTTCAAAATGAAAGACTACCAATAATCATAAAAGGGGACTTCAATGCCCATCACCCTGCATGGCAAGTTGGAAGTGAAAATGATCTTGGAAAGATACTGCACGAGTTTTTAATGGACAAACCATTAAGTATACTCAATAACTCTACACCAACTAGGAAAGACAAAATAATTGACCTTACTTTAGCAAGTAATGGCCTAATTGACCAAATCTCAAACTGGAAAGTGACAGAAGAGGTGTTTTTAAACACAGATCACAGATTGATATCTTTTGAGCTGGGACGAAGAAATGAGAAGGATACATGGGAAAGATTAGATTTCAAAGCCGTTGACTGGCGTTTATGGGAAAGTGAATGTGAATTGGCCTTTGAAGATTGGTTAAAGGAAAATCAACAGGAAAAGGATGTAAATATTTTGTATGACTCATTTTGTCAAACTCTAACAAATCTCAAAGAGAAGTTAATACCAAAGAAAACAATATGTCCTCACAGTAGATGTTGGTGGACGAAGGAACTAGGTGAACTTTCCAAAAAAGTAAAGAAAGCAAAAAGACTGTTCAGTAGAAGAAGTAATGAAACAAACTTCAATACCTACACCAGATTGATGAGTGAATTTAAAGAGTTAGAAAACTCAGCAAAAGACAAATATTTAGAGGACCTAACCAGCTTACTGGACCCCAAAAACCCTCAACAATTCTGGAATGTGATTAACAAGAACCGAAAGAATGAAGTCAAAGCCACCATACAGCCAATAAAAAGACAAGATGGATCTTATGCCATATCTGATCTTGAAATAATTGAGGAAATGAAGTTGCAATATGGCAGAGAAAGTTTGGATGTGAAAAGTACAAATCCTGAATGGTATGATGAAGTAGAAAGCTTTGTAAAAAGCAAAATAGAAACCACAAAAAATGACATAATGAACACAGTTATCACTGATGACTTTGAAAACCAGGACATCTACCTTGAGGAAGTTACTCGAGCCATAGATAGAACCAACCCCTCATCAGCACCCAGCCCAGAGGAGAAAGTCTTCACAACACTCATCAAAAAAGGAGGTGATAATATGACAGAAGCTCTGGTATTCCTTTTTCAGAAATGCTGGTCCACCGGAACCCTTTGTGACAGCTTCAAGTTGGATCCAAAGATACTAATGCCAAAACCTGGTAAAGATAATTACAATACAGTACGTTCCTACAGACCTATAACATTAGAAAGTGTTATTAGCAAAATATTTCAAAGAACAATTGCTCGTAGACTGATCTGGAGGTTGGAGATATCAAATGGCTTTGCTCCTACTCAAGATGCTTACAGAAAACAACACTCGTGTGTCCAGTCTATGATCAGAGTTGTAAATAACATTCAAGAAGCTAAAAGTAAGAATGAGTACAGTATAGCAGTTTTTATGGATTTCGAATCTTGCTTTGAAAAAGTATGGAGAGCAGGATTGTTATACAAGGCAGCAAAGATTGGTATTTGTGGAAGAATGTTACTTTACCTGTACAATTACATCAATGATAGAAAATTCTATCTCAGAGTTAATGAGGAAAGGTCAGAGTGGATAACATCAAAGGTCGGTATACCACAGGGTTCTGTTCTATCGCCGCTTCTGTGTTACCTCTATACAAGTGATGCCATGGACAACATCAAGTCTAAGACACATACAGAATTTGCGGATGATAATACTGTGGTGTCACACAGTGAAGATCTAGATGAAGCTTCAGATACGGCCACTCATGACACAGATGAAATTATCAACAATTGGTGTCCAAAATGGAATATGGGAATCTCAACAGATAAGACGGAAGTAGTTGTTGTCCCACCCCCAAATACACCAACACCCAAACTGACACTGAAAATCAAAGACAAAGTCATAAAACAAGTTTCTCATAAAAAAGTCCTTGGAATCATAGTTGATGAAAATCTGGACTTCAACCTGCATATCCAGGAGAGGAAAAACAAGGGCTTTAAAGCACTCAAATGTATTGAACATTTCATCAACAATAACAATGGATGTTCACAAAACACTTTTGTGAGGCTATATAAATCCTTGGTACTACCTACTATGGACTATGGAATTGCTGCATTATCAACGGTTACAGATAAGGCCAGCAAGGAGTTGAATCAAGTCCAAAGAGCGGCTTTACTAAAGGCAACAGGATGCTTATCTAACTCCAGTACAGAAGCAGTAGAAATTTTATCTAACTGTAACCCACTTCACCTTCATCTGAAGCTAAGGCAGGCAGAAGAGTTACTGAGAATTCATAGTAAACATGACACAGAACCAGTTAAACAAGAATTTGATATAAGCATAAATGATCAAAAACTCAAAGGAAAAAAGACCACTTTCAATTTATTACTGTCTGCTTTTACTGAAATGAAAGCTAAGTTCAACCTTGAAAATGTAGCAAAGGAATTCCAGTATACAAAAGAACTTATGGGTCTTTGCAGACAGCCTAATATGTCATGTAAGTGGGAAGAATTTGAGAAAGGAAAAACTGTACAAGAGGAAAACATCAAACTTATACTAGACAATCTAGACCCTGGAACTGTATCGGTTTTCACAGATGGATCAGCTTTAGGCAACCCAGGACCTACTGGAGCCGGAGCGGTTATCTACCATGATGGACTGGACAAAGAACCCATATGTATATCAAAGCCAGTATGTTCCAATGGTAATAACTACATAGGAGAACTTATTGGCATTTTAACGGCTTTACAACACCTTGTGGATCAAGAAAATCTGAAGAAGAACATACACTTCTTTATTGACTGTCAACCAGCTATAACTTCAGCATTTGGTACAGATATCCCCAGACACAATGTGGATGTGATTCTTAATATCAGACAACTATCATCACAATTACAAAACAATGGCCACTGTTTCACTGTACATTGGATTCCGGGTCATAAAGATTTTAAGGGCAATGAGTTAGCTGACAAGTTAGCAAAAGAGGGAGCAAAACAAATGGAGGGAAAGAAAGAGGATTTCTATGAGGAGGTTGCTGACAGATCGGAACTTCTAAAACTAATGAAACGTGGGCTGAAAGATAAATGGCAGCAGATATACACAAATTCTACAAAGACAGACTTGCTGCAAGAAATTATTCCAGAAGTTGGCAAATCACAAGTTACCATTGGAGACAGGAAAGTAGAGTCAATCATAAATCAGATAATTACGGGCCAAGTGGGACTTAATCAACTAGCATCTAAAATTGACCAATCCAAATCAGATCTATGTGAGACATGTTCAGAAAAAGAAACTATACAGCACTATGTTTTTCATTGTGAAAAATACAATAATCAACGGAATGACTTAGAGAGGGATGTAGAGGAAATTCTGGCCAGAAACGGGATTGTTCAGTCGGAAATCAACCTGAAAGTCTTGACAGGTAATCTAGAGGAAGCAAGCAGAAGCATCAACGGGGAGCTGAAGAAGGCATTCGGAACATTCTTGAGATCAACAGAACGACTTATAAAAAATCAAAATTAAATTCAAATTTTCAAGTAAATACATGTAAACTCGTAGTAAAACAAACACCTTTTGAAGTAAACTCGCTCGAAGATCTAACACTTTGTGAAAAGCACCTAGAGACAGCAAAAGAATTGAGAAGCACCTAGAGGATATAGCCAGTGTTATATTGGCAAAAGAATTACCACCACCACCACCACCAGCAAATTCGATAGGATAGAATCAGAATCAGAATCAGAATAGTTTACTGGTGACACGCCAAATGACATTATTTCACCAGGGGGTTCGGATGGGGGGGGGGGAATTAGTCTCTTGAACGCACGAGTGAAGCGAACTTGGACACACAATCATCTGACATTTCAGCAGTAGAAAACAGAGAGTCAGGGAGGTCATTCCAGTCCCTGATAGTCTGGGGAAAGAAACTACATTTATAGGCCTCTATAGATACTAGCAGATGGAAGCTGAAATGCCTTGGAGTGGCTATTTCTACAACGCCTAGTCTTTGGGATAAGGTCATCTGTAGGTATTCTGGCTTTACCCTTCAGACCTTTGTATAGTAATATAAGTCGATTATCCGTCCTCCTTTTCTTGAGAGATTCTCACCTGAGTTGTTCAAGAATGCCAGTCATACTACCTTCCTCGAAAGTATAATTCCTAGTTACAAATCTAGCGGCACGATTCTGAACCTTCTCCAATTCCTCCTGGAGGCATTTAGTATGAGGATCCCAAACAGAACTTCCATATTCCAGGACTGGGCGCACCAGTCCTTTATAAGCTGCTTCTTTAACATCTTGGGGGCAAGAAAATAAGTTTCTCCTCAAGAATCCAAGTGTTCTGTTGGCTTTAGTACAGATATTATTGATATGGGTATTCCACTTGAGGTCATTTGTAATTGTTACACCTAGATATTTAATGCTATCAACATTTTCCAAAACCGTTCCCTCGATGGTGTACGAGGCCTCAATTTTATTTATCCGCTTATTTGTCAGCTGCATCATGTTGCATTTGACAGGTTGAAATCTCATGCCCCATTTTCGGGCCCAGCTCCCTGAAAGGTCAATGTCTTTCTGAAGTTTCAATGTATCTTCTACCGTTTTAATTTCACGGTAACAAACACAGTCATCAGCAAAAAGCCTGATTTGAGAGTCAATGCCAACGGATATGTCATTTATGTACAAGGAGAACAACAATGGACCGAGAACGGTGCCCTGAGGGACACCAGACACAACAGGGGCCCAGTCAGATTTAACACCATTAACAACTAAAAGCACAAAAAAAGCATTTATCCATTCCAATGTCTTTCCACCTATACCATAACTAAACAATTTGCTTTTAAGAAGTTCATGTGGAGGGGTGTCAAAAGCTTTTTCAAAGTCCAAAATAAAAGTGTCAACCTGACCCTTTTTGTCCAATATTTTTGCCCAATCATTTATCACTGTAATTAACTGAGTTTCACAACTATGCCATTTCCTGAATGCATGCTGTTTGTCCGACAAAAGATTATACTGGTCAAGATGACCCATGATATTTGAGCAGACAATATGTTCTAGAAGTTTGCAAGGAATACAAGTCAAAGAAACTGGGCGGTAATTACAAGCAAGGGACCTGTCACCTTTCTTGAAAAGTGGACAAATATTAGCAAGTGACCATTCCTTGGGGATTTCACCCGTATTGATTGACTGCTGGAAGAGATGTGCAAATACAGGTCCTAATTCTTTTGCCAATTCTTTAAGGACTCTAGGATGGAGTTCATCAGGTCCTAAGGCTTTAGATGGGTTCAGACCTTTAAGGAGTTTTGTTACTCCTTCCTTTGTTACAACAATTTCATCCATGAATGGGGCCGACCTATCCAGAAGTGGGACTTGGTTGTGTACCGTTTTGGTGAATACATCTGTGAACTGTCCATTAAATTCTTCTGCTTTTTCGAAATCTGATTGAGCAATACCACTTCCATTTTTCTTTTTCAAAGGGGGAATGCCTTGGGTATCTTTTCTCTGACTATTGATATACCTATAAAATCCCTGGGATTAGCCTTAACGTCCCCTACCAAGTTATTGACATAAAGGTCATGCTGCTTCCTTATATCAGCTTTGATTTCCCTTCTTAAGTTTTCAAATTTAGATCTAATTTTTGCACTTCCAGTTTTCTTAGCTTTTGCATGAGTTATATTTTTCCTGCGAATCTTCCTCCTTATCTCAGGAGTTATCCATGGGACAGAACAGACAGAGCGACTTGTTTTTGATGGGATATGCTTATCTGCCGAGTCCTGAATGAAAGATGTAATAAGATTGAAATTTTCCTGAACCGAACGGGTATCCGAGTAGCCATTGAAATACTTTTCCTTTGCAAATTTTAATGTTTCTGCCCTCATAGATTCATAATCACCTTTCTGGTACCGAAACACCTTCCTCCGAGGTTTCTTAATGGGGGGAATAACAATCTTCAGCGTTCCAGAAACAATATCATGATCACTGAGACAATCTGGGGAGTGGATGTCTACAAACTGATTGGGAAGAGAAGAGATAATCAAGTCCAAAGTATTTCTTTCTCTGGTAGGGAAGTGGACTAATTGATCAAATCCATGATCATTAATAATGTCAACCAAAATTTGACCTTCAATCCTACTCAATGGTGACCCACATTTATTGTGTCTGTCCGGCCAAACAATATCTCCAAAGTTGAAATCCCCTAGAACGTGAACTGAGGGGGGTTTATTTCCTTTATGTTTATCCCTAATTTTGTTAAGCTGCTCTCTGAACAAAGTATCAAATTTCAGTAGGTCTTCCAAAGGTGTCAAGTTTTCATCACTATGGGGCGGCCTATACCAGCTTGCAACAAAATGTGCGGTTTTATTAGCGAATACTTTTACCCAAACTGATTCTGACTTATTTTCTAATTCTGTCATTGGCATGTGTGGGATATCCTTGTGAATAAGTAACACAAGTTGGCTTCTTTAAAAAGAAACCAATGAAAAGGTCAGCAGCCGTTTGTTATACGAGATTCCTTTAAATTTGTTCTAGATTTCAGTGTTGTTGATTCTCTGGTTTGTCATTAATTTCGATTCTCATGCGTTTCAGTTTCGTTTCCTATACATGAATGTCGTTTCTTGTTATGAACGCTTGACCAGTGTGTGTATCTATCACTCAAGGCATTGAACAACATTTCTGATGTTATGGAACCAAAGCCAATACTAAAGGGAACACGATTACAATCAATATGTCGATGTGTAGGAAACCATTTTGCAGTGCAGTCAATTTGTGACAGAGTTCTGAATTTTGACCTGCAGCCACACTACCAGAAACAGACCCATGGGACCGATGTGATGGACTAAAAGTCAGCCATATAGAGTTCCTATAGTTTCTGTACCCCTCGCCAGGGTATCTACGATCTAAACCTAGATGCGCTATGATAAGCAGTCACCACGATCGAGACTGCTTGCTAGATTTTACCGTTATTTGACGGGGAGTGTCAAAAATGGATAAATTTAATTGACTGCGGTTAACTGTCTAGTCAGTATAGACGGGTTCACTAGTTTTTATTGAGCGCTTTATGTGACAAAACGCGTAATTGAGAGAGAGCAGTCGATCATGGGTAGAATTTTCTTCATATTCAAAGTAAACACTGTGGAAAAGGTTCTGAGGGACCTTTTCCAATGACACCACCACCATCAAGAGTTCTGTCCTTCCTGTACACACTATATGGGAAAGTTTCCGGAAACAATTCTGAACTTGAAATAGAACTGTCAATCTTTGTTTCTTGAATCGCTACAATCTGAGGTTCATGAAGATCAATGAAAGCCAACAACTCAAGCTTTTTACCTCTAATGCTGTTGATGTTTATACTGAAAAATTTCAACCCACCAATAAACTTGCTTTTGCTTGTCAAAGTTGAGGGTGCTGAGGACTTAGTTTTATCACTGTTTCCAAGTGGATTAAACCTATTTTCACTTTCCAAATTTAACTGTTCGTCAAAAAAAAAGAGTCAGAAAAATTGAAGAAATCACATTTTGGACAAATCCAAGTACATTTTGTGTTTTGCATGGTTTCATATTGTGAATCGGATAGAAAAGAGCAGTCATTGTGCACCCACATATCACATTTGTCACACTGAACCGCCTTGTGGCAATTGAGAACTAATCCACTGCAAAGGCTACACTCAGCCTTGCAGTTTGAACAATACCAAGATTCACTACCGGATTCTAATTCTAGCAATTCTTCCTTTCCAAGGTTGGCACATGATGCGTGGAAACGCTTTTCACAATCTGCACATTAGATACTACCTGATCAGCTGCCTTACAGTATTTTTTACATAGACGACACTGAAATCTAGGGCCCGGGTTCATTTCGATGTCTCCGGCCAAAACAATCAAAATGAGAAGATTTGTTCCATTTGAGTTCTTAAAGCTGCGTAAACCCTCTGACAGAAGTGAAAGAGGTATAGGGGACTTTGTGTACGTGTTACCTATAGGCGGGCACTTTTGTTGATAAACTTAAATTAATCGTTACCGTCAAGTAATGTATTGTCAATTTGGTGTGTCACCAGTAAACCATTCAGATTCAGTGTGTAAAAAGCCGTCCAGTGGGAGAATATCAGACTATTTTGATTTGATTTGAAGGAGCGAGTTCTCAGCTCCCTTGTCCCTGATTCACCATTTAGGTTGGTGGAGGTTTGAGGTATGTATAGTGGATGGGTGGAGGTAGGTGGGTTGGTGGATAGATGTAGGTAGGATTGGTAGGTAGGTGGTAGGTCGGAGAGTGGAGGAAGGCAGTTAGGTTGGTGGATGGGGGAGGTAGGTGGGTGGATGATTAGTTGGTAGGTATGTAGGTTGCTATCCACATGAAGCTAGGTGGATGAATGCGGTGGAAGAAGTAGGTAGGTAGGTGGTGTGTGGGTTGAGGTATGAAGGTAGATGTGTAGGTGGGTGGTGGTAGGTAGATATGTATTTAGTAGGTAGGTCGGTGGGTTGAGATAGATAGGTAGGTAGGTGTGGGGGTATGTAGGTAGGTATTTAGGTAGGTGGATAGATGGGGGTAGGTAGGTAAGTAGGTAGGTAGGTAGGTAGGTAGGTGGGTGGGTGGAGGTAGGTAGGTAGGTGGGTGGAGGTAGGTAGGTGGGTAGGTAGGTGGGTAGGTTGGTTGTAAGGTAGGCAGGTATGTAGGTAGGTGAGTAGGTAGGAATGAAGATGGGTTGTTAGATGTAGTTATTTATGTAGGTAGGTAGGTAGGTAGGTAGGTAGGTATATATAGGTAGGTGGGTGAGTGGCTGGAGTTGGGTTGATGGAGGTAGGTAGGTGGGTGGGTGAGTATTTGGGTGGAGGTAGGTAGGTAGATATTAGGTGGGTCGATGTATGTTGGTGGTTTAGTGTGTGGGTGGATGTACGAAGGTAGATAGGTATCACGCCCGGTAAAGTGCAAATTGACCACCGCCGGTGGTCAACGTAAAAAAAGTTGATATACATCCGGTGGTCGTTTTGAGCGTTTCCTGTTATTAGTTTTCGCGAGTTTGGTGGATGTGGAAGGTAAGATACTTTTTGATCAAAAACGTATTATAAAAATCAAAGAATGTCAGGCTATCAGTTTTTTGCCGTTGAATGTCTAGCCGAAGTGGTAGTTGAAAAAAATAAACCGTTTTACTGCAATCCTTTCCGGCCCGTTTGATCGGTAGTGAAAACGAAAGTAGAATCTGGTCAAACACAGGTTAAAATGCCCTGATCGTGCCTTTGCATGCTTTCTGTAACCAATGGTTGTTGCAGTTAGTTAAATTGACACTAAATTAGCGTTTCAGGCATAATTTTAAAATATTTCAAGCTTTCCTTTCAACACTTAGATCGATTTTGTACCGGCGGTCAACTTGAAGTTGCGGTGGTCGTATTGATCAATGGGGATTACAATGTAAATTTTCATCGTGAGAGAAAGCCAGCAAAAATGCAACTTCACGTCTTGATGTCGTTTTCTGTTAGGGGGCACGGCAACATTAATGGAGATGCATTCTAGACACAACCAAATCCAAATCAATGCCGTCGGTGTCCTCATAATTCAATTTCGTTTGTCCATTAACCATTCTTGATGTCGTTTTCTGTTAGGGGGCACGGCAACATTAATGGAGATGCATTCTAGACACAACCAAATCCAAATCAATGCCGTCGGTGTCCTCATAATTCAATTTCGTTTGTCCATTAACCATTCAGTCACATAGTTAAGCAATATCGGATGTATTTATTACTATTTTTTGGTAACCCCAACAATACAAATACTACCTCATGCAAGATGCATTGAATTTATGTACATAATTCGCATTGACTCGAAGAAAAACCACTAGAATAACAGTGTGGTCAATTTGCAAACTAGGTGGTCAATTTGACCTTAAAATGGGCAATTTTGAAATGATTTACTGACCAATTTAAAAAGTATTGAAGGACATGCCTGCTGTTTAATGTTGAGCAGGCTCAGTCTTGCAGATTCGACAATTTTAGGAGTAACACTAAGCAAAGCGTTCATTGTTTTGTTCGTATGAAATCTATCTCCTGTTTTTCAATATCAATTGAATATGTAAAGGTGAATAATCACGTGGTTTATATCAATTTCAGACGAAATATTTAGAAACATTGGTCATAATAAGATTGTCAATGCTAGATGAATTGGCGTGTAAAATTACACATGAATGTACCTCTTCATCACATTGTCACGAGCAGTTGGAATAATAGATTCATAATGTTTCTGGATTTTGCCAGCAGTCGATTGGCTCGCTGGTTAAACCCAAACGCTAATTTCAAACGCGTCGAGATCACGTGATTGTCCACTGCAAAGTGTAGAATGAATGCATGTATTAATGCTGAAGAATAACTGGCCTCGTCAGTTCTAGGTGCGCGTTTTCCTTTAAAGTGAAACGAACCTGACGAACAAAAAACCATATCTCTGGCGTGGACAGGAAATCCAAGACGATGTCCAGAGTCCGTTCAAATCGCCATCTAAGAAAAAGCCATTATACAGTTCATCACCCTTTAGCGCTATTGGTTCATCACCCCAAAAGACAATTTGTTCTAAAATCTATACACCGAAAGGAAAGTTCGGGTTTCCTAAGAAGAAAAACATAAAAACAGGGACTAAATCAAAAGTATTAAGGCCTGTCGATAAGACAACTGTAATGAGCTCGAAAAGCAAGAGTTATCGTTATTTGGTTCTTGTAAAATTTGTATTGTTTAATATAGATTACACATATTGTGATGAAAATCATATGGTTGAAGAAATGTGTCATATCCCATCAATAGAAGAAGTAAGAAGAATGGAAAATGAAAATGCATCGACATTGCTTTTTTTGTTCTTTTTTATTTAAAAATTATTAATAATTGAACAGATGTTTTAAATTCTCTAACTAGAATGCCTCGTCTGACACATATCCAGCCAGTATTGAAAGGGAAATAATAACTTTTTACATTCAAGTTGAAGCTTTTAAAAATGTTTCTATAGCATACTAATTGTCGGGACAATATGATCGTGGTGTACGACAAGTGGTGGTTTGGTCCTTATATCGCATCTAATATTTATTAAAATTAAATAATTTTGGTATCATCACATTGGCAATTTCCGAATCTAAACATCCATACATAACCAGCTTTAAAAATATTTTTGAATTTTTTTTTATGAGATTGCCGGGATATGCACCTTTGTAAGGGGTGGGTGTGGGAAAATGCTTATAGCAGCTTAAAAAGCGTGGAAACACCTATTAATTTATGCATTATCTTATTTGATAATCATTCCCATGTTTTAAATCAGTTTTTTTTTGTTATTCTCAGTATATTCTCGGAGATGTACTGGACAAATATGTTCAAAAATTTAATAAAAATATTTTCTGCAAAAATTTGTATTTTGCCCTAGAATGCATCATATACATGTATTCATTTTTACGTTTCAATTTTGTTATTTGCCACTTAGCTTGTGAATACATTTACAGTTTAAAACACATTCCGTTTACATATTTTAGATCTATTCCGTGAAGAATAAAATTGAAAATATTTCAAAAAGTATATTTTTCTCAATTTTGAAAATCCGTAACTTTTTAAAAAGCATGGATACCCCCACAAATATTTTGCTTTTTGACTTTTGAGTAGCATTCCACCTATATTCTAAGCTGTCTAAAAATTATAGATTTATTTATCAACCGTGAAAAATTGGTATCGAGCCACCTTAAGTCCGTACATGTATACTAGCACCCCAAAGAAATCAAAACGAAGTTTGATTATGATAGACCATAGCTATGCACAAGCACAAGCTAATACAGAATCTATTGGCACCAGCAATTCACAAGCTGTTGTTCCCGAAAAACTTCTGATATAATTGATATAAACCACGTGATTATTCACCTCTACATATTCAAAGAATTTATATTGCAAAACAGGAGATAGATTTCATACAAACAACACAATGAACGCTTTGCTTAGTGTTACTCCTATAATTGTCGAATCTGCCAGACTGAGCCTGCTCAACATTAAACAGCAGGGATGTCCTTCAATACTTTTCAAATTGGACAGTAAATCATTTCAAAATTGCTCATTTTTAAGGTCAAATTGACCACCTAGTTTGCAAATTGACCACACTGTTATTCTAGTGGTTTTTCTTCGAGTCAATGCGAATTATTTACATAAATTCAATGCATCTTGCATGAGGTAGTATTTGTATTGTTGGGGTTACCAAAACTTAGTAATAAATACATCCGATATTGCTAAACTATGTGTATGAATGGCTAATGGACAAACGAAATTGAATTATGAGGACACCGACGGCATTGATTTGGATTTGGTTGTGTCTAGAATGCATCTCCATTAATGTTGCCGTGCCCCCTAACAGAAAACGACATCAAGTTGCATTTTTTCTGGCTTTCTCTCACGATGAAAATTTACATTGTAATTCCCATTGATCAATACGACCACCGCAACTTCAAGTTGACCGCCGGTACAAAATCGATCTAAGTGTTGAAAGGAAAGCTTGAAATATTTAAAAAATTATGTCTGAAAAGCTAATTTAGTGTTCATTTAACTATTGGAACGACCATTGGTTACAGAAAGCTTGCAAATGCACGATCAGGGCATTTTAACCTGTGTTTGACCAGATTCTACTTTCGTTTTCACTACCGATCAAACGGGCCGGAAAGGATTGCAGTAAAACGGTTTATTTTTTTCAACTACCACTTCGGCTAGACATTCAATGGCAAAAACTGATAGCCTGACATTCTTTGATTTTTATAATACGTTTTTGATCAAAAAAATATCTTACCTTCCACATCTACCAAACTCGCGAAAACTAATAACAGGAAACGCTCAAAACGACCACAGGATGTATATCAACTTTTTTTACGTTGACCACCGGCGGTGGTCAATTTGCACTTTACCGGCCCGGGTTTACCGGGCGTGGGTATGGGGATGGGTGGGTAGGTATGTTGGTGATTGAAGGTGGGTGGATGGAGGTAAGTAGGTGGGTGAGTAGATGTAGGTGTCCGTGAGTGGGTGGAGGTAGGTAGTTAGGTAGGTAGGTGAATGAGTTGATGAGTAGGTATGTAGGTAGGTGGTAGGTAGGTCCCGTAGGTAGGTAGGTGGATGGGTAGGTAGAAAGGTAGGTGGCTGGATGTGTGGATGGCTGTAGGTCGGTAGGTGGGGTGTAGGTGGGTGGCAGGGTGTAGGTGGGTAGGTATCCAAAAAGAATGTAAACTTTATCAAAGATTGAAAAAGGAATAAATAATTTGCTAAAAAGCCCAAACAAGAGGGTTTGGTGTCCTAGTGAAAGGTCTCCGACTAAAAGCCGAAACGATTGTTGGGACCGAAACGACACGCCAGGTCGAAAAAATGACAAATGGGTCCGAAACGACCTGTTACAGATGTTTGGGGTGTTCGAATCGAGAAAGACACTATTCGCGGCTGAAACGATGTTTTTGTGGCTCGGTTTGCTCGGCTCTAACCGGAACTGGAAAAAAAACTCCGGTATAGCGTGATACTCAGAGAGACTGGTTTTCGAAATATTCCCATGAAATATTTCGAAATACTCATTTGAAATATATACAGTCAGATAACGACAAAAATGGCCGTAACCACATCAATGGCCGCTCTTTACGCTCCGTTTTAACAGACAGGTATACAACAACATCATTTTTTTGTTTCTTACGTACGTTTATCCTTAAGCAAACACACATGTGTGTTTGCTATAATTCCAACTTGACTAATTTCCTACATTCTGATTGGTTGTTTGGAAGACTTTATACTTCGAAAAAAGCAATGCGTAAGAATACTCAGTTTTCACCTTAAAACGGCGCGACGTTATGTGATAACGTGACGTTTCTCGGAAGAAACGTTGACGTCATCAAAACTAAACGTCATCAAAACAATGGATGAACGCGTTTTGAAGGCGTCGAAATGAATTTTTATTAACACGGACGCTTTTTTTAACAGAACATCGTGCGGTAAGTGTTTTAATCTTCTTGTTTTGTGTTGAAATTTGATGTTTGAAATTCTAATATTCCGAGCCCCAGTTCAAAATCTACATGTCTTTCTATCAGTCCTGAAGGTGATATTTTCTCCCCAAAGTACAATTTTGAATGAGAAGAGACATACCTAGAGGAAATATACAGTGAGAATAGTGCTGCCTGTAACGGCTGAAGATACAAGATACAAGATAATGAAGGGAAGATGTTTTAAAGCTTCCGCTTTGACAACCTTCCTATAGCAAGCCAGTTATAGCTCCTATTTATTGCGAGAAGTGAGTTTTATGCTTTAGAAATTTTCAAGATGGCCGCCTCATGAAGATCCGTTTTGCTCTATTTTCCTTCCGCTGGCTTTAAACAATTAATGTAGACAAATGCAGTACAATGAGACAAAGTTGGAATTATAAGGAATAAATAAATTATTATTTTTGTTGATTTTATCGATGTGTAAACTCAGGCGAATCACTCACAAACTTTTTGATAAAGCCCTTCGGGAATTAAGTATTAAATATTTAAAAGAGGTACTGACAGCTACGATATATGTTTCTTATAAGTACAGGGCAGCTCAGTATCATAAATTGTTTTAAATTTGAGATATGGATAAATATTTTCAGTGGTACTGATAAATGTTTTCCATCGTTTAGGCCACTGCTCTGACATGTTCTGTTTATTTTACATGGTACATGATTGCGCGGACTGCAAAATAAAATTTTTCTGAATGAAAGACACATAATCTTTCGAACGCTTTGAAAGCTCTCTCTCTTAAAACAACGATACAGGCACGCGTACAAATAATCCCAGCAACTTACGGAAAGATAGGATTGCTTCTTTTAGAGCGGTCTTATCTTGCAATTTACGGTTTGCCACGAAACGTTTGTCCAAAATCTTACATAACTTGATAAAATTTATGCTATGTGACATTAACGGGTTGCATGCTAAGTCAGGATGACACGTATTAATCGTTTGAAGTCATCGGGTTCCTTGCCATTGCTGTAAATCATGAGGTATCATGGCATATTATTAATATAACCACATATCGTCAAGTTTGTTTACATCTGTTTCACGCAAGATCTACAGAAAAGCCATTACTAAAACACGCCCATGCATTATACAGAAAATTTTTGGGTTGTAAAAATGAAAATTTCCACTAGAAAAAAATTGATATTTTTCTTATTTTTGCTCAAAACATTGATTGTGGGTACACGTTAGAACCGCCTCGGCGAGGCGGTTGTAACGAGTACCCACAATCTATGTTTTGGAGCAAAAATAAGAAAAATAGGTATATCCCGCATACCCCAGTTTTTCTATATAAAAGTGGGCTTTAAGGGGGTATACATTTCACGGACGTGTTTTCCTGATGACTTGGCGAGAGGGACAATATGCATTTTTCAAAATGCAGGTACGACAGTACCATGTTACTAGTGTCACTAACGCTGGGAGGTGTCGCAGATAAAATGTATCATTATTTTTATTATACCGAGTCTTAACGATTTGATATTCAAACAGAGAGAGAGAGAGAGAGAGAGAGAGAGTCTTAACGATCTGATATTCAAGAAGAAGAAGAAGAAGAAGAAGAAGAAGAAGAAGAAGAGAGAGAGAGAGAGAGAGAGAGAGAGAGAGAGAGAGAGAGAGAGAGATTGTTAATCTTTTCTACACTTGTAGATACTGGATAATGATTATAAATGTATTTGATGCTACATGAGACAATTTGCTCAATTTTGTTGTTCTGTTAGTAACTATAAAGCTACAAACTGTGGAAGGGAGGAAAGATGGTTACGTAAATTTTATGCATTGTCAAACACACTGATGGGCAGATGAATAATTTGCAAAAGTCGTAGATAAAATGAGCCTGTGCGTGAGAAAACCAACAATTTGCATGGGCGAAAACAAAGACGCAGATCAGCTTCGCGGTAACCGCGAAGCTGATCAGCGTCTTTGTTTTCGTTACACGGATAGTACATTTCCTCCTCTACTTTTTCCCAAATTTTCAAGATTCTGGGTTTCTTCTGTGACTGTACAGGCTGGTTTGTGTTGGACCTGGTCGGAAACCCAAATTGTTGGTTTTGTCATGCACAGGCTCAAATTATGTTTAAAGTAAGATTAGAAGTAAGAGAGGACAGCACAAAACATCATATTAATCTTTACAGCATAAATGAATAGCTAGATGACTAGCTCTTTTTCCCAACAAGGTAGTCTCCAGCTAGCATCAATCAAATACGAAGGTGCCGAGCACGGCAGAGATGAATGTCACAGGTTAGTCAATCGATCGGTTGTGCCTGATTGATCCTTTTGTTACCCAGAAATCAGAATCAAGAATATGGAACAAAAAAGGAGCCAGAGACCTCAAAGATCATCTAACCAAGAGGAACAACAACAACAACAGCAGCAGCAGGGTCAGCAAAACACACAAAGATCAGACGGAACAAAGAAGTTTAACATGTAGGCGTCTCCGTCGCGGGGCAGACTGGGGACAAGCGCCAACACAGTCCCAAAATTTAATGTCATTTCAAGACTGGTTGGAAACAGCAATGAAACAAAAGTAGAATTCAATGGAATAGAAACTTTGGCTTTAATCGACAGTGGGTCACAGATTTCAACAATTTCGGAGGAATTTTACAACAGCATGACACCAAGATAAATCGTAGCAGAACCTTTGTTTATATGGCTGATTCTGAATCATGACTCCAGAGAATTACTGTTTTATATGAAGAGCCTTGAACCTTGTGTAAGGGGTCCAACAAGTCAAATTTAACATACTCTGTCATCAGACTAAGTTCACTCACGTCTTTATGTCAGAGTTAGGGGTCATGCATGGAAACATTGAAACAACTCATATTGTCTTTTGAACTTCTTACCTTATTCACTTGACTTCATAATTAACATATTGTTTGTATCAGGTGTAATTGTTACATACAGTTTTATGGTCTTAGCTCGTCTTTATTTCTGCTTATCAAACGACTGACCACGTGCCATTAAATCTTGTCATGTTTTACTGGTTTTAATTAAAATGTTTTTGAATTAATCACCAGCTCTTTAATTCGTGTCTTTAATAATTGGTGTGCAACAAAACAGTCCAGTACTTGGATACACACCATTGGTTGGCAATGTCTTTCACTCGAGTTTGCCGTTTGAGCATTTGTTTTACACAAGAAGACCATGTGTTCTGAAGATCTGTGTTTCTTTTCATGTTGTCCACAAAGACATCTGGATTGATTGATCCGCTGATTTGAGTGACAGTTTCAAACTAAATGACCTTTAAAACGGCAAACTCAAGTAAAATTCGTATTTTACTATGTGGAAATTTGACCATGTAGATACTGATAGCTAACTGCCAAAATTCAAATAATTCTGCTTTTGCTGCTATTCTATTTCACTGTGTGCTTAATATGCATTGTTTATGTTGTGCAAAGAATTTTGAAATGAAAATGTGCTTTAACCAAACAATTAAAATGTTTTTATCAGAAGAGGTGACATCATCGCCTAAAGATAAATGCCGAATAGATTTTAAGAACACCTAGGACTCTGTTTCAGTGCTACAATAGAAGATTTAAACACAAACTTGCTTGGCCTAAATGCTCAAACGGCTAACTCGAGTGAAAGGGACTGTATTCAATATGATTATTGAAATGAGTAAAGGTTACACGTACCTTGAATAAAATGAACCGCCGTTCATTCATTATATTCACGACAATATAGATAAAAAGAATGTTTTCTTCATAATTTTGATACTTCGTTTTGTTCATGGTAAGTACTTTCAGGACACTCATTGAAATATCCCCAGGGATGCTTAAATTGTACATTAATTATTTGTCCTGTCCGATTTTGTTATTCTTAAATTTGAAGGGGGCATCTGATAGAACATAAATCAAGATTAGGATCAACTAAATTTGGACACGGTCACATGTCTGTGTGTAATGGAATAACCACCGTGTCTGTTGCGTCTTGCTTTGTTGAATCACTATCTACAACCAACGTAATTTATCATATTCCAATTATAAATATGAGCCACATTTTATGAAAACCCGAATCGAAATTTTTGCTCAAGGGTTTATCAACGACTGTGTCCGGCTTTTGACTATGTTTTTGACTTGTAAGACAGTTTTCTACTTCAAGTTCCTGTGTTCGAAAGTAAAATGTAAAGAATCGTCAGCTTCTTTAACTGTATTACTTTGATGACTATAGCCCAAAATACTTACTTTTTGAATGTCTCGTACCATAAACAACTTTTGCTAAAGATATATAATTATTGCCATTAATCATGCTCACAAATTATTAACAAATAAAAATCTTATGATATGACCACCCTAAAGTAAGTAAATATAGGACATTAATTTTGCTCTGATTTTGACAAACACTATCATCACCGCCACTGTTGTGCAGGAATGTTTTTTGTAAAAAATGTCAAAATATTAGAGATGAGACCAACAGGATGATAATCATTACGAAAACACGCCTATACGGAGATGTTTCCAGCTGTGAAAATAGAAAAATATTAGGGAAAAAATGATATTTTAAATATGTCTGATAAAAATATAGATTGTGGGTACACGCTAGAACAGTATCGACGAGGCTGTTCTTACGGGTCCCCACAATCTATGTTTTGAGGCAAAAACAAGAAAAAAAGTTAAACCCCTTCATATCCCAGTCTTACTAAAAGTGTGAATTAAGGGGTATACATTTCACGGACATGTTTTCCTGATGTATTGTCTCCCATCTTTTAATCCCAATCCCAGAACTGAGAACACCTCTTATCAGGAAAATATATCCACAAATGCTAGCAAACAAGGACTTTGTTTCCCGACACTGATCCTATGATCGAGGAAGGTTTCATTTAGTCTGGCCAAAACATTTAGACATAGCGGGACAGAGCCATCGTTCTAAAATCATAATTTGAAGGAGATAATTCATTTTTATATTTATGAAAAGCTTCAAATAACGATGCTGCATAATAAATATAAAAACTTTGGCTCTTGTAGTTTCAGAGAAGAAGATTTTTACATGTATTTCCCATTATAAGACTATGGCAGATGATGACGCCCCCAGGGCAAGGCTTGTATGGATCACAGGGGCACAGTTGGCAGGATTTATAAAGATGACCACTATACATTGCTACACACAAAATATGGAAGTTCTGGGCCTTGTGGTTTCAAAGAAGATTTTTTTATGTTTGTTCCATTGTAAGTCTATGGTATTAGTAATTAAAGCCCCTGTCTCACTGGTATGGGACAACTAGAGAATAGTTTGTTACTATTTTGCGACTATTTCGTGACAATTAACAAGGCCTTTATAATATGAAATTTCATTTTATACTTTTCTTGTTCAGCTCTTAAACATGTAATTATGACATTTCCCAATTCAAGTAGTTTTTAGCAGATTTTCCAAATTTAAAGGGCTCCACCCCAAGACGGGTTACCTTGGCTGCAGATCGATGTACTAATTATTTATCATTAAAACTGGGCAAATGATTTGACACAAGTTACTTCTCTAGTGAAGACCACCGTGTATATTTTTGTCTCCAGTATGAATAAGCTTATTATGTTTCACATGTAAAGAAGAAAAATAAGACAACGCATAGTTCGTTTTGTTGTTTGTCAATGACGCCCTACATTCTATAACAAAACAAGCCAGGAAATACAGCATAAAATTGGTTGCCACGCGCCAGGGAAAGTCAGAGAAATTTAAATTTTTTAAAGGTTGAGGGATTGTCAGAGAATTGGAAACTCGTAATTTTTAGTAAATGTCAGGGAATTGTCAGGGAATTTTGAAAATACCAGATTCAAGACCAAGCACCCATCAATGTTTTTGTGACAGTCATAAACCAGTTGGTATCCAGAAGTGCATTTTATGTTGAATTAAGTTCTGATTGGTATGTTATAGTAATTTATGACGTTCCAAAGTTGCAGAATAGACTAAATAGTCTTATTTTGCTACCCTTAGAGACCCCACACCAAGATGTTGTTGTGAGGGAAATTTGAATTTCCATCAGGGAATTGTCAGGGAGTTTTGTTTCCGCCTGAGCGTGGAATCCCATATTAATTTGCAAGGGTAATTATATCATTAAAATTAAAACAATGTTTTCTGAGGAAAACTATGTCCCCCCAACCGTTTAGTAATTGAAGTGTAGTTACCTTGTGATATGAAGTTTTTCTAGGGAAGACACCATGTAAGGTGTGATAGTTTAAACTTGTTTTGGACCCTGTCTAAAATTGGGTCACAATCACCAAATTCTTATAAACTCTGAACCTCCTCACAACAATGCTTCTGAGCAAGTTTGGTCAAAATCCATCAATTAGTTTACAAGATATCGTATCGGAAAAACTAATTTCAACAGTTTTTATGGACCCGTGACCTTGGAAATTAGGTCAAGGTCATCAAAATCTAATCAACTTTGAGCCTCCTCCAAACAATGCTTCTGTGCAAGTTTGGTCAAAATCCATCAACTGGTTTACAAGATATTGCAGTGAAAAGACTAATTTCAACATTTTTTTATGGACTCGTGACCTTGAAAATTAGGTCAAGGTCACCGAAATCTAATCAACTCTGAGCCTTCTCGCAACAATGCTTCTGTGCAAGTTTGGTCAAAATCCATCAATTGGTTTACAAGTTATCGAGTTGGAAAGATTAATTTCAACATTTTTTATGGACTCGTGACCTTGAAAATTAGGTCAAGATCACCAAAATCTAATCAACTCTGAGCCTCCTCCCAACAATGCTTCTGTGCAAGTTTGGTCAAAATCCGTCAATTGATTTACAAGATACTGCGTTGGAAAGACTAATTTCAACATTTTTTATGGACTTGTGACCTTGAAAATTAGGTCAAGGTCACCAAAATCTAGCCGACTCTGCGCCTTCTCGCAACAATGCTTCTGTACAAGTTTGGTCAAAATCCATCCATTCGTTTACAAGTTATCGCGTTGGAAAGACTAATTTTAACATTTTTTATGGACTTGTGACCTTGATTATTAGGTCAAGGTCACCAAAATATAATCAACTCTGAGCCTCCTCCCAACAATGCTTCTGTGCAAGTTTGGTCAAAATCCATTGATTGGTTTACAAGATACTGCATTGGAAAGACTAATTTCAACATTTTTTATGGACTCGTGACCTTGAAAATTAGATCAAGGTCACCAAAATCTAATCAACTCTGAGCCTTCTTGCAACAATGCTTCTGTGCAAGTTTGGTCAAAATCCATCTATTGGTTTACAAGTTATCGCGTTGGAAAGACTAATTTCAACATTTTTTATGGACTCGTGACCTTGAAAATTCGGTCAAGGTCACCAAAATCTAATCAACTCTGAGCCTCCTCCCAACAATGCTTCTGTGCAAGTTTGGTCAAAATCCATCCATAGGTTTACAAGATATTGCATTGGAAAGACTAATTTCAACAGTTTTTATGGACTCGTGACCTTGAAAATTAGGTCAAGGTCACCGAAATCTAATCAACTCTGAGCCTCCTCCCAACAATGCCCTTGTGCAAGTTTAGTCAAAATCCATTCATTTGTTCAGAAGATATCGCGTCGGAAAACCTAATTTGATCAGTTTTCATAGGCTGGTGACCTTGAAAATTAGGTCAAGGTCACCAAAATCTAATCAACTCTGAGCCTCCTCCCAACAATGCTCTTGTGCAAGTTTGCTCAAAATCTATTCATTTGTTCAGAAGATATCGCGTCAGAAAACCTAATTTGATCAGTTTTCATGGGCTGGTGACCTTGAAAATGAGGTCAAGGTCACCAAAATCTAATCAACTCTTTCCCCCCTCCCAACCATGTATCTATGCAAGTTTGGTCAAAATCCATCCACTGGTTCAAAAGATATCGCGTAAGAAAGAAGCTACGCGGACGCGGACGCCGACGCGGACGCCGACGCCGACGCCGACGCCGACGCCGACGCCGACGCCGACGGGAACCGCACCAAAAACAATATGTCCCCCACCTTCGGTTGGGGGGACATAATTTTCATATCATGAATATCATTTTGAGGTCTGTACATGTTTAACGCTGTAACGTTTCTTGTTAATATACTTAGCAAACCATTGAAGGATGTGGATTTTATTTTGATTTCAAAGCCTTTAAAATATATCAAGAAAATCAACAAAAAAGGGGTCCAAAAATCGCATTTTACGTTGACGTCAATGTATTTTCGCTCTCAAATATAGCGACTTTGAAGGCAAATATCTCGAAAACAAGCTCGGAACGGTATCGATTTCTTTTCATTTTCGTATGTAGGTCATCAAAATACACTCGCATGCAAAAAATAAAAAAATTCTACCGTGAGGTCAATTACGTACATCTGGCTTTAAAACGTTGCCCTTTAAGCCCGTTAGTTTAGATTTTACAGCGTTTCAAAACGTTTGTTACAAAACTGAACATTACTTTAATGGGAATTTGCATTATGTGAATAAAACATTTGACAACATATTTAAAAAAAGAAATGTTTTCAGCAAACTTGAGTGCGCATTCAAAAACGGATTTCAGTTTCATACTCACAGTGCAAAGGAAAACATTTTAAACGAACAAAATGTTTTTGGTAAAAAATTGTGTGTGTGTGTGTGTGTGTGTGTGTGTGTGTGTGTGTTTAAATCATAGATTTCTGAAAGTTTACAAAAAAATCACCGATATCTGAAATTTCCCCGAAGTGCGTTCTAGACATAAAAGTGTCGCCATTTCGATTATCGAAATAGTCACCAGTGAGAGGGGGCAAATGAGATATTTGGGTAGAGTAGGGAGCATTGATAACTTTAATCTTAGGGGTGTTCCATCGTTTCTGCGAGAAGCGCTTCCAGACAACGCGAAAAAATTATGGAATGTTTGCACAGTGATGGTTCTGCTACTTATCTATTAATTATTTTGTTAGAAAAAATATACCTTTTGCAATGAAATCGAAATAAAATCCATATCTTTCAATTGTTTTACTAGTATAGATAGCTTAAATTGTAAATTAAGGCTATAAACATTGTTTCAAAAATGGATATATATCTATATATTATATTATCTATATCGTATATATATATATATATATATTATCAATGGAAACTGTTGATGTATTTTCGTATGTCTATCACAGTGTCTTTATTTTTGATCATATCAGCAGCCTTCTCCGCTATCATTATTGTCGGGGCATTCGTATTTCCGGAAATTATATTTGGCATTACGGAAGCATCAACGACCCTTAACCCTTTTACACCTTTCACTCTTAACTCCGGATCGACAACGGCTGATGGGTCATCAATGCTACCCATTTTGCAAGTAGATGTTGGATGGTATACAGTTATCACGTTGTGACGAATAAAACATTCCCAGTATGCATCCGACCGGAACTGGTGCTCTGAGCATGCTGCCATCTTCAGGTATTTGAAGTCAGTTCCAATACTACTGAAAGCTGATGTCTGAATCAGTTGTTCAACAATTCTTATTGCACGTATAAAAGTGTCAACGTCTTCTTTTGCCGTTAGATACTTTGGATCTATCGCCGGGTACTCCATGGGGTCTTTACTTCTTAGTGTTATAGTACCTCTGCTCTTTGGGTGTAAAATAATTGGAAGAAATGCCACACCATTCTCATCTTCCTCTGGAAACAAACCTTTAATGAGATCTTGATTTAGACGAATATATTTCCTCTCTGACACAGCGGAATAAATATGAATCTGAACGTCCGGGTAGGGTGTTTTTCTTTCGCTTTTATCTGTATTTATAAACGCAGTTCCTTCAAGCCCGGGAGATGCTAACGTTCCTTTACCGGTTACCGTGTACTTCAGAAATTCGGTCAGCATGGTTATCGGATTAGTGTTTATGCTGTCTGTCGTATTAATCCCGGATCCGAGAATCACGTAGAGGTGATCCTGTAGGTTCTGGCCTACTGGTAAATCATTGATCACTGGTATGTCTAAAGACTCGAGGTGATTCTTTGGTCCAATTCCTGACAACATCAAAAGTTGAGGTGAATTTACTGCACCACCAGAGACAATAACTTCCTTCTTGGCGTTAACGCTTCCTTTAACACCATTGCGTATAAATTCTATCCCAGTTGCCCGTTTGTCAGCATCAAACAAGACTTTGGTTGCAAGCGTATTTACAGCCACGTGTAAATTTTCTCTTTTCATTGCTGGCCGTAAGAACTCTTTGATAGTACTACTTCTAACACCATTGCGTATAGACGATTGTTGTACCCCGAAACCTTCTTGTCGTTCCCCATTATAGTCCACCTCCTCATACCCAAGCTCTTTTCCGGCCTTGACGAAGATGTCCGGTATGTTAGACGCTTGTGAATAGCTTACTGCAAGTGGACCACCTTTATGATGGTACTTGCTATCTGACAAACTGTCTATGAGTATGTCTTCAGATTTTAGAAAGTAAGGTAGAACGTCTTCATAGCTCCAGCCATCACATCCGAGGTCTTCCCATTCATCATAATCAGCTTTATTACCGCGAACATACGCCATGCTGTTTAGCATACTGGTTCCACCAAGAACCTTACCACGTGGCCAAAAATGTCTGTTATTCCCCACTATGGATGAAAACGAACTGTGTGTCTGTGGTTCCGTATAGTACACCCAGTCAACGCTAGTATTTTGTAAGAATGGGTGTGGCAATGGAATGTCTAGAAACATGTTCGTCTCCTCTCCCCCTGCCTCGATAACCAATACAGTTGTAACCTCGTCTTCGGACAGTCGGGCTGCAAGTACCGCTCCCGCCGACCCCGCACCCACCACGATGTAATCATACGTTGAGTTAATGTTTGTCACTACTAATGAACCTCTTTGTTTTGCAATATAATATACTAATATTGCGATAATCCCACCAAACACTGCTTTCTTCAAGAATCCCATTTTGATCGTTTATTTCTGTACATAAACATTACTTATATGCTATACATACTTGCCCTTTGTGTTATCATACATATACTTGAACTTAATCTGAAGGAGACCGGGAACTAATTATGTCAACATATCCCATGAGTCAAAATCTGCAGGTTGCTCCGAGACTGTTATCTGGTAATGGAGGCACCTGATTGGGTGATAATTGTGAACTAAAAATACTTTTTTTCTTTCTAGCAACTGGAAAAATTATTTTTCTTCAAATTGGTATATAATTTACCACCTGATGCACATAAATTGTGTTTTTTCTGGTCCAAAAAGTAAAAACAGTGGTTTTAAAAATGAGGTCAGGTGGGTTTTTCCAAAAATTGACGGCCATTCTTCAACATGCAACAGCTGAGAAAAGAGCCGGTGATGGTATGTTTTTTCATTTTTAAATCTTCTCATCTATCTTTTGGCTTGAAATTCAGGTATATTTTGATGGCCTTAGTGTTACCTGGCATGCACAGTAAACTGTCAAAGAGCAGGGATTTAGCATTGGAGTCTATGGGATAAATAATTAGTTCACAGTCCCCTATACTAATTGTTCAACAGGATGAATTTGGCTGATTTAGGGTCAAATTATCCATTTCTTGGGATGAATGCAGCATCTGGATGGTAAATTAATGTCTTAATATGGATGCTATGCACATTTTTGGTTAAAAAATTGAAAGGATCCTCCAGGAGATCTCCAGGAAGGGGGTGGGGGTGGTATCCCATAGCCTTCCAGTATGAAATAATGCTTCAGCAGTCAGAGCCTCCCCTGAAAAGCCATGACAAGAGGTGCTCAGCATGCGCGCGCACTGCATTATCCAGATTTACCTGTTTTTCATCTGCGTAAAACCAATTTAAGTGTGATTCGGGCAATATTATATGCCTTTTTCTGCTACTCTTAGTAGAATGAACACTGGAGTAGAGTTGTTTCCCTTGTATTGCTGCAGAGCTCTGTGAGTAGATATGTGCTATTTTTGCTTATTTTTTCTTCTTTTTTGACAAGAATGCACTGCTTTAAGAAGATTTAAATTCTTTTTCCTCAATATAAGCTGTATTTTAGTGTTTTATATGGCATTTAAATGTGAATTCCCTTGAATTTTAAAGGAAATTATCTCAATTTTGCTCTTTTTCTGTCATTTTGATGTCAAAATGCTGTCATTTTGATGTAAAAATGTGACTGAAAAGTCTTGTTTGGCTCTGTATGTAGTATTATTTTGTCAGGCAGCAATCAGAAAGAAGTAAAACTGCAAAGTAACATAGGTTTTGCCCATACCAGATTTTTTTTCATCATTAAGCAGTGCATGTGGCTTCGGCCGCAGTACCATTGTAAAATCAGCCCCAAGGGTGGAATTTCCCAATTTTGACTTGCAATATAACTGAAATTATAATATGTTCTGCCAACATGATGTTTAATAAAGATACTGGTTTCCATTTAAATCAAAACTGCAAGCTCAGGGTGAAAATCTCTTTGACAGATATGATGTACTAGCATGGGGGTAGAAAATGACTAAAATATGGGGTGGGTGGGGTAATTTCATCACTGTAGGGTCCTTTAAATGCCTTCATCTGAAATGTACCATTCAAGCAAGAATACACTAATGCATTTAGTATTTCTTGAAGATTTCAAATGAATATGATGTTCATTTCTGTTGTAATGAGAGTTTCACTTTAGTATTTAGTGCCACTCTACTTTGTGAAAATCTGATTTATTTCATTACATTGCTACAGGAGGGGTAGGTAATTAAATTGAGATATTTGGGACTAAAGGAGACAAAAACAAGTAAAAAAATCACACAAGTTTATTCAAAAAACATTAAATTGTCATATAAAACACAGAACAAGAAGATTTCCTTCAAAAAAGTATGCAGTATAGGAGACCGGGAACTAATTATGTCAACATATCCCATGAGTCAAAATCTGCAGGTTGCTCCGAGACTGTTATCTGGTAATGGAGGCACCTGATTGGGTGATAATTGTGAACTAAAAATACTTTTTTTCTTTCTAGCAACTGGAAAAATTATTTTTCTTCAAATTGGTATATAATTTACCACCTGATGCACATAAATTGTGTTTTTTCTGGTCCAAAAAGTAAAAACAGTGGTTTTAAAAATGAGGTCAGGTGGGTTTTTCCAAAAATTGACGGCCATTCTTCAACATGCAACAGCTGAGAAAAGAGCCGGTGATGGTATGTTTTTTCATTTTTAAATCTTCTCATCTATCTTTTGGCTTGAAATTCAGGTATATTTTGATGGCCTTAGTGTTACCTGGCATGCACAGTAAACTGTCAAAGAGCAGGGATTTAGCATTGGAGTCTATGGGATAAATAATTAGTTCACAGTCCCCTATAAAGATTAAACTAGCTAACTACTGACCTTCCATGCACCCTTAGATTTTGTGTGTAGTGGTACTATAATGTAAATTGTAAAATCGAATGCTATTTTCGAACGTCGAATGACGTCGCGACGTGAGTATTAATGAGTACCCGGTGATGATATACACTTGCAGTGTTGCTTGTTTTACAAAGGATGCCTATTTATGTATAAAGTTAATCTTGAATAAAGAAAATTGTGCGTTTAGTTATATGCTCAGAGGCAAAAATCCAGCTTGGACTCTTCAAATAACTGTGGCTTCAAAACCCCTGGATAGTTTTAGATTGAAATCGCCAGTTCTGAGAAAAGAAACAATGTTCATGGTTTTGCCAGAGTACACACGCCGATTTTCATTTTTATTTTAAGGATGTTCGCTGCCAATGAAAAAGTATTCAAACTTTTTTTCTAACCATTCTTTTTTTATTCAAAAATACAACACAAGACATTTGAAAGCAAAATAAATATAGGGTAGTGTGCATTTTTTCAAGCTACAGGCCTCTGAATGAGACCTCTGAGCACCATGTTTTATATTTAGTAAAATTAATTCAATTTTTAATTCTTTGAAACATACTTGTCTTGAACAAAAATACACCTAGAACGCTTTCAAAGGTCATGGTATTTACGCAACACAGACTATTTTGGACCAAAAGCATAGAAAATTTTGCAACTTCAAGTGGATGACAAAATTTTACGATTCCTTTTCCAACCCTACCCCCCTTACTTGAAAAGACGGAAAAATCAATATTTTCAAATGTGCCAAACCCATATTTGTTGATTCAAACTTTTTCTTATATTTTCACACAACATAGAACTTGGTAAAATTGTTCGAATAAAAGAAAGAAATATATAGGGTAGTGTGCATATAAGAGAGAACCAACAACTTGAAAATCGCCATTTTCAGCCTTTTTTCGGCTGTTTTGTTTCTAAAATCCCATTTTATAAAACCACCTAAAATTTTAAAACCAGCACACCAAAGACACAAAGACTGACTTAGAAGACCATGTACACATATACTGCTGCTAAAATAAACATCGAACTAGTGCAAGTAATTTGAAGATGTGTAATATTCAAGTTTTAAATACCCTACCCCCTAAATTTTACTGACAACTAAAATTTTCTGAAAAGTTACAGAAAATGGGGTGAAAAAATGAAGTTTCTTAGATTGACGATTTTCGTGGCTCATTCAATGCATATTATCAATATGTATCCAAATATAAAATATTAGGAAAATATCTGCAACCGTTTACGAGATATTCAACAAAAGAAAAACCGGAAGTTCCGAAATGTCAAATGTTAGCAGCGAACATCCTTAAATGTAAGAGAGGTAATGTCGAAATTCTGAAATTTTGACCTCTTATTTCTCTAAACTGCGGCTGAATATTGCTAAGATTTTTCGGACTTTTCCCAGCGGGCACTTGACGTCAAAATGACATCATATCAACGTCGATGCGACGTCATGACGTCGCATAGACGTCAAGCTGACGTCATTATGACGTCATGCGCCTGCTAGGTTGTCGCTAGCAACTATTCGACAACGCTTTTAATCAAAACACCAATGAAATAAAAATAAAACTGAGATCCTAAGGCTTTACGAGCTGTAAGCATATTAATGAGAAAAAGGGATGGGCCATACCGCGGTTTCGGCTACTTAGGCCTCTTCAGTGACCCTCTAGATTTGGCAAAAAGGAGCCAAAGAAAAATACTGTTAATGTAATTTTTCAACTTTCAACAGGATAGTCTATACAAAGACTAGTACTATCCAAACAGAGCCAAAATACATAAATGTTGGTTAGAAAATGAATCTAAACTGATAATTAATTTCTGATTTCTCATATTACCCTCGCTTATCTCAATTCAGAGCAGTGAGAATATTAATGAGAAAAAGGGATGGGCCATACCGCGGTTTGGGCTACTAAGGCCTCTTCAGTGACCCTCTAGATTTGACAAAAAGGAGCCACAGAGAAATACTGTAATTTTTCAACTTTCAACATGATAGTCTATACAAAGACTAGTATTATCCAAACAGAGCCAAATAGTTATATAAACGTTGGTTAGAAAATGAATCAAAACCGATAATCAGTTTCTGATTTCTCAGAATACCATCTGCTTAAATCCTTTATCAGGTAGTTACTATATTTTGCGAAAAAGGCAAGTAACTCGGTCAATGCACTTTCTTAACAAATTAAGAAAGAAACTATCTATGCAAAGGCCTAGAGAGTTTAAGGCCAGTTTTTGGCCTCAGATTTTGGTAAAAATAAATTATGGAATTTAGATGAGAAAAGTATTCCTAAAAGCAGCCACATGTCTCCTCTAATAAGATCCAGAACAAATTTTTCATTCATCCTACAAGTGTTACCATGGTTACACACAGCAGAACCACTTTGCACTTTTGGGCTATTTTCGGCCATTTCTGAACACAATTTTTAATTTTTAACTACCGGCCCAGCGACAAACAAAATGATACTTTGCATACAATATGCCTGGATATCTATGATATCTCATAATTATTTCATATTAAGACATTGTTTGTCGCGTGGGCCGGCAGTTGAATATATCCTTTTATAGTGAAAAGGAGACATAAAAATGCATAAAAATGTGTTATTTCTATGTATTCTGAGCGCTGTCATGGCAATGTTTACTATTTGAATGAAAGAAAAAAAAAAAACAAACAAAAAAAAAAAAAAAAAAAAAAAAAAAAAAAAAAAAAAAAAAAAAAACTTGTACTGCATTTTAAAAGCGGGGTCATAAACCTGTTATTTGCATTTTTTTCTCATCACAATTCCAAAATTCAGTTTTTCACCAAAACCAGAGGCAGAAATCAGGCCTGAAACTCCATAGGCCTTTACCAAGGTAACAAATTGGGCAAGCGGCGGGAAAAGATAGCTTTGGGGCATGTCAAAGTTACTGACTAAACATTTTCCTTTGAGTATATTATAACAAAATAATGATTATACGATTTTATGGAACGTCAAAGCTGTCTGATGGTAAGGAATAAAACATTTGATGCATCATCGTCATTATATCCTGCTCACATTTGATTATATGTTGTATAGTGTGCATTATATTTTAAGAAAAGTCCATTATATGTTGGACCAGGTTCTTTATATTATGAAAATTTTCATTATATGATGAGTAAACATCTTTATATTATGGTAGACTTACATTATATGATGGGTAAGCATCTTTATATTATGGTAGACTTACATTATATGCTGATACAACCTCATTATATGATGTGACAACTACATTATATTATGGGCTATTGTCTTTATATGCACCAAGTTCATTATATGGTTCGATAACTTCATTATATGCGCAAACTTCATTATATGCGCAAACTTCATTATATGATGTGACAACTACATTATATGATGTGGACGACTTTGCGAGAAGAAGAATTACATTGTCACCGTTTAGAGTTATTGTATACATGCCGGGACTACCGGACATACTGCTGATTCTATCTATCTATCTATCTATCTATCTATCTATCTATCTATCTATCTATCTATCTATCTATCTATCTATCTATCATCATCATCATCATCATCATCATCATCATCATCATCATCATCATCATCATCATCGTCATTATGATATATCATCATCAATATCGATCATCATCATCATCATGATCGAAAGTAGTATAGAGGGTGGATTTTTAATCTACTTTCATGGTCGCCTGGTGTTGTTCGGTTGTTCAAGATGGCGGCCTCCATGGGACCGATATTGCGCAATATTTCGTAAGATCCACGAATCATTCTATTTCCGTTTCCATGCAACTTTCGATCCGGTTTCTTATTGGCATTTTAAGAACGGCTAGCGCCATCCTGGCCACCACTAGCAGACTTCCAGGATACCGGTGCCAATTAGATTAAGCTTAGATTTCGACCCCAAGACCCTCCCGAGTCGAAAGCGTCGGTCTGCGACACTATTAGACCACTCGCAGACTTCCAGGATACCGGTGCCAATTAGTTTAAGCATATATTTCGACTCCCAAGACCCTCCCGAGTCGAAAGCGTCGGTTTTCGACACTACCAGACCACTCGCAGACTTCCAGGATACCGGTGCCAATTAGTTTCAGTTTAGATTTCGACCCCCAAGACCCTCCCGAGTCGAAATCGTCGGTCTGCGACACTATCAGACCACTCGCAGACTTCCAGGATACCGGTGCCAATTAGTTTAAGCATATATTTCGACTTCCATAACCCTCCCGAGTCGAAAGCGTCGGTCTGCGACATTATCAGACCACTCGCAGACTTCCAGGATACCGGTGCCAATTAGTTTAAGCATATATTTTGACTCACAAGACCCTGCCGAGTCGAAAGCGTCGGTCTGCTACACTACCAGACCACTCGCAGACTTCCAGGATTCCGGTGCCAATAAGTTAAAACTTAGATTTCGACTATCAAGACCATCCCGAATCGAAAGCGTCGGTCTGCGACAATATCAGACCACTTGCAGACTTCCAGGAGTCCGGTGCCAATAGAGTAAAAGACTGATTTGACATCAAACCATATAACACGGATTGAAACGGTCTGCGAGACGTTCTGACTACTCGCAGACTTCCAGGATTCCGGTGCCAATAGGGTAAAAGCATGATTTGACATTCTGTGATCCTATAAGACCATTTAAAACGGTCTGCGAAACGTTTTGACTACTCGCAGACTTCCAGGATTCCGGTGTCAATAGAGTTAAAATCTGATTTGACCTTGTTAGACCCTATAAGACCATTTGAATTGTCTGCGACAAGTTTTGACTACTCGCAGACTTCCAGGAATCCGGTGACACAACTGTTGCTACCAAACCTTGACTATCGTTCGTCCAAATACACCTATATCCAATGTATGTAGCACACAACTGCGCATAAACCATATAATATAAGGGGGAGGGGGTGGGGTTTTCGCTGAGTATGACAGTCACCGAAAAGTGTCAAATAGCCATTTTGTAGGGTGCGAGGAGTCAGAATGAGGAACTGGGGAGGCATGAAGATAAAATAGCTCCATAAACTCCAATCCGAGCTAAATCCTGGAAGCCTGCGAGTGGTCTGATATTGTCGCAGACCGACGCTTTCAATTCGCGATGGTCTTGAGAGTCGAAATCTAAGCTTTAACTTATTGGCACCGGAATCCCGGAAGTCTGTGAGTGGTCTGGTAGTGTCGCAGACCGACTATATCGACTCGGGAGGGTTTTTGGAGTCGAAATATATGCTTAAACTCATTGACACCGGTATCCTGGAAGTCTGGGAGTGGTCTGATAGTGTCGCAGACCGACGCTTTCGACTTGGAAGGGTCTTTGGGGTCGACATCTAAGCTTAAACTAGTTGGCACCGGTATCCTGGAAGTCTGCGAGTGGTCTGGTAGTGTCGCAGACCGACGCTTTCGACTCGGGAGGGTCTTGGGAGTCGTAATATATGCTTAAACTAATTGGCACCGGTATCCTGGAAGTCTGCGAGTGGTCTGGTAGTGTCGCAGACCGACGCTTTCGACTCGGGAGGGTCTTGGGAGTCGTAATATATGCTTAAAATAATTGGCACCGGTATCCTGGAAGTCTGCGAGTGGTCTGATAGTGTCGCAGACCGACGCTTTCGACTCGGGAGGGTATTGGGGGTCGAAATCTAAGCTTAAGCTTATTAATTGGCACCGGTATCCTGGAAGTCTGCGAGTGGTCTAGTAATGTCGCAGACTGACGCTTTCGACTCGGGAGGGTCTTGGGAGTCGAAATATATGCTTACACTAATTGGCACCGGTATCCTGGAAGTCTGCGAGTGGTCTGATAGTGTCGCAGACCGACGCTTTCGACTAGGGAGGGTCTTGGGGTCGAAATACAAGCTTAAACTAATTGGCACCGGTATCCTGGAAGTCTGCGAGTGGTCTGGTAGTGTCGCAGACCGACGCTTTCGACTCGGGAGGGTATTGGGAGTCGAAATCTAAGCTTAATCTAATTGGCACCGGTATCCTGGAAGTCTGCTAGTGGTGGCCAGGATGACGCTAGCCGTTCTTAAAATGCCAATAAGAAACCGGATCAGATATCGACAGTGGCACGGAAACGGAAATAGAATGATTCGTGGATCTTACGAAATATTGCGCAATATCGGTCCCATGGAGGCCGCCATCTTGAACAACCGAACAACACCAGGCGACCAGGAAAGTAGATTAAAAATCCACCCTCTATACTACTTTCGATCGTAATGATGATGATGATCGATATTGATGATGATATATCATCATGACGATGATGATGATGATGGTGATGATCGATCATGATCATGATGATTATAGATAGATAGATAGATAGATAGATAGATAGATAGATAGATAGATAGATAGATAGATAGATAGATAGAATCAGCAGTATGTCCGGTAGTCCCGGCATGTATACAATAACTCTCTAAACGGTGTCAATGTAATTCTTCTTCTCGCAAAATCGTCCACATCAATATAATGTAGTTGTCACATCATATAATGAAGTTTGCGCATATAATGAACTTTGCGCACATAATGAAGTTATCGAACCATAATTTGATGCATATAAAGACAATAGCCCATAATATAATGTAGTTGTCACATCATATAATGAGGTTGCATCAGCATATAATGTAAGTCTACCATAATATAAAGATGTTTATCCATCATATAATGTAAGTCTACCATAATATAAAGATGTTTACTCATCATATAATGAAAATTTTCATAATATAAAGAACCTGGTCCAACATATAATGGACTTTTCTCATCATATAATGCACACTATACAACATATAATCAAATGTGAGCAGGTTATAATGACGATGATGCATCAAATGTTTTTATTCCTTACCATCAGACAGCTTTGGCGTTCCATACGATTCCATACAGGAGTGTTATAGATGATGTATTCATAGGTCCACTGCCGTCTCATTTTAAAGTATTTGATAGGGAGTGACCAAATGGGTATGATATACGTCGTTTCTTCTCGCATAGAAACAGCGTCTATTGCACTGCAAATGACAATTAAATCGAGCCTATGCATGAGAAAACCAACAATTTGGGTTTATGACCAGGCCGGACAAAAACCAGGCTGTACAATCACAATAAGGTTAGAAGCTTGAAACTTTGGATTTAAGTAGAAGAGGAATTGTACTATCCGAGTGTGGCGAAAACAAAGGCGCTGATCAGCTGTGCAGTTACTGTACAGCTGATCTGCGTCTTTGTTTTCGCATATGCAAATTTTTGTTTTTCTCATGCGATAGCTCATATTGTTTCTAGCGCCATCTCAAATGCATTGTGTCACCAGTGTATACATTGAAAAGAAAACAGACGTCGCGGCGTTATTTGAAATTTTGACGTGCGGCACCTCGTCTAAATTGTATAGCAATTACTCATTTATTTCTATAGTTGCTTAAATGTTATTTTTCTTAGCCATACGAAGCACGCGGACATTATGTCCAATTTGGAACAGTTTGTCCAACGTTGAAATATACACATAGACGAAAAGTTAGGGAACACTTAAGCTCTTGGGAAAAGTTTAAAAAAATAATTTTCCTTTTAGGCGATACTGAAATTTTTATCACATATATTTCATACCTTGGCCTGGCTACAGGCAAACACAATATTCTGTCTTTGTTCTACGGAGGATCATATATGCCATATATGAAAAACTCCACTGCCCTTTTGCCTCAACTCAATTTGTGAAAGCGAAGCAGAAATAAAATGTTGAATCTGATCGTTCTCAATGAAAAAAAAAAAAAAAAAAAAAAAAAAAAAAAAAAAAAAAAAAAACGACTTGGCATCTCAAACTTAATGTTTCATCTCCAACCCGGCTAATCATACATAATCATATGGAAAGCAAAATTGTTGGATTTTTTTTTTTGCAAATAAAGCCTAAACGATTAATTCTGCTGTCACGCTATGACCAGAACGTGTATGTTTGAATTACTAAAGGGTCATATCGAATATCTGGCACATCATTTACAACCTGCAAGAACAAAACGTTATCATAAAACATACCCCCGGAAAAGTATTGATCTACCGCCGACAAGCGGTCAGAAAATATAGAATTTATGACCAAAGTTCAACACGCAATGCCTCAGCTTGATGCTAACGAAAAGTTAAGACAATGTAAGTTCAAAGAAAGAATATCAGCATGTTCCTTAAATCTAGTAAAAGAATTCTGAATCAAAGATGACCGCTATCCACCAGTTTATGATTGATGCTAACCATTTTCACATAGAAGTATCTTTTGGTACTACAGATTCTGACAAATTGTCAAAACATTCGTCAAATATTTTACAAAGAATGATATAAACATACCAAAGTTGGTGGTCACATTATCACCTGTGTTCCCTAACTTATTTCCATGTGTATATTTTCAAATGTGTTTCAGAAATAGAAGTTGGGCTGATAAAATGATATTCACATTGAAGATAAACCATACTACAGCTACTTCATTTTTGATTGCATCTTCCTCATTCTGGAAGGACAGAAATAAAATCTCGAATTAATTTGGAATTTGGCAGATCCTACCACTGAAGGGGAAGGGGAACGAAAGTATATAGGAATAATCCTGGTAACATGACCAAAATGGCCGCTACGCCCATATATGGTAAAACCCTTCAAAAATCTCCGGAACTGGCGAACCGAATTCAACGAAAATTGGCATGAAGCATCGATGACTCAAGTATTACAATATGTATATAAATTTGTGATGACCTTGACCGATTTTACGGCAAGGTCAACATAGCTCGCCTGTGCATTTAAATAGGGAAAATGTTAAAATGTCATTTAAATAGGGAAATGTTAAAATGTCATTTAAAGGGAAAATCTTGTTGCAGGAAATGAGTAGGATGACTGAATATTAATGATTTTGAAAACAATGGACCCAGGGGCTGATCTGCCCCCAACCCAGGGCAATATACATATATATTACCGTAATATTCAAACATCTCAGAAACCGCTTGGCTAATACAAGCCAAATTTTATACGAAGCATCTATAGGAAGGGGGAATAAACGTGTATATAAATAATCCAGGTCACTTGACTCAAACTTTTCAAAAATCTCTCTCTCTCTCTCCGGAACTGGTTATGATGACCTTGACCTATTTTTAAGCAATGTCAACATAGGTCGCCTATACATTTGAATGGGAAAAACTGTTAAAGTGTCATTCAAAGTGAAAATCTTGCAGTAAATGGGTCAGTAGGACTGGATATCAATGTTTCTGAAACGAAATGGACACCAGGGGCACATCTGCCGCCACCCCGGGGCAACATACATGTATATTACCTTAATATTCAAACATCTTCTCTGAAACCACTTGGCCAATCAAAGCCAAATTTTTTATGAAGCATCTATAGGAAGGGGGAACCAATGTGTATATAAATAATCCAGGTCACATGACCAAGATGTCCGCCATGCCCATTTATGGTTAAAACCCTTCACACATCTTCTCTGGAACTGTTCTACCAATTTCAACGAAACTTGGCATGAAGCACCGATGACACAAGTACTGAGGGTCTGGATGGGGGGTCCTGGTATTCACTAATCACTAAAAATTTACCATTTATTCACTGTCATTAAAAGTTTGGCTTATTCATTAAAATTAGCTCGATTAAAATATGATAGTTACTAGTCACGCCTTCTTCACCCAGCTAATATCCATAAGCAAATAGGTATTCCCCACCTAAGGCATAGGTGTTCCCCACCTAAGGCATCCCTTATCTCAAGCAACAAGGACTAGTTCTATGATATTAAATTGTAGACGGCTGAGTGCAGCCTTGATATTAACATCTTGAGAGAAGCATAATTATATACTCTGCTAGACCACAAAGCCTCATAGAAACTTTCCGAAATAATATACCGATTTTCTTATAGCAAATTCCCTTTTAAATCTGTTTGTAGTATAATCCCCTCCACCTTAAATATGCCCTAAGTTTTACCCTGAATCTTTCTCTTCTATTATGAATACCAAATGTTATTTAAGAAAAATTGTAACTTCAGGGGTAAAAGTTATAATAAAATGCTGTTGTTTTATTTAGTAAACTGGTTAGTATAGGGGTACTACGTGATGTATGGATTTGTGCTTGTGCCTGATTGTACAATACATATTATTAATGTCTAAATACTGAGCGAGCGAAGCGAGCGAGGAAAAATATGTAGCGCCATATAAGTTGCTAGAATGAGATAGATTTGCATTAACGTTCTTAGTGCTGCCTTGTTTCTGATTGCAAAAAAACACTATAATTATGTTCTGTCATATAAAAAAGCAAGATGGAGTCCATCCACTGAAAAGAGTATCATTATAGGATTGGAACATACATAATAAGGACAAAGTGGGGTAATACAATGAAAAGAAAATACATATACATAAGCAAACAAAACAGTGAAATAATATCTGGCTCAGTAAACATCCAGAATGATTTATTTTATGACACATTTCTTTTTCAACTGGTCCATGAGGTGAGCCCTACATGTTTGGCTTCCAGACACATGTCTTTCCAAACATTCAAGGATTTCTGAAATATGAATACAACATTGGAACTAAATCGGCTCTGGGGCGACCAGAGCCCAGAAAAAAATGAAATTCTGGAATGTGAGGGAGGCCATCTAAGACAATTCCATAGCCAAATTATAGCATATTCATTATTCTTTAAAATGTTATTATTCACTATTCATTATATTACTCTGCTATTCATTAAAAATTTACATTTATTCATTATTCTTTAGGACCTCATTATTCACTAATCATTAAATTTTTTGCTCTTTATTCACTCTCATTAAAATTTTTAGGCCATTATTCATTAATCATTATACCCCATCCAGACCCTCATTACTACAATGAATATATAAACCATGACCCTGTGATTTTACGGCAAGGTCAACATGCATGGGTCGCCTATGCATTTGAATGGGTAAGACTGTTAAAATGTCATTTGAAGGAAAATTAGCAAATGGACTGGATATTGATTATTCTGAAAAATGTCCCCAGGGCTTCATCTGTCCCCTTACTGGGGCTATTTTTCATAATATTCAAACTTATTTATTGGTACATACAGCAGATATCAGGTGAGCGTTTACAGAACCATTGGTCCTCTGGTATACTTTTGCTTCGTAGAATTTGCAAACTTAGATTGCATTTATATTAAGCCTTCGGGCATTTCCTTACGTGGGAAATCCCTAAAACTGAAAAGTCAGAAAGAGGCTGTCACCTAATTTATTATAATACCTTAATGATTAACACATGGCAAAATGTTCAACTAGCTGCATGCAGTTTCTGGACCCCTGAATCAAACTAACTGCTTCGAGAATTACAGAGTTAAATTCAATACATGTATTTATAAAAATGAATTTATCATATGACGTCGCTGTTTTCCAGAGGATAACGTCATGTAATAAAAGTGTTATGACCACACATGTGTTAACACTTTTGCGGGAATACGTAACGTAATTGACGACGTCAGTAACAAAATATAAATTTTCATTGAAAATATGTCCACTCTGAAGGTGTTAAAATCCTTTTTTCAAAGTCATATGATAAATCGAATCTTACACTCGTGGTCATTACATATGGCATTTATTTAACTCGTCGAGGGCTCGTTTAATAAATTTCATATGAAATGACCACTCATGTAAGATCTTCTATATATTAATACCAGTTTAACTCTATATATTAATACCAGTTTGACACATTCATATATTGTTTATGTCAAATTACATAAGTGTGTGGCTGACAAAAAGTGAGATATTTAAAAGGTACATTTACTTATAATATCTAAAATCCTTTTCTTACAATCCTTCTTTGAACAACACCGTCCATGAATAAAAGGAAAATGCAATTTGGTTGAATAACAATAAAAAGACATGGAATTGATACAAGCAACTTTTAAATCCAAACCCCGACACCAGACAGGAAAGAAATTACAGAACCAGACATCACCAAAACTTCAGCGCCTAGCATGAAGAGTAGAAGGACTAATTCTTTCCCTGCACGGTATCCACCCGACTAGCATACCATCAAAACAAAGATGATAAGCATAACAGAGAAACAGAAGAACATCACGAAAACATGTCCGTGTGAATTATACCCCCCTGAACCCCACTTTTATATAGAAAAACTGGGGTTTGCAGGGGTATACCTATTTTTCTTATTTTTGCTCCAAAACATAGATTGTGGGTACACGTTAGAACCGCCTCGCCGAGGCGGTTCTAACGTGTACCCACAATCTATGTTTTGAGCAAAAATATGACAAATATCAAAAAATTTCTGCAGAAAATTTTCAATTTTTAAAGCTCAAAAAATCTCTGTATATTGCATGGGCAAGTTTTCGTAATGCAAACAGGCAACATTATACAATTAATGACTTTTGAGGCGAAGCCGAGGTCAATATTGGTATTCTCCGGTCGATATCACATCATATCCAATGCCTCAAAAGTCATTAACTGTTTTATTATATAATTTTTGACAAAATGTCATTATGCGCAGCGCTCCAGAACGTCAGCTCTAAATTTAGTAATTTTATAGACCTGCCAGCACGCGCTACCCAGAGATATCGACCGGAGAATACCAATATCGGCGAAGCCGAGGTCAGTATTGGTATTCTCCGGTCGAGGTCAATATTGGTATTCTCCGGTCGATATCACATCATATCCAATGCCTCAAAAGTCATTAACTGTTTTATTATATAATTTTTGACAAAATGTCATTATGCGCAGCGCACCAGAACGTCAGCTATAAATTTAGTAATTTTATAGACCTGCCAGCACGCGCTACCCAGTTAATATGACAATTTGAAGACTTGCCACGTGGGCGCTTTGGGCCAATGAAAAGCGAGATTTTCAGTAGCTTATATAATAAAAATAAAGCACAGTGATAAGAATGTTATCAAAACACTTTAAACAAAACAACAAACCTTTACCAATAATGGATTTGGGTTTGTGAGTTTCATTCTGATTGTGCCTTTCCTGATCATTGCCGAGGCGGATCTAAGGAGTACCCACAATCTATGTTTTGGAGTAAAAATAAGAAAAATAGGTATATCCCTGCATACCCCAGTTTTGCTATATAAACGTGGGGTTCAAGGGGGTATTACATTGCACGGAAATGTTTTCCTGATGTGAGCTACATGTACATTGAAGTTTTATTTTTGTTTAAAATGTCATCATGGGTGGGTAATAAGACTCAAGTCAAGCGTTATTTTTTACAAGTTATAATTTCTATTTTTTTTTTTTTTTTTTTTTTTTTTTTTTTTTTTTATTTTTTATCTTTTTCTTCATATTTACAGTAGAACATGTACATCCGACACCAATTACTCTATATACAGGATATAAACAACAGTTACATTTTTCTCATCTTAAGCCTCAAATTTCAAACTTTTCCGTGGACCACCCTTTCATCCGTACTCTTCCTATTTGCCTCAGAATTCCACCCGATTCATATTTATCAACTAATTATTTTCTTTCTCAGAATTTGCAAACTTAGATGACATTGATATCAACCATAGGGTATGTCCTTACATGGAAGACCCTACAACTGAAAAGCCAGAAAGAGGCTGTCACCTAATTACCTCATGATTAACACGTAGCAAAATGTTCTACCATGCAATGTCAGGGCACTTTAATCAAGGCATTTCCCAGAGCTGTAATTTGAACATACGTACATTGTATAAAGAACACTTCAGCTAAACTCTATGTACATGCAATATGTATAAAACTAAATGCTTCGAGCATTATACTTAAATTCAATACATGTACTAATCAAAAACAATTAATATATTTTAAAATACCGGGTTAACACTATCATACATATGTATATCATATATGTCAAATTACATAGGTATGTGGCTGACAAAAAGTGAGATATTTAAAACGAACATTTACTTATAATATCTAAACTCCCTTTCTTACAATCCTTCTTTTCACAACACCGTCCATGAATAAGAAGAAAGTCCAATTTGGTTGAGTAACAATAGAAAGACATGAAATTGATACAATCAACTTTTAAATCCCAACCCCGACACCAGGCAGGAAAGAAATTACAGAACCAGACATCACCATAACGTCAGCGCCTAACATAAAGAGTAAAAGTGTGAAAGTTTTGATTTTTGAGGCGCATTTTAACTTGCATTTGAAATAAATAGTTGCAGTCTGAAACGTTTCATTTTAACAGAATTATGTAATTATTAAAATTCACTTTGATAAAATTCATTTTAATTTCCACTCGTCTTTCATTTACTGACTAGACCGCGTCTTCACAGTACCCAGTGTACGAACATGGAGTAGAGTAACCGCTACTCACTCACTCTGTGCTTGGCTTCTTGTTCGGTTGACCCGAAAGAGTCAACCGCCCAACTGATTAAACACAGCTATACGACTCATGGGCGATTCGGGCAGAGTCAAGTAGCAGGTATGGGTTCAGACCAGCCACAATAGACCTGGTTTGAATCCCTGCCTCACATGTCGAGTGACCAGACAGATTGTGGCCTGATCGCTCGGCCAAACAGCAACATAATTTGACATTAGGATTCTATCTGGCCGTCCGTCCGTCGGTCCGTTACGTCACATGTGAAACAACAAGATAACTGGACATTGTCACAATATAGCCACTGCTCTGGTTGTCCAACCGTCAGTCCATCACGTCACTTGGACATCGGCTTATCCCTTGGGTATAGGCTGTTCTGGTCGTCTGTCGGTCTGTCCATCACGTAACGAGCGTCGACACCCTACCCACTACGGTTACAAAAGGACTAATTCTTTCCCTGCGAGGTATCCTCGCGACTATCATCAGCCAAAACAAAGATGATAAGCATAACAAAGAAGCCCTCGTTAAATAAAGTAAACTTACTTACTTTACTTACTTTACTTACTTACTTACTTACAGAAGAACAATAACGAGCCTAATAACTCAGTAATAAGAATGTTGAAACGGACATGTACGAGTACGTCGATATTGGACAACGTCAATGCATAGCGAGGTACAAGTAGGCAAAGATCAGGAAAAGGCGCAATCAGAAAAAGATTCCCACTCCAAAGACCGAGGTGGGAAAAAAACAAACTAACAACCAGGTACTTATACCATGAAACATATCGTAAGCCGAATGAGCAGCTATTTTCCCAATAGGTGGCCACTCAGTTACCTTAACTTAACTAAAAATATGAAAACATACATAAGGCGCCAACAGCACAAAATTTTTTAAAAACACCAAGACATAAAACAAAAAGAACCACCAAAGAAGTATCGACTTGGAACGATCAGTAACACAAAGTTACTGGCGGGCTTAAACCGGTTTTACAGGTACCTAACCTCACCCTCAGCTTCTGCAGTGGTTCATATCATTTAGTTAGTTCTAAGGTCCTCGTGGTGAATCTCTAACTAGTCAATGAATCATCAAGAACAAACAAATTAATCGTGATTAACATCCTGATGAATCAAAAACCAGGACTCACAGATTGAGTAAGCTGCCCGAGTAAGCAGCATAGTTGGTCGTTCATCTCTCAGTAGTGAGAATGACTTGAATATTGGATGTTCATGTGTGTAAGTGACTTTAGGCCAATTCTAGCTCTAAACTGTCGGTTGCAAGTAGAGCAAGGTATCTGCTGGAGGCACATTGGGATTGGCTTTGCGTTCTCTGCGCTTTCCTTCAGCTTCACAGATGGAGAAATGTCTCTTTTGTTGATGAGACGTCGCCACTTTGATCGCTCCAGTGCAGACTGTTCCCAAGATGTCGAAATCTGAGGGTGTCTTAGTAGCGTTTCTTCTGGCCCCCTTTAGAGCGCTTTCCGTTCTGCAATTCTCCATGTTTGGAAGTCGCTCATCAGGCATTCTTATAATGTTGCCGGTCAATCTTAGCTGTGCTAGCTTTAAGTCTGTATGTATGCTTTGCACCCCTGCTTTCTTCAGGACCTCTGTGTATGCAATCTGTCTTGCAACTTGATTTTAACAGCTTTCTCAAACATTTTAAGTGGAAATGGTTAAGTCTCTTTAAATGACATTGGTATACTCTCCAGGTCTCACATGCTTGGCAGTACCACAGCCTTGTAGACTTTCAGCTTGGTGTCAAGCTTGATTCCGTTTGGCTCCCAGACTTTTACACGGAGTCTTCCGAAAGCCACACTGGATTTTGTAATTCTGGCAGTGATCTCATCATCAATGTGCACTGCTGCTCTGAAGAGAGTGCTTCCCAGGTAGGTGAACTGGGCCCGAGGTTATAAAACTTTTTACATGCTCAACTCAGCTGAGACTAAAATTCATCCGACAATTATTGGCATTTTAACATTTATGAGCAGGATAGATTGATAGTTTTTGAGTTTTAATCCAGAATTTTCCATTGATTTTGACTACTTCAGCATTGATGAGCAGTTGAAATTTCATGCTAAGCTGAGCTGAGCTTGAAAAAAGTTTTATAATCTCGAGACCTGATCTCCACCTTACTTACGAGCATAGTTACAGATCGAATGACAACCTGTATATAATCTATAGCTGAGATGAACAGGTTTCTTTATTTTCACTCGAATTTTCTTCGAGGGTCGTTTGCTTTCTGAAGAATGGAGTCTGTACAAGGAGGAGATCAATGACCTCTACCACAGTCAACATACTGGCACCTATAAAAAGACCCATAGAACCACCGATGTCACATATTAAACCAAATATATCATAGGCTTTCTGCTGCTGAATATACTCGTAACTTAGCTGCCTGTAGAAAACATTCAGGTTTAAAAAGTTTTTCTTCAAGAAGTTGCTGTCTATGATGACAGATCTATTAAAAGTATCAAGATAATGGGTAAATGTATCGAACACGTTATAGAAATCCTTGTCTTTATCTCCCATGCCTACACTTAAACTAAGTCTCCCAGTATCCTTAAATACACGATTTAGATATCGCAAAGAAGTGAACTTTTCGATAGGGGGAAGATGTTCGTAGCTTATATGTAAATGTTCATAGGCGTCAACTTCTGCGCCATCGACTTCTTTTAATTCTTTCCACCATGCTAGATCCAGAGTAAAAGCTGCAGTAATAGTATGCTGACTGTACGTATGTAATCTTGTTTCTAATTCAAAAGAGAAATGTTTAAGCTTTGTCATAGCAGACACAATATTTTCTGATAGTAATTCAGAATTAATTTCTGTCATAGAATGCAGCTTGAAATCTAAATACGCGTTTGTTATATTAAACAATTTTTCAAACTCCATATTCATAAGAGTGGTCATTTGCCGAGCTCTTGTACTAAGGAAATTTAAGATAAGCCTTCTCTTGTCAAAGATCTGTTCATACCTGTCACGATTCCTGATTAACGATTCTTTAGTGCGTTCGATTTTATGTATTGGATACCGAAATATCATTCTATTTAAGATGTCTCTACATGAGTTAGATTCAAGATTTGCATTAACATAATTCGAAACTGCATTGATGGACATTTCATACACACTATCATTGTCGGGATTGTGCCATGCAGTTTCTGTCAACTCTATTAACTCGTCAATTCCGGCGTTAACATTAGAATAAAGATTATAGAATTCTTCTATACAGTACCTTATCCTGTCAGACATTGGGCGAGTATATAAATAACTATAATTAAGGATTGCCTCTTTCATTGCTAACCTTGGCACAAAAAGAGAGATGTAACTTTGGTTCAAATCCATTAACAAAGTGTCATTGTTTAAGACTCCGTTTGAGAAAAATTGGAGAAGCAATGAACCATCAACCTGCGCGTTTCTGATGTAATACTTTTTATTTTGCAAATCTACCATAGTTTGTTCGTAAATATGTCCCCTGTTTGACACGCCGGTATCTTGTATAGCTGAAGCGTTTATTAAACGCTGCAAACGCTGAAGCCAAATATTTGAAAACGCATTGGCACTCCCACTGAAATCGTTTGATACAATATCCTTATCCTGTAAAACTCCGATATGTATGGCATACAGCTGACAATTACGTTTCCAATCTAAAAAGGCATGCACGCGTTTCACTTCCGACCACATGTCCTTTACGTTATGAATTATTTGTATGAGACGCTCAGACAACAAATGCAAATTAGATTTGAATAGTGTGTACACACTTTTCAATCTATTAAACAGAATACGGAACGCTTCTTGGTTTCGTTTGTCCATTTTAGCTTTGGTTTCTGATGCTTCTTGTAGCTTTTTATATAACGACCTACTCAAGTTTGACGATAGCAAACTGTTCACTGCATGATCCGAAAGCGATCCATCAGAAAATGCGGGGTCAAATATTGCCACTTTACAAGACAATGGACACTGACATCGATGTTCATACATTTCGTAAAATTTATCTTTAGCTTCCCTTATACAGCTAAAGTACTGCTCTAGATTACATGTCTTAGTCATAGTATCATTATCAGCTCTCGTGTATATATACTTACATCCACATTCCTCTGTCACAACCTCACTCATGCAATCAAGAAAACATTCTTCTGTTGTGTAAAATGCAGTGTGGTTTAATGGTTTGCTGCTACAGTCACCATATGGTGGCGATTGGTATTCAATCATCTGTAACTTAATTCCAACGAAAGAAGAGGATCCTGTTGAAACCGCCTGGCCAAGACTGGCGACCAAAGGTGTCTGTCTAGGATCGTGAAGTAAAACCTTAACACCGGCACTGTCATGGGGGCCATTCATATATTCGTACTGTTCAATATTCAGCATAAGTTGAAGTCCTGAATCAATTCCGGGTGTCGAAACAACCATTTCACTTGAGTTGGGGAAGAATGTATAACAAAGACCATGATCAGTAAGCACTGGTATAAAGTCATCGGGTGTGCATTTTTTATTCTTCCATCTACAGCTGACAAATAAGTCGTGCTTATCGTGTCCAAGTTTGACAAACAAATCTTCCATCGTTATATTGGATGCGTTATATCGTTTAATATCTTCTAGCGGAGACACGACAGACTTGGAGAAAACATCTTCTATTAGATCATATAAACCGAATTCTGCAGCTTTTGTAGCCCTGAATGAGTTTTGATTACAAATTGTCACAGCAGGAAATCGGAGGGATTTATTGTAGATAATCTCAAAGTTGACATTGACTGGCCAGGATCTGTAGAATGAAATACGTTCGTAAATCTGGTAACCGACGGCACAGACACAGGCCATTGTCGTCGCTAGCCACATAAGCCTGAAAGTAAAAATATTCAGATATTATACTGAATGAAACATCACTTACGTTTTAATAGACATGTCATTTTTCCGTTAACTATTCAATCCGCCTTATAACAAAAGCATTTTGGGTTCTTCAGCTGCGGTCACATAGGAGTAGACTATTCGGGTATACGGTGTACGCTTATTAGGGCGCGCGAATACTTGAAATCAAACATTAAGATTTCCTTATACCAAGTCACATAGGAGGACACTTCGAAATGATCGTATTGGCGCGTATAGGTGCGTATAGTATAGCATAGTGGGAATCGAACATGTTCGATTTTCGTATAGCGTTCAGTGGTTTTGCTGGTCAGATTGTTTTATTAACACAAGTTATAGAGCGTTTTGCTAGAAAACTAAGTTAAAAACAATTTTTACACTATAAAGTTATACATTTGAATCCTCATGAATATGTAAAACAACGTAAAATAACTTGAATAACTTCTCAAAATACTCTAATTCAAGGAACGTTTGTTTGTTTGCTTGTTTGTCCCCATACTCCTCCCAGGTGTTTAGGTGCTTTTCTTCACCAAAAGTGGTGGGACCCGGGTGTGTCATCGGAGGATTTAATTTTGAAAGGACAATGCCGTCTAGGTCACAGGTCAAATTTCTCGAAGTTCCTTGGTTCGATTTAGATACAAATTGGCGAGTGTATGAATGTATGAATAACGCCAGAAAGGGTACAATTTACTGTAATGATGATAAATAAGGCATGCATATCAGAAAGTTTCCACGTTTTCAATGAGAGTGGATAGCTGAAATAATTCATGAGATTCTGGAAGATTGTGTTAAATTCGACCAACACAGGCAGCATTTCAAAGTGCTGTCGAACCAATATGCGTCTGTTTTTCTAAGGTATTGTCGCCTCCTCCTCCTCCTCCTCGGCTAGTAAAAGCAAAACACAATTTTCCTCTTTTTGAGGAGTTCATATCTTTGCAAAGTACCGAATTCGCGACTTTTTTCATACTTACGAAAAGAGCACACTGAAACCGTATATTTCTATGTGAACGCAGCCTTACTTATTCATGAGGATTGAAATAATATATGAATTTATGTGTAAAACTTATCGTACATATTCGATTTTCATTCAGCGTGCACCTTGTGACAACTTCTTAGGCTGGGTTCACATATAAATATACGGTATAAGGTATTCGCTATTCAGTATAAATTTGCTATTCGGTACTTGTTATATGTATACATAGGTAGAACGTTTTTTCAATGCGTTCCTTTCGTGAGTATGAAAAATGTGGATTCCTCAGTTGAAGAAAAATTTGCTTTGCTTTTACAAGCCGATGAGGAGATCGGCCCAAAGACATAGGAGGGGTAGACCAGAGGACCAATGGTCCTGTAAACGCTCACCTGAGATCTGCTGCATACACCAATAAACATGTTTGAATATTATAGTATTTAATCCCAGTGCAGGGACAGATGAAGCCCTTGGGCCATTTCCTTTTTCAATCACTATTTTGTCCATTTCCTGCTGGCTTTTTCCTTCAAATGACATTTTAACAGTTATTCCCATTCAAATGCATTGGCAACCCATGTTGACCTTGCCATAAACTGGGTCAAGGTCATCACAGGGTCATGATTTATATATACATTGTAGTACTTGAGCCATCAATGCTTCAAGCCAAGTTTCCTTGAAATCTGTCCACTGGTTCCGGAGAAGAAGATTTTTGAGAGATTTTTAGCATATATGGGCCTGGTGGCCATCTTGGTCATGTGACCTGGATTATTTATATACACATTGATTACCCCATCCTTTAGATGCTTCACATAAAATTTGGCTTTGATTGGCCGAGTGGTTTCAGAGGAGAGATGTTTGAATATTATGGAGATATACATGTATATTGCCCCGGGGTGGGGGCATATGAGCCCCTGTGGTCCATTTTTTGTCAGAATCATTAATAGTCAGTCCTATTGCCCATTTCCTGCAAGACTTTCACTTTAAATGACATTTTAAAAGTTTCCCCCATTCAAATGCATTGGCGACCTATGTTGACCTTGCCATAAAATAGGTCAAGGTCATCACAGGGTCATGATTTATATATACATTGTAGTGCTTTAGCCATCAATGTTTCATGTCAAGTTTGATTGAAATTGGTCCAACGGTTCCAGAGAAAAATATTTTTGAAGGGTTTTTACCATATATGGGCATGGCGGCCATCTTGGTCATGTGACCTGGATTGTTTATATACACATTGGTTATCCCTTCCTATTGATGCTTTACATAAAATTTGGCTTTGATTGGTCAAGCGGTTTCAGAGGAGCAGACGTTTGAATATAGTGAAGATATACATGTATATTAACCCGGGGTGGGGGCACATGAGCCCCTGGGGTCCATTTTTTTTTCAGAATCATTAATATTCAGTCCTACTGCCCATTTCTTGCAAGACTTTCACTTTAAATGTCATTTTAAAAGTTTTCCCCATTCAAATGCATTGGCGACCTATGTTGACCTTGCCGTAAAATAGGTCAAGGTCATCACAAGGTCATGATTTACATATATGTTGTAGTACTTAAGTCCTCGATGCTTCATGCCAAGTTTCATTGAAATCGGTCCAGTGGTTCCGGAGAAGAGAGTTTTTGAAGGGTTTTTACCATATATGGGCATGACGGCCATCTTGGTCATGTGACCTGGATTATTTATATACACATTGGTTCCCCCTTCCCATAGATGCTTCATGTAAAATTTGGCTTTGATTGGCCAAGCGGTTTCAGAGAAGAAGATGTTTGAATATTATGATAATATACATGTATATTGCCCCGGGGTGGGGGCGGATGAGCCCCTGGTGCCCATTTTTTTTCAGAATCATTAATATTCAGTCCTACTGCTCATTTTCTGCAAGATTTTTCCTTTAAATGACAATTTAACAATTTTTCCCATTCAAATGCAAAGGCGACCTATGTTGACCTTGCCGTAAAATAGGTCAAGGTCACCGCAAGGTCATGATTTATATACACATTGTAGTGCTTGAGTCATCGATGCTTCATGCCAAGTTTGGTTGAAAGATTTTTGAAGGGTTTTTACCATATATGGGCATGGCGGCCATCTTGGTCATGTGACCTGGATTATTTATATACACATTGGTTCCCCCTTCCCATAGATGCTTCATGTAAAATTTGGCTTTGATTGGCCAAGCTGTTTCAGAGAAGAAGATCTTTGAAAATGGTGGACGACGGACGGACGGACGACGGACGGACGACGGACGGACGGACGGACGGACGGACGACGGAGCATGGGTATACTATAAGCTCACCTTGTGAGCCTGACGGCTCAGGTGAGCTAAAAAACAAACAAACAAACAAACAAACAAACAAGTAAGCAAGTGTTGCTCAAATCATACTATTATGAGAAGTCATTTCCGTTGTTTTATTTATTCATGAGGATTCAAATATACGAATTTATATGTAAAAATCATTTTATATAATCAAAACACTCAAATATTTGTGTACAATAGAAATTCAAACCAGCATAATCAGTTGTCACACGGTGCACGGTGAACGAAAATCGAGCATGTACGATTCCAAATTTGCTCTCCTATATGCGCCTATACGACTTTTTCGAATAGTGCCGTCCCATGTGACCCGATATTAGGAAATCCTAGAGTTTGATTTCAGCTGTTCGCGTGCCCTCAAAAACTTGCACCGTATACCCGAATAGTCTACTCGCAACCTCATGCTGGCCTGATTTCTATTGTACACAAGTTATTGAGTGTTTTGATTGAAAAGTACATGTAAGTTAATTATTATTTTTTTTACATATAAAGTCATATATTTAAGGCTGCGGTCACATAGGAGTAAATTCGGGTATACGGTGTACGTTTTATAGGGCACGCGAATACTTGAAATCAAACATTACGATTTCCTTATACCGGGTCACATAGGAGGACACTATTCGAAAAGCTCTTAGGCTGCGTTCACATAGAAATATACGGTATACGCTATACGGTATTCGTTATACGCTATACGGTATTCGCTATACGCTATACGGCCACGGCAGTTCACATAAAAGTAGCACGTACTTTCAGTGTGCTCTTTTCTCGTGAGTATGAAAAAAGTTGCTAATTCGGTATTTTGAAAAGATATGAATTCCTCAGAAGAAGAATATTGTGCTTTGCTTTTACTAGCCGAGGAGGAGGAGGAGGCGGCAATACGTAAGAAAAAAAAAGACGCTTATTGGTTCTACAGCACTTGAAATGCGGCCTGTAAGGCTGCGATCACATAGAAATATACGGTATACGCTATACGGTATTCGCTATACGCTATTCGGTATTTGCTATACGCTATACGGGCACGGCGGATCACATAGAAGTAGCACGTGCTTTCAGTAGTATGAAAAAGTTGCGAATTCGGTATTTTTCAAAGATATGAATTCCTCAGGAGAAGAATATTGTGCTTTGCCTTTACTAGCCGAGGAGGAGGAGGAGGAGGAGGAGGAGGAGGAGGAGGCGACAATACCTAAAAAAAGCAAACGCACATTGGTTGGACAGCACTTTGAAATGCAGCCTTTGTTGGTCAAATTTAACACAACATTCCAGAATCTCATGAATTATTTCAGTCATCCACTCTTATTGAAAACGTGAAAACTTTCTGATATGTATGCCTTATTTATCATCAATACTAGTAAATTGTACCCTTTCTGGCGTTATTCATACATTAAAATCCATACACTCGCCAACGTTTATCCAAATCGAACCAAGGAACTTCGAGAAATTTGACCTGTGACCTAGCCGGCATTGTCCTTTCAAAAGTAAATCCTCCAATGACACTCCCGGGTTCCACCACGTTTGGTGAAGATAGGCACCTAAACACCTGGGAGGAGTATAGGGACAAAGAAGCAAACAAACAAACGTTACTTGAATTCGAGTATTTTGAGAAGTTAAATATTTAAGTTATTTACGTTGTTTTACACATTGTCGCCGACAGGTAGCGCTATAACACTCGGACCTGTCGCCTTTGGCTCGTTGCATGCTGGGAATGTCCGCCATGGAATCCATTTTGGAATCCATTTTATATGTAGATCATATCAATATAATTTTACATACATTTTATTTTTGTCTTTTTGTTACGTCCTGTGTTTTACCTATGCACAGCTCGAATGAAAGAAATACATTCTAGTCCAGCAAATTCAAGAAATCTATTAATTGATTCTCGCGAGAACTGAACGGGATTAGCCGATTTTGGCTATATCCCATAATTCAAAGCGTCAAATGCGAGAGATCTAGATGGGATATCGTCAGATCTCGCGAGAATGTTGTTTTACATATTCACGAGGATTCAAGTATATGACTTAATTGTGTAAAAATGTTTTTAACTGTTTTCTTGCGAAAAGCTCTATAACCTGTGTAAATAAAAACAAAATCAGACCAGGAAAACCACTATACGCTATACGAAAATCGAACATGTTCGATTCCCACTATACTAAACTATACGCACCTATACTCGCCTATACGATCTTTTCGAATAGTGTCCTCCTATGTGACCCGGTATAAGGAAATCAAAATGATTGATTTCAAGTATTCGCGTGCCCTCAATAACGTACACCGTATACCCGAATAGTGTACTCCTATGTGACCGCAGCCTTATAGGCGCGTATAGGTGCGTATAGTATAGTGTAGTGGGAATCGTACATGTTCGGTTGTCGTATGACAACTGGTTTTGCTGGTCTGAATTTTTATTTTACACAAGCTTTAGAGTGTTTTGCTATAGAACGGTATGTTAAAATGATTTTTTCATAATAAAGTCATATATTGGTATCCTCATGAATATGTGAAACAACGTAAATAACTTCTCATAAAACTATTATTGTAAGCACGTGCTACCTCTAAGTGAACCGCCGTGCCCGTATAGCGTATAGCGAATACCGAATAGAGTATATAGCGAATACCGTATACCGTACACCGTATATTTCTATGTGAACGCAGCCTAACGGAGTGTCTATTTTTGCTATTAACAGACGTCTGGTAATAGCACATTAACCGAAAAATTGCTATTGACAGACGTCTGGTAACACATTTCCCCAGTATTTGCTATTGACAGACGTCTTGCAATAGACTCTTCTTAGGCTGCGGTCACATAGGAGTAGACTATTCGGGTATACGGTGTACGTTTTTGAGGGCACGCGAATATTTGAAATCAAACATTATGATTTCCTTATACCGGGTCACATAGGAGGACACTATTCGAAAAGTTCGTATAGGCGCGTATAGGTGCGTATAGTATAGTAGAGTTGGAATCGAACATGTTCGATTTTCGTATAGCGTATAGTGGTTGTTGCTGGTCTGAATTTTTTATTTACACTAATTATAGAGCGTTTTGCTGGAAAACTAAGTTAAAAACAATTTTTACACAATAAAGTCAAATATTTGAATCTTCATGAGTATGTAAAACAACGTAAAAAACTTAAATAACTTCTCATAATACTCTGATTCAAGTAACGTTTGTTTGTTTGTTTTCTTGTTTGTCCCCATACTCCTCCCAGGTGCTTAGGTGCCTATCTTCTCCAAACGTGGTGGGGCCCGGGTGTGTCATTGGTCATCTAATTTTGAAGCACCATGCCGTCTTGGCCACAGGTCAAATTTCTCGGAGTTTCTTGGTTCGATTTGGATAAAAGTTGGCGATATGTACGGGTACAATTTACTGGTATTGATGATAAATAATGACATTCCACATGGATGGTTGAAATAATTCATGAGATTCCGGAATGTTGTGTTAAATTCGACCAACACAGGCCGCATTTCAAAGTGCTGTTGAGCCAATATGCGTCTGTCTTTCTTAGGTATTGCTGCCGCCTCCTCCTCCTTGGCCAGTAAAAGCAAAGCACAATATTCTTCTTCTGAGGAGTTCATATTTTTTCAAAATACCGAATTCGCAACTTTTTTCATACTCACGAAAAGAGCACACTGAAAGCATGTGCTACTTCTATGTGAACCGCCGTGCCCGTATAGCGTAGCGCGAATACCGAATAGCGTATAGCGAATACCATATACCGTATACCGTATATTTCTATGTGAACGCAGCCTTAGGCTGCGTTCACATAGAAATATAGTTGTATACGGTATATGGTATTCGCTATACGCTATTCGGTATTCGCCATACGCTATACGGGCACGGCGGTTCACATAGAAGTAGCGCGTGCTGTCAGTATGCTCTTTTCGTGAGTATGAAAAAAGTAAAAAAAATCGGTGTTTTACATATTCATGAGGATTCAAATGTATGCTTTTATTGTGTGAAAATTGTTTTCTAGAAAAACGCTCTAAATCTCATAATACAAAATTCAGACCAGCAAAACCGCTATACGCTATACGAAAATCAAACATGTTCGATTCCCACTATACTATACACATGTACGCACCTATACGCGCCTATACGAGTTTTTCGAATAGTGTTCTCTTATGTGACCCGGTATAAGGAAATCATAGTGATTGATTTCAAGTATTCGCGTGCCCTCAAAAACGTACACCGTATACCCGAATAGTCTACTCCTATGTGACCGCAGCCCTATATTCAAATCCTTGTGAATAAATAAAACAACGGAAACAACTTCTCATAATACTAAATTTGAGCAATGTTGACATGTTTGTTTGTTTGTTTGTTTGTTTGTTACCCTACTCCTCCCAGGTCTTTGGGTCAACCATCGGGCTTCAACAACCTCTTCCTCGGCTAGTGAAAGCAAAGCAAAACCTTCTTCTTCTGAGAAATCCATATATTTCATACTCACGAAAGGAACGCATTGAAAACACGTGCTGCCTATGTGAACCGCCATGTCCGAGTATACGTATAGCGAGTACCGAACAACGAATACAGAATAGTGAATACCATATACCGTATATTTGTATGTGAACACTTGCTAGATTTCAGCTTTTCGCGTGTCCTCAAAAACGTGCGCCGTATACCCGGATAGTCACTACTCCCATGTGAACTCAACCTAATGACCCGTATTCAACCCAAAACATTATTTTCCTAACTAGTGTAACCTTGCTGTTATTATATAGAAATATAATGAAAGAATAGCAAAATTTAAACGTTAATATTGTCACTTAAAACTGTTTAGCACAGCTTACCTCCGCAGAATACAGCCTTCCTCTGCTATGTATCGGATTCCATGGAACGTTGTTCTTTCAGTAAAGTCAACGATAAGATTCTTTGCGCCTTTCTTTGGACATTGCGTGTCATTTGTTTGTGCGGTTTCATTTTCTATGGCCGGGGTGGATATTTCTTCCGTTGAATGAATGTTGGGCAATTCCATATTTCAAGTGTTTATCCGTACCTGTGTATTATGTTTCTTTTAGAGTTTCATACAGTTAATAGACACTGTACGTGTTCATCTCTTTCGAAAACTCCTTAGACTTTAATGTATTTCGATGTTGACAATAAAATTATCTTGCCTCTTCAGGCCAATATATTCTTATGATTTTGGTGACATTTGAAAGTAGAATGAATACAGCGATTTGATGAAGTTTCGATTGTACAAGCATTGGATTGTACAAGTACAAGAGTTTAAAGTTTAAGATACTTTTGGGGAAAAAATCTCATTGATGTCAATGGTGACGTTGCCCAAAACTTGTAAAAAAATTCACAACTGTTTGAAACTTCATAGCATGAAAACGGATGCATGCATTTGTATGGAAATACCTTGTTCATTACTTTATTCACTGATCTACTTTTCCAATTACATGTACACCTAAAACATAAAAATGTGTTGACCAAGACAAGCTGATTTTTTTCTTGCAAACATGAAAAGACATTGAATAAAAATAAAACTGAGATTCTTAAAGAGCAGTGAGCATTTTAATAAGAATGGGGATGGGCCATACCGCGGTTTTGGCTACTTTGAAAGCCTCTTTAGTGACCCTATAGGTTTGGCAACTAGTGACCCTATAGGTTTGACAACACGGTGCCAAAGAGAATTACTGTAATTTTGCAACTTTCATAGGATAGTCGTTACAAAGACTAGTGTAATCCAAATGAGGCCAAAAATATTAAATCTTTTGGAAATAAATCTAACCCGTTAATAATTTATGAAGTCTATGGAGTTTTTCGAAAGTGACCAACAATTATGTCTATTGACTGCACGTACATGTATATATGAATCATTGGAAAGAAATAGGAAACAACAATTTTCAAAGCAACAGTTTGTCCAGCTTTCTGATTATCTTTGAGCGGTGACACTGTGTTAATTCCAAATCACACCTGTACCTGAAGATAAGAATAAATTTAAAGCAACCTTTTTATGCAACACATGCCGTACATTAAATATTCCCAGAACCTCAAAATGTATCATAGGTACCATTTTTTGTGTTAGAGGTGTAACGCACAAAACAAGTGAAAATCAACGTTTATAATTGTCAATCGGCTAAAACTACACTTCGTGAAATTAAAATTTTCGTTATTTGGTTGACTCCCAATAAATACCATGAACCCAAGTCCGGATGTACGCAGGCGTCCATTGTCACATAATTATCACCAAGAGATCTTCTACAAACCGCTTTTCTACATACGTGTACGTTAGCGCGCATCAGTTGATTGATGTTTTGACGATTTTCGCATTTGAATCGCCACTTTAAAAAAAAAAAAACAAAAAAAAAAACTGATATCCTAGGGAAGTGAACATATTAATCAGAAACGGTACTGGCCATTCGCGGGTTTGATTACCAAAGGCCTCGTCGAACACATTACGAAAACATGCCCATGCAATATACAGAGAATTTTTAAGTTGAAAAAAAAAAAAAATCATTTAAATCTGAAATATTTTTCTTATTTTTGCTCAAAACATAGATTGTGGGTACACGTTAGAACCGCCTCGCCGAGGCGGATCTAGCGAGTATCGAGTACCCACAATCTATGTTTTGGAGCAAAAATAAGAAAAATAGGCATACCCCTGCATACCCCTGCAGTTTTACTATATAAAAGTGGGGTATAAGGGGGTATACATTACACGGACATGTTTTCGTAATGTAAGCGATTACGATCATCTGAATCGTCGTTGTGCTGCTATGAAGTTCCGTATAATAAGAAAAAAGACTTTCAGTGACAGACGTTTTAGCACTGTAGGACCGAGGCTTTGGAACTCAATACCCTTGAGTCTCAGGCAGAGTGAGTCAGTAAATGGTTTCATTTTTGTTTTTTTTTGATTCAGATTTACGTCCCTTTCAAGATAATTTCAGCTCATATGAGACGGGCCAATCAGTAGGTGGGGCGAAAATAGGACAACCCCGAGAAAAAACACTTGGCACACTCGCAAGCAGAACTTGGCTTGTTGCACATGTGGCCAGAGCGGTGCTCGAACCCACACCAGACACAGCGGTGAGATGATCGAGTGATTAAGAAACAGCACCCCTAATCGCTCGGCCACGGTGGCCGCCAAACTAAAAGAATTTGAAAACATATCTGTTTATAGACTTCTTTGGATTCTTTTGAAAGTCTTGCACTGCCAGGACATTTTTATGTGACCAGTCTATTGAAATCATTGTCAATTTATATTTATGATTTTATGTTTGTACAACGCCAGTGAATATGTATTTTATATGTAGAATTAGGCGTTTAAGCAAATAAACAAGCTTCAAGTTTCAAGTTTTTCAATAAAACGCAAGTCTACGTCGAGAGATATTAGCCTGAAAGGTGTCACGAAAATGACGTTGAAGTGGTCCCGTCCAACGTGACATTTCAATAAGTGTTCCTATAACATTAACACGTTGTTTCAGACGAGACATTCATTACGAAAACTTGTCCGTGTAATAAACAGAGATGTTTTAAGCTTCCAAAATTAAAGAAAAAAAAAACAGCTGAATTTTACGTTAGAGCCGCTTCAGCGAGGCGGTTCTAACGAGTACCCACATTCTATGGTTTGGAGCGAAAATAAGAAAAATAGGTATACCCCTACCAACCCCAGTTTTTCTATATAAAAGTGTGGTATAAGGGGGTACACATTTCACGGACATGTTTTCCTGATGTTTTCTTGATAAAACGTAAAGCTACACCATTTTTATGAGACCTATATTTACGCATCGGTTCAACAATGAAAACAATTTTTTTTCAACCGGCACATGCATTCTAATCTTTTATATGAACAACGTGCATGGATTGAACACACCATATGTATTTTAACTCTCATAAGTCTGGCGTCCCCTTTATGCGACATAGGCAAACAGAATATCCCCAGATGTGACACCGCAGAACCGGCGTCCAATCTGGTGCTATCCTGTTTGCTTAGATGAATTTCATCGAAAAACTCTTGGTCGAAGACTCGTTTCAATAATATTTCACACGAAATTACCACACATGTAATGTCCTGTATGTCTAAACCAGTGCATTCTGCGTGATACACAAAGTAAACAGAAAATACAAATCAAGAAACGATCGTTTAGATAATTCCAATGAAGTCAAAGAGAAAGAATAAATTTTAAATAATTTCACTAATTTACCACGTTCGTGAAAGTTGAACAATCTTATTATGACGAACTCTGTTGTTGATCCGACAGATTTTATAGACTTCTATATGAGCCTGTGCGTGAGAAAACCAGAAATTTGGGTTTCCGACCAGGTCTGACACAAATCGGCCTGTACAGTCACAGAAGATGGCTAGAGGCTCGAAATTTTTGGATTTAGAAAGCAGAGGAATTGTAGTTACTGCGAAGCTGATCTGCGCCTTTGTTTTCGCCTATGCATATTGTTGGTTTTCCCATTCGGCGGCTCATATAATATTAACTTAAATATCACTGATAATTTGATACACGTGATGGGCTTTGCCATTTCAAATATTGATATATGTTCCTCGTATAATCTGCAGCATTGGCGTTTTTCAAAGAGCAGGAAAAGATCAAACTTGCAATATGTTTCTCCTGAGAATAAAAAATCTGTCCTCGAGATATGGGATTTGGTACATGAAAAATGCGACCTGCATTAGTAATAAGACCTTTCATATTATACCAGAAAATACCAGGATGTTTGCAGAGGTAGTATGATGTTCTCACATTTATAATGCTATAGCCATTGCCCCCTCATAGAAGTTCTACAGTAAATAAGATTTTTGAGCCACAAATATATATGAGTCTCAGTCAACAGCTATGTTCATGTCGAGACGCTGCTTCTATTTTCTTAGGACGTTTATGCAAATTTAGGATGTCACGGCATCCAAAAAGTGCTTCAAATATACTGAGCCAACTTATAACGCAAGGGTGGTCGGGTGGGAATATGGCCCCCGCCCTTTCATTTTCAAGAAAGTTCGTCAGGTAATTGTCCAGGTTTGAATCAATATTCGCTTTAAGATTAATAGGGCGATATTACAATTTTAATCTCTGTCTGAAGGCTTTTTGAAGGTGTCTTCTGACCTGAAAATATAGTAAAAATGACAAAATAATGATATTCTACATAGGAAAAGAGCCATGACATGAGAAAAAGTAAATTGTGTCATATAGGCCATAACATAGCAAAACTACAGAATCAGCATGTTAAGTACAAAATAATTTTCTCAGTTTGATCAGACTCTTTGCTGTGAGCATGAAGAAATCTTGGTAACATTCCACCATTTAAGGCATACATGGCCGACCCAGAATAGATAGAATAGCCATTTACTTTTTGTAAACAAAAATCTCCTCGAATGTTTGCATATCCTAGCGGAGCTTATGCATCAGCAGAACAATCGGCGGTTAGAGACATGTATGTAGATCCGAACAGGCTTGTGCTTACGTTGACATAAACTCTTTTAATATTTATAATAAACGTTTATGTTACCTGGTCGAAAAAATTTCTGTCGAAAATGGCGGCGAATCCAGCGGAAACTACCGCAATCCGGAGTTAAAACAACGCAGAGCCGGCGTTTCGACCGTTCGTCCGGCGTTCCGATTGGACGCCGTGATCATGTATGGAATAGTTGTATGCAGGAGGATTGTAAATATCTTGACACAGTGGCATGGAATACACTTCTGAAAATCATGATCCCCAAATACTCAAAATTAGCTGAAAGAATAGGCCCATGCATCCTTAAGAACAGAGGGTCATTTTTGAACTTTGAATGTGGGTGTTTATTTACCCACTGTTGAGTTGCACTATTTGTGCCGATTAAAGATCTGTTCGGTTTTGCCGGATCATCAATGTGTGTTTGCTTTCAGAATCAAGATATTGATGGTACCCTCAGCAAGTGTCGAGTTTTCGCGATAAAGCACCCTTGCTCAAAGGCCTTCAGAGATTGTCCATTTCTGTCATTTTCTCTTCATTGGTATAAAACTTTTGTGGTGAGACACTGTTAAGTATTATGAGTAATAAATTTTTATGCAACTAAAAGCTAAAATATTAAAATATTTAGGCCACATCATGACAAAACCTGTCTTTCTCCGCTGTGTTTTGACGATTTGGCTTTACTGTATACCTTGAATCCTAAAAGTTAGGATATATAAGCATACCATGCTTATAGCAAAACTTTCCAACAAGTTCAAAACAAATATCTTGATCAGGCTATGCACATGAGCAGGCTGGTCTGCATCTCAATTGAGGATGCAAGCCACAACATGAGAAAAAGAATGACAAAAAGTAAATGGCTATTCTATCTATTCTGGGTCAGCCATGTATGCCTTAAATGGTGGAATGTTTCCAAGATTTCTTCATGCTCACAGCAAAGAGTCTGATCAAACTGCGAAAATTAGTTTGTACTTAACATGCTGATTCTGTAGTTTTGTTATGTTTTGGCCTATATGACACAATTTACTTTTTCTCATGTCATGGCTCTTTTCCTATGTAGAATATCATTATTTTGTCATTTTTACTATATTTTCAGGTCAGAAGACACCTTCAAAAAGCCTTCAGACAGAGATTAAAATTGTAATATCACCCTATTAATCTTAAAGCGAATATTGATTCAAACCTGGACAATTACCTGACGAACTTTCTTGGAAATGAATGGGCGGGGCCATATTCCGACCCGACCACCCTTGCGTTATAAGTTGGCTCAGTATATTTGAAGCACTTTTTGGATGCCGTGACATCCTAAATTTGCATAAACGTCCTAAGAAAATAGAAGCAGCGTCTCGACATGAACATAGCTGTTGACTGAGACTCATATATATTTGTGGCTCAAAAATCTTATTTACTGTAGAACTTCTATGAGGGGGCAATGGCTATAGCATTATAAATGTGAGAACATCATACTACCTCTGCAAATATCCTGGTATTTTCTGGTATAATATGAAAGGTCTTATTACTAATGCAGGTCGCATTTTTCATGTACCAAATCCCATATCTCGAGGACAGAGATATTTTTTATTCTCAGGAGAAACATGTTGCAAGTTTGATCTTTTCCTGCTCTTTGAAAAAACGCCAATGCTGCAGATTATACCAGGAACATATATCAATATTTGAAATGGCAAAGCCAATCATGTGTATCAAATTATCAGTGATATTTAAGTTAATATTATATGAGCCGCCGAATGGGAAAACCAACAATATGCATAGGCGAAAACAAAGGCGCAGATCAGCTTCGCAGTAACTACAATTCCTCTACTTTCTAAATCCAAAAATTCGAGCCTCTAGCCATCTTCTGTGACTGTACAGGCCGGTTTGTGTCAGACCTGGTCGGAAACCCAAATTTCTGGTTTTCTCACGCACAGGCTCATATAGAAGTCTATAAAATCTGTCGGATCAACAACAGAGTTCGTCATAATAAGATTGTTCAACTTTCACGAAAGTGGTAAATTCGTGAAATTATATAAAATTTATACTTTCTCTTTGACTTCATTGGAATTATCTAAACGATCGTTTCTTGATTTATATTTTCTGTTTACTTTGTGTATCACGCAGAATGCACTGGTTTAGACATACAGGACATTACATGTGTGGTAATTTCGTGTGAAAGTTATTAAACGAGTCTTCGACCAAGAGTTTTTCGATGAAATTCATCTAAGCAAACAGAATAGCACCAGATTGGACGCCGCAGAATCGCCGCATTCTGCGGCGTCACATCTGGGGATATTCTGTTTGCCTATGTCCCATAAAAGAGACGCCAGGCTTATGAGAGTTAAAATACATATGGTGTGTTCAATCCATGCACGTTGTTCATAATATATGATATTAGTGACTGAGTTAAAAGATTAAAATGCATGTTCCGGCTGAAAACAATTTGTTTTCATTGTTGAACCGATGCGTAAATGTAGGTCTCATAAAAATGGTGTAGCTTTACGTTTTATCAAGAAAACATCAGGAAAACATGTCCATGAAATGTGTACCCCCTTATACCCCACTTTTATATAGCAAAACTGGGGTTGGTAGGGGTATACCTATTTTTCTTATTTTCGCTCCAAACCATAGATTGTGGATACTCGTTAGAACCGCCTCGCTGAAGCGGCTCTAACGTAAAATTCAGCTGATTTGTTTTTAATTTTTGAAGCATAAAAAATCTCTGTTTATTACACGGGCAAGTTTTTCAAGTTTTCGTAATGAATGTCTCGTCTGAAACAACGTGTTAATGTTATAGGAACACTTATTGAAATGTCACGTTGGACGGGACCACTTCAACGTCATTTTCGTGACACCTTTCAGGCTAATATCTCTCGACGTAGACTTGCGTTTTATTGAAAAACTTGAAGCTTGTTTATTTGCTTAAACGCCTAATTCTACATATGAAATACATATTCACTGACGTTGTACAAACATAAAATCATAAATATAAATTGTCAATGATTTAAATAGACTGGTCACATGAAAATGTCCTGGCAGTGCATGACTTTCAAAAGAATCCAAAGAAGTCTATAAACAGATACGTTTTCAAATTCTTTTAGTTTGGCGGCCACCGTGGCCGAGCGATTAGGGGTGCTGTTTCCTAATCATTCGATCATCTCACCGCTGTGTCTGGTGTGGGTTCGAGCCCCGCTCTGGCCACATGTGAGACAAGCCAAGTTCTGCTTGCGGGTGTGCAAAGTGGTTTTTCTCGGGGGTTCTCCTATTTCGCCCCACCTACTGATTGGCCCGTCTCATATGAGCTGAAATTATCTTGAAAGGGACGTAAATCTGAATAAAAAAAATAAAAAAAAGAAAGCATTTACTGACTTACTCTGCCTGAGACTCAAGGGTATTGAGTTCCAAAGCCTCGGTCCTACAGTGCTAAAACTTCTGTCACTGAAAGTCTTTTTTCTTATTATACGGAACTTCATAGCAGCACAACGACGATTCAGATGATCGTAATCGCTTACATTACGAAAGCATGTCCGTGTAATGTATACCCCCTTATACCCCACTTTTATATGAGCCGCTGCATGGGAAAACCAACAATCTGCATATGCGAAAACAAAGACGCAGATCAGCTTCGCGGAAACACAGATGCTGATCAGCGCTTTTGTTTTCGCTACACGGATAGTTCACTTGCTCTTCTTCTTTTAAAATCCGAAATTTCAAGCGTCTAGTCGTCTTCTATGACTGTAAAGGCTGCATTATGTCGGACCTGGTCAGAACCCAAATTGTTGGTTTTCTCATGCACAGGCTCATATAGTAAAACTGCAGGGGTATGCAGGGGTATACCTATTTTTCTTATTTTTGCTCCAAAACATAGATTGTGTAGATTGTGGGTACTCGGTATATTCTCGCTAGATCCGCCTTGGCGAGGCGGTTCTAACGTGTACCCACAATCTATGTTTTGAGCAAAGATAAGAAAAATATTTAAGAATTTAATGAAACTTTTATTTATTTATTTTTTTTTATTTTTTATTTATTTTTTTTTTAAACTTAAAAATTCTCTGTATATTGCATGGGCATGTTTTCGTAATGGGTTTGACGAGGCCTTTGGTAACCAAACCCGCGGATGGCCGATACCCTTTCTCATTAATATGTTCACTTCCCTAGGATATCAGTTTTTTTTTTTTTTTTTTTTTTTTTTTTTTTAACGTGGCGATTCAAATGCAAAAATCGTCAAAACATCAATCAATTGATGCGCGCTAACGTACAAGTATGTAGAAAAGCGGTTTGTAGAAGATCTCTTGGTGATAATTATGTGACAATGGACGCCTGCGTACATCCGGACTTGGGTTCATGGTATTTATTGGGAGTCAACCAAATAACGATTTTTTTTTTTCAACTTAAAAAATTCTCTGTGTATTGCATGGGCATGTTTTCGTAATGGGTTTGACGAGGCCTTTGGTAACCAAACCCGCGGATGGCCGATACCCTTTCTAATTAATATGTTCACTTCCCTAGGATATCAGGAGTTTGTTTTTGTTTTGTTGTTTTAACGTGGCGATTCAAATGCGAAAATCGTCAAAACATCAATCAACTGATGCGCGCTAACGTACACGTATGTAGAAAAGCGGTTTGTAGAAGATCTCCTGGTGATAATTATGTGACAATGGACGCCTGCGTACACCCGGACTTGGGTTCATGGTATTTATTGGGAGTCAACCAAATAACGAAAATTTTAATTTCACGAAGTGTAGTTTTAGCCGATTGACAATTATAAACGTTGATTTTCACTTGTTTTGTGCGTTACACCTCTAACACAAAAAATGGTACCTATGATACATTTTGAGGTTCTGGGAATATTTAATGTACGGCATGTGTTGCATAAAAAGGTTGCTTTAAATTTATTCTTATCTTCAGGTACAGGTGTGATTTGGAATTAACACGGTGTCACCGTTCAAAGATAATCAGAAAGCTGGACAAACTGTTCCTTTGAAAATTGTTGTTTCCTATTTCTTTCCAATGATTCATATATACGTGCAGTCAATAGACATAATTGTTGGTCACTTTCGAAAAACTCCATAGACTTCATAAATTATTAACGGGCTAGATTTATTTCCAAAAGATTTAATATTTTTTGGCCTCATTTGGATTACACTAGTCTTTGTAACGACTACCCTATGAAAGTTGCAAAATTACAGTAATTCTCTTTGGCACCGTGTTGCCAAACCTATAGGGTCACTAGTTGCCAAACCTATAGGGTCACTAAAGAGGCTTTCGAAGTAGCCAAAACCGCGGTATGGCCCATCCCCATTCTTATTAATATGCTCACTGCTCTTTAAGAATCTCAATTTTATTTTTATTCAATGTCTTTTCATGTTTGCAAGAAAAAAATCAGCTTCTCTTGGTCAACATATTTTTATGTTTTAGGTGTACATGTAATTGGAAAAGTAGATCAGTGAATAAAGTAACGAACAAGGTATTTCCATACAAATGCATGCATCCGTTTTCATGCTATGAAGTTTCAAAAAGTTGTGATTTTTTTACAAGTTTTGGGCAACGTCACCATTGACATCAATGAGAATTTTTTCCCCAAAAGTATCTTAAACTTTAAACTCTTGTACTTGTACAATCCAATACTTGTACAATCGAAACTTCATCAAATCGCTGTATTCATTCTACTTTCAAATGTCACCAAAATCATAAGAATATATTGGCCTGTAGAGGCAAGATAATTCTATTGTCAACATCGAAATACATTAAAGTCGAAAGAGATGAACAAGTACAGTGTCTATTGACTGTATGAAACTCTAAAAGAAACATAATGTACGGATAAACACTTGAAATATGGAATTGCCCAACATTAATTCAACGGAAGAAATATCCACCCCGGCCATAGAAAATGAAACGGCACAAACAAATGACACGCAATGTCCAAAGAAAGGCGCAAAGAATCTTATCGTTGACTTTACTGAAAGAACAACGTTCCATGGAATCCGATACATAGCAGAGGAAGGCGGTATTCTGCGGAGGTAAGCTGTGCTAAACAGTTTTAAGTGACAATATTAACGCTTAAATTTTACTATTTTTTCATTATATTTCTATATAATAACAGCAAGGTTACACTAGTTAGGAAAATAATGTTTTGGGTTGAATACGGGTCATTAGGTTGAGTTCACATGGGAGTAGACTATCCGGGTATACGGCGCACGTTTTTGAGGACACGCGAATAGCTGAAATCTAGCAAGCGTTCACATACAAATATACGGTATACGGTATTCACTATTCTGTATTCGTTGTTCGGTACTCGCTATACGTATACTCGGACATGGCGGTTCACATAGGCAGCACATGTTTTCAATGCGTTCCTTTCGTGAGTATGAAATATATGGATTTCTCAGAAGAATGGTTGACCCAAAGACCTGGGAGGAGTAGGGTAACAAACAAACAAACAAACAAACAAACAAACACGTTAACATTGCTCAAATTTAATATTATGAGAAGTTGTTTCCGTTGTTTTATTTATTCACAAGGATTTGAATATAGGAAGAGTCTATTGCCTGACGTCTGTCAATAGCAAATACTCGGTAAACGTGCTATTACCAGACGTCTGTCAATAGCAAATTTTCAGTTAATGTGCTATTACCAGACGTCTGTTAATATCAAAAATAGACACTCCGTTAGGCTGCGTTCACATAGAAATATACGGTGTTCGGTATACGCTATACGTTATTCGGTACTCGCTATACGCTATACGGGCACGGCGGTTCACATAGAGGTAGCGCGTGCTTACAATAATAGTTTTATGAGAAGTTATTTACGTTGTTTTAAATATTCATGAGGATTCCAATATATGACTTTATTATGAAAAAAAAAATCATTTTAACTTACCTTTCTATAGCAAAACACTCTGTAGCTTGTGTAAAATAAAACTTCAGACCAGCAAAACCAGTTGTCACACACAATACGCTATAAAAAAACCGAACATGTGCGATTCCCACTATACTATACTATACGCACCTATAGTGTCCTTCTATGTGACCCGGTATAAGGAAATCGTAATGTTTGATTTCAAGTATTCGCGTGCGCTATAAAACTTACACCGTATACCCGAATAGTCTACTCCTATGTGACCGCAGCCTTAAATATATGACTTTATATGTAAAAACAATTTAATTAACTTACTTTTCAATCAAACACTCAATGACTTGTGTACAACAGAAATCAGGCCAGCATGAGGCTGCGAGTAGACTATTCGAGTATACGGTGCAAGTTTTTGAGGGCACGCGAACAGCTGAAATCAAACTCTAGGATTTCCTAATATCGGGTCACATGGGACGGCACTATTCGAAAAAGTCGTATAGGCGCATATAGGAGAGCAAATTTGGAATCGTACATGCTCGATTTTCGTTCACCGTGCACCGTGTGACAACTGATTATGCTGGTTTTAATTTCTATTGTACACAAAATTAATATTTGAGTGTTTTGATTAAACGATAAGGTAGATATTAAATGATTTTTACATATAAATTCGTATATTTGAATCCTCATGAATAAACAAAACAACGGAAATAACTTCTCATAATACTATGATTTGAGCAACCGTTACTTGGTGTTTGTTTGTTTGTTTGTTTGTTTTTCTACTCCTCCTATGTCTTTGGGCCGATCTCCTCATCGGCTAGTAAAAGCAAAGCAAAATTTTCTTCTTCTGAGGAATCCACATTTTTCATACTCACGAAAGGAACGCATTGAAAAAACGTTCTACCTATGTTTACATATAACAAGTACCGAATAGCAAATTTATACTGAATAGAGAATACCGTATACCGCGGTATATTTCTATGTGAACCCAGCCTAAGAAGTTGTCACAAGGTGCACGCCGAACGAAAATCGAATATGTACGATAAGTTTTACACATAAATTCATATATTATTTGAATCCTCATGGATAATGCTGCGTTCACATAGAAATATACGGAATACGATATACGGTATTCGCTATACGCTATTTGGTATTCGCTATACGCTATGCGGCCACGGCGGTTCACAAAGAAGTAGCACGTGCTTTCAGTGTGCTCTTTTCGTGAGTATGAAAAAGATTGCAAATTTGGTATTTTGAAAAGATATGAATTTCTCAGAAGAAGAATAGTGTGCTTCGCTTTTACAAGCCGGCAATACCTAAGAAAAACAGACGCAATTGGTTCGACAGCACTTTGAAATGCGGCCTGTGTCGAATTTAACACAACATTCCAGAATCCAATGAATGATTTCAGCCATCCACTCTCATTGAAAACGTGGAAACTTTCTGATATGCATGTCATTATTAATCATCAATACTAGTAAACTGTACCCTTTCTGACGTTATTCATACATGACAATACATACACAATCCAACTTTTATCCAAACCGAACCAAGGAACTCCGAGAAATTTGACCTGTGACCTAGACGACATTGTCCTTTCAAAATTAAATCCTCCAATGACACACCCGGGTCCCACCACGTCTGGAGAAGATAGGAACCTAAACCCCTGGGAGGAGTATGGGGACAAACAAGCAAACAAAACAAACAAACGTTTCTTGAATTAGAGTATTATATGAGAAGTTATTTAAGTTATTTACGTTGTTTAACATATTCATGAAGATTCAAATATATGACTTAATTGTGTAAAAAATGTTTTAAACTTAGTTTTCGAGAAAAACGCTCTATCACTTGTATAAATAAAAACATCAGACAAGCAAAACCACTATACGCTATACGAAAATCGAACATGTTCGATTCCCACTATACTATACTATACGCACCTATACGCGCATATACGAACTTTTCGAATAGTGTCCTCCTATGTGACCCGGTATAAGGAAAATATTATGTTTGATTTCAAGTATTCACGTGCCCTCAAAAACGTACACCGTATACCCGAATAGTCTACTCCTATGTGACCGCAGCCTAAGTAAGGCTGCGTTCACATAGAAATATACGGTTTCAGTGTGCTCTTTTCGTGAGTATGAAAAAAGTTGCGAATTCGGTACTTTGCAAAGATATGAACTCCTCAAAAAAAAAAAAAAAAAAAAAAAGAAAATTGTGTTTTGCTTTTACTAGCCGAGGAGGAGGAGGAGGAGGCGACAAAACCTAAGAAAAACAGACGCATATTGGTTCGACAGCACTTTGAAATGCGGCCTGTGTTGGTCGAATTTAACACAATCTTCCAGAATCTCATGAATTATTTCAGCTATCCACTCTCATTGAAAACGTGGAAACTTTCTGATATGCATGCCTTATTTATCATCATTACAGTAAATTGTACCCTTTCTGGCGTTATTCATACATTCATACACTCGCCAATTTGTATCTAAATCGAACCAAGGAACTTCGAGAAATTTGACCTGTGACCTAAACGGCATTGTCCTTTCAAAATTAAATCCTCCGATGACACACCCGGGTCCCACCATTTTTGGTGAAGAAAAGCACCTAAACACCTGGGAGGAGTATGGGGACAAACAAGCAAACAAACAAACGTTCCTTGAATTAGAGTATTTTGAGAAGTTATTTAAGTTATTTTACGTTGTTTTACATATTCATGAGGATTCAAATGTATAACTTTATAGTGTAAAAATTGTTTTTAACTTATTTTCTAGCAAAACGCTCTATAACTTGTGTTAATAAAACTTTCTGACCACTGTACGCTATACGAAAATCGAACATGTTCGATTCCCACTATGCTATGCTATGCTATGCTATGCTATACTATACTATACTATACTATACTATACTATACTATACTATACTATACTATACTATACTATACTATACTATACTATACTATACTATACTATACTATACTATACTATACTATACTATACTATACTATACTATACTATACTATACTATACTATACTATACTATACTATACTATACTATACTATACTATACTATACTATACTATACTATACTATACTATACTATACTATACTATACTATACTATACTATACTATACTATACTATACTATACTATACTATACTATACTATACTATACTATACTATACTATACTATACTATACTATACTATACTATACTATACTATACTATACTATACTATACTATACTATACTATACTATACTATACTATACTATACTATACTATACTATACTATACTATACGCACCTATACGCGCCTATACGATCATTTCGAAGTGTCCTCCTATGTGACTTGGTATAAGGAAATCTTAATGTTTGATTTCAAGTATTCGCGCGCCCTAAAAAGCGTACACCGTATACCCGAATAGTCTACTCCTATGTGACCGCAACCGAAGAACCCAAAATGCTTTTGTTATAAGGCGGATTGAATAGTTAACGGAAAAATGACATGTCTATTAAAACATAAGTGATGTTTCATTCAGTATAATATCTGAATATTTTTACTTTCAGGCTTTTGGCTAGCGACGACAATGGCCTGTGTCTGTGCCGTCGGTTACCAGATTTACGAACGTATTTCATTCTACAGATCCTGGCCAGTCAATGTCAACTTTGAGCTTATCTACAATAAATCTCTCCGATTCCCTGCTGTGACAATTTGTAATCAAAACTCATTCAGGCTACAAAAGCTGCAGGATTCGGTTTATATGATCTAATAGAAGATGTTTTCTCCAAGTCTGCCGTGTCTCCGCTAGAAGATATTAAACGAAATAATGCATCCATTATAACGATGGAAGATTTGTTTGTCAAACTTGGACACGATAAGCACGACTTATTTGTCAGCTGTAGATGGAAGAATAAAAATGCACACCCGATGACTTTATTCCAGTGCTTACTGATCATGGTCTTTGTTATACATTCTTCCCCAACTCAAGTGAAATGGTTGTTTCGACACCCGGAATTGATTCAGGACTTCAACTTATGCTAAATATTGAACAGTACGAATATATGAATGACCCCCATGACAGTGCCGGTGTTAAGGTTTTACTTCACGATCCTAGACAGACACCTTTGGTCGCCAGTCTTGGCCAGGCGGTTTCAACAGGATCCTCTTCTTTCGTTGGAATTAAGTTACAGATGATGGAATACCAATCGCCACCATATGGTGACTGTAGCAGCAAACCATTAAATCACACTGCATTTTACACAACAGAAGAATGTTTTCTTGATTGCATGAGTGAGGTTGTGACAGAGGAATGTGGATGTAAAGATATATACGCGAGAGCTGATAATGATACTATGATTAAGACATGTAATCTAGAGCAGTACTTTAGCTGTATAAGGGAAGCTAAAGATAAATTTTACGAAATGTATGAACATCGATGTCAATGCCCATCGTCTTGTAAAGTGGTAATATTTGACCCCGCATTTTCTAATGGATCGCTTTCGGATCATGCAGTGAACAGTTTGCTATCGTCAAACTTGAGTAGGTTGTTATACAGAAAGTTACTACACGCATCAGAAACCAAAGCTAAAATGGATAAACGAAACCAAGAAGCGTTCCGTATTCTGTTTGATCGCTTGAAAAGTGTGTACACATTATTCAAATCTAATTTGCATTTGTTGTCTGAGTGTGTCAACCAAACAGAGGATAAAGTACAGAACATGACGTTGGAAGTGAGACGTATGCATGTCTTCCTAGACTGGAAACGTAATTGTCAGTTGTATGCCTTCTATATCGGAGTTTTACAGTATAAGGATATTGTATCGAACGATTTCAGTGAGAGTGCCAATGCGTTTTCAGATATTTGGCTTCAGCGTTTGCAGCGCTTAATAAACACTTCTGCTATACAAGATACCGGCGTGTCAAACAGGGGACGTATTTATGAACAAACTATAGTAGAATTGCAAAATAAAAAGCATTATATCAGAAATGCGCAAGTTGATGGTTCATCGCTTCTTCAATCTTTCTCAAACGGAGTCTTTAACAATGTCATTTTGTTAATGAATTCAAACCAAAGTTACATCGCTCAATTTGTGCCAAGGTTAGCAATGAAAGAGGCAATCCTTAATTATAGTTATATATATTCTCGCCCAATGTCTTGACAGGATTAGGTACTGTATAGAGGAATTCTATAATCTTTTTTCTAATGTCAATGCCGTAATTGACGAGTTAATAGAGTTGACAGAAACTGCATGGCATAATCTTGACAATGATAGTGTGTATGAAATGTCAATCAATGCAGTTTCGAATTATGTTAATGCAAATCTTGAATCTGACTCATGTAGAGACATCTTAAATAGAATGCTATTTCGGTATCCAATACTTAAAATCGAACGCATAAAAGAATCGTTAATCAGAAGTCGTGACAGGTATGAACAGATCTATGACAAGAGAAGGTCTATTATAACTTTACTTAGAACTAATGTTCAGAGAATATCATCTATTATGAACATGGAGTTCGAAGGATTGTTTAATATAACACATGCGTATTTGGATTTCAAGTTGCATTCCATGACAGAAATTAATTCTGAATTATTATCAGAAAATATTGTGTCTGCTATGACAAAGCTTAAACATTTCTCTTTTGAATTAGAAACAAGCTTACATGCGTTTAGTCAGCATACTATGACTGCGGCTAATGCTTTAAGTGGCGCATGGAGGAAAGAATTATTCGCACTCGATGGCGCAGAAGTTGATGCCTACGAACATTTACATCTTCCCGTTATCAAAAAGTTCACTTTTTGGCAATATCTTAAACAGCTAATTGATCATAAGATGAGTTTAAGTGAATGCATGGGAGATAAAGACAAGGATTTCTATAACGTGTACGACACATTTACCCATTATCTTGATACTTTTGATAGATCTGTCATCATAGACAGCAACTTCTTGAATAAAAACTTTTTAAACCTGAATATTTTCTACAGACAACTAAGCTATGAGTATATTCAGCAGCAGAAAGCCTATGATATATTTGGTTTAATATGCGACTTCGGTGGTTCTATGGGTCTATTTACAGGTGCCAGTATGTTGACTGTGGTAGAGGTCATTGATCTCCTCCTTGTACAGACTCCATTCTTCAGAAAGCAAACGGACCTCGAAGAAAATTCGAGTGAAAATAAAGAAACCTGTTCATCTCATCAGCTATAGATGATAATTGAGCCGCATCATGAGAAAACTGGAATTTTGCCTGTGCGAAAACAAAGACGAAGATCCACTAAGGTGGAGATCATTTCATCTACCTGGGAAGCACTCTCTCAAGAGCAGCAGTGCACATTGATGATGAGATTACTGCCAGAATTACAAAATCCAGTGTTGCTTTCGGAAGACTCGGTGCAAATGTCTTGGAGCCAAATGGAACCAAGCCTGACACCAAGCTGAAAGTCTACAAGGCTGTGGTACTGCCAACCCTCTTGTAAGCATGTGAGACCTGGACAGTATACCAACGTCATTCAAAGACACTTAACCATTTCCACTTGTAATAAGCTGTTTGAGAAAGATGTGAAAATCAAGTTGCAAGACAGATTCCAGACACAGAAGTCCTGAAGAAAACAAAGATGCAAATCTGCATACAGTCTTAAAGCTAGCACAGCTAAGATTGACCGGCCATGTTGATATGATGCCTAATGAGCGACTTCCAAAGAAAGTTTTCTTTCATGGAGAATTACAGGACGGAAAGCGCTCTCAAGGTGGCCAGGAGAAACGCTACTAAGACACCCTCAAAGCCTCTCTGAAAGGTTTCGACATACCAATAGGGTCTTGGGAACAGACTGCACATGAGCGATCAAAGTGGCGACAAGAAGCAACTCTCCATGAACAAAAGAGAATCTGTGAAGCTGAAAGAAAGCGCGGAGAACGCAAAGCCAAGACCAATGTGCCACCAGCAGATTCCTTGACATTGACTTGCTCTACTTGCAGCCGACAGTTTAGAATTGGCCTAGTCAACCATCAAAGAACTCACTAACGCACATGAACATCCAATATTCAAGACATATGATGGTCATTCTCACTACTGAGAGACGAACGACCCACTATGCTCGCCATGCATTGACATTGCCCAATATCTACATACACGTACATGTCCGTTTCAACATTCTTATCACTGAGTTATTTATGTAGCCCGTTTGTTCTTCTGTAAGTAAGTAAGTAAGTAAGTACTTTATTTAACGATGGTTTCTTTGTAATGCTTATCATCTTTGTTTTGGTTGATCCTAGTCGCGTGGATACCTTCACACTTTTACTCTCCGTGCTAGGCGCTGAAGTTATGGTGGCCTGGTTCTGTAATTTCTTTCCTGCCTGGTGTCGGGGTTGGGATTTAAAAGCTGATTGTATTAATTTCATGTCTTTCTATTCTTACTCAACCAAATTGCATTTTCCTTTCATTCATGGACGGTGTTGTTAAAAGAAGGATTGTAAGAAAAGGCGTTTAGATATTATAAGTAAATGTACGTTTTAAATATCTCTTTTTTTGTCAGCCACATACCTATGTAATTTGACATATATGATATACATATGTATGATAGTGTCAACCCGGTATTTTAAAATATATTAATTGTTTTTGATTAGTACATGTATTGAATTTAAGTATAATGCTCGAAGCATTTAGTTTTATACATATTGCATGTACATAGAGTTTAGCTTAAGTGTTCTTTATACAATGTACGTTGTTATGTTCAAATTACAGCTCTGGGAAATGCCTTGATTAAAGTGCCCTGACATTGCAGGGTAGAACGTTTTGCTACGTGTTAATAATGAGGTAATTAGGAGGGTCTGGATGGGGTATAATGATAAATGAATAATGGCCTATAATTTTTAATGAGAGTGAATAAAAAGCAAAATATGTTCAAATTACAGCTCTGGGAAATGCCTTGATTAAAGTGCCATGACATTGCATGGTAGAACATTTTGCTACCTGTTAATCATGAGGTAATTAGGTGACAGCCTCTTTCTGGCTTTTCAGTTGTAGGGTCTTCCATGTAAGGACATACCCTATGGTTGATATCAATGTCATCTAGGTTTGCAAATTCTGAGAAAGAAAATAATTAGTTGATAAATATGAATCGGGTGGAATTCTGAGGCAAATAGGAAGAGTACGGATGAAAGGGTGGTCCACGGAAAAGTTTGAAATTTGAGGCTTAAGATGAGAAAAATGTAACTGTTGTTTATATCCTGTATATCCTTAGGACTGCCAGGCATTTTACAAAATGCAGATAAAAAGGGAGTAGGGTTGGTAAATCGTCCATAAAACCATTTCTGTGAGTCTTAGAAACACGCCTTATGCCTGTAACTAAAGCAGAAAGACCGCTCTTTAACATAGTGTAAACCGTTTCGGTTTTGCTCATGAAAGGTCACGGCGCAGGGGTCACCGTGGAAAAATCGATGCGCATGGACTTTTTTTTTTTTTGCGATTTGATTCCCGATTTTTTCCTCTTTTCTCCTCTGTTTCTATCTCTCTTTTTTCTCTTTTTTTTCTCGTGTCTTTTTTCAGCCCTAGCAGTTTGGTCGCACTTGTTTGGTTTGAGCGTGGTTGCGATTCAAAGATAACAGGGTAAACTCAACCTTTTTAACACAGAAAAATCACGTTTTATCCCAACTTTCTGGGACCCTAACTCACTTGTTTGATACACTGTGCAATTAAGCTATATATTGGATAAAGCCTACTTACTGGGCAATTATAAAATATAAAGAGATTGCACATGCTACTTTTAACAATGCCGTGAGGGTCGATCAAAAAGTGTTTGGCAGCAATTACGCATAAATACGCTCTGGTAGTGGAAAGGATATAGAGTAATTGGTGTCGGATGTACATGTTCTACTGTAAATATGAAAAAAAAAAAAAAAAAAAAAAAAAAAAAAAAAAAAAAAAATATAACTTGTAAAAAATAACGCTTGACTTGAGTCTTATTACCCACCCATGATGACATTTTAAACAAAAATAAAACTTCAATGAACATGTAGCTCACATCAGGAAAACATTTCCGTGCAATGTAATGCCCCCTTGAACCCCACTTTTATAAAGTAAAACTGGAGTATGCAGGGATATACCTATTTTTTCTTATTTTTACTCCAAAACATAGATTGTGGGTACTCCTTAGATCCGCCTCGGCAATGATCGGGAAAGGCACAATCAGAATGAAACTCACAATCCCAAATCCATTATTGGTTAAGGTTTGTTGTTTTGTTTAAAGTTTTTGATAACATTCTTATCACTTGTGCTTTATTTATGTTGCCTGTTTGTTCTTCTGTTTCTCTGTTATGCTTATCATCTTTGTTTTCGGTTGATGTTAATCGCGTGGATACCGTGCAGGGAAAGAATTAGTCCTTTTACTCTTCATGCTAGGCGCTGAAGTTTTGGTGATGTCTAGTTTTGTAATTTATTTCCTGCCTGGTGTCTGGATTGGGATTTAAAAGTTGATTGTAGCAAATCTATGTCTTTCTATTCTTATTCAACCAAATTGCATTTTCCTTTTATTCATGGAGAAAGATTGTAAGAAACGATTTCAGAATCTATTATAAGTAATGTTGTACGTCTTAAATATCTCACTTTTTGTCAGCCATACACCTATGTAATTTGACATATATGATATACATATGTATGATAGTGTCAACCTGGTATTTTAAAATATATTAATTGTTTTTGATTAGTACAAGTATTGAATTTAAGTATAATTCTCGAAGCATTTAGTTTGATACTTATTGCATGTTCATAGAGTTTAGCTTAGGTGTTATTTATACAATGTACGTTGTTATGTTCAAATTACAGCTCTGGGAAATGCCTTGATTAAAGTGCCCTGACATTGCAGGGTAGAACGTTTTGCTACGTGTTAATAATGAGGTAATTAGGAGGGTCTGGATGGGGTATAATGATAAATGAATAATGGCCTATAATTTTTAATGAGAGTGAATAAAAAGCAAAGACTTTAATGATTAGTGAATAATGAGGTCCTAAAGAATAATGAATAAATGTAATTTTTAATGAATAGCAGAGTAATATAATGAATAGTGAATAGTAACATTTTAAAGAAAAATGAATATGCTAAGATTTGGCTATGGAATTGTCTTAGATGGCCTCCCTGACATTCCAGAATTTCATTTTTTCTGGGGTCTGGACGCCCTGAGACCCGATTTAGTTCAAATGTTGTATTCATATTTCAGAACTCCTTGAATGTTTGGAAAGACATGTGTTTGGGAGCCAAGCATGTAGGGACTCACCTCATGGACCAATTGAAAAAGAATTGTGTCATTTGAAGGCAGAGAAAAATAAATTAAATCATTCTGGATGCTTACTGAGCCAGATACTATTTCACTGTTTTGTTTGCTTATGTTATACATATTTTCTTTTTATTCTATTACCCCACTTTGTCCTTATCATGTATGTTCCAATCCTATTATGACAATCTCTTCTAAGGATGTTAATGCAAATCTATCTGGCAAATATGGCGCTACATATTTTTTCCTCGCTCGCTTCGCTCGCTCGGTATTTAAGACATTAATAAATAATAAAATGTATTGTACAATCAAGCACAAGCATCGCATACTTTACTAAATAAAACCAACAGCATTTCATGATAACTTTTACCCCTGAAGTGACATTTTTTCTTAAACAACCTTTGGTATTCATAATTGAAGAGAAAGATTCAGGGTAAAACTTAGGGCGTTTTCAGTATTTAAGGTGGAGGGGATTATACTCCCAACAGATTTAAAAGGGGATTTGCTAAAATAAATCGGTATACCGGTACTATTTCGGAAAGTTTATATGAGGCTTTGTGGTCTAGCAGAGTATATTCTTCTCTCAAGATGTTAATATCAAGGTTGCACTCAGCAGTCTACAATTTAAGAATTTATCAATATTGACATGAGTGGGTGGGGTATGTTAAACAGATATCTACTGTTTTTAGCTCACCTGAGCCGAAGGCTCACAAGGTGAGCTTATAGGGTGGCCATGCTCCGGCGTCCGTCCGTCGTCGTCCGTCGGCGTCCTTCGTCCTTCGTCCGTCGTCGTCCGTCCACAATTTCAAAGATCTTCTACTCTGAAACCGCTTGGCCGATGAAAGCCAAATTTTGTGTGGAGCATCCATGGGTAGGGGGAACGAAAGTTTGATCGCGGGATTTTGATCACATGACCAAGATGGCTGCCACGCCCATATATGGTAAAAACCACTCAAAAATCTTCTTCTCCAGAACCGGCGGGCCAATTTCCACGAAACTTGGTACGTAGCATCGGGGACTCCAGCCCATCATAGTTTGCGCAAATGATGACCCTGGGATGACCTTGTCCTATTTTACGGCAAGGTCAATTTTGGAAACATGGGATTTTACATGGGAAAAAGTGAAAACTATGGGTTTTAAGCTCACCTGAGCCGAAGGCTCGCAAGGTGAGCTTATATGATGGCCAAGATCCGGCGTCCGTCCGCCGTCCGTCGTCCGTCCGTCGTCCACAATTTCAAAGATCTTCTTCTCTGAAACCGCTTGGCCAATCAAAGTGAAATTTTATGTGGAGCATCCATGGGTAGGGGGAACTGAAGTTTGATCGCTAGATCCGGGTCACATGACCAAGATGGCCGCCACGCCTATATATGGTAAAAACACTTCAAAAATCTTCTTCTCCAGAACCGGTGGGCCGATTTCCACAAAACTTGGTATGTAGCATCGGGGACTTCAACCAATCATAGTTTGATAAAATGATGACCCTTGGATGACCTTGACCTATTTTACGGCAAGGTCAAATTTGGAAACATAGGCTTTTACATGGGAAAAGTGAAAACTATGGATTTTTTGAAAACTATTACAGCCTGAGGCCTGAAAAGTGGTAGATGAAAACAACTAATGGAGTAGATGAAGGTATGTGATTAATTAATGTCAAGTTCATCTCTTGACCTTGGCAAGTCTGTCGTCCATATACACTTTTCAAAGATCTTCTCCTCTGAAACCGCTTGGCCAATCAAAGTGAAATTTAATGTTGAGCATCTATGGGTAGGGGTTACGAAAGTTTGATCGCGAAATCCAGGTCACATGACCAAGATGGCCGCCACGCCCATATATGGTAAAAAACACTCAAAAATCTTCTTCTCATGAACCGGAAGGCCGATTTTCACGAAACGTGGTATGTAGCATTTGGGACTACAGCCCATCACAGTTTGATCAAATGATGATCCTAGCATGACCTTGACCTATTTTAGGTCAAGGTCAATTTTGTAAACATAGGCTTTAACATGGGAGAAAGTGAAAATAATGGATTTTTTGAAAACTATTGTAGCCTGAGGCCTGAAAAGTGATAGATGCAAAACAACAAATGAAAGAGTGTGATTAATTTAGGTCAAGGTCATCTCATGACCATGGCCAGACTGTCGTCCATACACACTTTTCAAAGATCTTCTCCTTCGAAACCGCTTGGCCAATCAAAGTGAAATTTTATGTCGAGCATCCATGGGTAGGGTGACGAAAGTTTGGTCGCGAAATCTAGGTCACATGACCAAGATGGCCGCCACGCCCATATATGGTAAAACCACTCAAAAATCTTCTTCTCACGAACCGGAAGCCTGATTTTCACGAAACTTGGTATGTAGCATTTGGGACTACAGCCCATCATAGTTTGATCAAATGATGACCCTAGCATGACCTTGACCTATTTTAGGGCAAGGTCAATTTTGTAAACATAGGCTTTTACATGGGAAAAAAGTGAAAACTATGGATTTTTTGAAAACTATTGCAGCCTGAGGCCTGAAAAGTGGTAGATGAAAACAACTAATAGAGTAGATGAAGGTATGTGATTAATTTAGGTCAAGGTCATCTCCTGACCTTGGCCAGTCTGTCGTCCATACATTCTTTTCAAAGATCTTCTCCTCTGAAACCGCTTCGCCAATCAAAATGAAATTTTATGTGAAGCATCCATGGGTAGGGGTTACGAAAGTCTGATCGCAAAATCCAGGTCACATGACAAAGATGGCCGCCACGCCCATATATGATAAAAACCACTCAAAAATCTTCTTCTCATGAACCAGAAGGCCGATTTTCACGAAACTTGGTATGTAGCATTTTGGACTACAGCCCATCATAATTTGATCAAATGATGACCCTAGCATGACCTTGACCTATTTTACGGCAAGGTCAATTTTGGAAACATAGGCTTTTACATGGGAAAAAGTGAAAATTATGGATTTTATGAAAACGATTGCAGCTTGAGGCCTGAAAAGTGATAGATGCAAAACAACTAATGAAAGTATGTGATTTATTTAGGTCAAGGTCATCTCTTGACCTTGACCGGTCTGTTGTCCATACACACTTTTCAAAGATCTTCTTCTCTGAAACTGCATGGCCAATCAAACTGAAATTTTATGTGGAGCATCCATGGGTAGAGATAATGAAAGTTTGATAGCAAAATCTAGGTTACATGACCAAGATGGTGGCCAATCCCATATATGGTAAAAACCACTCAAAAATCTTCTTTTCCAGAACTGGCAGGCCGATTTTCATGAAACTTCGTGTGTATTATTTGAGACTCCAGCCTATCATAGCTTGATAAAATGATGACCCTAGGATGACTTTGACCTATTTTACAGCAAGGTCAATTTTGGAAACATATTTTGGAAAAAGTGAAAATTATGGATTTTTTTGAAAACTGTTGCAGCCTGAGACCTGAAAAGTGGTAGATGCAAACAACCAATGGAGTGGATAAAGGTATGTGATTAATTTAGGTCAAGGTCATCTCTTGACCTTGGCCAGTCTGTTGTCCATACACACTTTTCAAAGATCTTCTTCTCTGAAACTGCTTGGCCAATCAAAGTGAAATTTTATGTGGAGCATCCATGGGTAGGGGGAACGAAAGTTTGATCGCGAAATATGGGTCACATGACCAAGATGGCCGCAATGCCCAACTATGGTAAAAACCACTCAAAAATCTTCTTCTCCAGAACAGGCTGGCGGATTTTCGCAAAACTTGGTATGTAGCATTTGGGACTCCAGCCCATCATAGTTTGTTGAAATGATGACCCTAGGATGACCTTGACCTATTTTACAGCAAGGTCAATTTTGGAAACATAGGCTTTTACATGGGAAAAGGCGAAAACAATGGGATATTTTGGAAACTGTTGCAGCCTGAGACATGAAAGTTGCTAGATGCAGACAACTAATGGAGTCAGTGAAGGTAAGTAATTAATGAAGGCCAAGGTTATGTCTTGACCTTGACCCAAGGTCATTTAAATATCAAAATTAAGATTATGGTTTTCTCAGAAATCACTGGGTTTGGAAACTATTGCAGCCTGAGACCTGAAACTTTGCAGATGCAGACAACTTATGAAGTCAATAAAGGTTTGTGAGTATTCAAGGTCAAGGTCATTTCATGATGACTTAATACTCCAAGATCAGGCTTCAGGTGAGCGTTCTCAGGACCAATGGTCCTCTGGTTTGAAAACTATTGCAGCCTGAGACCTGAAAAGTGGTAGATGCAAAACAACTAATGGAGTAGATGAAGGTATGTGATTATTTTAGGTCAAGGTCATCTCTTGACCTTGGCCTGTCTGTCGTCCATACACACTTTTCAAAGATCTTCTTCTCTGAAACCGCTTGGCCTGTCAAAATGAAATTTTATGTGGAGCATCAGTGAGTAGGGTTAACAAAAGTTTGATCGCGAAATCCAGGTCACATCTTGGCCGCCACGACCATATATGGTAAAAACCACTCAAAAATCTTCTTCTGCTGAACCGGCGGGCCGATTTTCACGAAACTTGGTATGTAGCATTTGGGACTCCAGCCCATGACAGTTTGATAAAATGATGACCCTAGGATGACCTTGACCTGTTTTACGGCAAGGTCAATTTTGGAAACATAGGCTTTTACATGGGAAAAAGTGAAAATTATGTGTGTTTTTTTTTAAACTATTGCAGCCTGAGACCTGAAAAGTGGTAGATGCAAAACAACTAATGAAAGTATGTGATTAATTTAGGTCAAGGTCATCTCTTGACCTTGACCGGTCTGTCGTCCATTCACACTTTTCAAACATCAGGAAAACATGTCCGTGACATATATACCCCCTTAAACCCCACTTTTACATAGAAAAACTGGGGTTTGCAGGGGTATATCTATTTTTCTTATTTTTGCTCCAAAACATAGATTGTGGGTACTCGTTAGAACCGCCTTGGCGAGGCGGTTCTAACGTGTACTCACAATCTATGTTTTGAGCAAAAGTAAGAAAAATATAAAAAAAATTCCAGCTGAAAATTTTCAATTTTTAAAGCTAAAAAAATCTCTGTTTATTGCATGGGCAAGTTTTCGTTATGAAGATCTTCTTCACTGAAACTGCATGGCCAATCAAACTGAAATTTTATGTGGCGCATCCATGGGTAGGAGTAACGAAGGTTTGATCGCTAAATCCAGGTCACATGACCAAGATGGCCGCTATGCCCATATATGGTAAAAGCCACTCAAAAATCTTCTTCTCCAGAACCGACAGGCCGATTTTCACGAAACTTGGTATGTAGCATTGGGGACTCCAGCCCATCATAGTTTGATAAAATGATGACCCTAGGATGACCCTTTTACAGCAAGGTCAATTTTGGAAACATAGGCTTTTACATGGGGAAAAGTGAAAAATATGGATTTTTTGAAAACTATTGCAGCCTGAGACCTGAAAAGTGGTAGATGCAAAACAACTAATGGAGTCAATGAAGGTATGTGATTAATTTAGGTCAAGGTCATTCTTGACCTTGGCCTGTCCGTCATACATACACACTTTTCAAAGATCTTCTTCTCTGAAACCGCTTGGCCAGTCAAAGTGAATTTTTTGTGCAGCAGCCATGGGTAGGGAGAAGGAAAGTTTGAATGCAAAATCCTGGTCACATGACCAAGATGGCCGCCACGCCCATATATGTTAAAAACCACTAAAAATCTTCTTCTCCTGAACCGGCAGGCCAATTTTCATGAAACTTGGTATGTAGCATTTGTGACTCCAGCCCATCATAGTTTGATCAAATGATGACCAAGATCGCCACCATGGCTATTAATAGCAAAGCCTTTAAAAATCTCATTCTTCAGAACCGGAAGACCTAAGATTTTGAAACTTTGCCTGAAGCATCAGTGAATGGAGCTCTACAAAGTTTGTATAATTATGACCCCTGGATGACCTTGACCTACTTCATGGCAAGGTCAGCTGAGGTCGCATATCCCAGATCTCAGGTGAGCGTTTACAGGACCATTGGTCCTCTGGTTAGCTCACCTGAGCCGAAGGCTCACAAGGTGAGCTTATAGGATGGCCATGATCCGGCGTCCGTCCGTGCGTGCGTCCGTCCACATTTTCAAACTTGAATATCTCTAAGACAACGAGGCCAATCCTGATCAAATTTTATCTAAAGCATCATTGAGGAGTGGCAACGGTTGTGTTAGGTTTTGTGCCAGGTCGGACCTGAACTCTGGTTTCCATGGCAACAGATAGCTGCCATAGACTTACAATGGGAAGTGACAAGTGAAAAGTGACAAAGTTTATTCAGATGATATAGGCCTCCGGCCCAAAACATACATGTATATACAAGAACACATGAACTGACATTAGCGCCATTTATACACAAACATCATACTTGAAGATTGTTTCTTCTTTTCATTATATGAAAAATAAAGTTTGAAACCTGGTTGATTACATTGCTATCGCTCAGTGACAGGATGTTGAAAAATTCATGGAGTGACTTTGAGTTGTAGAGGTGTAAAGGGAGATAATTTTGTCTATCATCCTCGTAAAGAGGACAATCGAAAAATGCATGATATTCATCCTCAATGCAATACGAGTTATTATTTATCAGACAATAGCTGCATGTTCGGTATTCTCTTGGTAAATCTGAATGTCTTCCAACCTCAATGTTTAACTTATGATTTGAGCATCTAAATTTTGCAACTGATCTCCTTATTGCAAAAGGTAAATTGCTTACTAGATATCGCTCTACATTTAACATGGTTTTGAAATGCTGATAGTATTCGCACTTGGAAGAAGCGGTGACCTGTTCGTGCCAATCTTGAATACAACAGTCAATAAGTCTTTGTCGGAATAGTTTCAAAAATGCAGGCACATCACCAACATCTTGGGATATCCAAACAAACCCAAATCCATATCTAAAGAGTAGATCGCGTACCAGTTAATCCTATCAATTTCTGTATGTGACTTCAACATTAAATAACAACTTTTTGGGTATCTACTATTGCTCATATGAAGCAAGTGGCACCAATATTTTATACACTTGTAGTAATAAACAGTACAAAGAAAATATCTCCCACATTCTCCAAGTGCCATACAATGATTAGCATTTCTTGTCAAACCTAAAAATAATTTTCAAAAATTTGCATGCACACTTTCAATATGTTCAGAGTATGAATGACCCCATATTTCCGCAGCATAGCAAAGAACAGGAGTGACCATCGCGTCAAAAATCTTAAACATATCTTTGTATTCGAAACGGCCAAATTTTCTTTGATAATTTAAAATCGAGAAAATTGACTTTCTACCCTGTGCTACCAACATTTCTTTCGCTCGTGTCCATTTTAATTTCGGCGTAAAAAGAAGCCCCAAGTATTTGTAATATGAAACTACTTCGACCGGTTGGTTGCGATATCTCCAGTGTTCATAAAATCTCAAATAGCCACCATTGCGAAAGACTATAATTTTTGTTTTACCTTAAAGTTGCATTCCTGTAGATCAGCAAAATTGATCAAGAATATCAAGTTGTCGTTGTAGGGATGCAGCAGACTCTGCACAACCGGCTACGTCATCCGCAAAGAGTAAACATAAAATTTCAGGTACATCTTCTGTAATAAAGATACCATTTCTGCAATTTTCCCTCATTAAAGTAACTAAATCGTTGATATACAGGGTAAAAATTAACGGACTAGATACGCAACCCTGACGAGTTCCAATATGACAAGGGAAATAACTCGTGAGGCCTTGTTCTGTTTTCACGCAAGTGGATAGTTTACCATACATTGACTTCAGTATGTTTAAAAAATTACCATGAATTCCTTTTTTTGCAAGACTGCGAAATAACTGATTATGTTGAATGCGATCAAATGCCTTTGAGAAATCTATAAAAAGGCAATAGAATCTACCGCCTTCTTTCGATAAATACTTCTGTGCTATCGACTGCAGAATAAATATGTTATCTATGGTTGAATACCCACGGCGAAAACCACCTTGTGCTTCATCAATAATGTTATGCTCATCACACCACTGTGTCAGCCTTGAAGTTAATACCGTCATAAAAACTTTACTTACAATGTTAATCAAAGAGATTCCGCGAAAATTATCGGGGTTATGTTGAGAACCATTCTTATGTATAGGGCAGATAATACTCTGTGTCCAGCTTTCGGGTACATTACCTGTCTGAAATATCCTATTGAAAAATATAGTCAATAATGGTGCTATGAGAGCTGACGTATGCTGGAAGAGTTCAGCAACAAGACCATCGGAACCCGGGCTTTTTCCGGTTTTTAATTTTCGCAAAGCTGCCTGAACTTCTGATACAGAAAATGGATCATTCAAACAGTCTGCTGAATCCGCCGGTGCAAAAGTTTGCTCACCGTTTCGGATCTACATACATGTCTCTAACCGCCGATTGTTCTCGTGAAAGTAAAAAAGTTCCTTAAAATAATTATACCATTGCATAGGAGAAATTTTTGATTTTATGCTTACAGTTCTTCCCTTTAATAAATTCCAGAACTTGGAGGGTATATTCCTAGCTTGAACTAATTTCTGTCTGTTTTGGCATTCCTATGCGCGTTTTTTTATCCCTACATATGCCTTTATATCTATTTCTTAGGTTAATATAGTTTCTTAAGTTACATCTGGTACCAATAATTCTAAAAAGCCTAAGTGCTTGCATTTTCCGATTTCTCAGCGCCTCGCAAACCGTATCCCACCATGGCTTATTACTAAATATATTTCTCCTAATACCGTTATTATTACTGACCTTCATGAATTCGGCAGCAGAATAAAGTAATTGCAAAAACATAGCATTAGCTTCCTCTATATTCTCATTGATAGAAGTTACAATTCGATCATAATTGCTATTCAATGTGTCCCTAAACTTATTCAAAAATGAAGTTGATTTTAAATCGTCCCATTTGTATTTAACATATGGCTGACATTCGTGTTCGTCTTCGTCAACATTCAATACTGCTCTTTGATTTTGTTCTTGCAGAGAAATTACGCATTTTAATGGGAAATGCACGGATTCATCGCGATCCTCCACGCGGAATAAGGAGATATTTTCAAAAAGGTCAGTCGACGCAATGTTGTAATCGACGATGCTCGCTCCCTCATTTGCTACATGTATGCATGTGAACTCGCCCTTTTCGTCCCCCCTAATTCGCCCATTTAGTATATGTATATCAAGTAAACAGCACACATGTACTAAAGATTTGCCAAATGAATTATATGTATGTTCATCTTTGGTATTACGGGGCATCTCAAATGAGTCACCGGGATATGATATATCACCAAACACTTGCTCTAAATTATCGTCTGGAATAAAGTCTAAGAATGTTTTGCATCTTGCGTTAAAATCGCCAGCTATAAACAAATGGCAATAAGGATATTCCGCTTTCACAGTTATTAAGTAATTTAACCCCGTCTTTTTCATCAGAGTCATTATAAATCACTGAACCTTCCGGTGATATATATGTAAAGCATGTTATAATATTTTGCGTATGGAACATAGACGTCTTGAAATACAAGAATACACAATTTTTAAAATTGCTTAATATTCTGGTAACCTCATATTTATGCATTAGGGTGTTTTTCACAAACACATTAACACCACCACTATTTCTAAAACCACCGGTTCTGGGTCTAACGTAATCAAAACATGTGTAGTCTTGCAGAAAAGAATCAAACTCCCCTTGAAAATTTGACCAACTTTCTAAAAGCCCCATTATCAAATTGTTCAAAATAACCCTTCAGCGATACATCATGTGTATACTTTTTCAATCCCTCTATGTTCCGTGTCAAAATATCGATATACGTGTATCTATAATTGGAAGTGCGCACATGTAAATAACTCTCCTCGTGACTGTTATCTATGTCAACATTTCGCGGGCTTTGGCCAATTTCCTATTGGCTCGCATCTACAAAGTCTCCGCCTCCTACCTCGCTGTGAGTATCGTCATCGCCCGGCTGTAAGTCTTGCTCCCAATCACCAGCGGTTTCGCCGATGATGTCATCAACCACGTGATCAACCGGGTCATGTTGTTGTTGATATCTAGCACGTGTTCGCTCGTTGAATTTTAAAGCTTAAGTTCTTCGAAACAAACTTCGGTTTTTGGGTGTTTTCGTCCCATTTGTACACCTTATCTTCAATGATAAGTTTGTCGAAAGATAAAGCCGCATTTTTGTTGCTGTTGCGGGCCTTTACCACATACGCTCCTAATGATTTACGAATACTCCGCACTCGCGCCGTGTAATCCTCAGAAACTCGGAAATTCGGTGCCTCAGATGCTTCAGCCCCAGGTTCTGGCTCTCGTTCTCTGAGCTTAGACCGTGCTAACTGCAAGATGGTGGTTTTGTCTTTAAAACTTGCAAATTTTACGATCGCCGGGGGTCTATCCGTATTTCGCCGGGTTTTAAGTCGGTGAGCCCGTTCAATCGGAACGGTGTCTGAATATTCATACTCAAGCTCATCACATAAAAATCCCCTTATTTTACGTTCAGTTTCGTCCCATTTCTCGTTTTTCCTGCCTTCTATACCATGAAAGACTAAATTATTTCGCCTGGAATGACCTTCTATTGCATCGATCTTTGCCTCCAGTGCCCCAACCTTATTTTGTAATTCAGCATTCTGTGCACTTAAGACGTAATTTTCACGCTGTAGGTCCTTGCAAGTTTTTGATATATCCTCACATTGGTTGGTCAAGGTTGTTAGTTTGCTATATATATCTGTCATGTTTTTATTTATGTCCGCTCTAATGGCGGTCAACAAATGGGTCGTGCTTGACCCTTCATCGGCGAAAGACTGCCGTCGTGAAATTCCTAAGTCCCCTGCCTCGTTGGGCCCCAGCATAGACTGACTAGAAGCTCGCGCTTACAATGGGAAAAACATAAAAAAATCTTCTTCTCCGAAACCAAAAGGCCCAGAGCTTTTATATTTTTTATGTAGCAATGTGTAGTGTTCATCTTTAGAAATCCTGCCAACCATGCCCCTGAAGTCAAAAATGGCCCCGCCCCGGGGGTCATTAGCTCCCATAGACATACAATTGGAAAAACATAAAAAAATCTTCTTCTCCGAAACCACAAGGCCCAGAGCTTTTATATTTTTTTATGTAGCAATGTGTAGTGTTCCTCTTTATAAATCCTGCCAACCATGCCACTGGAGTCAAAAATGGCCCCGCCCCGGGGGTCATTATCTCCCATAGACATACAATGGGAAAAACATAAAAAAATCTTCTTCTCCGAAACCACAAGGCCCACAGCTTTCATATCTTTTGTGTAGCAATGTATAATGGTCCTCTCTATAGATCCTGCCAACCGTGCCCCTGGGGTCCATACGGGCCCGGCCCCGTCATGGTAAAACCATAAAAAATCTTCGTCTCCGAAACCACAAGGCCCAGAGCTTTCATATTTTGTATGAAGCAATGTATAGTGGTCTTCTTTATAAATTCAGCCAACCATGCCCCTGGGGTCAAAAATGGCCCCGCCCCGGGGGCCATTAGCTCCCATAGACATACAATGGGAAAACATGAAAAATCTTCTTCTCTGAAACCATAACAGCCAAAGCTTCTATATTTGGTATGCGGCATTGTTATGTGGAGCTTTACATAAATCCTGCCAAGCATGCCCCTAGGGTCAGAAATGGACCCACCCCTGGGGGTCAATAGCTATCTTAGACTTACAATTGGAAAACATAAAAAATCTTCTCGGAAACCATATGGCCCAGAGCTTTCATATGTAGTGTGGACTAATGTTTAATACGCTGCCAAGGGTGACCCTGGGGTCCATACAGGCCATGCCTCATGCATGTCATTATCTACCATAGACTTATATAATGGAAATACATAAAAATCTTCTCTGCAACAGCATGACACAAAGCTTGTATATTTGATATACCACAATGTCATGTGGAGCTCTACATTAATCCTGCCAATCATGCTCCTGGGTTCAAATATGGCCCCACCCCGGGGGGGGGGGTCATTATAGGACCCTGACCTTGTTAGATGATTTTTTCAAGCAAACCAAAATGGCAGACAAGAGGATACGCAATCCAGACAAGAGCTATTCTGCTGATATAAGTAGGATTTCAAGGTCACATGACCAAGATGGCCACCATACCCATATATGGTAAAACCCCCAATTACTTTGTCCAGTTACTGTACTTGTTGACTCTCAGGTGAGCGATCGTTGCCCTTGGGCTACTTGTAATCTCATTTATAGTATTTTATTATAATATTCTATTTCATATCAGAGAGAACGGGAAATGTTCTATCATGTTTGACCTACTTAAACCGTATCTGATTTATTATTGCAAGACCCAAAGTTCTAGCTCAGAACAATTAATGAACATCGATGTCTTGTTATTAATCTGTTGTAAATATTAATAAGCCAAGCTTTCACATGTAAGTGATTCCGCTCATAAATGAGCATTGCAGTTCCGTACTAGACCTTGCAAGACATTTATCTATGCAAATACTTGCCAAGTTTGAAAACTCAGATTGCCGTAGTATCCGGCGTTACTTTGATTTTGTGGTATTTTATTGAACCGTACGCTTGTTCGGGCAAAAAACACGAGCAATTGGCTTCTTACGATATAGTCTCATGTACAAATGCAAAATCAACCAGTAGTTTGTCAATACTTTGAAGAAAATGACAATAGTACGAAACTTTTGGGGGCGAACACTATTTTAGCGTAAGGCCGAACATGGAAAACAAAAAAACTCCTCGAATGTTTGCATATCCTAATGGAGCTTACGCATCAGCAGAACAATCGGCGGTTAGAGACATGTATGTAGATCCGAACAGGCTTGTGCTTACGTTGACATAAACTCTTTTAATATTTATAATAAACGTTTTTGTTACCTGGTCGAATAAAATTCCTTCGAAAATGGCGGCGAATCCAGCGGAAACTACCGCAATCCGGAGTTAAAACAACGCAGATCCGGCGTTTCGACCGTTCGTCCGGCGTTCCGATTGGACGCGGTGATGAAAGAATAAAAGAAAAGAATAATGAAGCATGAATAAATCTGAACCCATATAAAAGCTACAAGACAGTCAAGTACTATCCCCCACCCTTTATTTTTACATACAAAATGGCCTGGATCCCTTGCCTTGTCAAACTATAGAAAGTTACTTGCAAAACACCAGCTTTTGACATCTGTCAGAACAAAAAGACCAATATGCCACCTTCAAGAAAATCAACAACAAAGTGGGTCATAACCACCAAACTTTTTCAGTAATCCCCTTTGAAAACATCTTACTTTAAAAGCACAAAATCAGCTGTCACAAACTGAGCAATATGCATTATCTCCCTTGGAGAAGCACAGCATCCGGAGTTCACTTTTAGTTTCGAATTTCATATCACTTGAAACTTTCGTGTATAATAAACCCCATAATTATGTCAAAAAGTACCAGTTTAGAAAATTATAGACACAAATCATCACACCTAGAATGCATGGTATTCTATATTCTGAAAATCATAGCCAATACGAAACTGGCCACTGATATCTTAAGCGTTGATTTATTTATTTATTTATTTATTTATTTATTTATTTATTTATTTATTATAGACCAAACCTATTAAAATCTTAGCAGATAAATTCTTATAATATTTTCAAGTCCAGTAACAGGTTCTTTTTATTAAGACTGTCTAAAAGTGCATATGGTATGTTCAATCCGTGCACGTTGTTCATATATTAGTGACTGGGTTAAAAGATTTGAATGCATGTGCCGGTTGAAAACAATTTATTTTCACTCAGGGCAGTGTTAGGTTGAACCGATGCGTACGCCAAAATTAAAACAGGGCTCGCGCTTTAGCGATGTAGGTCTCATGAAAAGGGTGTAGCTTTACGTTTAGTCAAGGGAAGATAAACAATGTCTCGTCTGAAACAACGTGTTAATATGATAGGAACACTTACTGTAATGTCACGTCAGACAGGACCACTTCAACGTCAAAATGCCGTAAAGAATAACATTGCAATAATCTAGTTGGGAAATTACTAATGACAGGCACAAAACCTCAGTGGCTTCCTTAGTTAGATACCTACGTATGCTCTTAATTTTGAGAAAGTTCAACATTGCTGATTGACATTTTCGTTTGATATGATCCTTGAAATCTAGAATGTTGTCAAGAAATGCGCCCAAATAATGTTGGGTTAAAGACGCTTTTAAGTAAGGGCCTTTCGAAACCTGAATTTTATGGTGACTTGGTTTACAAATTAAAGAAAGTTATAGGAAGTAATGCTTTTTCTTTTTCTTTTCAATTCAGAAAAATCATAACACGATACAGACGTATAGGTTATAACTTAAATGTTATGCGACAGTCTGCATGCTTAGTTTTTAACCCAATCATGGTTGATAACTATGCTGCCTTCTTTAATTGCACGCCGGGGGGTCGGGCGTCTGACTCTATGATGGCCCCAACTTAAAGCTATTGTTTTTAGTTGGTTGGGGCCGGAGCTTGTTGTCTGTCGCTTGGCCCTACGGGTCCAACTTTCTGGTGTTTTTCTTTTGCTCCGGAGTAAGTAGGTTATTCGGCGCCCAGGGATCTCCATCGTCGGGCAGCTTACTCAATCTGTGAGTACTGGTTTTTGATTCATCAGGATGTTTATCATGATTTATTTGTTTGTTCTTGATGATTCATTGACTAGTTAGAGATTCACCACGGGGACCGATGAACTAACTAAATGTTATGAGCCACTGCAGAAGCAGATGATGAGGTTATGGCCATGTAAAACCGGTTTAAGCCCGCCAGTAACTTTTTGTTACTGATCGTTCCAAGGCGATACTTCTGTGGTGGGTCTTTTTGTTTTATGTCTTGGTGTTTAAAATCTTTGTGCTGTTGGCGCCTCATGTATGTTTTTCATATTTTTAATTAAGTTTTTCTGATTGCGCCTTTTCCTGATCTTTGCCTACTTGTACCTTTTTAGAGATTCACCACGAGGACAAAATAACTAACTAAATGTTGTGAACCACTGCAGAAAGTGAGGGTGAGGTTATGCGTCTGTAAAACGGGTTTAACATTTTTTGTGCTGTTGGCGCCTTATGTATGCTATTATATTTTTAGTTAAGTTTAGGTAACTGAGTGGCCACCTATTTGGAAAATAGCTGCTCCTTCGCCTTACGAAATGTTTAAATGGTATAAAGTACCTTATTGTTAGTTTGTTTTTTTCCCGCCTCGGTTTTTGGAGTGGGAATCTTTTTTCTGATTGCGTCTTTTCCTGATCGTTGCCTACTTCTACCCTTTTAAGCACCACCAGTAATTTTGTATTACTGATCGTTCAAAGGCGATACTTCTGTTGTGGTTCTACACCGAAGAGCTTTAAAAACGCAAAAAACGAAAATAACAACAAAGACATATTTAATCTTCCTGAACAGGTGAAAGGGGACGGTAACTGTACTCCGCTTCTGTTTTTATGAAGCCCGCATGTGTAAAGTCACTGGCCACCCACAACAATAAAAAACCATTTTACACTTTTAGCCATGTGGCGTCTCGAAGAATTAATGAAGAAAAAATAGTTTACCATTTCACGCGGAGCTTGTAGTAATTCATATAAAAACACTTTCGGTTTAGTTTTGTCTTTTTTTTTGTCCATTCTACGGGTTTTTTGAAAATGAGTTATGAGGCACAGTTGGAGTTTTACCAACTTTATGACGTATATGTAACGTCATGTGGCGTCATCGTTGCCATCTGTCAACTATACGGCACCGCAGCAATCCATCCCAGGCTATTGGGACAGTGAAAGGTTGACGCCGGTTGATTAACCGACCTTTTCTCGTCCATACGCTAATGTCTCGAGTGATTGGACGTCAAGGCGCCATATTACGTCGATTACGTCGGTCATAACCCTTCAGACAATCAGGCAATCAGTGCAACAGCCAAACCTTGTGCTTTAAATGAGAAAGCAATACCCTATTCCAAGGGGCATATTGTAGTCGTGCTCAATATTATTTGTTATATCAAGGAATGTTGCTCTCACATTACTCATTATTTTGATACGAAATTCACAACATAGTTTGCAAGCACATCAATTTTTATTTGTGTCAAATTTGATTTAAATCAAACTACATTAAAGATGTAAACACATTTGAATTACAACCTTTTTTAAAGCTTTTCAGTGTATTTGTCTTGTGTTTTGAGTCGAACTTTTGTGCTGTTTGGGCCTTATGTACGTTTCAAAATTTAGTTAAGTTCGGGTATCTGAGTGGCCGCCTATTTGGGAATAGCTTCTCACTCGGCTTACCATATGTATACTTGGTATAAGTATCTGAGTGTCATTTAAGTTTTTCCCACCTCTCGGTTTGTGGAGTGGGAGTTTCTTTCTGATTGCGCCATTTCTAGATCTTTGCCTACTTGTACCTTTCCAAAAATTCAAGTTCATAATAGACATTTTTCACTTTTGAACGTAAATGCTGCTGGTGCGTGCGGTTACGGCTTTCTTTGTGATGGGGGACGACTCGTGAGGGCATATGTGAGACTAAGACGAGGGGCAATATGAAGAATTACACAATCAAAACTACCAACAGCCCAACAGAGACGAATTAAATGAGACATGCAATAAATGTTATAGTGTAGGACGTCTAGCTCTGTAGCTCAGTAGCTAGCGTGCTAGGATTCAAAACGAAAGGTTCTGGGTTCGAGTCCTGGTCGAACCTCTTTTTTTTTCTTTTCTTTATTTGTCTCCTTTGTAACAATAATGCTAAGGAAATAAAAAAAAATGTATTATCAGCTGGCGAATGCAAGAATCAGGAAATGCCCTAGTGCATAAAATACATAAATCGTAAAGGAATTGAAGTGCGAGACGGCATCTCACATTAATGTTTCTGTCTTGTTGACTTTTAACAGCTCGATCGTATTTTTTTGGTAGAAGCGCTGATCTTCGAGCGATCCTCACGTCAATATTTCTTTCTTGGGGACATAAAAATGTTCATATTCTGAAGGCTTGTACAGGAATAATGTGGCAAGGATAAGTTAGCCACCCTGAATGACTTTAAATGTTTTCCGCGGACGTAAGGCACTAACTCATATAGTATAGTGTACCTGTACAGACATATATTTTAAGGTGTAAAAACTACAGTTTCACGTGCTGTCTCGTGAGCGAACATTATTCATTTGGCATGTTTATACATGTATTTCAAACAGATACTCGAAAGCTTGGTGGGGTTTAGTTGGTTGATGTTTCGTTTTGATCCCATTCAACAGCCATCTGTATGTCATAAGTGCGATATCCTAACTACATTATGCATAGCCATACTAATAATTTGAGGTTTTGTAGACCTTCAACAGTATTTCAGCCATATCGAGTGCGATAATTACGAATTTTAGATTATTTTTGAAAGCCACGGGCTTTCTGTATGATCCTCATTTATTCTCTTGTAGTATGCGTGCTGTTTGTCTGCTTGACTTCAAATAAATATAATTAATCTTTAAACCAACACAATGTTATTTTCAAGTAAATAAATGATTATAAAACTGAGAAACATCTAGTCTTTTTTTAGCTCACCTGAGCCGAAGGCGCACAAGGAGAGCTTATATGATGGCCATGATCCGTCGTCCGTCTTCGTCGTCGTCCACAATTTCAAAGATCTTCTTCTCTGTAACCACTTGGCCAATCAAGTTGAAATTTTATGTGGAGCCTCCTTGTGTAGCGGCATTTCAAGTTTGATCGCAAAATCCATGTCACATGACCAAGATGGCCGCCACGCCCATATATGGTAAAAACCACTCAAAAATCTTCTTCTCCAGAACCGGCGGGCCGATTTCCACGAAACTTGGTATTTACCATCAGTGACTCCAGTCCATCAAAGCTTGACAAAATGATGATCCTGGGATGACCTTGACCCATTTTATGGCAAGGTCAATTTTGGACACAGAGGCTTTTACATGGGAAAAAGTGAAAACTATGGATTTTTTAAAAAATGATTGCAGCCTGAGACTTGAAAAGTGGTAGATGCAGATAACTAATGGAGTAGATGAAGGAATGTGATTAATTTAGGTCAAGGTCATCACTTGACCTTGGCCAGTCTGTTGTCCATAGCATCTTCATCTCTGAAACCGCTGGGCCAATCACAGAGAAATTTTCATGTGGAGCATCCATGGGTAGGGGGAACAAAAATTCCGTATATGGTAAAAACCACTCAAAAATCTTCTTTTCCAGAACCGGCAGACTGATTTTCACGAAACTTGGTATGTAGCATTGATGACTTCAGCCCATCATATTTTGATAAAATGATGACCCTGGGATGACCTTGACCTATTTAGCGGCAAGGTCAATTTGGGAAACTTAGGCTTAAGTGACAACTATGTCTCCGGTGAGCGTTTACAGGACCATTGGTCCTCTGGTTTTCATAACGTGCTGCTAGACGGAATATTTCCATCGGTATTCTGTTAGACCTCTCCATACACAGAAAAGGAGCGAGGTCACGAATTGTATCGGAGAGCAGGTTAGCCAGCTGATCAAACGTGCTGCGAACCTTGCTTAACCCTAAAACAGGACAACAATATTCTGAATTTTAAGCGCGCATACACACTCTAACTCACAAACACACACTCACGCAAACACGTTCCGTAGAGGACTTTGTCTCGCAGTGGCTCAGTCAGTCGCCTCTTAAAATCACATAGCGAGAATAAATACGTAGTTGATATAAGACAGGTACAAAATGAGTTTAATAAGAACATTTGACTCGTTTCGCAGGTTGAGCGCGAGAACGAAACGCCTAAAAATGAAAATTGTTGTCTTTCCGTACAAATTGTCTAATTCTGATGGAAAAAGGAACCAGAGGTGACCTTTGACACGAACTATTTTCTAAAATCGCATCATATATATATCACTTATCATGTTTGCCATTAAAGATGTGTTACTCGTTCAATGCGAGTCGGTTTTACAAATGCTTGGCGCGAATAAAATGCCTCCATTTTAACAGCTTCCAATGCAGAATTCGATTATTTTAGACACTCGTGTATATAACTAGGCGTCGCTCGTTCGATAAACCGAGGTCCCGTCTTCATATGACCATAACTGTCGGTGGGAAAAACCAATATCAACTATACTGAGAGGAACTAGAAACTTAAGTTTTTTAATTTTTATACTTTGGGTTGGAACCCCGTAAGAATCGATTTGAACCCTCCAGTTATTCTTTTACTGACCGTCTGAAGGCGATTCTGCTGTGACTCATCTTTTTATTCCAGGAAAGAAATTACCAGAGTTCTAAAATCGATTTTACGGAGCCCAACCACCAAACTATGGAAAGTATGAAACTTAAGTTTCTAGTTCCTCTCAGTATATTTGTTATCGCCATGTGACATTTTACATACTGGCTTATGTATATACGTACATTGGTTCTGCTAAGCTATATTTTCACGTGTTTTTCGTGAACGCACAGAAAACTTTATACATGTATACATGGCATGATTTACGATTTGAAACATAAGTTGATATTTCATTTTACGTGCAGTTTTTTTTATTCTACGCCTTACAACGTTTTGACATATTTCAAGTCATCTCGAGCATGGTCTGTTATCTATATCAGGATAACATGTCTGTGAATACCCCATGAACCACACTTTTATACAGCAAAACTTTGGTATGCATGGGTATACCTATTTTAAGCTCACGTGAACCCTTCGGCTCAAAAAGCGAGCTTATAGGATGACCATGCCCCGTCGTCCGTCCGACGTCGTCCGTCAACAATTTCCATGATATTCTCCTCTGAAACCAAATGACAAGTCAAACCAAAGTTAAACTGCTTGCTGAGCATTCTTAGGAAGGGGGAACGAAAGTTTGCATAAATGACCCAGGTCACATGACTAAGATGGCCGCCATCGCTATAAATAGCAAAAACCTTTAAAACAATTTCTTCCCAGAACCAGAAGTCCTATGATTTTGAAACTAAGTTTGAAGCAACAGGCAATATAGTTCTTCAAAGTTGGTATACATCATAATGCTCGGATGACCTTGACCTATTTTATGGCAAGGTCAACTTAGGTCGCCCATGTATTTAAATGGGGAAAATAACTTAAATGTAATTAAATGGGTGGAAACTCGCGATGAGCATGCAAAGGTACTGAAGATTTATGTTCATGAAAACATTTAGTCCCCAGGGACTGCCCGGGGGCTATATACATGCACATGACCAAAATATTCAAACATCTCTGCAACCGCATGGCCGATCAAAGCCACACTTCATGGAAAGGGAACGAAAAATTGTATAAATGGCCGCCATGGCTATAAACTGCAGAAACCTTTAAAATGTTCTTCAGAACCAGTAGGCCTATGATTTTGAAACTTGGCATTAAGCATTTACAAAATTTATACATGGCCTAAATCATGACCCAGGGATGATATTGAATTATTTTACGGCAAGGTCAACTTAGGATGCCCATGCATCTAAAAACACAGATTGTGAGCACTCGTTAGAACCACCTCTGCGAGGCAGTTTTAGCATGTACGAACAATCTATGTTTTGAGCAAAATAAAAAGATAAAAATGTTGAACTGAAAATTTTCATGTTTTACAACATTAAAAACACTGTATATTGCTTGTTAAGGTTTTGTTATGCTAGCGTCAAGATATACGGCACCATTTTAGTGCATATGTATTACAAATGCTGACGACAGAGCTACTTGTACAACACCTTGATCATTCTTAACCTTACTCATATGGGCATTTTTTGCGTCCGGAACCGGGCGAGCATAAATGCACATAAGCTTCTTACTCAATCAGAATTTACGTAAATAATAAATTTAATTGGTTTGTTGATTTGAGGTTTAACGTTAATCCAACAGCAAAGGTCATATGGAAACGAGACATCAGTTTATAGTGTCATCCGACAGACTTAAGGATCCCGGGATCAAACCCGCGGTCCCTGGTTTAAAAAGACGAAAACATGCCGTTAGCACTAACTGATTTCGGCTTGTCAAGCAGCAATGTGGTTTGATAACTGATCCTGCTCGATAAAATCTTTTTTTTTTTTTTTTTTTTTTTTTTTTTTGAAGAGGCCGTGGGACAAAAATTCAACAGCCAAACACAGCACAATATTAGGTTCACGGATGTCGTTTCGTATGTTTACATATAAAAAGCCGGTAAATTGAGCACGTAAAATAACTGCGTGATATACTGTACATGAATATGTATATTCAGGAATTGTCTATCAGTGTCAGCACCATCGTAAATGCCTGCGATACAACAAAAGTCCTTACAGCAAAGATTGATGCAACATCACACAACATGTGATTGAAAAAAGCAATATCGCTTTGGCAACAACCATCACCAAGACAATGAACACTTCGTCATAGGTTGCTGCCCAATTGATCAGTCTTACAATCACAGGTGACACAAACCAAATTCTGCCTGTAGGTATACCAAGTCGTTTTCTCAGGGATCGACCCTCACCCTCACCCCCCCCCCTTGTTACTGATTTATCCGTCTCATATGAACTAAAATAATTTTGAACGGGGCAAAAATTGTATAAAAACGAATTTATGACCAGAAATGAGCACAATCAGACCCTTATCTGCAATCAAGTAACAATAGAAGGACCTGGAATCGATACAATTAAATTTCACATCCTCACTAAGTGAAGGTGGGCGTAGTATAATTCTGGCCCCTGGCTCTCCGATGTTACTCGCGCCGATAAGAAAAAAAATGCAGTATATTCAGTCATGCATGCATGCTTAATGTAAACCATATAACAAGGAATATTCGGGGTCTCGCGTGCAAATAACAACTATTTACATACTGGACCTTGGACTCGCCCGAAAGACGGAGTTACGCGTTGGATTGAACGCGCGGCCCGTTTTTCGAGGCGACTGACTGAACCACTACGACATGGAGTCATTTATGGAAACACTTTAGCAACTGATGAAAATAATATTGTGTTAGTTTGATTTTAATCATATTTATTTGAATTCAACAAGGTAAACAACACGCATACAATATCACACAGAATAAATATGGATCAAAAAGAAAACTTATGTCTTGCCAAATTAATTAACTACATCGTTACCAGCACACTGGATATGGCTGAATTACTGTTGAAGGTCTACAATAAAGAAACTTAGTTGTGTGGCTTGGCGTAATGTAGCTACATGTAGGATGTTGCCTCCATCGCACTTCGTATGACATGCAGATGACTGTCGAATGAACGAAACTTCGACATCAAGCTGATAATCTGTTTGAAATATAAACAGAATGAATTATGTTCGCTCACGAGACAGCACGTGAAACTGTAGTTTTACATCTAATAAACACAGGTATACATGTATCCGAACATATACACTATACTACTTGATTTATCGCATTTTAGTTCAGTTTTACGTCCCTTTCAAGATTATTTCAGCTCATCAATCAGTAGGTGGGGTGAAAACGTGAGTACCCTAAGAAAAACCACCTGGCACTCCCGCAAGTTGAACTTGGCTTGTATCATATGTGGCGAGTGTGGGGCTCGAACACACACAAGACACAGCGGTGAGATGAACTAGTGATTAAGAAACAGCGTTCTTAACCGCTCGGCCACGGGGGCCGCTAAGTCATTAGAGGCGGTCAACTTATCCTAGCCGCATTATCTGTACCAGCCTTCAGAAAATAAATGTTGACGTGAGGATCGGTCGCGGGTCCGCTCTTCTGCCGATAATTACGATCAAGCTACCGGCTTAAATCGGTGAAAAAACAACAAGACTCAGTGAAAAACCTATACGTGCGGACTGCCTTCTCACTACACACTTTAATCCACAAATTTACGATTTTAGTATTAAATGCAGCAGTGCATTTTGTGATTCTTGCATTTTTTTCTTTTCTTTTCTTTTTCATTTTTCTGAGCTATATTGTCACAGGGGCGAAAAAAGGAAGCAATTAAGAAGAGAAAAAGAATTTTTGTCCTAGCCGGACTCGAACCCAGGACCTTTTGGTTTTATTCCATACATGCTACCTACTGAGCTACAGAGTAAGACGTCGTGGACTATTTCTTTTTTGCCTTTCTTGCTTAATTGGTCTCCGTTAGGCTATTGGTAGTTTTGACCAAGTAATTCTTCATATCGCCCCTCGTCATCGCCTCAAATATGCCCTCACGAGTCGTCCCCCATCACACCGAAAATCGTAAACGCACGCGCCAGCAACATTTACGTTCAAAAGTGAAAAATGTCTATTAGCACAAGATATACAGTCAAAGGACATAATTATTTGCTAGTCTAATACAAAATGGCTACTTGGGTAGTTTACCTTGCTACTTTAACTGAGTAGCAATACTTTTTTTTATTTTCCTTTACTTCATATAATTTACAATTGGACATGTCCACCTGACACCAATCACTACATAAACAGACTATAAAAATAAAATGTTACGTCATTCTCAGCTAATCTTAAAATTTAAGTAACTTTTACATCAGGAAAACTTGTCCGTGTAATGTACATGTATACCCCCTTATACCCTAGAATCCAGCCAGGGTAATTTTTGAAGGAGGTGACATCTTCTGCTATAGTTGGTTTGAATGCATTTTTGAATAGTTTTAACCTTCCCATAAATGGTTTAGGTGGGCTGCTCTGGAAATTTTTTTGGCAGATAGGTTTACTCACACCATGTTCTGAGGTACCATGGGAATATACGCATTCCATACAAAGCAGATTTTTACATCATTTATGGGGTCGTTGTGCTTTTTTGATAAATAAAACAATGCACATTTATGCAAATACTTTGAATATGAATAACTTCACACAATTTAAAATGTATTTAAAGATCATAAAGTGCTATAAATCCTTTATTATGTAGGGTTTTGTCATGCCAAGTTACCCCACCCACTTTCAAGCAATGTGCGTGTTCGAAATTTATCTATAGCTTTGCGTTTTAGATACTTTTATTTGAAACATTATCATTCATCGAGATTACACTCTGTCTTTGTGCCTATCTGGGAATTTGTATATACAGCTGACCGTTGTCGGTCTGTTCAAAGTTATTGTACTTCAGCTTCTCATGGTAAAGGCTGGAAATGGTATCGAAAAAAAAAATGAAACAATGTAAAGTCGGTCACTGCCAGATATATAATCATGAGGCTTAAAGTGTCAAGAAAAAGTTATGAAACAAACAAACAAACAAACAAACAAATACTTATGCAAAATAATGGAAAAAAAGGTATACCTACAAAAGTTCTGGTATCTCTGCCTCTGACAGCTCTAAATAGATGAAATGGTGTTTTATGATTACTTAGACTTGGTTCTATTGGCTGATTTTCAGATAAATTAATCTTCTGGCTTAAAATATTAATATTTTTGATGAATGCATTGAAAATAGAGGAACAATGCGAACAAATAAAAGGTGTATACACAGAAAATTTCTTGTTTCTAGGCATTCAATGCTCATTTAGAGCTGAAAATAGTGTAAAATAATTGCTGAGATAATTATCTTTTGGTATGAAATGGGATTAATTAATCATTATGATTTAAAAGTTTAAATCTAATATTGAAATCATAGATAATTAAAGAAAAAAATGAGGAAAAATAAAAGGGGTATACTTATGAATAGCTGAAAATGGTGTCAAATGATTGCTTTGATTTTGATATATAAGCTTGTATTCATATACATAAATCATGTGATTCTTTAGAGCCTCCATTGTCAAAGTGTTTAACATTACCTCATATTGCCATTTATATGATGGATTGAGTGAAATAAAGTTTGAATTGAATTGAATTGACTCAAAGTTGTAATATTTTATGAAGGCATAGAAGATATGGGGAAAATGTGGAAAAAGTAAAGGGATATACGCACAAAAAAGCTTGTATCTTGGTCTCTTACGAGTCTGAATAGCTGAAAATGGTAACAAATGATTGCTTTGACGTTGTTCTTTAAGCTTGTATTCATATAATATTATATAAATCACATGACCCTAAGTGGTGATAATTTTCATGAAGGCATAGAAGATGGATGAAAAATGTTAGAAAAATAAAGGGGTATTCTTACAAAAGTTCCTGTTTCTAGTCAAACAATGATTATAAAGAGCAGAAAATGGCATCAAACAATTGTGTAGACAACTATTTATTGGTTTGTTATCAGATAAGTTAATCCGATGATTTCAAGTTTCAAAAAAATTATTGAAATCATAAATTGAGGAAAAAATAAAGGGGTATACTTAGTTAAGTTCTTACATCTCCGCCTCTCGTGGCACAAAATGGCCGAAAATTGTTTTAAATGATTGCTTTGACCAAGGGACGTTGGTTGGTATTCAGATATATAAACCATATGATTAAATGTATTAATGATTTTTATGAATACGTAAAAATATAGAAGAAAAATGTGGAAACGATGGCAGAGTATACATACAAAAGTCCTTGTATCATGGCATCAGACGACCATAAAAAGCTGAAAATGGTGTTAAATAATTGCTATGGCAATTATCTTTTGGTATGAAATCGGATGAATTAATAAAATGATTTCAAGTTTAAAAATATTATTGAAAACATAGATAATTAAAGAAAAAGTGAGGGAAATAAAATGGGGTATACCTACAAAACATCTTATATCTTGGCCTCTCATGGGCCGGAATAGCTGAAATTGGTGTCAAAAGATTGCTTTAACTTTGTTCTATAAGTTTGTATTCATATATATAAATAAAAAAGACTCTGAGTGCTAATAATTTTTGTGAAGGCATAGAAGATGAAGGGAAAATGCTGTAAAAATAAAGGGGCATACTTACATAAGTTCTTGTTTCTAGTCAACCAATGATTATATAGAGCTGAAAATGGCATCAAATGATTGTTTAGACAATTATCTATTTGAGTGTAATAATATAAATTATTCATATGGTTTCAAGTTTCAAAAATATTATTAAAAACATAAATACTTAAACAAAAATTGAGAAAAAAAATGAAGGGGTGTACTAACTTAAGTTCTTGTATCTCGGCCTCTGGTGGCCCCAAATAGCTGAAAATGGTGTTGAATGATTGCTTTGACCAAGGCTCATTAGCTGGTATTCAGATATATTAACCATACGATTAAATGTTTTTATAATTTTATGCATGCCTAAAACGTATTGGGAAAAATAAGGAAACAATAATGGGGTGTACATACAAAAGTCCTTCTATCATGGCCTCAAATGGCCATAAAGAGCTGAAAATAATGCAAAATGATATCCAAGACAACTGTTTTTTGTATATGTTCAAATAAATTAATTATGTGATTTCAATTTTCAAAAATATTTATGAAAACTTAAATAATTAGAGAAAAAAATGAGGAAAAATTGAAGGGGTATACTTACAAAAGTTACTGCGTCTTGGCTTTTTGTGGCCATATAGAGACGTAGATGGCATCATAAGATTGCTAAGACAATGCTCTATTGGTCCATATTCAGATATATAAATCGTGCGACTTTATCTTTCAATATTTTTAAGAAATAAGAGCAAAATGCAGACAAATAAGACATTGACTCACAAAATTACCTGTAAATTGGCTGCTAATTGACCTGTAAGGCTTCAAATGGCATCCAATTACATGTATTGCTAAGGCACTGCACAGTTGCCTGTGATATATAATAACATAATATAATTTATAGTTTCATTTAAATGGGAGTAATACTTCGGAAATTTTTAGACAGAGTATCAATAATATGCAGAGTTTTAAAGTTGGTGGGGTAATTCTTTGTGAAATAATGTCATACTTTCAAAAGATCATGAGGTTTTTAGTGTAAAATGAGACTGCACTTTATACTTTTGCTTACAAACAATATACAATGCATTGAAAAGTATCTAATAAATAAGAAACAAGAACCAATTTATAAACTACATTTTAGCAGACTTTTCATAGGATATATAGCTTTTTGTCATAGCACTACCTCCATACATCAATGAATTTGAGCAGTATGCCAAATAAAATTCAAGAGTAGCTCACTTGATCCTTCATCGGGAAGGTGAGGACTACTTAAAAACATTCAAACCAACTATAGCAGATGTCACCTCAAACTCAAAATATGAGATATACAGGTTTTTGTGTTCTAGGATAAGAGACAATATTTGATTTTAGTGTATAGTAAGGTAAGTATCAGAAATATTCCAAAATAATGCTTAAGCATCCATACAATTGGTATCTTGTGTTTGTACTGAGCTTGACCATTACCAAATATACCTAAATTGATTTAATATGCATCATTCAGCTCCAAGAAAATGCCACAAACTTTACTTTTAATTATAGTCTGGATTGTTTAAATGCATTACACCCTCGGTAATTAGTTATGGTCTTGTCGGGCTGTCAACCGCTCTTGTGCATGGAGGCAAGTTATCAGTTCTTAGTTCACATTTCTTTTGCCATTAACTTGAATTAGTCATTGAAAAGGAAGAATGTCTAATTTAGAAATATTTTCAAACCAAGACTTCGTGAAAATATTCACTAGTACAAATGCATGTCGTTGATTTTACGCTGTTTGCTACCATTGACGCATTACCACATTTAGGTATAACCTTAATTATAGTTCTATACAGTTTAGTCAACAGTTTTTATTGCTTTTCAGGCTATTGTTTAAAGCATGTTAAAGAGAATAGATTGTTGAAAACAAACTAACCATAAGAAGATTAACATTAAAATCACATACATGCATATTATTAAGGTGGGTGGGGTAATTTTACATGTTAAGTGGTAAAAATATTAATACAGAAATATGTTATAGCAATACAGGTGTTTCATAATCAAATCAATAGTTTCTAAAATTGTTTAAAATACAAAAGCAAGTCATACAGACAGGGAAAATGACTGGATAATGGAAAGGTATGTAGTTGTCTGTTTATTAGATTGAAAGCTTATTTCATAGCAGTACCATACAACATCGCTTGATTAGACTATCGTGCCAAAAAAATTTCCAGAGCAGCCCACCCAATCCTTCTTAGGGAAGGTTAGGGCTAGCCAAAAATGCATTCAAACCAACTATAGCAGGAGATGTCACCTCCAACGCTAAATATGCGAGATACAGGATTTCGGGTTCTAGGGTATTAAACCCCACTTTTATACAGCAAAACTGGAGTATGCGGGGTTATACCTATTTTTCTTATTTTTGCTCAATTTTTCAAGCTCAAAAATCTCTGTTTGTTTTTGTAATGTCCCTGAAATTCCAACTTTTCCAGAGATCGTCCTTTCACCCTTTATCCCGCTATTTGTCTCAGAATTCCGTCTAATATCTATCAACCATATAATAGAATATCTTAGAATATGCTAACTAAGATGGCATTGATATCAACCCTAGGCTATTTCCTTTCGTGGAATGCCCCTAAAACTTTAAACCTAGAAAGAGGCCGGCACCTAATTACCTCAAAATAAACACGTATCAACATTTTTCACCAGCTGCATGCAGTTTCAGTGCCCCTCTCAGTTAAGCAAAACTCTTTATAATTATGTACACATGTACATCGTTGGCTCGTTGACAAAACCTCGTAACTGCACTTTTTTAAAAAAAATCGTTTTTTCACATGGCGCGATTCAAAACATTCAAATTCAGCTTGTGACAAAGCCTTGTAGGTTATGTCCAATGGGAAGTTAGTTTTTCGATGACCTTACAAAACCTCGTAACTACAAATGGTAAGCGGACTTGAAAAAAAGGTGACAAAACCTCGTATATGCAATTTCAAAAAATTTAAATACAAGAAAATCTTTATCTTTTAGATATGCAAAAGTTGCATATGTATGATTTCTCATAAATGCATTCTTTAATTCATCATAAGAATCTGCTTCTGGCTTTCATTTATCAAGTTTTGTATATACGACAATTTGTAAACATGCACAATTATATAACATTTATATACAAGTTTTAGTTTTTTGCTTCTCCTGAAAAATTTGTTTTTTTTTTTTTGCAGTTACGAGGTTTTGTCAACGAGCCAACGACATGTCATAAGTATAAGACTGACTGCTTCAAGAATTATAGAGTTAAATTCAATGCATGTACTAATCAAAATAATGACTTTTAAATTACTGTGCCGTAACATTTGTTTGCATCAACGGTATGCAGGGTGTACATGTTTCCTCGGCAAGCGGCATGAGAGTTACAATGTACGTCGGAAATCTACCGTTAGAAAAACGAATGAAATAAATGCATTTGTCCAATAGGAAAAGCCATGTCATTTCGAGTTCTAACGGCAAACCTCTGACGTCTCTCCATGTTGATTGCCGAGTACTGTAAACAATAAAATATAAACAAACATGTTTGCGGCAGAGTATTATATCCATTCCAAACTTAATTTGTTACAAACATCCACACATGTAACTCGAATATTTAAATTGTTATGATACAAATCGTCATCTAGAAGAGTGGGAAGCAGCAGTCCTGAAATACTGAACCACAAAATACTGAACGCCTTTACAAGAAATCTTGTGCACATTGTGGTTGATTCCATAGCAAACACAGCATGAAGTAACTTTTTTTAATTGCTCGAGTCGAGTTTATTTACGCTTTTGGTTTTGGACAAATGGAAATGTGACATTGCAATGCACTTGTATTTTGTTTTGTATACTTTAATTTGATTGGCATTAAAGATGGGACACAAAAATCTTTAATATGATTTCAAGACGTGAAAGACACTAGAAAAAAAAAAACAACAACAACGTTTTGTTGGTTGCAAACGAGTGTTTGCTTCATCAAAGTATTTTAATATAAGATAGTGAATATTCACTATATGTGATGAACATATTATTACTTAACTGCTTCAAAGTCTACATATCTGCAAACATTCAAAGTACACCCAATAGGATCTTAAACATGGAATATACAAAGATTATTTAGCTGTAGAAATTTGATATTTTCATTAGGAAAAAATGAATATTTATGCATAAAACAGATGTGGTCACTCGTTAGAACCGCCTAGGCGGGGCGGTGCTTACTAGTGCCCACAATCTGTTTTGGATCATAAATTGTGGGTACATGTTAGAATCACCTAGGCGAGGCGGTTCTAACGAGTACTCATAATCTCTGTTTTGGGTCAAAAGAGGGCGTATACATTTTACGAACATTGTCTAACCAACGTTTAATATATATTTGGCCTCATTTGGATTATACTAGTCTTTGTATTGACTATCCTGTTTAGAGATGCAAAATAACGGTACTTCTTTTTGGCTCCATGTTAACAAAACTATTGAGTCACTGAAGAGACTTAAGTGGCCGAAATCGCGGTATGGCCCAGCCCTTTCCTCATTAATATGTTCACTGCTCTTAAAGGATCTCAGTTTTATTTTATTTCCTCACGAAATATTTACGAAGTTCTCATGTACGGGGTTGTATGGTTCACATCAGGAAAACATGTCCGTGAAATGTATAGCCCCTTAAACCCCACCTTTATATAGAAAAAACTTGGGTTTCAGGGGTATACTTAAATTTCTTATATTTGATCCAAAACATACATTGTGGGTACTCGTTAGAACCGCCTCAACGAGGCGGTTCTAACGTGTACCCACAATGTATGTTTTGAGCGAAAATATTGAAAAAAATCAAATTTTTTTTTTCAATGAAATTTTCAATTCTTTCGTCTGAAAAAATATATGTATATATTGCATGGGCAAGTTTTCGTAATGAGCTGTACCAGCGATGTCTCGGTCAGCTGAATTAGAATCGGAATCTTTGTTTTCATAACAAATCTGTACACTATTTTAATATTAGCTTTTGGCGTTTGAATTATTTATTCAAAATAGAAAGGAAAATATTTTTCACTTGGTCTTTGAATAATTATTTAATCAACCGAATATTTGCTTATGCAACAATTTTGATGATGTTTCTGATTGTGTCTCTGCTCGCGAAAATGATTTTTGGAATCTTTATATTAATGTATGATATAAGTCAATAAAGTGATTACTATTTTTTTTTTAATTTTGGGCTATTAATCGTTACTGAGTGTTGTCTAAGAACAACAAAACAATATCCGTTGTGAACAAGCCTTGACTAGACAAGATACACAAGGAATGAGCGCAAGTAGTCCAGTCTTCTTATGACGCGTCTCAGTATTACCTATATTTCAAAATAGTGTCATTGCCAAAATATAAACATTTCCATCCAGTCCATCAGCTAGCAGGAGCTTAAATTATATACTAAAAATTGGAAAAAATGAAGGTTGTATTCATTATTGTTTATGCTCGCTTCCTTTAAACTGTATGAATTTAATTTAACGGAATACAATAATTTATTAATGTATGTTATAAGATAGTTATATTATTATATCTCTTTCTCCCTGCAGATTTTCCTCTGACTTATATGTAGTGCATTTTCCATATATTGTGATCATCTTTTGTTAGAATAAAGATGATAGCCCCTCTATTACAAACACATTTCATTTGAATAACAGTTAACTTAATGAAAAATAAATGTTACACTCAATGACCGGTTTACCAGTTTATTAAGTCAGGGTCACCAAATTAACAGGCGCAGTCAGAAAGAAATTCCCACTCCAAAATCCGAGTTGGGAAAAACTAAATTGACAATAAGGTACGTGTTTTTACTAAGGGAACCTATCGTAGGCTGAGTGAGCAGCTATTTTCTAGAAGGCGGTCACTCAGTTACTCGAACTTAACTAAACATATAAAAACGAACAAAGGTGCAAACAGCACAAAAATCACCCGCTGTACCCGTGATACAATCAATTACCTTACGTCGGAGACTGAAACAACTTGACGCGGCGCGTGGTTTAAGATGGAGTCAGGTGAGTTGGCGATTATTTTAATTTTACAGGCAGTTATGCGGGGGAGTTTGGGTCAAGAGTTTGCAGAGAAATAAAGTGTACATACCGCTGTTTGTTTGCCATCAACAGTATTCTAAACAAAATCTCCTTGCCACAGAAACAATGGTTTTCTCGGCGGAAAATTCCACCATCGTCACGAAAAATGATTGCATTTCCTAATTTCTCCAATCTTTCGTCGCCTATTGACATTTTTAACGTTTCAATACAGACCAAAAACATTCTTTGTTACATACAAGCAGAAAACAATAATGAAGTCAGGCTGGTTTGTTCACAATGTGGTGTTGAACATACACTGGGTAGATCGATCAGGATACAACTTACCTTTATGAATCAATTACCTCGATACAACTCACGTATAAGACTTTTGGGTAGAAAATGATGCTCCTTACGTCGGAGAATAGAGCAAAGCATGATACTACTTACGTCGAAGACTATTCTACATTGAAAAGCCCACGGATTCGATCAGCTGGCTAACCTGCACTCCGATACACTCCGTGACCTCGTTCCAATTCCGTGACAGCTTAGCATAGGTTGCATTCAAACTATGGTCGAACTAATTATGGATTTCGTAATAAGCTTTTAGCCTCATTATTTGGTAATGGTTATTTGAATTTGTGTTATGTATTTGTAGCAGTGTCATAATTCTTCTGATAAACACAAGCGTATCCCGCAGAGTTTAAATAAATTTGGAAAAATCGAACGATTTTCTTCTTTGTGTCGCTTATTCTACAATAGTTTCCCTTGATCTATTAATAGATAAGTATTTTATGAATATACATACTTTTACAACTAGAATGAATATGATTTAAGTCACATGTGCCAAAAATGATCTAACATAACACAGTTTTTCGTTTCTTTGCATTTTTGCTAGGTTTTAATTCTCGACCAAGGGTTCAATATATCCCATTTCCGTCGGTGCGGAGTTATTGAACGGAACACCGATGGAAATATTCCGTCTACCCACGGACTAGCGAGCCCGAGCGTGTCAGGCAGGGCAAGTTTGCATGTGTTCCTTATATCAACATGTTCCTAGGGCTCAAGAAGTTTTACTTAGTGTGTTTTATTTATTTTCTGACTGGTCACGATTTTTTTTTCTGACTGTTTGCCAGTAATTTTGTTAATGAATTTAATTATTATTATTATTATTATTATTATTGAATCAATATTTGACGTCTTTTTAAAATTCTAATATCATATAACTCATCTGGATAACATGTTGGTAAAATGTATACCCCACTAAATTTATAGTGTCTACAGGGTTTTTACCCATCTTTTCTTTTTTATGCTCCAAAACGTAGCTTGTGGGTACTCGTTAGAACCACCTCACCGAGGCGGTTCTAACGTGTACCCATAGTCTGTTGGTCAACCTAAGATGCGTTGTGACTAAAATAGATAAATAAATAAATAAATAAATAAATAAACAAATAGCATTCCGTATATCAACCGTTAAATTTGCACAAACAAGAGCCCTTGGAACATGTTGATATAAGGAACACGCTCGCTAGTCCGTGCGCTTTTCAATGTACAATAGTCTTCGACGTTAGTAGTATCATTTTTTGCTCTATTCTCCGACGTAAGGAGCATCATTTTCTATCCAAAAGTCTTATACGTGAGTTGTATCGAGGTAATTGACTTATATAGGTAAGTTGTATCCTAATCGATCTACCCTGTGTGTGTTCAACACCATATTGTGAACAAACCAGCCTGACTTCATTATTGTTTTCTGCTTGTATGTAACAAAGAATGTTTTTGGTCTATATTGAAACGTTAAAAATGTCAATAGGCGACGAAGGATTGGAGAAATTAGCAAATGCAATCATTTTTCGTGACGATGGTGGAATTTTCCGCCGAGAAAACTATTGTTTCTATGGCAAGGAGATATACTGTTGATGGCAAACAAACAGAGGTATGTACACTTTATTTCTCTGCAAACTCTTGACCCAAACTCCCCCGCATAAATGGCTGTAAAATTAAAATCATCGCCAACTCACCTGACTCCATCTTAAACCACGCGCCGCGTCAAGTTGTATCAGTCTCCGATTGTATCACGGGTACAGAGGGTGAAAATCCAATACCAAAACATAAAACGATTTGGATGATTTGTTGTGTTTGCTTCAGCAACTAGTGATGTTAAGTTCTGTTTGTCTCGATTTGACTGTGTTTTTTAAATTATGTCACGATTAAATAATTTTCATTATTATTTATATAAATAGGCCAATTACATTCAATTTGTAACATGTCGGTTGAGTTGGTGGTGTAACGTCGAACCAAGAGCTTATGTTATAAGGAGTCTTGGCCTCTTTTTATTGTTTCATTCGAAAGAATGTTTTAGTCGGAGAACACGCGGTCCCTTATACAGTTGAAAGTGAGTGACTTAATGCACTAGTCATTTGTAACCACGGCCCCCAAGGCCCGGGGAATAGCGGGGACTTTGACTTTTGGTCCAGCAAATCTCTGCTAAAAGCTCCACCATGCTCGTTGTTAAATCACTGCTGTTTTCCCCCGCAGCCTGCTATATTGCAGGGCCCTTTTTGCCTATATAAAGCAAACCCCGGGTATTTCCCCCGCACTGCGGTGTCATAACTTTGGTCAAAGCCCCGCTCATTTCCACGGCTATCCCCCTACCTCCCCCGGGCCTGGGGGCCGTGATTACAAATGACTAGTGCATAACCACTGCATCACGGAGGCTTTTCGTTATTTAGCGGTATTTAACCATTTTACATAATATATACATGTATGAGCCTTCAAATGAAAAAAAAAAAAAAAAAAAAAAAAAAAAAAAAAAAAAAAAAACAACAACGATTTTGTTTTCGGACCAGGTCTGACATAAACCAGCCTGTACAGTCATAGAATCAGGCTAAAAGGTTGAAATTGTGGATTTTAGAAGTAGTGGGATTGTACTATCTGTGTAGCGAAAACAAAGTTGCTGATCAACTGTGCAGTTACTGCACGCTGCATATTTTTGGTTTTCTGATACATTGACTCATATTATGTTTTATTGTTATCAGGCTCACCTGTTGGTGTTTATCTGTGGGATAACATACACCTTGGCTGGCCGTTTCCATGGAAACGGTGGTGGAGATGGCGATGAACAACCCCGAATACTGATCCTTGGAGCAGGGCTTGCTGGCGTGGCAGCGGCGGAGGAGCTCAGCGAATACGGCTACACCAATTACTTGATCATAGAAGCAGAGGAAATCGGGGGCTGTGTGAAGTCTGATGTTATTGGCGAATATCGTGTTGAGCTGGGTCCGTTGTTCATTAACAAAGGGAATGCTGTTTTTGAACTGGTAAAGAAATATAATATTTCATACTACGAGCCGGACTTTGAAGACTATATTATTTATGATAGAAATGGTACAGACATAACGGGTGATTTCGATGCAGACTACGATGAGTTTGATGCCGCTCTAGAACAGATCGAAGATAGCGTATATTTCAGACTAGAGGATAACAAAGATGACAAATCCCTCAGATCATCTTTGATAAGAACTGGATGGAGACCGGATACCCCCTCTAAGGATGCGATTGAGCTGTTTGAATTACTGTTTAATTTCGGCGTACGTCCCACCGAGGTATCGTCACAAACTAACTTTCTTGCCGATCGTTTAGCACTTGGTGATGGTAGTGATGAAGTAATTATCAACCATCCATCAGGTCTCGCTGATGCTCTAAATGCGCTTGTGTCGGATGTTGTTGAAGGGGATGAAAGCAAGCTTTCTCTGTTTACAGTCGTGACGAAGATCTCACAAAACGAAGACTCGGTAATAGTAACCACAAGCGAAGGAGAAGAAATAGTAGGCGATTATGCTATTGTCACGTTCAGCAGTGGGGTACTTCAGTCTGGTTCTGTTGAATTTGATCCTGCATTGCCTGAATGGAAAACATGCGCCCTTTCGTCTTTGGTAAATGCACCTTACACAAGCGTCTTTGCATTATTCAATACCACCTTCTGGGATGATACGGAATATATAGTCTATGCTGGAGGCCAAGAAGAAATGATTATACTTAACATGAACAGGCCGTACCCAGGGTCTAACATCCTTCAGTTTACCCTACCAAGCCGAAACGGAGAATATATAGAAAGCCTTACAAACGAGGAAATAGCAGCAGAGCTTGTCAGAAGATTGGAAAAGATATATGATGAAGTTCCAGCACCTGTTGAAATCACTCTTGAAAGATTTACTCAAAATGCCTTCTTCAAAGGGTACTGGGGCAATCGACTCCCTGGATTCAATGAAGACACCTTCAACGCCCTGAATGCGCCTGTAGGGCGGGTTTTCTTTGCTGGTGAATATACAGATTATTATGGTTTTGGATACACTTTCGGCGCCTTTGCTAGCGGAAAACGTACCGTTTTCGCCTTCGATAGATGCATACGCAATCCGTTATTATGTCTAAATTACGCGCCTGATTGTGCACATACCACGTGCACTTACAACTCCGTAAAGGATCTGAAGAAGCTCCAAAAGTACGGTGATAGGCTCTGTAAACTACCAACCTTCCAACGGATCGGGGATTCTACCCAATGCTTCTGGGATCTTAAGTTTAACAGAGACATAACTAAATAGTGACCACTACGATGACAAGTCCATGCATTATACAGAGATTTCTTAGCTGTGAAAAAAGGAATCAAATCAGAAGAAGAATTTGATATATTCTTATTTTCTTTCAAAACATTGATTGTGGGTACACGTTAGAACCGCCTCCCTGAGGCGGTTCTTACGAGTACCCACAATCTGTGTTTGGATCAAAAATTTGAAAAATAGGTATACCCCTGCCTACTCCAGTTTTACTATATAAAAAGGGTGTTCAAGGGGGTATTCTTTTCATGGACATGTTTTCCTGATAATTGGAATGGTCACTGATAATAATCGCCGTTGAAGGTTTTTAGGCACTGCACACAATTAAATTGAACAAAAATCTCAACTAACGTTTTGATTTTGGCCCAGCCTGTACGTTTTGTTGAAGAAATAAGGACTTGTTCCGACGCATTATATGAGTGGTTCATTGATATATTAATTCTGGCAAATGCAAGCTTGTTTGAAAGTTATGTGCTTCCAAAATCAACTGTTTTGTGAACATAGCTACTGAATTTGTAGGCGATGTACATTATATTTTTATCGAGTCCGTCATTGGTTTTGAACGAAGAAAATTATACATTCAGACATAAGTTAAGCATCACCCTAACATCATTCTGAAGACGGTTTTGAGGTAACAATTACTTCATAACAACAATTATTCTGTGACGACAATTTACCAGTGTCTTCTCTTGATCTGTTAGAACTGTCAGAATGACATTTGCCCCAATCGCTTCGATTCTATGGGGCCATTTATACACTAACCCCTATTTTGGGGGTATACCCTTAGAAATTGTATAATTCATCAATAACTGTTCGATTTGAAGTTGTATAAGCTTGGAAATAAACTAGAGTTAAAAATAGACAAGAACCAACAGGCATTTTGTTATACTCAATGATTTATTGAAGTTACAGGAATAGCAATCCAAACTTTTTCGCTTGTTTTGTAAGCATTAAGTTTTCACTATGTAACACGCCATTCCTGAACCTTTCATAACTTTTGATATCAGAGATATCATTTCGCATTGTCTTGTGGTTAGGATGGATTTGACATTGTAACAAAATGACATTAACATTTTACACTTTTTTGGCGTTTTGAACATTTTAATTTTCTGGGCTAATTCAGGGTACGTGTACATAGTCAATTACCTTAAGGTGCATCAAGATTTGTTGTCATTAATCATTGCTTTATCAAATGTCATAAATGTCAAGAGTCGAATAGTTTTGTCTAGTTAATTCTGGAACATATTCCAAGAGTTTTCGAAATTGCAGTTAGATCATAAAGCACTCTACATTGTGTATAGCGGGTCCATAAAAAGCAAGGTTCAGTACATGTACCAAACTTGTGTTTTGAATTCACGTAGGGTAGGGTTTTGCATCCGGGCAGTACGACAAATGTTTACATGGCATTGGCAGTTTTTGAATACATCTTTACTCCAAAATAATCACGCTCAGTTTCAAATCATACATGTTGAAGAAATGTCACAAAATAAAAAAGTTATGACACAAAATGTTCAGGTGATGCTTAACTTATGTCTGACTGTATATTTTAGTATTGTAGTATACTAAGAGGAACTAGAAACTTAAGTTTTGTCTTTAGAGAGTCCCTGTTTTAAATCAATACAAAAATTTGGTTTCCTATTATAAAAATTGCTTAAAGTAACGCTTCTGTTACAATATTGGTTCGTCACAAAATAAGAAATTTGCCCAGGGGACTGTCTCTGGTCAGATTTTTGACGCAATGGTCAAAATCGGAGTGTTCAAATTCATTTATCAAATCCAAAGCTCAAGTGTATGATGCTGTAAAGAACCATAAATCTTTATGATTTGTGTCTCAAACCAATGGAGCTTTAAGAAAGTTGTCCCCTGTACATTTTATGCATCGAAAATCACACGTTAGTTTCCCCCGACGTTCTCAACTTAACGTCATAAACGTAGCCATTATTTTGCTTCCATTGCGAGTTTGCAGACTTTTTCTTCCATTAGGTTTTTAGAAATTGTGACATGGTATCAAATTTGCACTGTAAGCAGTTTTTGCATAAACGTAAACGTCCGCTCAACTATGCTTGACGTCACATTGACGTTTGAAGTGTAGGTGAACCACGCTTTCCTGTACAAGGAAACTAATCCATTTAAACTTTATTTAATGCGTATATCATTTGCTGATCTAATGAAATGCCTGTTTGCAAAAAAAGGTACCTCAATTCCTAACTTTGACGTGACGCTAACAATAAAAACGTAAACATTGTAAACACCGACAGCGGATTAAAGATTTCAATGTCGAGAAGACAAATGCCTTGTCTGAGATTCAATGCGCACCAACTTTAATCATTCATCATGAAAATTCTTTACCGACATAAGAAAACGTCGAAAATGCACTTTCATGTTTGACGTCAAAAATTAAACTTAACGTTTTGCAGCCAAACATTTCACATTAACATTATGTTGAGCAAATTCTAATGACTTCGATCGCAGATGTTTATGTTCGTTAACCTTCATCATCGAAAATGCCTCTTGTCATGGTCGTGCATGATTTTTCGTATGAAAACGTCAAAATGACGTAACTCAATTCCAAATGACGGAATGCAATTTTCAAAATGCAAAATGTATAGCAGAAGTGCACACTGTCATAATCAAAATATACCAACTAGTTATATGTAAATTATATCTAAAAATAAGCAAAGAATAAAAAATGTTGGAAACTTAAGTTTCTAGTTCCTCTAAGTATAGTAATGTTAGGCATGGTTTTCACGGACAATTTTCTTTGACAAAGTAGATTTGTCGCAAAAAATGCTCGTGTAAAATCAATTCTGTGGCAAAGTGTCATTGTCAAAATCTGTGACAAAAGGTGAGCGCGCTAAGTAACATAAGTGAACTTGCTGTGTGTGAACGCAAACGCATTGCCAAAGTTTCCGTGACAAATAATCTTCGTCAAAGACAACCAGGCTTATACTCGTATATCTGAGCCGCATCATGAGAAAACCAACAATGTGGTTTTGAACGGGTCATAAACCGGTCTGTGCAATCACAGAAGATGGCTAGACTGAGCTTGATAGTTTGGATTTAGAAAAAGGAGGTATTGTACTCTCCGTGTAGCGAAAAAATGCGCTGATTAGCTTCGCACACAAAATGAAATATCGCACATGATGGGCAAGATGACTAGCTTTATTCCAACAAGTTGATCAACTAACAAAGTTGTTCATCAAGATAACATGTCCAGGAATAGTATACCACCTAATACTCCATTTTGATATATATAGTGAAATAGGTTTAGATTGATATACTTTTTTTTATCCAAATATAACATTGCGGTTTTTACGGTTCTAACGAATTATGGACAATTCGGACCTTGGCTAATTCGGCCCTAGTCAATTCGGACCCTGAAAAATTCGGCCCTAGTCAATTCGGACCTCGACCACTGGTCAATTCGGACCCCGACCACTGGGCAATTCTGACCATTTTTTATTGGTCAATTCGGACCTCAAAAAGAAAAATTCTTTGGTCAATTCGGACCTTTTCTCTTGGTCAATTCGGACCTTTTCCATTGGTCAATTCGGACCTTTTCCTTTGGTCAATTCGGACCTTTTCCATTGCTTAGTTCGGACCTTTGAATTATGTATTTTCCATCTAGAAAACTGTGTTCAGATTAAAAAGAAGCCTTCAGACAAAGCTTACTCACTACTGACCGACCGTCTGATTACTGGTTAACCTTGGAAAAGTGGTTAAAGGCAAACCATCCATACATGTACATACAAGCCCTAGTGTTTACTTGCATGGTTATATTTTCAAGCGCATTTTGGGTGTCATGACATCGTCATGGTGGGTACAAGTCCTACAAAATAGAGTCAACGTCCCGACATTACCATAGCTGTTGACTGGGATGCTAAACCACAAATCAATCAATCAATCAATCAACATAAAGTATTTAACTCGCGAATAATGCATGAAATAATGGCATGAGTAAGTATAATGATTTTTTATTTTAATGATTGAACAAACAGGCAATCCTTCCATCTTAAATCATTCAAGCATTGGCTAATTCGTACCGTATTTTTGTTTCACAGTGGTCAATTCGGACCCTAAACAGATTCTGACATTGGCTAATTCGGACCCTAATCCGATTCGGACCTTGGCTAATTCGGACCCTATTTCCGACAAATCATTGGCTAATTCGGACCTCAATTTTGCGGGGTCCGAATTGACCAGTGGTCGAGGTCCGAATTAGCCAAGGTCCGAATTAGCCAAGGTCCGAATTGTCCACAGCCGAGGTCCGAATCAGGTCCGAAGTAGCCAAGGTCCGAATTAGCCAAGGTCCGAATTGTCCACGTACCGTTCTAACTAACATGTATCAATCAATCTTTTGAGCTAAAATATAGCTTAAACGCAAAAGAAACGCAACAATTTACATCTACGTTTTCTTCTACATTGCCCATGTAAGGATATTTTTGAAAGTATATTTCATGTCCATACACAATTTTGCCATGAACGGGATTTGATCGCATGTTTTCGTTCTGACGTTAATTTGACGTTTGTGTGTTTTTTATCAACTTGCGTCGAAAAAATGGATGTTTATTTCGATTCAGAAACAAACAGCATCAATCTATAGCATGGTGTCTGTGCAAGCAGAAAACAACAAATTTTAAAGTGTTTGGAAATTATTGTTTAGACGCACTCTAAGTTGATGTGTTTCTTTATTGACGTGAGCCTATTTTTTCAAACAGTCATTACATACTCACTATGCTCGGCTACGACGCGAGCATTTTGTCATTTGTGCAATGTACGTATGGCTACATTTAGCCATTAAAAGATTTCGATTATTGATATTCGTTTGCCTATTAACAGCCAATGACGTCCAATCTAAAACACGTCACACACACGTACATGTAATAAACATCGACCAAGGCATAAAATTCCCATATTTGCGTTTGCTGTCCTTTTTGCGTTTGTTTGAAATTTCATTTTCGCATACCATGTAAGGTATTGTACCTCTGTGACTTTATAATTGAGTTACCTTAAATGAAGTTTTGACGTATTCTGGCCTTCGGACTAGCGGGCTGTAACCATTCTCGGCAACCATAAGCCGCAGCGTTTTGATTGTCATGTTGTATGCAATGCAAAGAACTGAACTTGTCAATCGTAATATCACCACCGGAAAGTTTTGAGTCGATAAGAAGATATAAGTTGCATTTTATTATTGCTGCGAAACTATGTATAGTTTGCTTAAACATAGAGACTACACGTTAGAACCGCCTCGGGTGGCGGTTCCTACTACCGTAATCAATATCTATCGATGTTAAGAAAGTTAACCGCGGTAACCGCGAAGCTGATCAGCACCTTTGTTTTCGCTACACAGATAGTACACTTCCTCTTCTTCTTAAATCTGAAATTTTAAGCTTCTAGCCTGCTTCTGTGGCTGTACAGCCCAGTTTGTGTCGGACCTGTTCAAAAACAACATTGTTGGTTTTCCCACGAGGCGGCCCAATTTATGTCAGGTGAATTGCCAGGCTATTCATCTTTCATTATAAAGTTATGGCAGGTTTTCGTCGCACCATGTCTGTGTGGCAGCGGCCGTTTGTGGGGTAGCCCCATCCTGCATAAAGACGGCCGAACCAGGGTAGGGTATCAACTTCCGAGACTTATTTTTTCCTGTTGACCTTAAGGAGTTAAAACAGGTTTGAGCTGTTTCTTCATGTTCCCTAGAAAACTGGAGCCTTTTATGTCGCTGTGCCACGGCCAATATGCCTAATTGCTTTCGGGCACTTCTGTAAGCTTTCCATTTATTCACCTTTTAATGTAATTGTAAACTGTGACATGGCTTATAGTGTGGCCCGATGCCTTAGAATGTTTGCTAACTTTTTCTAGTTGAGCATCCCTCTTGTATTTAATGCTACCCATCGTTTTCTTAACCACCCCCTATTATTGACGGTTGTCCGGTGCGGTGTTTATCGGCAAGTCCCTCTCCGACGTCACGTCGCTGCCTCCACTTATGAACCCAACACTCACACTTTTTCAGGTATTTGACTATATATTTAGTCTATGCATATTGTTGGTTTTCCCATGCAGTGGCACATTTGTTTTTCTAAACAAGTTTAAATCATTTAAAAAAGTACAAGTAGGCAAAGATCAGGAAAAGGCGCAATCAGAAAAAAACTCCCACTCCAAAAACCAAGGTGGGAAAAAACCAAACTAACAATCAGGTACTTATACCATGAAAACATTTCGTAAGCCGAATGAGCAGCTATTTTCCCAATAGGTGGCCACAGTTACCTTAACTTAACTAAAAATATGCAACCATACATAAGGCGCCAACAGCACAAAAATATTTTAAACACCAAGACATAAAACAAAAAGAACCACCACAGAAGTATCGACTTGGAACGATCAGTAACACAAAGTTACTGGCGGGTTTAAATCGATTTAACACGGCCGTAACCTCACCCTCAGCTTCTGCAGTGGTTCATAACATTTAGTTAGTTCTTCGGTCCTCGTGGTGAATCTCTAACTAGTAAATGAATCATCAAGAACAAACAAATAAATCATGATAAACATCCTGATGAATCAAAAACCAGGACTCACAGATTCAGTAAGCTGCCAGACGATGGAGATCCCTGGGCGCCAAATAACTTACTAACTCCGGAGCTAAAGAAAAAACATCAGTTGGACCCCGGTGGGCCAAGCAACAGACAAGAAGGTCCGGCCCCAACCAACTAAAATGAATAGCTTTAAGTCGGGGCCATCATAGAGTCTGACGCCCGACCCACCGGCGTGCAATTAAAGAAGGCAGCATAGTTATCAACCGTGATTGGGTTAAAAACTAAGCATGCAGACTGTCGCATAACATTCAAGTTATAACCTATACGTCTGTAACGTGTTATGATTTTTCTAAACTGAAAAGAAAAATCATTACTTCCTATAAGTTTCTTAAATTTGTAAACCAAGTCACCATAAAATTCTGGTTCCGAAAGACCCTCACTTAAAAGCGTCTTTAACCCAACATTATATTTGGAAATCAATTCATAGTGTCTACGATAAAATTTAGAAAAGGTTTTTCGAAGTTTATGATTCCGATAGCCCTGTTGGAGAAGTTTGGCCGTTAAAGATTTATTTCGAGCGTTGAAGTCTGTAACATGATTGCAGACTCTAGCAAACCTAATAAGTTGCGAAATGTATACACCATAAGAAGCACGACGAGGAACGTCACCATCCAAAAACGGAAATTTACTATATCAAAATCAAAGTCATCGCGCTTATCATAAATTTTAGAAGAAATAAATCCATTTGCAACAGAAAGATGTAGATCTAAAAAGGGGGCTTCGGTATCCGAGATATTGGCTTTGTTCAACTGTAGTTCAGATGGATAAATTTGATTGACCATACCTTCAAAATAAGGGTTGTCAATGTTCAAAAGGTCATCGAGGTACCTAGAAGTGGAATTAAAAGCCTCGATAACATCAGCTTGATTATCATGGTTAAGAGAATCCATGAAATCTCTTTCGTAGCAGTATAAAAATAATTCAGCTACCAGAGGTGCGCAATTTGTACCCATCGGAATTCCAACAATTTGTCTGTATAACTTGGTCCCAAATCTAATATAAATATTACCCAGGAGATAGGATAAGGCGTCGCACACATTCTGACATGACCAAAGTGTATAGCGACTTTGGTCAGAGGATGTGAAAAAAGCTTTTCTGTCATTACATGCCAAATAAAGTGAATCATAGTTTTTAATGCCCTTTTGAAGGTCCACTCTATCAAATCCAGAAGTTTTTCTTTAGCACGTGGAAACAGCGATGGAAGAAAAAGAAAGTCGAGTGATTTATGTAGCGAGAGCAAAAGCTTTTACTTCCACAAATAGCAGGTTCCAGTCGTGTTAGAAGGCTCAGTCATGCTAACAACACTATCCTATTATATGCATACTTGAGGCAGATTATCTGTATTTTGTGCTCATTTTTCAGATATTAACTAACAATTGCTCTTCATAGATCACATAAAAATGAAGATACATGTGTTTACGAAAGCATGTTCGATGACAGTATTTAACGCAAATATAACGCGACGTTAAAAGTACGCCATTTTTCGTCTGTGTTACAAACTGTAAACGCACATATAAAAATTCGCCAACAATTCAATAGTTGCAGTTTCAGGACAAAATTTCACACACTACGACTTCAGAATGTTAGGATTATTGTCATCCATTTATTTGTTCGATATGCATACAATAGTTACGTCAATGTGTTTGCAAATACCATAGCTAGTTTCAATAGTTCGCAAAATTTGCCGATTTTCGAAAATTGTTACAAATGAACATACAGCTTTTCATTGCATCTCTACTTTGTAACATGTACAAAAAATCAAATGAAAATTTGCTTAAATGTTAGTCATTATGTAAGCACTTGATCAGTGTATGAGGATATATAATAGCAACTAAAGTACCTTTGCAATTCTGCATTTTAAATACGTGTGAGGATCAAAATATTAAGAAAAAAAAACACGTCATTTTCTAATATTGTGACATATCCATCAAATGCAAAAACTACTGGCAATGTGTAATTTCCCCAACGTCAATTGGCTTGAAAGTTTAATAATATGCACAAAACATTTTACCAATGCATGCGAGCTGTGTAGTAACAGTGTGCAAACACGTCAGAATATGCAAGATATGATTATGTTTCTTGTATGCAAATGTGATTTCCCGTTTTAGAAAATTGTGACATATATTCCGTTTTAAAAGAATCGCTTATAATTCGAAAAATATTAAGTTAAGAACTAAAAAAATAATATTAGTCAACACCAGTTATATTTGTTTATATAACTGTAAATTAAAATGATGCGGTGCGCAACATAAACTACATTGATTGCCATGGAAACTGAGATTATCACAGTTAAATGCTCTTAAAAACGTAAAGTTTACAGGTTATGACATACGTTAAACGCTTTATCTTAGGTCGTTCTAGTCGACGCATTTAAGAATGCAAATGTACGCCACATCCAGAAATCATTTGTAAAAACGCAGAATCCTTCCGCGTGAAATTCGACGGAATAATTGCCGAGCTATGTTTAATTGAATGCTCGGTAGTGCAGACCGTTGTTACAAGTTTACAGTCCGGTTTTTAGACAAAATCGCCGCGAAAATCGGTACCAAGCTAAAATGCGACGCAGCAAAATATAGATTCAACATTTATCGGATTGCGCATTTCAAAAAGAGTATTTTGTTGAATTTTGAGCAGAATGCCTCCAAATATAAGCATGTTACACGTACATTAATAAATCGTTATGTCGACTTTTCCGTATGACGGCAACTTCTGACGCGACGTCATACAGAGTAGAAAAATCATATGTGGACAAGCTCGTCGCACGGAACCCTCTACACTTCAATTTATTGAGCACCTCACCAGAATTTTTTATTGACCAAAACCAATTTTTATTTTAAGTTCATTTAGATTTATTCGTTTATGTATTGGCTGCTAAATTGATATTTGAGAACTTACAGTTATTTTTTTTTATCTAACTCAGTATTGTCATATCTACAGGGTCGCTTATTGGGCTTGTGTAGCCTTAACTGCGGTATGTTTCATCCCCTTTTCCTTACAGGAATATTTAACCTTTTATTATATAACAAGAAAAAACTTAATTGAAGGTTAAACGAATCTTCTGTTGGCAAAAAACAAAATGATTTTCTTTTTTTTTCTTTCTTTCTTTCTTTTCTTTTTTTTTTTTTTTTTTTGTTTGTTTGTTTTATACATAGGTAATATGCTCTGACAATCAGGATCCAGTTGTTCAAAACGTCGTTAGCATAAAAACGCTGTCGTTAAGCCGTCAATTTGTTAACTATATATCGGCTTCTAAAGCAAATACTCTGTTATTGTTTGTTAAAAAATGTAAGAATCCTTTGCAAAATAACAGTGTATTTGTAATATTGCCATTTGAAATTTTAACGAATCGTTAACAAAAATATAGTTAATTTTGAACAACTGGACCCTGTTTGTTCTAAAAGGAGGTAAAAGTAAGCGATGATCGGTAACTGCTGCAAACCGAAGTACCATCCTAAAAACCAAGCGTCTCAGCTACGATCAGAGGCAAATTTTTGTTTCACCTGTTTTCGGAGTTTTTTTTGTCAAAGTTGTACTCTTGGCTTTGTTCCACTTTTTCCAAAATCTGTTGGTCATACAGTTTCGGAAAATATATACCTTTTTATCATTCTATGCCACAGAATTCCGTTATATCGGAAACACTATTTTATGTTCAAAAATCTTGAAAATTTAAGAAAGGGGAGCTAACTTTTTATTTAGGAATCGGATTTGGCCGAAACGGTATATAATGAAAGCTGATGCGCATACCCTGGTTACAAATAAGTTTGGACAAAATAAGATCAATAGCTAGATAGAAAATAAGAAAACATTATTTTCGCCATTATAACCCTATGGGACCTATCCGTTGCCATGGTAACAAGAGTTTAAATCCGTTCCACCCTATATTCTAATAAAAGTTTTTTCCTGATAAAAGTATGCTTCATGTGAAATTTGATGGCTCTGTGTTTATTGGTTTAAGAAATTTTACACTTTTTGTTATCGATTTTTTCTCTACGGACAGGACATTTTTGACCGAAATATAATTTCCATAATTCTACATTGTCATTGGCGTTGGTATAATTTTTTTCACATGACAATTATCAGTTCTGAAGACTCCATCCCCCAATGTGGTTTTCAACTTCCAGAAGTATAAGACGTCATAGATATAATGTATGGGCTACGGACAGGACACATTTTCGTTACATTGTCCATAGTATTTTGGGATATAAATTTATATCCAGCGATAAAAGTAAGCCACACTGCTTGTTATTTTTACTGATTAGGTATGTCCAAATATTGTTTAAAACCCATTGAAAGTACTGTTGGATGTAACAGTCTGACTTATCAGGCATGTCACTCCTTTCTCACTTTAAAATACCTCAGTTTGGCACATGTCATCAGCTTTAGTAATCATGGCATAACTCAAAAACAAATAGTCGTAGCCCATTCAAATAAACGGCAGAATAAACGGGATATGATCGCTTACTAGCCACAAAATATTTCATATGCACATAAAAATTCAGTTTCAATCCCCATACCCATAAAAAGAAGCAATTTTCAAGTGAGACAGTATAACACCTGTTTTGGGGGTATTTTTGGCTATATAAAATTATACTGTGAAAAAACAGCTTGTCCAATCAACATGGTATTTTAAGGCCAGTGAAAATTAATTGACTTGACATCTAGCAAGTCAACATAAGTATATTAGTGTTGCCGTTTTCATTAAACAACTGCATAACACTTAGTAAATTTAAAATTGTCATCTGATCTTAACTGACCCGAAGGTAAAAAATTGACAGTCTGATCATAAACATTAAATGCATTTATAAGTTGCGCAAAACATTAACTTTCTAGCACATAACCATATGAGCCGCCACATAGGAAAACCAACAATCTGCATAGGCGAAAACAAAGACGCAGATCAGCTTCGCAGTAACTGCGAAGCTGATCAGCGCCTTTGTTTTCGCTACATGGATAGTACATTTCCTCTACTTTCTAAATCCAAAATTTCCAGTCTCTAGCCATCTTGTGTCAGACCTGGTCGGAAACCACATTGTTGGTTTTCCCACGAGGCGGCTCATATATCAATTATTAATTGAAACTATACCATGTTGACTAATTATTAGCCTCTGGCAAAAGTCAATACTGAGTTGAAAAAGAGATTTTAATCTTATATAAGCCTGGCGTCCTTTTTGTGGGACATAGGCAAACAGTATAGCCCCAAATGTGACGCCGCAGAACGCGGCGTCCCATCTGGGGCTAGTCTCTTTGCTCAGAGAAATTTCATCGAAAAAAGTGATAAAACTTAAAATTACACCTAACACCCCCAAAAAAAGAAAGTGGCCCCCGACCATTGGGGCATAGGAGAAATAGATGGGCTGCTTGTGCCTCCAGGCAAAGCTTCTAATCTACTGACCGACCAACTGATTACTGGTTAACCGCTCATGTCTGAGCCTGCCCTTGAAAAGTGGTTTAGTCAAACCATCCACACATATAAGCCTGTAGTTGGGTGGTTATATTTATGAAGCACACTTGAGTGTCATGACATCCTAATGTTGGGTATAAGTCACATAAAATGGAGGTAACGTCTCGACATGACCATTGCTGTTGACTGGGACGTAAAGCATCAATTCAAACAAATAAAAAGAAAATGGACTCACCCAAATGATAATGATGGGAAAATCCATTCGTCAAATTTGGGTTAAGTACAGATGATAAACCTGTTACACAAATGCATTTTATAGCCCACAGTTCGTTTTAGAAGCCCCATAAGTATTATTATTATTATCTTTCTATCTTAATTGCATTTGTTTAAATAAGCTTATCAAATATTAATTCTACGCATGAAATATTTATTTTTGATTTTGCTCTCTTAGTAATAGCGTAAACAATTTCAATTTCAGCCAGTTTATGAATAAGATGTGAAATCAGTGCACTCTGCCGTCTCCAAAAATAAAAATGAAATCACTGTGATAAATATGTAGGTATACTGGCGTCGCTGGGGTAAGGCTGCTTATTAACATACTGAAAAAGGAATACAACTGAATTACTATTTATTGCTGAAGAGGTAACAATTTTATTCATTGGTTTTTGTTTCATCCTGCAACGCAAATAAATATATATTTTTTTCAAATTCATTTTTAAGCCCCTTTCAAGATTATTTCAGCTCATATGAGACGGGTCAATCGGTAGGTGGGCGAAAACGGGAGAACCCTGGGAAAAACACCTGGCACACCCTCAAGCAGAACTTGGCTTGTCTCACGTGTGGCCAGTGCGGGGCTCGAACCCACGCCAGACACAGCGGTGAGATTAAGAAACATTGCTCTTAACCGCTCGGCCACGGGTGCCGCTCACAAATAAATAAGATTGTTGCCCAAAAGTCTTTATTCCTTTTAAATCGTAATCGTTAATGCCAATCTCTATTAAAAATGAATGAAACCTTCTTCGTAGATCCTTTCTAGAAAGTGTAATTTTTGACATTCAGAATTATTAGGGCTGACCGTCACGGGCTGTGCCCAAAATTAATATTTATTTTACATTACGAAAACATGCCCATATGATATACAGTAATTTTTTCAGGTCAAAAATCGATAATTTTCATAGGAAAAAAAATAATATTTTTCTTATTTTTCTCTAAACATAGATTGTGGGTACACGTTAGAACCGCCTCGGTGAGGCGGTTCTAACGAGTACCCACAATCTATGTTTTGAAGCAAAAATAAGAAAAATAGGTCTACCCCTGAAAACCCCATTTTTTCTATATAAAAGTGGGGTTTAAGGGGGTATATATTGCATGGACGTGTTTTCCTGATGAATTCTGCACAAAAAGGAAACACATGGTTTACAAACAGATGATGCATACATTAAGCGATTGTTTATTTTTCTTTCTTCAGGTCCTAGTGCAGTTTGGTACTAATACTAAAGGTCTGCGAATTAAGCCTCTACTTCATGAAATTTCTGAACGTCCAATCAGGAAAACATGTCCGTGCAATGTATACCCCTTATACACCACTTTATAAAGCAAAACTGGGGTATAAAGGGGTAAACCTATTATTGTTATTTTTTATTCAAAACTTAGATTGTGGGTATTCGTAAGAACCGCCCTGCCGAGGCGGTTCTTACATGTACGTGTACCCAAAATCTATGTTTGGGCAAAAATAAGAAATATTTTTAAAAAAAAATCCAATGAAATTTCCATTTTTTACAGCTGGAAAAAAAACTGTGTGTATTGCATGGGCAAGTTTTCGTAATGCAAAAATAGTTGCGAAATACTTATTAAGTACACAAAACACAATATCCATTAGCTAATGATCAACGACATAAACATGGAACAGTCCAAAATTGATTCGACAGAAGCATGTAACTTTGACATGGGCAATGGAATAACGCAAAAACATGATGCTACGACGGAAGTTCCTCTAACTCCCAAGAGAGGCAAGGGAAGCGCCTTGATAGACTTCACTGAAAGAACGACATTCCATGGTATCAGATACATAGCAGAAGAAGGCACTGTTTTGAGAAGGTAGTATGCTCTGAATTTACTAAGGCTAATAAAAAAATCAGTATTAATGAAATCGAAGTCTTCAATACGGGTTGTCCTTAGTTGTGATGGGCCTAAAATTTCTAAACAGGCAAAGCAACATAATGAACTGTATGTGCAACTGTTAAATTTGTTAGTTCAAGAAAAGAATCTAAAATAAATCCCTTTGGTGTGAATGCTTATATATAGTTTATCTTTTGTCATCTTCATACCAATGTTTTAGACCTATTGTGCATCGGAATCTCAGAATATAATTTATATACGAGCTATGATATAACAGATGTCGCTGCTCTGATCATAATTAAATTATACTGGTAGAGAAAGAACGTTGGATAAGTGGCCCACGGATACCTGAATTTTATGGTGACTTGGTTTACAAATTTAAGAAACTTATAGGAATTAATGATTTTTCTTTTCAATTCAGAAAAATCATAACACGTTACAGACGTATAGGTTATAACTTGAATGTTATGCGACAGTCTGCATGCTTAGTTTTTAACCCAGTCATGGTTGATAACTATGCTGCCTTCTTTAATTGCACGCCGGTGGGTCGGGCGTCAGACTCTATGATGGCCCCGACTTAAAGCTATTCATTTTAGTTGGTAGGGGCCGGAACTTCTTGTCTGTTGCTTAGCCCACCGGGGTCCAACTGGTGTTTTTCTTTTGCTCCGGAGTTAGTAGGTTATTCGGCGCCCAGGGATCTCCATCGTCGGGCAGCTTACTCAGTCTGTGAGTCCTGGGTTTTGATTCATCAGGATGTTTATCTTGATTTATATGTTTGTTCTTGATGATTCATTGACTAGTTAGAGATTGACCACGAGGACCGAAGAACTAACTAAATGTTGTGGACCACTGCAGAAGCTGAGGGTGAGGTTAGGCGCCTGTAAAACCGGTTTAAGCCCCCCAGTTATTTTTAAGTGACCGTTCCAAGGCGGTACTGCTGTTGTGGTTCAAATTTATCCAAGTTATTCCAATTATGTGTTTAATGTTGCATGACTTTGTGGCCACCCTAATATCGTTTGGCTGTTCACTTAGCCCTCTGCATTTACTTGTTCTGTCCAAGCTAGCGCTGTGACCACCTGACCTTCAACAGCTGCTCACCCTGCTTTCCGTTATACATATTTTACGTTGGTACCTAAGTAAATTTTTAATATAATTTCCTTATTTCTTGTTTATATTTGTGTATAACAGAACCACAGCAGAAGCTGAGGGTGAGGTTAGGCGCCTTTAAAACTGGTTTAAGCCCGCCAGTAACTTTGTGTTACTGATCGTTCCTAGGCGATACTTCTGTGGTGGTTCTTTTTGTTTTATGTCTTGGTGTTTAAATTTTTTTTGTGCTGTTGGCGCCTTATGTGTGTTTTCATAGTTTTAGTTAAGGTAACTGAGTGGCCACCTATTGGGAAAATAGCTGCTCATGCGGCTTACGATATGTTTCATGGTATAAGTACCTGATTGTTAGTTTGGTTTTTTCCCACCTCGGTTTTTGGAGTGGGAATCTTTTTCTGATTGCGCCTTTTCCTGGTCTTTGCCTACTTGTACCTTAATGCAATACTCTATTATTTATGCTTTGTTTGTCTTTGATGATTCATTGACTAGTTAGAGATTCACCACAAGGATCGAACAACTGACTAAATATTGTGAACCACAGCAGAAGATGAGGGTGAGGTTAGAGATCTGTAATTTCGATTTAAGTTCCCCCAGTAATTTTATTATGTCTATTATTACTGATCGTTCCAATCCGATACTTTTGTTGTGGTTCTATTTGTTTTGTGTTTTGGAGTCGAATTTTTGTGCTGCGTGAACCTTCTGTGCGTTTTCATAGTTCTAGTTAAGTTCAGGTTACTGAGTGGCCACCTTTTGGGAAATAGCTACTCACTCGGTTTACGATATGTTTTCTAAGTATTCGTACCTGATTGTCAACTTATGTTATTCCCACCTCGGTATTTGGTGTGTGAATTTCTTTCTGATTGTGCCTTTTCCTGATCATTGCCTACTTGTACCTTTCTAATATTTTTACAAATCTTGCTTGAGCTTACCCTTTGTCTTTTTCGAGCCTACTAATTGTAAGATTGGAAACACTTTATCTTGACATATTCAGTGCTAGTACACTTTGGCTTGCTTTAAGACTCGCGTGGTTTAGTGGCTTCAAATAATAATTTGGAATATTGAGGATTAGGGAAAGCTGATCCTTTCAAGTTATTCTTATTCAGCATTGTTTTCGACCAAAGATTCTGAATTAACAATCAAATTCGTACATCATGCAGCTTATGAAATATAGGTTTTCATTTCGAAAACGTGCCCATGTAATATACAGATGTTTTTAAAGTTGTAAAAAATGAAAATTTTCAGTAGACAGCTTTTGATATTTTTCTTTTTTTTGCTCAAAACATAGATTGTGGGTACACGGTCGATGCGATTCTAACGAGTACCCACCAATCTATGTTTTGAAGCAAAATAAGGAAAATATGTATACCCCTACTTCCCCAAGTTTTGCTACACAGATTTGGGGTTCAAGGGGATATACATTGTCTCGGACATGTTATCTTGATGTAATTATTGCTTGCCATCTTCACGATAAGCTGCTGCCTTCTAAAGTGAATAACAATTAGACTTGGGCTTGAAAAACTTCACTTGAGCAATATTTACTCGCCATGTTCAAATGAGTACATTTAATTCTCCCATGTTTACATAAAACATTTATACAGGAGGTCTTATTCACTGGAATAATTTACACTTGTCATGTGCACATAAAAAGTACATGTATCACCTGCCTTAGCCATATATATTTTATTTCATTTGGCATTGTTCACATGACCAATTTTCATTTTGCCGTGTTCACAGAAATACTTTTATTTCGACATGCTCATTTTGAAATATGCATATAGATAATTTTCATTTGCCATGCTCTAATTAACAAATGTCAATTTTGCAATGCTCGCATGTGTTTAACAAACCATGTTCATATAAACAATTAGTCCTCGTTTTAGATTCATCATGATGGTTATCATGATTTATTCGTTTCTCTACTAGTTAGAGATTCACCACGAGGACAAAACAAATAAATAAATGATGAGGTAGAGATTAGGGCCCTGTAAAATCGGTTTCAACCCCCAGTAATTTTATATTACTGATCGTTCCAAGGCAAAACTTCTGTTGTGGTTTTATTTGTTTTATGTTTTTCAGTCGAGTTTTGTGCTGTTTGAACATTATGTACGTGTTCATAGTTTATGTTAAGTTCGGGTAAATGAGTGGCCCCCTATTGGGAAATAGCTGCTCACTCGGCTCACGATAGGTTGTATAAGTACCTAATTGTCAATTTATTTTTTTCCCACCTCGGTTTTTGATGTGGGAATTTCATTCTGATTGCACCCTTTCCTGACCATTGCCTACTTGTCCCGTTTTCCAAATATTTCATTATCAATTCCAGGCTTATGTGGCTAGTGTTGACGACCGCTTGTGTATTTGCTGTTGGTTACCAGATTTACGAACGCATTTCGTTTTTTCGCTCCTGGCCAGTGAATGTCAATGTTGAAATAAACTTCAATAAAACACTGAAATTCCCCGCTGTGACTATTTGTAATCAAAACTCATTCAGGGCTACAAAAGCAGCAGAATTTGGTTTATATGATCTAATAGAAGATGTTTTCTCCAAGTCTGCTGTGTCTCCGCTAGAAGATGTTAAACGATATAATGCCTCCAATATAACAATGGAAGATTTGTTCGTCAAACTCGGACATGACAAGCACGATTTATTCATCAGCTGCAGATGGAAGAATACAAAGTGTACGCCTCATGACTTTGTTCCAGTGCTAACTGACCATGGTCTTTGCTATACATTCTCCCCAAACTCAAGTGAAATGGCTCTGTCGTCACCAGGCATTGATTCGGGACTTAGACTTATGTTAAATATTGAGCAGTATGAATATATGAACGGACCACATGACAGTGCTGGGGTCAAGGTTCTACTTCACGATCCAAGACAGACACCTCTTGTAGCAAGTCTTGGCCAAGCGGTTTCGACAGGGTTTTCTACTTTTGCAGGAATAAATTTACTAATGATTGACTATCAGTCGCCGCCATATGGTAACTGCGGCAGCAAAAAGTTAGGCCATTCAGAGTTTTACACAGCAGAAGAATGCTTTCTTGATTGCATGGCAAAGACTATTTCACAAAAATGTGGATGTAGAGATATCTACATGGGATCAAGTGGTCACTCTGGCCTAGATATATGTAATTTGGAGCAGTACTTTAGTTGTATCAAGGACGCCAAAGATGAATTTTTCGGAATGTTTGAATATCACTGTAAATGTCCAGTGTCTTGTGAAGTCACAATTTATGACCCGACATTTTCTGAAGGGTCGTTATCGGATCATTCGGTGGACAGTTTGCTTTCATCAAATCAGGCAATGTCGTTATACATGAAGTTATTAAAAGCATCAGAAACCAAAGCTAAGATGAAAAAACGAAACCACGATGAGTTTCGAATTCTATTTGAACCCTTGGAAGAAATCTACAAGCGTTTCAACAAATCATTACATGACTTACAATCGATACTTAACAAACAGTCGGTAGTACTAAGAGAAACTAAAGACGAATATGAATTTTTCAAATACTTCCTATATTGGAGTCGTGATTGTCAGCTATACGCTTTTCGTATGGGCGTTTTGAACAACAAGGATATATTATCAAACTATTTAAGTGGAAGTGCAAAAGAGTTTGTATTAATTTGGCTTCAACGTATACATGCTTTGGGTAATGTGTCAAAATCTGAGAATATACGCAGAGAAAATATTTACGAGCCAACCGTAGAAGACTTGCTAATACGAAAGTTGCTACTGCAAAACGCCCAAGATGACATTGATTCGCTTTTTTACTCCTTCTCAGAAGGAGTCATTAACCAAGACGTTTTGTTTTCAGATTTGAATCAAAGTTATATAAACCATTTTGTGCCTAAGTCAGCAATGAAGAAAGCGTTTGATGATAACATGTTTATTTCTTCTCTCCCTATGATTGAGACGATAAATTATTGTAAAAATGAACTTCATAGCCTTTATTCAAATGTTAATGTAGTTATTGACGAGTTAATAGAGTTAACGGAAAGTGTGTATCATAATCCCGACAATGAAAGTGTGCATCAACTGTCTGTCAATGCGATTGCCAACTATGTTAATGCAACCTTTAAAGCAGATTCATGCAGATATATATTGAACAGAAAGGTATTTCAATACCCAATTATTTTGCTAGAACTTAATCAAGAATTATCTATCAGACGGTCAGAGGAATTCAGAATCGAATTTTACAGTATGTATGAAATGCTGTCAATTTTGCAAGACGTCGTTCAAAACAATTTAAACAATATGAATTCTGTGTTCAAACGATTAATTGGTATTACACAAGAATATTCAGAATCGAAACAACACTCGTTGATGGAAATTTACTCTGAGTTGTTATCGGAAAACGTTCAGGCAGCTATAACTACGCTTAAGGATTTTTCATTCGAGGTAGACTCAAGACAACAAGCGTTGCAAGAATACATTTCAGTGTTGACAGGTAATAATCTTGACCCATTACTCGAAATACCAAACACTGATGATGAAATTTTTAATATATATAATCTTTTGTATGACTATGAATTATCTCTAGAAAATGATATATCAGCTTATGAATACCGACTATGGCATGCAAGAAATGACTTTGATAATATGCGGACACTGTTGGACAATACTGACCATGATTTTAACGATGCTATCGACAAACTTGTACAGTTTCTTGAAACTTTTAATAAATCTGTCAGCATAGACAGCGACTTCTTCAAGAAAAACTTTCTTAAACTAAAAGTTTTCTATAGACAACTTAGTTATGAGTATATTCAGCAACAGAGGGGATATGACATATTCGGTTTGATATGCGACATCGGTGGTTCTATGGGTCTTTTTATAGGAGCCAGTATGTTGACTGTTGCAGAGGTAATTGATCTTCTCCTGAGACAGACACCGTTCTTCAGGAAGAGCACGAAGCTAAAACGATTATCGAGTGGTACTAAACAAACTTCCACACAGAACGGTTATAATAACGAAACCGCTGAAACTGTTAATGTTGAGGAGTGATTTTAGAATTCTTCATCTGTTTGTTCCATCGAAACACTGCATGTGCCTTTTGACTTGCTTCCTAGTTTGTGTGAATTTCTCACGGTATGAAATTGATTACATTAAATTTGCTATAACCAAACCCATAAGAAAATGGTTACAATATGGAGATTTGGTTATGATAACCTTTCCAAAATGGCAATATACGCGTATGTTTTATCGAATATCTAAAACAAAGTAATGTGAAAAGTTTCGAACAAGGAAACTTCAGGAGACTATACAGTTTTGTTTAAAATGGCGAGTGAAATCTGATAACAGGTTGAAGAAATGGACACTGATATAATAGGCAGCCATCCAGTCAATCATTTGAGGCTTATTTTCACATGGCAAAATTGAGTAGAAGCACTTTGTTGTCATAAACATATTAATTGATGTATGCCTGAAGCCATAGGGGTGGATGCCATGTCCAGATTTGCCTATTAAGGTCAGAAATTAGGTCAAAGTTAATTGAGTGCAAAAGTTAAGAAACGTTACTACAGCTGAATATACAAGTACAATCATGCCTTAAGTTAGTGGTTTGAATGCTGAGATTTGGTATTCTAGTGGCTAAATAATAAACTAAGGGTTTGTATATGTCACTTTATCAAGCCTGTTTGTCTGAATCAGGGCATAATAGGTCAAAAGGTCAAAAAGTGCAATTTAGCAATTTTTCAGAGAAATACACCTATTTTCATTAGAATGATGGAAAGTGTTTGGATTAAACTCCTTTTATGGACGACTTTTTTACCAAATTAATTGAAACAAACACATTTAAAGCATCACCGAATAGATAGTTCCGTCTCAGACATTTATTTTCAAATTGCATTCACCATTTCCATAACAACACATTTGCTAAAAAGGTGAACTTATTCTAAAAAGTTCGCCATGAACCCAAGATTGCAGTACACTAGCGTCTATAGAAAGTACTTTTACAGAAATCAATTCACATTGATATCCTGATTTATAGTCCAGATGATGCAGGTTGACATTCGTGGGGCAATTCAAGATGGCCGCCAAATTACAAGATGGCTGCCGAAATAAGGGTTTTTGATAGAAATTAATGCATATGTGTGATAAAATCTAAACATATGGCATTTTAAGTAGAGAATACATAAAACTAATATTTAAATAATTTTGGAACAAGATAAGGCCTCAAAAATCCAAGATGGCTGCATTAAACAAGCAGACCAATAGTCCTATAGCTCACCTAAGAGATTCGCTCATTTAAAGCTTAAAGGTCAGATGATGAAACCCCGGAGCCCTGATCTGACCTGACCCAAAATGTAATGCAACCTTCCCCTACCTCATTGATGCTTTAGTTATAATTTGATCGTAAATATATTAATGTTTAAAAATTTTATGGATGGACGGACGCCGGCTTAAGCACCATCATTAAAGCTCATCCTGAGAGCCTTCAGCTGGTTGTGCATTTTAGTAAACACAAATAAACACAATGACATAAATTCACTTTGATTTTATTGTTATGACACTTAAGGTTTTAAATTTATGTACACATTATGGAAGGCGCGGATATTGACGTTATATGGTCAAACAAGTTGGAGGAAACCGGAGAACCTGGAAAAATTACCAATCTAAGACGGACGACTACTCCCAAGCCACATCTCTTGATCCGCGCAAACGAGAAATTGACTGTTTTGAGATATTGGATAGGGTATGGTAGAATAGGCTCTGAGAGCGTTCATCTAGTTGTGCATTTTAGTAAACACAAATAAACACAATGACATAAATTCACTTAAATATCATTGTTATCTGTATTTCAATGACACTTAAGGTTTTAAATTTATGTACACATTATGGAAGGCGCGGATATTGACGTTATATGGTCAAACAAGTTGGAGGAAACCGGAGAACCTGGGAAAATTACCAATCTAAGACGGACGACTACTCCCAAGCCACATCCTTTGATCCGCGCAAACGAGACATTGACTGTTTTGAGATATTGGATAGGGTATGGTAGAATAGGCTCTGAGAGCCTTCAGCTAGTTGTGCATTTTAGTAAACACAAATAAACACAATGACATAAATTCACTTTAATTTTATTGTTATCTGTATTTCAATGACACTTAAGGTTTTAAATTTATGTACACATTATGGAAGACGCGGATATTCACGTTATATGGTCAAACAAGTTGGAGGAAACCGGAGAACCTGGGAAAATTACCAATCTAAGACGGATGACTACTCCCAAGCCATATCCCTTGATCCGCGCAAACGAGACATTGACTGTTTTGAGATATTAGATATAGGCTTTGATTGGGTAGGCTAGGAAGGGCAAATAATGAATTGTATGTGGTGTGGCACTGGGTTTTAAAGCTGTTTGTATTTATAGAGAATAAGAACGGTAATGTGGGAATGATGTAGGTTTGGATTGGTTATGCTTTCATGGAACTAGGCAATATTTTTCAGCCATGGTGTAAGTAAGCCACAATTTTTGTTAAGAGCTAGGATTTAAAAGTGTCTTGATCAGGGACTTAATACTTGGTGGAGATATGGATACCAAGCTACCACACTCCCCTGGTGTATGGTAGGTTAAGGACAGTGGGTTGGTATATTGTAACAGGTAAAAAGTTGCTGTTTTTTTACCATTTGCCTCGACAAGGATCGAACCGGCACTTGATAAGCCAACACTACTACATGGCTGTAAATGCTGTACAGCAAACCAGTACAAAGGTGCATTATGCGGGAGACCACTGCATAATATATTCCGCTCACATTTCAGATCCGTCAACGAATCTACAGCAGAACCGTCAACGAATCTCTACTTTACCATGTTTACATTCTAAATATGTTTAATATATTTTGTCCCATTTAGATAATACTAGTCTTTGTATCGACTACCCCGTTGTAAGTTGCAAAATTTCAGTAATACTCTTTGGCTACTTCTTGCCAATTCTAAAGGGTCTCTGACGAGACTTAAATAGTCGAAACCGCGGTGTGGCCCACCCCCTTTCTCATTGTGTTCACTGCTCTTAATGGATCACAGTTTTACTTTTTATTTAATATATATTTGGTTGATCATTAAAGGTTGATGGTCAACTTTTGACCATGATTACAATTAGAGATAGGTGGGGTACAGCAGGATGGATGCGATCATGCTAAAGATAAGACTTTCATCTTCTAGTAACTATGTACAAAAACTTTTGGGCTTAGTTTTGTAGTATTTTGAGATGTTGGGTTTGGGAACAAGTTGATGTTGTTGGTTCAATTTTTGTGTGTATGTAAGAACTTTTGGCCTCACAATATTTCGTGGTTATATGAGGTGGGTTTGCACATTGACCATTGCAGAATGGAAGTGGTATTGGCCCTTATGTGATAGGTTTCTGAAATGCTTGTCAGGGGCATCTGACTTTCATTGTCTGGGTATGGTGCACTGCATTGTTTGTAATCAAGGCTAATTTTACTTAACAGCGTTAATGTAATAATGCTAGAGCCCCTTTCGGCCTTAGAATTACCCTTGGGGCGGAGGTGGAAACTATGTAATTTTACATCATGCAAATGTGTTCATTGTTGAGGACAATAGTTTATGGTATTAAGGCGGTTCCTCTGATAATACTGGCAGCTATGAGAATTGGTTTCAGAGATTCGAAAGATTTCGACATTTTGATTAAAATTCATGAATATGCAAATGAGATGATCTTCATTTATTCCCATGACATCAATAAATTTGTCTAATGACATCACTGGTTTAATACAAATTGTCTCAATGATCGTTTGGGCCTGAAATTAGTTTATTTATAGATTTATAGCGATTTTCTGTCATTTTTAATGTTTTCATTAAATTACATGAATATGCAAATAAGATTACTAGCATAACTTACCATTGGATAAAACGGCAATGTTTATGCTTTAAACCGAGACCAGGCTTAGTGGTCTAGGACAAGTAACAGCGGAGATATGACCAATTTTGTATGCCCACCCCTATGCTCAAGATTCACGTCGACGGTTGCCATGGGAACAATGCATTTTTTCGTAATGGAAAAGAGTTAATCTTAAGGGACAAAAAGTCTTTGCATTTTGGGGTCCCAATGAATGATTTGGCACACATGAAAAATTGTCATGGGGGATGCAAGGTAGCTCCCGAGGAATTCTACGTATCTTCGTAATTTTGCACTGAAATGACCTTTAACCTTGCTAGGACATATGCTTAGCACTCTCATTGGTTATGCTATAAACGCCACATGCATAATAAGTGAACATAATGTAGTTTCGGTGAAATTTCGTGGAAAATACAGCAAAGGATTGACACTTAAAAGAGTTTTCATACATTTTCATGTTATTTTGCACCCAGTTGACCTTTGACCTAATTCTGAGACCAATGGCCATTTACAAACTTGGCATCCATCCCTATATGTCATAGTACATGTCCAGGAACAATATCAGCATGAATGCCAGCTTCTACCTCATTTTGCCATCTAAAGATTTTTTTCATCGTTTGGATGGCTGCCTTTAAGATACAAAATAGAAAATAATATTATGAAATATTATATTAAAATTATACGTGGTTTCTCTTTGAAATTTTGTTTTGCTTATGATTCCAATTGGTTCCAGGGCATAGTTTAGCATATCACAATCTCAAGTTTTCAGTAAGTCAAAGTCTTATATGCAAAACCTTCCATACCCAGTGAGCAGATAACTACTGGACTACTACTGTTTCAGTACTGCTACCAAAAGCAACATACCTTTCCTAGGGGATAGCAGTGAGCTTTGAGCCTTCGCACAACAAAACCAACAATTTGGGTTGCCGACCAGGACCGACACAAACTGGTCTTAGGGCTAGTAGCCTGAAAAACATTTGAATACAAGTAGTGGAGGAATTTACCAGCCCTGTAGCGAAATTAAACGCACAACTCACAGCTGATCTGCGCCCTTGTTTTCAAGTAGACAAAAACCGGGTTTCCCATGACGCGGCTCATTACATAGAACTAGTACATGGACAAAATCGAACAAATTGCAAATCCCATTTATGTTTTAGTGAGAAGTGAGCACACTTAGAACACACATGTTATCCTGCCACAACCGCCGCGACAGAGCACAACATACGCGAATCCGATTTATTAATTAACAAACGGTTAGTAAGCAATTCATTCTGTTCTGATGATGCCATTTCAGTTATAAAGTTGTGAGGCCTTTTTGCAACAGTTGTAGGGCAATAATTATGCCCTATACGGGTGTCGTTTGAAGAAGATCTGTCAACAGGTAAAACAGAAATATAGATATAGAAAATGTGCTTTATTATAACATGTCAAGCTTAGCAATCCTGTAAAATTCGTTTTGTTGGATTATTTGCATACCATATTCTTTCTAATTAGCGCACATGCTCCAATAAGCGCACACTCTGGTCGTTTCTGAAAATTTTGCACATAAGCGCACAATGCTCGACTAAAATATTGAAATTTTATACCAATTTTACACATTAATACCACAATAAAACGTATCCTTAATTGATCAAGCAATATTTCGATGGGAACACTTATATGACATTACCATTGATATATTTGACATGATTATTACAGCAGTCTATATGTTGGTTTCATTCGTAGTGTGCGCTAATTGGAACGATATTGGAACGATATTTTGTTACCTTAACTTTAAGAAAGTTTGAAAAGTTAAGCGTACTGTACGCTAATTAGAACGGATACGGTATATATTTGACTATTAGATAGATGAATGTCACAGGCCTCAGACACATTCGCCTCTGGAAGGATATGTCGTTATTATCGTGTACAGATGCAGCGACCAATAGACCCTTAGGTTGCTGTCTGGGAACAACTGACCACGGATGATAATACAGTCCAATGCGGTTCATCAAAATAATGTGGACTAAAACTGTGCTGTATGCAGACAAAACACGGCATATAAAGTCTTGGGCTGTACGGTTTGGTTTATTTTTCCATACAATCGAACTATACTGAGTTCCACAATCAACCAATCAACGCAACTCATCAGTTAATTAAACTTAAATATCTTTGTGGTTCCATTTGATTCATCTGAAACTTTCCCACTGTTGCGACACATTTTATTCAATAAGGCTATCTGCATAAAACAAAATAAACCATGAGATTGGCATATGCAACCACGTCCATGACGTGACCATGTGACGTTGAACGGTAAGAACATGCAATTTCTGGTTATGCAAAATCAAAAGCGATTTCTGGCGTTAAGCCGTAGGTTTCCACATTGCAATTGGCATACTCATCGGGCGATCTTCCAAGGCTTAAAAAGTATGTTTTTTTTTTTTTTTTTTTTTTTTTTGAAAACAAAAATCACGAGCGTGCGTACAAACATCTTGGATTTTGATAAGCAGAAAAATGTTCGGGTTATTTTGATACTGATTGGGCACATCAGTTTTCACATAAGTAACCGATTTTAAAGACAAGATCACTGGTCAGTAGAAACACATATGCTTTAATAAAGTTGTGTTGGCTGTGGAACGCGGTATACTAGTACCACACACACAAACACACACACACATACACACACACACACACCCACCCACCCCCCCCCACACACACACACACACACACACACACACACTGACTCTAGCACTTTCCCAACAAGGTAGTCATCCGGCTAAGTTTCAACCCAAACGAAAGGCATCGAGCCCGACAGAGAGGCAGGCACAATTAACAGACGCAAAATGAAGATAACCAACTTTTCCTGGGACACCAACTCATACCGATTACCATTTTTACTGAGGACAACGCCGAAAACCATTTTCCTGAGGACATCCTCGATTTTATAAAGAGAGAAAATCAAATAGAAACAAACATAGTGTTCAACTGGCGAACAAATACGGATGTAACCAGCACTTTTGTCACAAAAAAAAACATTTCTGGGTCTTTAAGGGTCAATTATATTGCGACTGACCGTTTCCTTCAAACTTATGGTTGTCTGTATCTAAAGAAGTTGCGAGTATATAACAAAGAGTCTGGTATACTGTCGTTATGAAAATTTATTCAACAAAATAAGACCTGGAGCGCTGCATCATTTTACACATATCACGATGTAAAATCACACGATTATTTGGAAAACTCGCAGTGTTTGGCATATTTTTTATTTCATCAAACATTTTCTATGGACTGACATGATATTTTGTGGATGTCTGGTTGTCAACGATTTCGACATTGCAAAAGAAGCGGAAAAAGTCCAGATATGTGATGATTAGATGTGGCATGAAACTGCGATAAATAGTTTGAAGTTTATTATTTGAGACGGGCATCTTGCATATGCAAAAACAAAGGCACAGCTAAGCTGTGCAGCAAATGCGCAGCTGATCAGTGCGTTTGTTTTCATTAGACAGATACACACAGGTGCCAAAAATTAGTCAACTTTTTTTTAAAAATGGCGGAAACTTTTTCAAAGCGAGTAAGAAAAACGAAACCAATTAGTAGCTTAATTGGTTTTCCTGGTTCAATCGGGCGCTGTATTTTGATGACGTCACGTCATAGCTTCTAGATGATGTAACAACTGCTACGTCATAATGTCTCTTTGTCGCGTGATCTTTTGATAAATAAACATGGCTCCAAGAGGAAAATGTATGACAGATGCTATGAAAAACAACATAATATGCATGATTCAAAAAGGAATAAAGCAAGCCGAAATTTGTAGGATATTTTGAATAGGCAAGAGAACAGTGTGTAAATTTTGGAAGAGACTTCGTGCGCGTAAAAGTGTAGAAAACAAGAAACAAAGTGGGAGGCCAAAACTTTTGACAGTTCGCGGGAAAAACGCTTTGTCTGTGATTGTAAAGAAGGGGAGAAGGAAGAGTTTATGCGAGATAACATCTGAGCTGAAAGAAGTTTCACCGGTGAAAGTTTCTAAACGAACTGTACAACGAGAACTGCATGCTGCTGATTATTTTAAGCGGACAGTTGCCAAAAAACTTGGTGTCAAAGAGGTCAACCGTAAGAGACGCCTTCAGTACTGCCGGGGTAAGCTCCACTGGTCAGTTGAGAGGTACTGGAAGTCTGTTATCTTCAGTGATGAAATGACAATTGTTGTTTGACCTGATGGCAAAGTAAAAGTTTGGAGAAGGTCTACAGAGAAATGTAAAGGTTACTGTTTAGAGTACCTGTCACAGGGCCCATCCCAAACACTGAAACTAATGGTCTGGGGTACGATCACCTATTATGGAACTGGTATTCTGACATTTGTAGATGGAAATATGGACAGTGCTAAATATATAAATAATAATAATAATAATAATAATAATAATAATAATAATAATAATAAAATGTCTTTATTTTACGAGGATAACATATTAAGCATCAACTTATCTTACATATGGTCCTCAACAACACACATACAACAATAAAACAATAATATATACAAACAAACAATACAATATCAACAATTAAAACTATAGTTAATTTTGTCTAGGAATTTTTAAAAAAGAAATATACAAATATTTGTAGTTAAGAATGTGATTGCAATGATTTAAAATGGACATTTGATATCATACTAAAACATTAAATTCCAGCAGAGTAATTTTAGCACAGGAGTGAATAAAAAAAAAACACGGATAAGAACCGTCTCAGTCTGAATACTTAATTAAAATTGTTACAAAAAGTTGTGGTTTAGAATGTGATTGCAATGATTTAAAATGGACATTTCATATACTAAACATTAAATTTCAGCAGAATAATTTGGCACAAGAATGAATAAAATGCAAGGATAAGACCGTCTCAGTCTGAATACTTATTATAAATTGTTACGTATTTGGTGATATCGATTAAGAGATAAACTTGATGTATAAAATTATAAATATTGGGATATAATCAAAGTTACATAAGACAGTATGTTTATTATGATTCTGATTTCCTACACACCAGACCTGGACAGTAACGAAAGAAAAATAAAATATTGAGACTTGTTCGTTCTAAACTCTTTTACCATCCAGCAGCCCTTCCTACGACAACTGACTCACTGCATGCCGCCAGATAATTATCTGTGGCCCGTGGTTTTAAAGTATTTCCCACAAGAAAGATGGTACTTCATGGAAGACAGCGTACCTCAGGAATTCCCCCATTCTTCTGGCCCCCACAGAGTCCAGATCTGAATCCCATAGAGAATGTGTGGTGGTTCCTAAAGAATTACGTGATAAAAGAAATTTTCAACATCAAGACCACGGAAGATCTCAAGCGAACGTTAGAGAATGGCTGGAGAAAAGTGACTGTAACCTACCTTCAGAGTCTTTACAATTCCTTGTCGAGGCGTGTGCGACAAGGCATGATGTCAAAGGATTTCATTACAATCAAGTTTACGGACCTCAAGGTTGTTTTTTTCCATTGAAAATAAAGACTTTGTATCGGAATACATACATGTAAATAAAATATAAAAATTTGATCCTTTGGAATCAAAGGAGGGTAGTATTGGTCATAAATGCGCAATTTCGGGTAGATGTACTGGACCCTCATCAGTGACGCTACTTGTTTTTATTACAAAGCGGCATTCAATACGTAATATATAAATGTCAAGAATAATTAAAGAAAAAGGTACAAGTAGGCAAAGATCAGGAAAAGGCGCAATCAGCAAAAGATTCCCACTCCAAAAACCCGGGGTGGGAAAAATCCAAACTAACAATCAGGTACCTATACCATGAAAACATATTGTAAGCCGAATGAGCAGCTATTTTCCCAATAGGTGGCCACTCAGTTACCTTAACTTAACTAAAAATATGAAAACATGCATAAGGCGCCAACAGCACAAAAATATTAGACACCAAGACATAAAACAAAAAGAACCACCACAGAGGTATCGACTTGGAACGATCAGTAACAAAAAGTTACTGGCGGGCTTAAATCGATTTTACACGACCGTAACCTTACCCTCAGCTTCTGCAGTGGTTCATATCATTTAGTTAGTTCTTCGGTCCTCGTGGTGATTCTCTAACTAGTCAATGAATCATCAAGAACCAGCAAATGAATCATGATAAACATCCTGATGAATCAAATACCAGGACTCACAGATTGAGTAAGCTGCCCGACGATGGAGCTCCCTGGGCGCCGAATAGCTTACTAACTCCGGAGCAAAAGAAAAAACATCAGTTGGACCCCGGTGGGCCAAGCAACAGACAAGAAGCTGCGGCCCCAACCAACTAAAACGAAAAGCTTTAAGTCGGGGCCGTCATAGAGCCTGACGCCCGACCCACCGGCGTGCAATTAAAGAAGGCAGCGTAGTTATCAACCGTGATTGGATTAAAAACTAAGCATGCAGACTGTCGCATAACATTCAAATTATAACCTATTCGTCCGTAACGTGTTATGATTTTTCTAAACTGAAAAGAAAAATCATTACTTCCTACAAGTTTCTTGAATTTGTAAACCAAGTCACCATAAAATTCTGGTTCCGAAAGGCCCTCATTTAAAAGCGTCTTTAACCCAACATTATATTTGGAAATCAGTTCATAGTGTCTACGATAAAATTTAGAAAAAGGTTTTTCAAAGTTTATGATACCGATAGCCTTGTTGGAGAAGTTTGGCCGTTAAACATTTATTACGAGCGTTGAAGTCTGTAACATGATTGCAGACTCTAGCAAACCTAATAAGTTGCGAAATGTATACGCCATAAGAAGCACGGCGAGGAACGTCACCATCCGAAAATTGATTGACCATACCTTCAAAATAAGGGTTGTCAATGTTCAAAAGGTCATCGAGGTACCTAGAAGTGGAATTAAAAGCCTCGATAACATCAGCTTGATTATCATGGTTAAGAGAATCCATGAAATCTCTCTCGTAGCAGTATAAAAATAAATCAGCTACGAGAGGTGCGCAATTTGTAAATGTTTACGATGAAAGAAATCGCTTGGTATATAATTATGCAATACGTGGTGGTTGTGCTCTAGCTCCGTGTTCTACTTACCTTTAAAAAATCTTGGTCCGTAGTATATTGTGCCCATCTCGAAGAAGGATGCCTTTGATTAAATGAATTTCATTCGACTTATACAATGTCACATAATATCTTGCTAACATCATTTGGTGGTACCAAAGACGCATAGACTGGCATATAAATGCCTTTAGTTTTTATTTACAGCCCCCAGGAGCCAGGAATTCAATTGTCTCGACTTGTTTTAAGACTTTCGCATGCTGTCATTTATTTATACGAAAATGTTATTCTCCAGGATTTTGAGACAGAATAGGATTCTTTGCGTCTTCCCCTCGGTACAGATCATTGGCATGTTTCTTGGCTTGTTTCGTCTAAATAAACATAAATATATGTTTACAAAGCAAGTCCTTGTTATTTACGCGCTTTGCGTTAGTTGTGCTCTGTCGCGGCGGTGGTGGCAGCATTACGAAAACTTGCCCATGCAATATACAGAGATTTTTTTCATCTGTAAAAATTAAAAATTTCAGCTGAAAAATTTTGATATTTTTTTTTTACTTTTGCTCAAAACGTAGATTGTGGGTTCACGTTAGAACCGCCTCGCCGAAGCGGTTCTAACGAGTACCCACAATCTATGTTTTGGAGCAAAAATAAGAAGAATAGGTATACCCCTGCATACCCCAGTTTTGCTATATAAAAGTGGGGTTCAAGGGGGTAAACATGTCACGGACAAGTTTTCCTGATGAAGTGTCAAATAAGTTAGATAAAAAAAAATTAACATTCATGTAATTGTCATGGTCACTGAAGGGAATTCGTTGTTAGTCAATGTCAACGAGGAAAGTGGATGTTTTTCGGAATTCGAGAAGTAGGTGAGGATGAACTCTCCGATGTACTAGTCTAAATATGTATAATGATAACCTAAACTTCTCATGTGTCGATAGAATATTATTCGATAGATGGGACCAGAATTGAATATAAACGGTTACCTATAGTCCATAAAATCAAATAAGGCTAGAAAACAGAAAACAAAAATCAGAGTGGAGTTGATATTACATAATATTCTAAACAAACCTAAACAAACTTAAAAAGAAATCAGTGTGAAATGTTCTATATTTCTATATACGATATTCATAAGTACCTGTTGTATTACTTTATGTATTTCATGAGTATGCTGAAATTTTTATATTTTTAAATCACAAATTGATAATAAAATGTATGACCAGATAGACGTTATTTGTGGCACGGAAACAGAATTTTGAAAGAGAACTTTTTTTTCTATTATTTTTCGAATTTCCCATTGTTCTTTGTTTGTAAAACTGTCCCGACTTTAGGTCAAGAAGTTTGGAAGCTGCAATTTCTCATTGTTGGTCGCCGTTTTCCCCCAAAGTAAGAGTCTAAGTATCGATTTTCTTGTCGTGCGTTTCGCGCCAAAACTTGAAAATTCCTTTTCTTCAAACTTTTTGGCCTGAAAGCTGACAAGCTTTTGGACCAGAATTTGTACAAGCTTCATTGACAGTGACCTTGTACGGCTGTAGCAGGGCTGCAACGATCTGTCATAAAAGTTAAAGAATCTGAGTAGTTTTTCTGGTTTGACCTTCTCCCACCCACTTTTTCATATAGTGATTGAAGGTCTTTTTGTTCAATCATTTGAATTGGAACTTAGGTTATATGTTTTGTCGTTCTTACTGTCGGGCGGTTGACTTGTCGGGGTGGAAAAAATCCTGTGCGTAGTTTCCATACACTGAAGTCTTGTCCGCTGCTCCTCAGGTTGACTTTGTTGTTGGTTTTCGGACTCTGTGTTTGGAAGTGGACAACATCAGGAGATATTTTAGATGCAAACCAGGACTGTAGTATATGATTTGGAAAATCAGTTGGTGGAATTGCTGAGAGCTTGGCTTTCACAAGGAAAATTGGTAGCCGAAGAGGCTCTGAAGGAATACGCAGTTTCAATCCTTCAAAGGGAACAAACTTGTTGATTCTTATTATTTTGGCTGGAGATATCGAAATAAACCCAGGCCCCAGGTTCCAGTGCCACACGTGCGAGAAGTATTGCAAGGCGGCCGAGAAAGCAGTTAAATGTGAAGATTGAGAGAAACGCTTCCATGCGTAAATCTTGGTCCCGTTGAGTTACAAAAGATTGAGTCGGGTAATGATTCTTGGTATTGTTCAAACTGCAAAGCTGAGTGCAGCCTATGCAGTGGTGCTGTTATGAATTCCCATAAAGCTGTCCAGTGTGGCAAATATGAAATGTGGGTGCACAATAACTGTTCTTTTATGTCAGTCTCAGAGTATGAAACGATGCAAAACTCAAACTGTAAATGGATTTGCTCAAAATGTGACTTTTTTAATTTCTCAGACTCTTTTTTCAATGAAAAATTTAACTTGGAAAGTGAAAATAGGTTTGACCTACTTGAAAAAGGTCATGAAACCAAGTCCACTTGACTAGCAGTTTTATTAGTGGTCTCAAATGTTACAGCATCAACATAAACAGTATAAGAGGCAAAAAACTTGAGTTGTTGGCCCTTATTGATTTTCATCAATCTCAGATTTTAGCGATTCAGGAGACAAAATTGACCATTCCATATTAACGTCTGAATTATTTCCGGAATCCTTACCATACAGCGTGTACAGAAAGGATAGAACCTTAAATGGTGATGGTGTTATGCTTCTTGTGCACAAGGACATCCCACACATGCCCCTCACAGAATTGGACAATGTCTCAGAGTCAGTTTGGGTCAAACGTTTTGTAAATAAGAAAGCTCACTTTGTGGCTAGCTGGTATTGAACAATCGTCACTAGCAAGGAATAGACGACTGGAAGAATTTGTTTGCTTCTATATTTTGTTTAGTTTGTGTGTAAATATATATTCAGTATATCATGAAATGACAATTTTCGAGCAATTCCATGTAACCTGTACAAATTTTAATGATGTCTGACCTTCACAGTATCCGAAAAATGACCTATATTATCCTAAATTAAGATGGGATGCAACATGGCTGATTTTTCGGGTATACGTAGTTTCTTCAACTGTGGCGTCTGTAACAGGTACCTTTATTCAGAAGGGGATGTATTTTAAATCTTCATTGAAGCTGTATAAAGCATACGAAATACGTTTTACGTTTCAGCTACCGTAAAACATAATGATTATACGAAGGTTGCATACCCTGCTGACTAAAATGAAAGGTAGTCGGACAACTCGGACCCAAGACAACTCGGACCCTTGGTATTTTTCGGACCCAAGACGAATCGGAACCAATCCTGAGACAACTCGGACACAATTTTGAGACGACTCGGACCCAAAAACAAGGACGATCAGGCAAACAATGTCTAATTTATTATGGAGATAAAACTTGTATAAAACACACTTACTTGCTAAAAACATAATGCAGCGCATGATGTTATTTTGTGTAACCTGTGTTTTTGAATATACTTGAACATTTGGTAACTACTCTAATATGATTATTCTGTGATTATACGATGAGCAAAAATGTTTGTTGTTTTTATTCATTTATTTTTGTTGTTGTTGTTGTTGTTGTTGTTGTTGTTGTGTTTTAATCAAGTCATTTATCTGTAATTATGCAGCTCATGATGTTATTTTGTGTAACCTGGGTTACTGGAACTACTTGGACATTTTGTGACTACTTTGGTGTGATGATTCTGTGATATTTTGATAAGCGTTTTTTCTGTGTTTTTTTTTTTCTGTTTTATTATTATTATTATTATTATTATTATTATTATTATTATTATTATTATTATTATTATTATTCGAAAAAAATATTAAAAAAGTAATGCATAAAATTGAGTCATTAATCTGTAATAATGCAGCTACTGGTGGTGTTTTGTGTAACCTTAATATCAGGGTCGGTAGGTAGGCAAATCCTTATATTTTTTTCTCTAATTTTTATTTGTTGAAAACAGGTAAAATTATATTATGCAACTTACGAGGGATGTTCTTTAATTCTTGTCATTGACTCATTTTCTCCTAATTTAAAACCATTATTTATACCAGAAGAAAATTACTTGCTGGTTGAAGAGTGGTTCTTTGCGATATTGAAATCACCCAACTATTTTAAGATGATACAATTAATCATGGCAAACTGAGTCTCTGAAGAGGGGCACCTCTATGACACTACATACATGTACTTCAGCCAGTCACAAAAGGCAGAATAATGTTTGAATAAGAAGGGTTAGAAGAACGATTTTATACTTGCGGAGTCTTCATTACCTTGCTAACACATTGGCAAAAAGTTATTTTCTTAAAACAGAAATTGCAATTTTTACGAGAACTGTAACATAGCACTACACCTGTTTGTTATGAATTATTAGGTTGAAAGAAGCGCGGTATGGAGGTTTCAGAGCCTCATAATTCCATTTCAAGTTATGGCTATTCCAAAACTTTTAATGCTGATTTGTACCAGACCTTTGCTTATTCCATTTATAAAAGTTTTGGATTGTTCATCCTCTAAAACCTTGATTTATGAGTTGTAACATTTTGAAAAATAACACAAAATTTATTTGAAAGAGGCGTCCATACAACAAAAAATCATGTGCTAATACCACTACAACGTCCCAAAATCGTTTTACTTGATATGTTTAAGAAGCGTTTTGGTAGGCATTTTCAATCAATAAATTTGATTGGAATTCTATTACGACAGAGACGAACAGCTCCCCTAGAAACTAGGCGCCTGCTTTACCTTAAACCTGTCGTAAAAGTTAAATTGCAAGTTTAGCAATTTACAGCGAATATCCATATAGACCATTTTAGACAAAATTAAGATAACAATAAATTTGATATATTCACTAGACAGTCTGATTTGAAAATTATGAAAATATTAAATTGCGTAGCCTGTGCAGTGATTTGAAATTGCGTACATTCAAATTATTATGACGTCACAAAGCAGGGCCAATAATTCCATCCAGTAAAAGTGAATACATTCTACAAAAGTGTTTTCTGATGCTCACATGAATAGCAAATTTATTTGTAAAATAGAAGTGGGCCTATATTTAGTGTTGCGAATGTTATAGCATTTTCTATACTTGTGATCGAAATTACATATTGTAAATTAATTGGAAAATAACGCAGTGTCATTACTATGCACTGTTTTAGAATGCGATTACTATAGGCTCGTGCGTCAGAGAGCAACAATTATGATACCAATCTGATCAGAAAAGATTGGGCTTTCACCACATACAAACAACTTTCTCGCAGTTAGTCCACGGGAAAAGTAATCAAGCAAATGACAAGAATTAAAGAACATCCCTCGTAATTCATCTCAAATACTAGAAAATGACAGACATTGAGATTTAAAACATAAAAGAAAGTTAAATAAAGTGATTTTAAATATTATTTTTGCCGGTTTGACTTATTTTAAGTCATAATGTCCATTTACCTGAAAAATTCAAGAGTCAGAAGGAATGACAATCTTTTTATTTTCTTTCAAAATGGTAATAAAAACTGCAGAGTCGGCAAAAAAAAATCAGGGTCGGTCGAAACACAGCTATTTTTCGGCCTTTCTTGGACATTTGGTGACTACTCTGCTATGATGATTCTGTGATAATATGATAATAGTGATGTTTCAATATTATAAACTTTTTACAATACGCAAAAACTCGCCTGTGCACAAGTGACACCTCAACTAAGTATCTCGATTCATTCGATGATTTAATCAACATCGATCATTGTTTATCAATCACGACTTCTGTAATCGATAAGCGATAATCAACAAATAGATGTGTTTAAGTACACGTATATCGTTATTTAAGATAGTTTAATGGTAAATCTGATAGATAGATGACTTGAGTATCTTTATTATCAGTGCAGTGGTTTGCCTTTCAAATAGATATAATTTACTTGGCTCGCAAGTTTAGTGGTAAATCTGATAGATAGATGACTTGAGTATCTTTATAATCGGTGCAGTGGTCTGCCTTTCAAATAGATATAATTTACTTGGCTCGCAAGTTTAGTGGTAAATCTGATAGATAGATGACTTGAGTATCTTTATAAGCGGTGCAGTGGTCTGCCTTTCAAATAGATATAATTTACTTGGCTCGCAAGTTTAGTGGTAAATCTGATAGATAGATGACTTGAGTATCTTTATAATCGGTGCAGTGGTCTGCCTTTCAAATAGATATAATTTACTTGGCTCGCAAATTTTGTGAGTCTTTATTGCATATGTCGTACAGATAAGGCTTTCCTATTTTGGTCGGGCGGTACTGTCAAATTTGACGCACAGATCAAACATAAAAGTTTAAAACCAAGTTTACGCAGTAAAAATTCATACAACTTTAAAATTCATATAACATTTTTTAAAATAAAATAAATTTTAAAGTCTAAAACACATTAATTCTAAAACCATTGTGTTCATTCGTTCGTATTAAAATATGTTGTTCCGTTATACATGTAGTATACATGCTCACTCGTCTTATGAGTTTTATTACCATTTAAGATAATGCAGTAGGTCATTTGTAGCCGCGACCCTCTCGGCACCGGGGGATATCATGCATTTATGATATCATCCGTATATCGTCCGTCAGTATTGGTCCGATTCGTCTTGGGCCCGAAAAGGTTTAGGTCCGAGTCGTCTTGGGTCCGAAAAGGTTTGGGTCCGAGTCGTCCCAGAAATTTTGGGTACGAGTCGTCTTGGGTCCGAGTTGTCTGACATTCAAATATTCTATTTCGGTCAGCTGCTTTCATTTGAATGTCAGACAACTCGGACCCAAGACGACTCGGACCCAAAATTTGATATCTACGAAAATGCCACATTTCCAAAATATGACAAATTGCTACCAGATGTTCTCATTTCATTTTTTCCAGTCGCTGTTTCGTAATTACCCGAACCTCCCACGGTAGTAGAACGAGATTCCGACGCGGAGCGGAGTGAATTTTATTTTCCTGATCTACTTACATGTCTCTGAAATTTGCGGTTCAACTCAGCACGTTTATTTTGTTTTATTTATTTGTTTATTTTCTATTTTTACAATAATAAAGGATCGTCCTAATTCAGTGTTTTGCCTTTCACATTGAGTTTAACATGCACCTGGAGAGTGTGGTGGCTTATATTTAGATCTCATGACTCAGGAGCGAGAAATAATAGTTTCGACACCTACCTACGCCGTGCTGTGCAAATATACAATACACTTAAATTTATACCACTGTAATGCGTAGCATCCATGATACCAAGTTGCATGGAAATCGGCCCAATGGTTCTGGAGAAGAAGATTTTTAAAGGTTTTTAGCTCACCTGAGCCGTTAGGCTCACAAGGTGAGCTTATAGGATGGCCATGATCCGTCCGTCGTCCGTCCATCCGTCCGTCGTCCACAATTTTCAAAGATCTTCTTCTCTATAACCACTTGGCCAATCAAAGCCAAATTTTATATGAAGCATCTATAGGAAGGGGGAACCAATGAGTTTATATATAATCCAGGTCACATGACCAATATGGCCGCAATGCCCATATATGGTAAAAAACCATTCAAAATTCTTCTTCTCCAGAACCACTGGACCGATTTCAACGAAACTTGGCATGAAGCATCGAGGACTAGAGTACTACAATGTGTTCATAAATTATGACCTTTGGATGACCTTGGCCTATTTTACGGCAAGGTCAACATAGGTCGCCAATGCATTTGAATGGAGAAATTGTTAAAATGTCATTTGATAGGCAAATCTTGCAGGAAATGGGCAAATGGACTGAAGGTAGGTAGTTCTGAAAAAAATTTGTCCCCCAGGGGTTGGTCTGCCCCCACCCCGGGGCAATATACATGTATATTACAAAAATATTCAAAGATCTCCTCCTCTGAAACCACTTGGCCAATCAAAGCCAAATTTTATAAGAAGCACATTTGGGAAGGGGGAATCAATGTATTTATAAATAATTTAGGTCACATGACCAAGATGGCCGCCATGCCCATATATGGAAAAAAACCCATTAAAATTCTTCTTCTCCTGAACCAAAAGGATCGATTTCAACATAACTTGGCATGAACCATCGGGGAATAAAGTACTACAATGTGTTTATAAATAATGACCTTTGGATGGCCATGACCTATTTTACAGCAAGGTCAACATAGGTCGCCAATGCATTTGAATGGGGAAAACTTTTAAAATGTCATTTAAAGTGAAAGTCTTGCAGGAAAAGGGCATTACGACTGAATATTTATGATTCTGAAAAAAAAAAAAATTGGACCCCAGGGGCTCATTTGCCCCAGCCCCGGGGCATTATACATGTGTATTACCATAATATTCAAACATCTTCTCCTCTGAAACTGCTGGGCCAGACAAATCCAAATTTCATGTGAAGCTTCTATAGAATGGGGGAATCAATGTATATATAAATAATCAAGGTCACAGACCAAGATGGCCGCCATGCCCATATATGGTATAAACCCTTCAAAAATCTTCTTCTCCGGAACCGGTGGACCAATTTCGAAGAAACTTGGCATGAAGCATTAATGACTCAAGTACTACAATGTGTGTATAAATCATGACCCTGTGATGACCTTGACCTATTTTAAGGCAAAGTCAACATGGGTTGCCTATGTATTTGAATGGGTAAACTGTTAAAGTGTCATTTGAAGGGAAAAACTTGTATGGACAGTGTATTGATTATTCTGAACAAAAAATGGCCCAAGGGCTTCACCTGGCCTTATACTGGGGCTATTTTCTATAACATTCGTATATACAGCAGATCTCAGGTGAGCGTTTACAGGACCATTGGTCCTCTGGTTTGCTATTTATAGCCATGGCGGCCTTCTAGGTCATGTGACCTGGACCATTTATATAAACTTTCGTTCCCCTTGCTAAGGATGCTCCACATGAAGTTTGGCTTTGATTGGCCAAGAGGTTTCAGGGGAGAAGAACTTTGAAATTGTGAACGACGGACGGACGGACAACGGCCTTCGGCTCAGGTGAGCTAATAACCATGTAAAATGCATATTAACAAGTTGACTTTCTTGTTGCTCAAATATTTACGAGAACTTATGAGAGAAAAATCACTAGCAAACGGTAAAGGTATACCAATAAAACTGCTGATAGTTGCTGATCAGACAGTGCATGGTCAGTTTTAACTAAAGTTTCTGATCAATCTGGAATGGGGTGCCAATCACTAATAATCAGACAATGCACATGTTGAGTAAACACATCTGAATTAACACTGTCTATCTACTATTGCAAAATAATAAATGAAATGGTATCACTTTTAAGAAATATAAGAGCAATGCCCCTTTGAACATATCTCAGTGTGTAACATCAGTGTAGGTCTCTGAGAAGGTTAAAATAAATTATGGCTTATCAGTAGGTTACTTAAGCAATATACACTTCAGTGGCTTGCAGGCTACCTTTCAGAATTCTGAATTCAGACAATACGTATTATACTAGACCTTGATGCAAAGACAAGGTATAGCGCTAGCAGAATGGTATCAAAATGAAGAAACCACTATATAATGCAAGGATTTACAATGTGCATCAAGGTCTAGGAGCTAGACTAGGCCCCAATGGGATTTTTAGTTTATATATGCTGGTGGAAATTTTCTAAACATTTTACTAATGATTCTGTCTCTATGTCATTAACCCGTTAAATGTATCTTTGAAACGTTATTGCTCGTGTTAACAGCTGTAATCTTAAGACGTCAGTCCCAGCATGACACTCGTTCGTATCAATTAATTTTGAAAGACCGTTAAAAGCTTGTTAACAGCTGCAATTGTAAAACTTTAATCTCTGCATGACTCTAATATCCGAAAAATTGCGGAGTGATTGACCGTTAATTGCTAATACAGCTGAGACCGTTAACTTTCACTCCTTTAATTCCACTGATGTAACAGAATGCTTATTTACGTCAAACAACATGTTTTTGAGGATACCCATGTTCATATACATGTATCAACTAAAGACTTATTATTTTCAATCAAAGAAACACTATACCCTGAACATTGGGTTTTTAAACGTGGAAAAATGGCGTAATTGGTTTTGATTCCTTAACTCATTTAAGCCTGGCGTCCCTTTTATGTGACATAGGCAAACAGAATAGCCCCAGATGTGACCCCGCAGAACGCGGCGTCCCATCTGGGGCTATTCTGTTTGCTTAGAGAATTTTCATCGAAAATTGAGATAAAAATTGAAATTCATTCCTAACACCCCTAAAAATGAAAGTGGACTCACCCAATGATAACGATGGGAAAATCCATTCGTCAAATATGGGTTAAACATTTTCTTATAGATAAGGTTCTAGGTGAGAGCGTCGCCTCCAAGGCATGGTAAATGCGTTTAAAACATCATGAAAACATGTCCGTGTAATGTATACCCCCTTGAACCCCAAATTTATATAGTAAAACTGGGGTATGGAGGGGTATACATATTTTCTTATTTTTGCTCTAAAACATAGATTGTGGGGTTTTTTGTTTATTAATTGGCAGGATAACGACAAACGACAAATTTCAATTTGCAACAGCTATAAAAGTTGCACATTATTAGTGTTAAAAAATACGAAATAATGAGATGGTTTAATATTGTTGAATTTAGTCAACAAAATGTCAAATCATCCCTGATTCTGTAAATGGATTCCGGCGTGTGGATGCCCTAAAATTCATCCATAGTGCAGATCAAAGTTTTCCATACTGTGTACATCCTCGTATCTCAACAACCGCATTTCCTATGTTTTGGGGGTAAAGTGCGGTGTCCACATGCTGTGAACATATAAAGCTTATCAGGGTTGAGCTGCCGGCCATGGGTAATTATGCAAGAAATTGTCAGATTTACTGTAATCTGGTATCTAGAATTCCAGGTATTTGACAGTACAAACCAAACCCAAAAATAAGTTTTTGTTCATTTTTCATCAAAATACAATTTAAGCAAAATAATTGAAATAATCATAAAAAGTTAAGCGACATTACATTTTCAATGGTCTAAATCAGTTTAGTATTAATGATTTTGTATGGTCATTTGGACATGCTGATCAGAGCAGATGTTCCTTACCGGGAATTTCTTATCAGAGGCTGCTGATTGGTTTTACTGCCCTTTGCACCATGGGTGTCTAATGACCAAAGTGGATTTTGAAGTTAAGAGAATGTACACACTATGTTTCGGTTCTTTGAGACCAGTTAAGATATTCAGAGTGTTCAAAACACTTGCATCTAAGCAATGTTTAAATCTTATGACCCGTTTATGAATGTGTCTTCGATTTAGACTTCTCGTATATTTTTTGAAATTACAGCACTTAAGTCTCACTTTCGTTGCCGGTTTATAAAGGGCTATTGATGAGGGTTTATTACCCGAAATTGCGCAATATAGTCCATACTGTCTCCCTTTGAATGTTTACTGTTTCAAAAGGATCAAACCATTATATTTAACATATTATGGCGATGGGCAATTATGCGTAACAATTTCTAGTTTCTAAAAATTAAATTATTTTTTGTTGCCACACTACACTGATTAAAAGTTATCAGAGGCCACTTTTCAAACGCATTCTGTTCAGAATCGCGTGATTTTTTTGCCTTAAGAAAGTGTCTTTCAGATGACTTCAGATGCAAACTGTTAAAAAATAACTGTCTTACCAAACGCGTTTTAAGGGTAGGTGCAAAAATCAATGATTGTGAAGAACAAGTGGTTATTAAACGCACAAGTTAAATTTATTAAAATGAGGAACGGATGTCAGTCATCAAAGGGGTCCTCCCGGCATGAAAAACACAAAGCATTTTTTTTTCTACTGAAAGACATTTTAAAAAAAAAAAAAAAAAATAGCTGTTTACGATATTTTTTTCTTTTTTTTATTTAGTTATCTTATTTATTTATTTATTTATTTTTTTATTTATTTATTGTTTGTAAATTAACTAATGTACAAGCATTCATGTAAAATTCAATTGATGAAATCTGAATAAAAGAGATATGCCTCGAAATATCTTTATAAGACGACTTATAATCTAATTAAAAAAAACTTCTGGATTGGATAGAGTGGACCTTCAAAAGGGCATTAAAAACTATGGTTCACTTTATTTGGCATGTAATGACAGAAAGGCTTTTATTACTTCCTCTGACCAAAGTCGCTATACACTTTGGTCATGTCAGAATGTGCGCGATGCCTTATCCTATCTCCTTGATAATATTTATATTAGAGTAATATTTATATTAGAGTTGGGACCAAGTTATACAGACAAATTGTTAGAATTCCGATGGGTACAAATTGCGCACTTCTCGAAGCTGATTTATTTTTATACTGCTACGAAAGAGATTTCATGGATTCTCTTAACCATGATAATCAAGCTGATGTTATCGAGGCTTTTAATTCCACATCTAGGTACCTCGATGACCTTTTGAACATTGACAACCCTTATTTTGAAGGTATGGTCAATCAAATTTATCCACCAGAACTTCAGTTGAACAAAGCCAATATTTCAGATACCGAAGCCCCCTTTTTAGATCTACATCTTTCTGTTGCAAATAAATTTGTTTCTTCTAAAATTTATGATAAGCGCGATGACTTTGATTTTGATATAGTAAATTTTCCTTTTATGGATGGTGACGTTCCTCGTCGTGCTTCTTATGGTGTATACATTTCGCAACTTATTAGGTTTGCTAGAGTCTGCAATCATGTTACAGACTTCAACGCTCGAAATAATTGTTTAACGGCAAAACTTCTCCAACAAGGCTATCGGTATCATAAGCTTCGAAAAACCTTTTCTAAATTTTATCTTAAACACTGTGAATTGATTTCCAATAATGTTGGGTTAAAGACGCTTTTAAGTGAGGGCCTTTCGGAACCTGAATTTTATGGTGACTTGGTTTACAAATTGAAGAATCTTAAAGGAATAAATGATTTTTCTTTTCAGTTCAGAAAAATCATAACTCGTTACAGGCGTGTAGTTTATAACTTGAATGTTATGCGACAGTCTGCATGCTTAGTTTTTAACCCAATCATGGTTGATAACTATGCTGCCTTCTTTAATTGCATGCCGGTGGGTCAGGCGTCAGACTATGATGGCCCCGACTTAAAGCTATTCATTTCAGTTGGTTGGGGCCGGAGCTTCTTGTCTGTTGCTTGGCCCACCGGGGTCCAACTGGTGTTTTTCTTTTGCTCTGGAGTTAGTAGGTTATTCGGCGCCCAGGGATCTCCATCGTCGGGCAGCTTATTGTCCCCCGCCTTTTCGAAGAAAAGTGGAGGGACATAGTTTTTGGCTTTCCGTCCTTCCGTCCGTCCGTCCGTCCGTCCTTCCGTCCTTCCGTCCCCCTATAGGAGTATGTACCTTGTGTGCGCAACTCCTCCTAGTTTTATTCCGATTCTTTTGAAACTTTACAGATGTCTTCATCATGCTTTGAAGATGAGCATGTGGTTTGGATATAATCCTCAGATTAATTTTTGACACTTTTTTCGCAATTTGAACTTAGTCATTTTTCGGGCATTTTGATAATGAAAGTGAATAGACAGTGGGTACCTTGTGTGCGCAACTCCTCCTACAGTTTTATTCCAATTCTTTTGAAACTTTACAGATGTCTTTATCATGCTTTGAAGATGTGCATGTGGTTTGGATATAATCCTCAGATTAATTTTTGACACTTTTTTCGCAATTTGAACTTAGTCATTTTTCGGGCATTTTGATAATGAAAGTGAATAGACAAAGGGTACCTTGTGTGCGCAACTCCTCCTACAGTTTTATTACGATTATTTTGAAACTTTACAGATGTCTTCATCATACTTTGAAAATGTGCATGTGGTTTGGATATAATCCTCAGATTAATTTTTGACACTTTTTTGCAAATTGAACTTAGTCGTTTTTCGGTATTTTGACAATGAAAGTGAATGGACAGTGGGTGCCTTGTGTGCGCAACTCCTCCTTCAGTTTTTAATTCAGATTCTTTTGAAACTTTACAGATGTCTTGATGATGCTTTGAAGATATGCATGTGCTTTGGATATAATCCTCAGGTTAATTTTTGACACTGTTTCGCAATTTGAACTTAATCGTTTTTCAGGCATTTATACAATGAAAGTGAATGGACATTGTGAACCTTGTGTGCAAACTCCTCCCTCAGTTTTATTCTGATTCTTTTCAAACTGAACAGATGTCCTGACCATGATTTGAAGATTTGCATGTGGTTTGAATATAATCCTCAGATCAATGTTTGACACTGTGACATGAAGTAAATGCATGTGATTTGGATATACATTATTGTCAGATATATTTGTGTAACTAAACAATTAAGGCGGGGGACATAAATTCTCTGAATTTGCTTGTTCAATCTGTGAGTCCTGGTTTTTGATTCATCAGGATGTTTATCATGATTTATTTGTTTGTTCTTGATGATTCATTGACTAGTTAGAGATTCACCACGAGGACCGAAGAACTAACTAAATGTTATGAACCACTGCAGAAGCTGCGGGTGAGGTTAGGTACCTGTAAAACCGGTTTAAGCCCGCCAGTAAATTTGTGTTACTGATCGTTCCAAGTCGATACTTCTGTGGTGGTTCTTTTTGTTTTATGTCTTGGTGTTTAAATTTTTTGTGCTGTTGGCGCCTTATGTATGTTTTCATTTTTTTAGTTAAGTGAAGGTAACTGAGTGCCCACCTATTGGGAAAATAGCTGCTCATTCGGCTTACGATATGATTCATGGTATAAGTATCTGATTGTTAGTTTGTTTTTTTCCCACCTTGGTTTTTGGAGTGGGAATCTTTTTCTTATTGCACCTTTTCCTGATCTTTACCTGCTTGTACCTTTTTACTAGCACAAACATGCTACGACCACCGCACATATCCGGTTTCAATTTCAATTTTTTACAAACAAATTTAATTGGAGAATTTTACTTATGATCATGAAAAAGAAGAAAATTGTAAGGTGGTCTCTTTTAACTATTTTTTTTCAGTGTAGCTTAAACACAAACTATGCTGTACATGTCAATACACAATGTATATAATTTTCTATCTGTTCTAACTTTAAATAAATGTTTTCCTCTGTTTCTGTTGTTGAATCGTTTCGTCCTTAGCTTGTGTAATGTATCATTACTAGTTCCATATTTTCTTCTCTTCTTATTTTCAATTAATTTCCTTTTTATTAAAGTTCCAAATTCTTATTAGGCAATGCTGATGTTTTTCATTTTATCCTTTGTGACTAAGTGACGTAACTAACGTCGCGATTTTACATAACGTTCTATTATTTAATTTTACAGTATTTCACACTGATAAATGAGCCTCGGCCGATTATCATTTCCTCAGGGTGAAAATTCTTACTATCACCCTCTCAGCCATGTTGTATTTATATAATGTAATTTGTTACATCTTGCATCAGCTTGCATTTAAAGTTCCACCTATTGTTTACAGCTGCATTCAGTTATTTATATACCCCTGCAATATTCAGAAATAAATGAACTACTCTTCTTGCTTTTGAACAATCGTCACTGGCAAGAAATTGACAACTGGAGGAATTAACAAAATATAAAAAATCGCTAATATTCTAGTTTCAAAGATTTCACAAATAACCATGGTTAATGCTTTGCAATTTTATTTGCAATTTATGAAAAAAATTACCATTTCCTTCTAATGCTGAAAATTTGGTGTCACCTCTTGCTCTGTTATCTGCCAAAACATGGATTGGCATTTCACCATACTGTTTCATGATTTGTTCCTCCCTACCATATACCTTAGTTGGCCAAATTTGTTGTTAGGCAATGGCTTACAGCTCCTCTTCATTATATTCAAAACTTCATCTACAGGGTTTAAGTCATTGAATTTAACATGTCAATAAAGAATGCGAACATGTGAAATCTTGGTTTTCGTCACTCCTGAAGATTTTATTTTTGTGTCTGAAATGTCAATGGTTTTTACATAGTTACGTTGATGTGCTTTATGCCTATTTCTTAAAGACGTTGCTTCCATTTGCAAGTTTAGCGCTTAGTTGTTGGTGTCTAATAACATTACTTCAGTTCATGCATGTCTGACCGGAAGTATTGCTTTGGTGTTTTAGACCAGCAAGGGTTTTCTGAGACATATGTAACTTTCGATGAGATTCATTGCCTAACCAACGTTTTATACATTTGGACCCATTTGGATTAATCTATATTTTGCATCTAGTTTCGAAAGATTCGAAATTTACAGTGATTCCCTTTGATTCAATGATGCCAAATCCATAGGGTCACTGAAGGCTTAAGTAGCTGAAACCGCGGTATGGCCCATCCCCTTTCTCATTAAAATATTCACTGCTCTTAAAGAATCGCTATCTTTACCAAAGGTTTGTTTACAGTCTGTTGTTGTCGTTTTTTTTAACTCAGCAAGATTCAGGTTCAGATTTCTAAAAGTGTCCCACTTTTTTCCTTTCTTTTCATTCCGATATTTGATTTTTAAATATTTTGTTGTTTTCCATGTTCATCACAATCATCAATACTTTGGGGGAATCTCTTTGGACACCGAATTCCCCACAGTAGACACACTGATTGTTTCGTCGACATTACAAAATTGTATTACCTTTCTTTAAATATTGATAATAACTATAAAGTAAGAATAGAGGGACCAGGAATCGACGCAATTAAATTTAAATTCCCAACATAGACAGCGGGTAGGAAAAAATACAGAAAACACAACAAAACTTTTTCCGACAATACATTTGAAGAGCAGAATCACTAGCTCTTTCCCAACAAGGTAGCCATCCGGCTAGGTTTCAACAGGAACGAAAGGAAACGAGAACGACAGAGAGGTAGGCACAATAAACAGTAGTATAATGAAGATAAACCACTTTTCATGGGACACCGATTATCGTTCCAAAAGGGGACAAGAATGATGAATCCCTGATCTTTAGTTTTCTGTCTTCAGCTGTGGGAAATACTGTGTAACAAGGTCCCGGCAACAGGCAGTCAGTCTCCTATAAGGGAAGAAAAATAGAAACAAAATTTAAAATTTGTTCGTTGTTTATTCTGGTTGACAAATGGCGCTATAATGCCCGGATGAAAATCCGTAACGATAGTACATTTCAACCACATTATAACACGCTTAATTACAATGACACAACATGGCTTCCAAACTGATTATTTGGATACATGTCTACAGAAAGAAACTTCATTATAACATAGTTTCACTTATAGCATGATCTATTTAGCCAAACATAGCCTTATAATGAGGTTGGCATGGACACTATTGTGGTACAAAAGTACTAAGCTTCTAAACAATCAAAAGTTCAAGCATGGATAAATGTGATCTAAATATCAGCTAACCTGAGGTAGGATGGGTGGTGACAGTAAAACATTTGACAGAACTAGGTCAACATGGCAAATGACCGACAACCATTGACAATTGACATGAAACAGGGATGGCAGTTGACCGAAAACCAATGACAACCGACATGGCAGTTGACCGAAAACCATTGACAACTGATATGGCAGTTGACAAAACCCATGACAACTGACAGGGGACAGGGATGGCAGTTGACCGAAACCATTAACAACTGACATGGGACAGGGATGGCAGTTGACCAAAACCATTGACAACTGACATGGGACAGGTGTGGCAGTTGACGAAAACTATTGACAACTGACATAGGACGGGGATGGCAGTTGACGAAAACCAGTGACAACTGACATGGGACGGGGATGGCAGTTGACGAAAACCAGTGACAACTGACATGGGACGGGGATGGCAGTTGACGAAAACCAGTGACAACTGACATGGGACGGGGATGGCAGTTGACGAAAACCAGTGACAACTGTCATGGGACGGGAAAGGGTTTACAGGACAGGACTGACAGGGTAAGGACAACAAGTGAAGGTAATGGAGATGCCTTTAGAATCACACTTATCATACTTGAAAATAAAAAAAATATACATTGCGAATGAGATTTAATCTTTGCTTATCATATCAGTCTACTCAACATATCGCATCAAACATTCAAGTCATGAAAGCAAACAATACAGAAATAAGCAGAAATGGCTGCTTATATGAATCTCTTCATGAATTCCAGTAACTGACAAAACACAATGGAATGTGAGAAAATACACTGGAACAGGCAAACAAATATACTTCTGCTTTCATTAAAGCTGATTTCCACAAACCGAGCCAGGTTACAACACGGACACTGATGATACTGCTTAAGTCTGATCAGTATCCTTCTTGTAACCAACCAGTAATGTAGCTCACAAACCATTAATCCAATGTAACAATATGCAAATAAAATCTCGGCTCATTGTTTATAGTTTGTCTAGGGGATTTTCTATAAATAACCTATATTCGCATGTACCAACAACTTCAATTAAAGGACATAACCGACACGCTGTGGGTACTCAAAAGAATCAAACTTCAATCTATCATGAAGTTATTCACATGTTCAAGTACATGTTTATCTCGACAATTACCCGCCTTACCAAAAACACGTTCCTGGAACTTTATAGTTCTTCCAAACTAGAATGTGTTTATCAGACACCAGATCAACAATTTTAGTCAAATTAGGCAATGTTCCATTTATTTAAAACATAACTTCACCCACTAGTTTACATGTTAAAATCACTTCCGCATTCTGGCTGTGTTTTATCAAAATTGTGAAAGTAAATCCCGGAACCGCTACCGGGAACTGCACTTCTTGCATAAAATAAGTTTTGGCAAAAACTTATTTACCTCACTGTCAAGTTTTACTTATTCTATAACATGACATTCAAGTATAAAAGGCAAATGAATGCTATTTTCGGTGCTATCTGTACTTTGAAATTTGCACGCAACAAATTTACATCTCTAAAATAGCCACTTACCAAGTCCATTTCAATCCGAAAAATTAGCCTTTTATCATAAACATCAGTCAAAAATATGCATGGCAATAGCATAAACAAACTCTCATCTGTACAAATATCAGCTTATTTTGGGATGACAACTTACCTATAAGGGAAGAAAAATAGAAACAAAATTTAAAATTTGTTCGTTGTTTATTCTGGTTGACAAATGGCGCTATAATGCCCGGATGAAAATCAGTCGCGCTTGATTTAGCGGCATCGTTCAAAAATAGAATAGAACAGAACACAAGTTCTATTCTCCTGTTCTATCCATTTTTGAACAATGACCGACCCTCAGTCCTGGAATTATAAAAAAAATTTGTCCCCAGAGTAAACCTGCTCACAACTGTATACTAATTACTCATTTGGTTTCCATCACAGTATCTACATTATAGTACATAATGTTGGTATCCATAATGTCTTTGAATTGATCTATGTTTATTTACTGATGAACAACAGTTTCCATTGCATGGCCTCGGTTATCCAGTTACTCTCTAAATGTTTCAACAGACCACTCAGTCTTGTTGCCCTTTTGTAGTTCTACACTGGAAAAAAGTTATAAGAGGCCGCTTTTCAAACTCAATTTTGTTTTCTAAGCCATGATTGCCAACTGTTCAGAAATAATGTTCTTTCACTAAACACGTTTTTGGAGAAAAAGTGCCAAAATCAAGTGTGTTTTTTTTTTTTAATTAAAAATCGGTTAAAGCACAACATTTATTGTAATTAGGAACGGGTGCCATCAAAGGGGTCCTTCTGGCTTGGAAAAATATTAAACATTTGAATTTTCTCTACTGGTAGATTTTTTACGCATTTGTATAAAAACGCTCTTTTCGAGATGTTTGAAAAATTCAACAATGTGCCTCTTAAACATGTTAATCACGGTCAACTTCGTTTGATGAGACCTGCAAATGAGAGATATACATGTAACTCGAAACAGCTGTATAAGACGATTTTCGAGGACGAACATGTCACGGCTGACTCACACTTCCGGTTGCAATGCAAATTTTTAACGAACAAAATATTTTGGATGATTTTATAATTTTCAAAATTCATCAGAGTCTATTATAAGACATAAATAATTGCTGAAAATTTCAATGCCATGCTGCTGATAATAATGCAACTGGAGAAGAACAAAGTTTGTATTCAAATTGCATGTAAAAAGCTGAATTCATGTTATTCATGTTGATGTCTTCTTGCATGTACAAAACAGAAACGAAGATTCTCATTTCAGCAACACATTAGACTTAATTTTATCTTGCATCATGGCAGTCAGTAGCACTTTCAAACAAATTTTAATATAAAACACAACGTCATAATATGACATTTTATTTGATGTTAATAAAGTTTGATATTTTGAAATTATGGCACCTTTACTCATGCGTCGTCTGTGTGAGATGTATTACGCATATTGGAATGCAAACTCACAGAGCCACTGTTAGGCATTGGTTTATTCATATGATAATTAATTTTAATCATATTTTACTTTCTGAAGTAGAAGAAAAAATATGAGGCGGCCTCTTATAACTTTTTTTTTCTATGCGTTAATTATTCAAGTAATAAGTTTTCATATAATAAATAATTCTCTTATGTCATGCAAACATGCTCCCGTAGTTTTTCTTTGTTAATCAAGGTTTCTATATACCAAAACGTTCACAATCACACGCTCGTTTGAAAAATGGTTGTCGACATTTTTTTATATGGTTTGAAGGTCAAGGTCACAGGTCAAAGGTCATTCAGTACAATTTTCGTACCCCATGAATTTGTTATCATGGCATCAGGAATAAACAATTCTGGATTCTTATCGTACGTTTCAGAGTCTTCAATTCGATTTTCATGCGAAACGAAGGATAGAGCTGTCTTTATCGACATGTATTCTTACCCCACCCTCTGAACTTACAATAGCATTTTTCCAACTATCAAAAACAAATATGGGACAAGACCACTGCTTTTGGTATGATCATAACTACTATTTTCGTTAAAATTTAAAAGTCAGGAAAGTCAGGAAAGACTGAGCTTAACAGGCGGGGATAGCGGAAAGCAAATTTGATGTTTTCCTTTATCACTGAAGGTTTGCAATAACTTTGTGAAATATTTAAGAATCTTTGGATAGATTATATGCTGACAGTTGCGTTTTTACTGGCTTCAAGTATATTTTTTTCCAATCAAAATGTTCATATTTTTAGGTGAAAAAATATTCGTATATTGTATGGGCGTGTTAGAAATCTGGTCCTCAGGCAAACAAATAAACACATGTACAGAAACAGATTATGTCAAACAACAGAAGATCGTATTTCTATTTATTTGACCACTCTTCATTATTCAATTAAGCTGTTCTCTTTTTATCCATCTTAAGTGTTCTTAGACTGGCTACAGTCTGAAACATGCTTATGTTTGAAAATGTGCATATTTAATATGGCACAAGTTCATTTCTAGTACAATTACTTCTTTCTGTTGACAAATTCTACCTTCATCTGGTCCAATGTTTCAAAACAAAGCCATCAGAAAACGACTAGATTCAAATATAAGACTAAGACTATTTGATAAATACATGTTTTAAGGAGGCTGGTCTAAGGTGTTCCCTGTTCTAATCACACTCTACATATTCCCAGTCTCTGGTTGTATTCAGTGTATTTGCCGATGTTTGAACAAAATGAAGGTATGGCTCAAGGAAGTCCGTTTCTATTTCACGCGAACCACACAGTAATTTCTTTATTTGGCCCACTTCTTTATCTTCATCTTTATTGATTTGATGTCCGAGAACACCCACAACCGATTCAGTAAAAAACTACAACAGATTTAGCTTTAGCAGCTTCTCCTGACGCCTCATAATTTATTTCACCGATGTTACTGTTTTTTATCATGTTCTCTAAATCTTTATTTTTCTTAAAATCTATTGTGTTGGTATATGCTACAGACTCCATCTTTTCTATAAGTTTTTCTGTTTCTCTCAGAAATTTGGCTACTTTGACATTGGTAATGAAATTGCTGACACTATCCTTTAAACGTTTTTACTGCTTCCAAAGGATCAAACTTATTATATTTTATTCTAGAAGCGTGTGTATTCTGACGCAAAACCTTTTCGAAAATATGAATCAATTCAGTGGTACTGACTTAGTGTTAACGGATATTAGCGAAGCCGAAATCGAGACTAATTTTAAAAGTTACCGACCATATATCGAATCTTGTGTTAAAACAATTGATCTATTAGTTTTCTTCAAGTTGTTTACAATAGAACAAGTTAAACCATTGTACAAAAAGGCAAAGGTAGATCCGGTGGATGCAATAAAAGAGGCATTTGACATTATAAGTGATATGAAAAATACCTTATACAAGTTTCATCATCTTTTAAGTGCGCTTGAAGAGGCTGAATATCCTAAAATTGTACGCCTTCTGACAGGTGAACTCATTCGCGTACATGATAATCACCGACAAAAGTTAAAGACTTTTGCGGTGGATATTTTTCAACGGTTATGTATAAGTGAACTTCTGCCATATCTCCTTACAAAACAAGTTCTCACTAACAATGATTTAGATGAAATATTATCGATTGAGAAAAGTGAATCACGAGGAAGTGCAGTAATGCTGTTGCTCAGTCTGCTCCCTAATAGAAACAGGGACTGGTACAAACATTTTTTGGGGGATTATTGAAGAGTAAGCAAAAAGATCTAGCCGAATTGATAGATCAGAACATGACTGAAAACTTGGATAAAGCAGAAGAATTGGGGACGGAAGATGTTGTTGATGATCCATCCCTTAAAGTTTCAGCGAAGGCATTTCACCAATGGCTGAACAGAGAAGGCTTAGAATTGCAAATACCTCAACAACAAAAGCAAAGGCTTAAAAGGGTCGAATCCATGCCAACCCCACATGTTCTCGCCGGTCAAGTAACGAAAGATTCAGCTTCGACAGAAGGCGATCAAAAACCTATAGCTAGCCAAAGCAAGATAACACCTTTATTCGATTGCAGTCCATGTAGAAGGAAAGACTGCGAGGTAGCAGCGATATGCTATTGTCCAAAATGCGGAGATTATCTTTGAGGATGTGCATACGAGGCTAGGAGCGACTCAAAGCCACAATACCGTCCTGATTCAATTCCACACAAAAGTCAACCAGAAGGAAAACAACATGCTTTCGTGCTCCTGTGGAGCAAAAATGCCAAGTTTTTATTGCCGATCGCACAAAAATCTAGCCTGTATTGGATGTCGAGGGAAATGTCACTCCCATTGTGAGATACTATCGATAAAAGCTCTTCGTCAATGCCATCATGAGAAAACTGATGTAGACAAATGTGCAGGAGAGATACAAAATATTAAAAAAGAGATTAAGAAAACTAGATTTTGATAGAGAAACTGATGAGGCAAAGCCAAATGTGTCGATAGAATCATCGAAAAGAAACGTAACAACATTTGCGTCCGACCTCCATAAACTAATACATGACCAAAACGCTGCTGTGTTCAATGAAATAATCAAATTAGGAGAAAGACAGAAACTATACATTTGCAGCTACAGGGAGATATTTAGCCTATTGATTATTCACTTAGATTCTAGGTTGGACAAATTACTAAAGACCAGGGAAACAAATGATTATTCCAATAACTTTATCATCACTCTCAAAGTAGATAAGTTCATAGAAGACGCAGAGCACATAACAGAAAAAATGGAGTTAACAGAATATGTGAATACCATTGATATAGATATGAATGAAGATCTAGAGGCTTTGCTGAGAGGAAATGGAATTAGCAAAGTATCAGGTCAGACTAATGTAGGCGAGTCTGCAAAGACCGTTGACCAGAAGGACGGCGGAATTCAGACTAGAAATGTTGGAGCCATAGACCTTTTTGACATGAAGCAGTTTTTGTGTGATTCATGTTGCGTCGATCCAAATTACCTTGAACCATACCTGCAACACATACAAACACCAATCACACAAAACAAAACAAAAATTGGTTAGGGAATACTTGCGCTGTGTATTTATAAACAAGAAACACCGACTTTTAAAAATAAGATGTCTTCAATGATTATTATGCTAATTAAGTTCCAAATGTACCTACCTTTCTTCAGTCGTTGATTTTTAAATCAGGTCGAATTTCAACACCACCGGCAGGAATGTCACCGGTTTCGTGCTGCATCGATGGATCATGGGAAAAACAACAACGATCAACGCATGTTTTTAAAGTAGGATCATTGATCATGGCATAGTTCGCCGATGTAAAATGAATAATTCGTTAGATAATAGTCAGGCTGTAGATCTCAGACGTTCTTAGTAGACTTACGTCACAGATTTACCGCTATACATAATTATGTTTGTTTGTGTGTTTGTTTGTTTGTTTGAACTTGCCTGTGGCTACAACAAGTGTACACAATTTGACGTGGATTTTCATTTGCTGTAGTGAATATATGATTATTTTCAAAGACAAACTTGCCAGATGAGCTTTCTCATGACCATTGTCCTCTGGTAATTATCATTTTTGCATAGTTTCCTCTGTGAAAGAAATGACATCAGCAAAATATTCGATGAGGCTATTATAATCAAATTCGTAATAACCACCGGTTTAACAACAGCCAGAAACCATATTTGAGATGTTTGAAACATGAGTATGTGAACTGACAAAGTTTAGAGCACATAATAAAATTATCCTTAATACATGCAGTAATCATTTTAACAAAGGAAGTGAAATAGAGAATAGTTTATAAACACTGTCAACTACATTACGACGTTGAAATTAAGATCAAACAGTGCAGCCATTGGATTGTGCATGAACAAGCCCAGTGGAATTATTTCCGGACATTGTTATACAGCTCGGTTTCAAAAATAACATACCCCTGCTATGTCGCAAAATAAATTGACCACTTCACCTACATTGCATCGACCATTGCTTGATGACTGTTGACCTGGTTCAAATGAAACTTCTATATTTTGTGCATACTTTTATGTGTGTTAACATGGTATTAAATTTATACTGATCATGAGCAGTCCGATTGGATAGGAAGCTGCCTTTGGCCATGGCCAAAATTCTGACAGATTTAAAGTCAAGTTTGCAAGTTTAAGCGATTGGTATGATGTACGTACTGTGAATATTGCCACTTTCCGACCTGAATACCATTCATGGACAATTATTTTAGATACCTTAAAACTTGCACCAGATTCGCTTTACATTTTAAGTACTGAAATAATGATTATTAAATAGACGCTATTCCTTTCATTAAAGGCGTGTTTTCAGGAAGCAAAACTTTTCTTACTGTCCATATACATCTGTGTTTTCTTGTGTCTGATATTTGTTTCGAGTTTCTCTGGAATTATTTCTTATATAAACCGTCTTCATAAGATCGCCAGTCACATTATTAACTCAAATATATTCACATACCAACAAATGTCTTTGATTAATATATAATGTTAAAGAGGGTCATTACATAACTTTAACATTGTCATAGGCATGTGCGCGTTGCATGAGAAACAATATATATAGAAAATATCTAAAAATAATCAAACAATTGTCACTGCTATTCTCAGATGCAAATTTATAAAGTTGGATAAATTTGAAGAGAAGTTTTGTGCTGAAAACATGCATTTGCAAGGTACTTATATACAAGGCAGTGGGTACATTAAACTCCCACTTCCTGATTCTATACATTTGCGAGTGTAGTGCAATTTTAAGATGTCCCAAATATGTGTCAATGCATTGCATGCCGGTCATAAAGTGGAAATATTAACAGTACGTATATCATGACAACCGCCTAAATTTGAAAACTTGACTTTAAATCTGTCAGAATTTTGGTATACGCCAAAAGCAGCTTCCTATCAGATCGGCATTTAAACACACTTATCCATATGCACAATATGAAGAAGTTTCATTCGTACCTGGTTAATAGCCATCAAGCAATGGTCGATGCAATGTAGGTGAAGAGGTCAATTTATTTAGCGACATTGCAAGGGTATGTTATTTTTGAAACCGAGCTGTATTCCCGATGTATCCCTCCGCCACTGAATCTAGTTCCAAATCAATAAATTTATACATACTCTTTGCCATAAGAATGGGATTATTTGCCAGATTTTCATAAGATATCCTGAGTATCCTATCCTGATATAAGATATTTAAAGTTTTGAATGTCGATAAACTGAGCAAAAGTAGTGCGAGCAACCTGGCACGCCGCCATTTTGTTTTTTACACTTTCCAACTCGTATCAAAGAATTTACAACGGCACGTGGATCTCGAACCAAATGAACTATTTTTAGATTTGGGAATTCCTCCAAAATGTCTACAAGCCACGTAAGTCTAGTGCGTATGGTCTTTATAATTCGGACTTTAGATTTCAAACACTCTTTTCTTAGAATTCTCGTGCACAACCTCGAACTCAAGTTTGTCTCATTCGAAGTTTTCTCTAAACATTCGACTAGTTTTCTCGTTTTATTTCCAGAAATGATATCTAGTTTTGTCGGCCGTAATATATTTGATATCACAGGAAAACCATGATCTGAACAACTGGATGGCGCTGTCTTTGAACTCGTACGTCGGCTTTCTTTGTCTGAAACAATGATAAATGAGCCGTCTCGTAGGAATACCAATAATGTGGTTTCCGAACAGGTCCTACACAAAGCGGGCTGTACAAACACAGAAAATAGCTAGAAACTTGAAATTTCGGATTTAAAGGATCAGTCAGACCAGAGAACGGGTTCCAACGGATGCCGAACGGATGCCGAACGGACAGAAAATATGCAAAAATACTTGTCCGTTGATATCCCTTCCCAAAAGTCGTCTCGAGGGCGGTGAAGACCATCGCGGAAGATTTCAGGAACGTGTAAACCGGACGAGAACCGCATTTGTAACGGACAAGGAACGGTTAACCAACGGACAGAACGGACAAGGAACGTTTAACTAACGGATATTACCGGATGAGGAACGGATGTATACCGGACAGAACGAACATGAACCGCACGAGAAACGGGCAAACGGTCGTCTAACGGTTAACGAACGTGTTTAAACGGTCACGTGACGGATGAAACGGATATAAATACTCAGGCAAGACTGGCCAGTTCATGCTCATCAATACTGACCCCAAGCAGGTCTATCTCAGCCTGGATCGGCGCTGCTTGGCACTCAAGGCCGGCTCTTACACGACAGTCCATTGCACTAATATTTTATTCAACTAATATTCTATATTCCTGAATGTCCTAACACACAAAGTGATAGAAATAAAATGAGTGTAGGATTGGGCAAGTCGCATCTTTTAAGATTGAGGTAATTGGTTCGATCACATGAAACAGAGCTTATATTCGTTACTTGAACGTTCCCTGTCCGTTGTTGTCCGTTTAGCAAACGGTCCCCGTCCGTTCCAGACCGTTTTAACCGTTACATGTCCGTTAGTCGTCCGTTGGCCACCACTTTCGACCTGACGCGAACGGGTATCTACCGGATGACTACCGAATGTAGAACGGATAAGTACCGGGCAAACCGGATACCAACGCACAGCTAACGGACAACCAACGGACGCCCAACGGATTCATTTATCCGGTCTAACCCGTTGGAACCCGTTCCAAGTTTTGAACATGCACAAAACTTGTCAACGGACACCAACGGGTAAAACGGACATCAACGGACACGGAACGGGTTCACCGGATAAGGAACGGATGCCAACGGACACCAACGGACACCAACGGACTTAACCCGTTTGACGTCCGTTCGCCTGGTGTGACTGATACATAAGTAGAAGAGGAATTGTACTATCCGAGTAAAAACAAAGGCGCTGATCAGCTTCGCAGTTACTGCGAAGCTGATCTGCGTCTTTGTTTTCGCATATGCAAATTGTTGGTTTTCTCACGCACAGGCTTAAATTATAAATGGATATCTAAATACATGTACATGACTACATGTACATAAAAACATACGGATGGATGAAGTTAAGGATTTCAACGAAAGCAGAACTTGTCGATTTCATCTCCTTAACAGGCGTTTTCAGACGTATTCAGTATGGTATTGATCATCAGGAAAGCATGCCCGTGCAAGGAATACCCCCCCTAAACCCCACTTTTATAGAGTAAAACTGGGGTTTGCAAGGGTATACCTATTTTTCTAATTTTAGCCTCAAAACATAGATTGTGGGTACTCGTTAGAACCGCCTCGGCAAAGCGGTTCTAACGTGTACCCACAATCTATGTTTGAGCAAAATTAAGAAAACTATCGAAAAGTTTCTACTGAAAATTTTTCATTTTTTATAACTTTAGAAATCACTGTATATATAGTGTGCATGGGCAAGTTTTCGTAATGCTATAACAGTCGTATTCAGTGTGCTATTGACGGACAATGGCATGTCCGTTTGAGCGTTAGTATCAAACGTATTCAAGTTATACGTTTGAATTTGAAAATTACTGTGACGGAAAATTATCAGTTTTGATAAAAAAAAATCAAAGATTTGAATTGAAGACATATAATTGAACTATATGACAAACTAGTACAAGTGAAGCTCAGGAAACATTTCTTCTATTTCATCATAATACTGTTTCTGCAAGTCGTGAAGGGGTTCGAACACATAAAAAGCATCCGAGTTCTGTTGGAGAATGTCCCCGGTGAGGGATGATCCGCTCCGCATGTAGCCAAGTATGATCACTGGAGCCACTTGAGGTTTACGTTTTGCTCGAACAACAACTAAAACATAGTGAATAAAAGATCCATCAAAATTTGATACGTTTGATCTAGTAGTGATGTCAGTATAGGTGTGTCCCAAAAATCGATACAGATATATATTTCAGAATCTACTATTAATTTTTATATATATTTAAACGCAAAAGTTTCGCAACACTTATAAAATGCAAATTTCTTCTTATCGGCTCAAATGTTTCTTTTGGTGATATTAAGATTGTCAAGTCCAGTTCTTGCAAAGCAGACAACATGAAAATCAGAACGCTGTGGCTTATGGTTGCCGAGAAAACGTCAAAACGTCAAGGTAGCCCATTTTGTAAAAGTCACAGGGGTACAATACCTTACATTTTATGTAAAAATGAAATTTTATACCACTGTTTGTTTTAAAAAGCAAAAACGTCAACAAACGCTTATATGGAAATATTATGCCTTGGTCAACGTTTATAACGTGTGTGTGACGTGTTTTAGTTGTGACGTAATTGGTTGTTAATAGGTAAACGAATATCAATAATCGAAATCTGTTAACGACATAATGTAGCTCTTAGTACATTGCACAAATGACAAAAAAGATCGCTTCCTAGCCAAGCATTATGAGTATGTAATGGATGTTTTAAAAAATAAGCTAACGTCAACAAAGAAAGGAATTCAACTAAGATTGCTGTTAAACAATAATTTCCAAACGTTTTTGTTGTTTTCTGTATGTACAGACACCAGTCTATCGATTGATGCTGTTTGTTTTCAAATAGAAATAAACATTCTTATTCTAGACGCAAATTGTTAAAAATCACAAACGTCACATTAACGTCAGAAAAAAAAAGCATGCGATCAAATCCCGTTTAATTAGTATAATAATTATTCATAAGATAAGCATATAAGGCCTAATATTGTTTTCAAAGTTGAGTATGGACCACAGCTGAGAAACACGTGGTATTGTATACAAACAAATCGATAAATGATCAGATGACGCACAATGAAATTCTGTTCAATGTTGAGATTAGAAATTTGAGTTTTCTCCCATTACGTTTACTCTATTGACTCATAGATAGGTGCAGTCAATGCAGAAATTGAACATTTATTGAATGAAAGTAACATATGCAATCCAGATTATTTCGTTTTCACAAACACTTCCGTCCCATGAACACATAGTACTTTCCATACCGTAGTATTGAAGTGTTTGCGAAAACGAAATAATCGGGATTTCTTATGTTAGATTCTTTCAGTACATGTTCAATTTCTGTATTGACTGCACCTATCTATCAGTCAGTAGAAGAAACGCTGTAGGAGAAAACTCGAAAATCTAACGTCAAATTCATTCTCATTGTAGTGTGTGTCACCCGATCATTTACCTGTTTGTTATGTAAACAATACCACGTGATTCCCAGTAGTGATGGACTATTGCATTGTAGGTTTTGAAGTAAACGGGTATATGCTTTGAAGTTGATTTGATGAAACAAAATATTTACCGTAGTTTAAGAAACTATATGGAATAATTGTATATTTTAACTTTGTTTTCAGCATTCACTTTTATGATTTAACTACAAGCATGAATATAAAATCTTTGCCATATAACCTGACATACTTTTTGCAATTATGGCTATGAATTGTGAGGTCTTCAGATGAACAAGGGATGCAATGTAGATGTGCGTGTATGGTCATTTTTTCGAACTTTTGAAATACAAATATTTTTATCCATTGTTGGTAGTAGTTACGAAGTGCAGGATTTGGAGGCTATACAAAGCATAAAACAACAGCTTGCGGGATATATGCATCGTTAATGAAACTCATGTGATGCTGGCAAAACTGCAAGTTGCAGTTCCTCAAGCATTTCTTTAGTCTTTGAATAATTCTAAAAAAAAAATTGTGGTAAATGAAGTAAACATACGGCCCTCTTGACACGCTTTGGTTCACATGTAGCCGTATCAAACAAAATTGTCTAATTTCAAAAATATAAAAATCGATGATCACATAACCCCTATATTTCCAGACCCCTTAATTTCCAAGGCATTCAGTTGGCAGCCATTTTCTTTCTTCTGCAGTTGAGACTTGGCATGTGAATTATTGCATTATATACAAGCTTTTGCTAGTCCAAACACAACAGTTTTGAAAAATGCATCCCTTTGTAAAATACATTGTAATTACCTGTCCAGCATTTATCACTATTTTCTGAATGTCCACTGACTGACCTACATGTAGCCGGACTGATGCATTGTTCTGAATATCTTTGACTTGTTATTCACAGGGTTTGTCTGTGCTTTTACTATGATAAATTGACATTATTTCATTAACTATTTTTCATCAAATTTCAGAAACATGATACAATATAGTATTTCTAGAGTGGGATTTAATGAAATACAGATAACAGGTGGCCTTAATCAAAGGATTATTTCTAATATACCCGTACTTGAATTACCTGTGACAATAATCAGCTGTTGCACATTCCAGTAAGACAATTTACTGGCTACAAGCACTTTTTAAGGATATTGGGTAAATAATAAAAGGGGTCTATAAGATGTGTATAAATAGATAAATAAATAAATAAATAAATAAATAAATAAATAAATAAATAGAAATAATAAATAAATTAATAAATTAGGGACATTTGCTTCTGATTTCTGATGATATCTGCCAGATGTATAGTACAAAATTGAAAAGGGACACACTCTTTCAGAGCCTCAATACAGCTTCTAATTTAAACAAGTATAAGCTTTAAAAACGACTACTTATGACGCTTTAGCTAGCAACATCAACTTATCAGTAGGCATGATTTCCCCCATGCAGTGGCAGATTTAGAAGGGGTTCGGGTGGTTTGCTTGAACCACACTTCGGAAATTTTTTCAATTTCATGGGGAAATCTGTGAAAAATACAGAGCCGGTAAAATGTTGAAAACGAACCCCTCTTGATGGACTTGAACCTGCCTTCCAAGAAGTCCAGGAACCACCCCTGCCCTGCATCCTTAGTTTGCTTAATGTAAATCTATATGTGCAACCCACTGTCGGGGAAAAAAACTCTGTGATAGTTATCATTGGTGTACATGACGGTGAAGCACAGAAGTTCGGAATGGACCGGATATGTTTGGTATAAACTTTTCTTTTGAAAAGGAAAGTTGCCCAGCTTTGAAAAGCAAAATCAATCGCTACTGGTACATGTATTGAAAGTCAGTTGTCGGTTAACTTTATTCCCATGAACACTTTTCAATTTGCTCCATTCACATGCACAATTTTAATCATGAATAATTTCATTCTGGCCTATCTAATTGCACATTTTTATGTCATTGATCTGTCGTTGATGAATTGAATGGTTGATTGTTTGATCATGATGGATTAAATGATTGATCGCAATTGATCGAGTAATTGATCCAGTGATTTATTGATTGATAAAGTGGATAATTGATTGATCGCTATTGATGGGGTGATTGATCAATTGATTGAGTGATTGATTGTGATCGAACGAGCCATCATCTGACTGATAAGTCAAGTGATTGATCACGATCAATCGACTGTTTGATCATCAAGAGATTAAGAAATTGATAAAGTGAATGATAAGTCAAGTGATTGTTTGATGGTTGATTTATTGACTTATTGATCTAGTGATTAAGTGATTAATCATGATCGATCGTTGACTGTTCTTTTGATTGATTAAAGGAGAGATTGATTGATTGAGATCATTCGAGAGATTGATCCATTGTTTATGTATTGATTGAACGATCGTGTGATTGATTGATTGATCTACTGAGGTCAATGGAATGATTGATCACGATGATCGAGTGATCGATTGATTGAACTATTAATCAAGAAATTGATTGATATATCACATATGTAAAACGACCAGATCTTATAGTAGCTACATGTATATATACGTAGTAATTAAGGCTGTAGCATTTTATGGATGAGAAAAAATATATGCATGCCATATTCTGAAATTTAATTTAGAGTTTTCATTAAAAATGCTGGATGGCATGGGTATGGCCTTTTAGGAAAGCCTTCCCATAGTCCTTTAGCTTCTAAAAGTATTACTCTAGGTCACTAAACCACATAAAAGCACCTTGCTTCCTTGGAAGTGTCACTGTGCTGTTTGCATAATGAAAATGTACAAGTAGGCAAAGATCAGGAAAAGGCGCAATCAGAAAAAAATTCCCACTCCAAAAACCGAGGTGGGAAAAAACTAAACTAACAATCAGGTACTTATACCATGAAACATATCGTAAGCCGAATGTGCAGCTATTTTCCCAATAGGTGGCCACTCAGTTACCTTAACTTAACTAAAAATGTGAAAACATACAGAAGGCGCCAACAGCACAAAAAAATTTAAACACCAAGACATAAAACAAAAAGAACCACCGCAGAAGTATCGACTTGGAACGATCAGTAACACAAAGTTACTGGCGTGCTTAAACCGGTTTTACAGGTACCTAACCTCACCCTCAGCTTCTGCAGTGGTTCATAACATTTAGTTAGTTATTCGGTCCTCGTGGTGAATCTCTAACTAGTCAATGAATCATCAAGAACAAACAAATAAATCATGATAAACATCCTGATGAATCAAAAACCAGGACTCACAGATTGAGTAAGCTGCCCGACGATGGAGATCCCTGGGCGCCGAATAACCTACTAACTCCGGAGCAAAAGAAAAACACCAGTTGGACCCCGGTCTATACCCATGCAGTCTATACCTATGCAGTCTATACCTATGCAGTCGCATGCAACATGTAATTTTGATTCTGTATTACCATAAACATTTTGAAAGCCTTTTGTCTGGTCGCTGAGAATACTTAAAAAACTTTACTGTTACCAAGTTCGTACCAATTTCTCTCTAGAGAGAGATTTTATTGTTGCGAAGTGTTCTATATTATATATAGACAAGCAGTTATTGCTAAACAACGACCATATAAAAAGTATGCGTGGTAGACTATATGCAAAACATCTTTCTTTAATATAAATGAGACAAAATGTGATTTCCAAAGTTTAATAGGTGCAGATCAAACTGCCTCTCTATTGCATGACATAATTATACACAAATGCTAGGAAACAAGGAATTTGGTTCCCGACACTGGTCCTATGGCATACATAAGGCAAAAATGTCTGAAATGATATGTGCTGGTGCCGGCATTATAATGCCTTTCAAATTGTGATACAGTACAAACTCTTTATCATTTAATATATCTCCTAGTATTTGTTTAAATAATTCATAGAATTCCACGCCTAACATATTGCCAACATTATGTTCTTAGTTTTCAATATGTTTTCATCCAGCCAAAGTTTTTCAGTTTTAGGGAAAATCATGTTTTTAATGAAAAATCGCGATTTTTTGAAATTCACCTCAAAAAGTTTTCTGTAAGAAAATAAGAAAATTGCTTTCCAGTAAAATTATATTATAATCATAGAAATCATCATTCGGGCGTTAAGTTAAGGTAACTGAGTGGCCACCTATTGGGAAAATAGCTGCTCATTCGGCTTACGAAATGTTTTCATGGTATAGGTACCTGATTGTTAGTTTGTTTTTTTCCCACCTCGGGTTTTTGGAGTGGGAATCTTTTGCTGATTGCGCCTTTTCCTGATATTTGCCTACTTGTACATTATTTTATTTGGAACTGCATTTGTATCGTGTTCAAATGAAGCTGGGTACCAGAAATTATCAATGGAGTGCATTTTCAGAAATATATGACGGCTGTTTTTCTTGGCGGAAATAAGGCGTCAAAATGTTTTTTTGAAACTTAAAGTGTTTGTTAAAGTCAAATAAAATAGTTTCATAGGTGTTTGCCAGATTGACAATGTGTTTTCAAGGGTTCAAATTTGTTGGGTAAATGGAGATTTTAAGCAGAAAATCGCGAATTATTGCAAACTACCATATAAAGTTCTCCGCATGAAAACTTGTCAGTTGTTTCCAGCAAAATGAAATACTAAGCCAAAGGACTGTCATTCATGCTTCTTATTTTTGTAAGGTTGACTGTACTATTTGCAAAGAGCTGTTGTAGTCACATCAGTCGTACGAGTTCCCGTACGGGTGCGCGTTCCCGTGTGCGTCACACTTGCTTTAAAGTTCTTTAGAAGTCCATAACTTGACAGCCAGTGACCAGAAAACATTCATGCTTGGGCCGTATGTATCATGAAGGGTTGGCTTTCAATTCAAGGCCTCGGGCCCCAGGGTCTATGCCCCGGGGAGGTGCTGGCGGTCAAAATCTAAATCATCTTAAAAATTGTTATAGAAATATAAATACATGTATTGACACCTCTATAAGTATTGATACTTGGACCATTGATACCCGGTAGGGTTGGCTTTCACATCATGGCATTGGAGCCCTGAATCTTTGCTTTTGGGAAGGGGCGAAAGGATAAAATCTAGAACACCGTCACAAATGACTTTACTGTGTTAATGCTTCTAGAAGTCTATACATTGACAATCAATTATAAGACAGCATTCTCAATTATGCTGTTGGTACACTACAAAGTGTCCCAAAAACGTAGCCGCTACAATATATGTTTATACTATTACTATTTATTTCGTTTTCAAAGATAGTTCAATCAAACTTAGCAGGAGTATGCTTCAGGAAGTAATGATTTTTCTTTTCAGTTTAGAAAAATCATAACACGTTACAGACGTATAGGTTATAACTTGAATGTTATGCGACAGTCTGCAGGCTTAGTTTTTAACCAAATCACGATTGATAACTATGCTACCTTCTTTAATTGCACGCCGGTGGGTCGGGCGTCAGACTCTATGATGGCCCCGACTTAAAGCTATTCATTTTAGTTGGTTGGGGCCGGAGCTTCTTGTCTATTGCTTGGCCCACCGGGGTCCAACTGATGTTTTTCTTTAGCTCCGGAGTTAGTAAGTTATTTGGCGCCCAGGGATCTCCATCGTCGGGCAGCTTTCTGAATCTGTGAGTCCTGGTTTTTTATTCATCAGGATGTTTATCATGATTTATTTGTTTGTTCTTGATGATTCATTTACTAGTTAGAGATTCACCACGAGGACCGAAGAACTAACTAAATGTTATGAACCACTGCAGAAGCTGAGGGTGAGGTTACGGCCGTGTAAAATCGATTTAAATCCGCCAGTAACTTTGTGTTACTGATCGTTCCAAGTCGATACTTCTGTGGTGGTTCTTTTTGTTTTATGTCTTGGTGTTTAAAATATTTTTGTGCTGTTGGTGCCTTATGTGTGTTTTCATATTTTTAGTTGAGTTAAGGTAATTGAGTGGCCACCTATTGGGAAAATAGCTGCTCATTCGGCTTACGAAATGTTTTCATGGTATAAGTACCTGATTGTTAGTTTGTTTTTTTCCCACCTTGGTTTTTGGAGTGGGAGTCTTTTTCTGATCGCACCTTTTTCCTGATCTTTGCCTACTTATACCTTTTTCAAAACAACATCTTTACATACATAAAAAATGCAATTATGTACTTTGGAATCGCCTAACATCCAAATAACCACCATTAATGTAAATGGCCACTTTCAGGATAACGAAAATTTTACACAACAGATTCGATGGATGTTCACTTCCAATTTGTAAATAAAATTTCCATTTTTCACCACAATTTGTCCACTTTTAATACATGTTTTTAGTTTCTGATAATTGTCGCTAGTTCATCCTCTAAATAGCTTTTTCAAGGGAAATTAAAGGCTTGAAAATGCTTGGATAGTGCATTTTGTTACTGCTTTTCATTTCCACGAATGCGAGTTGCAGCAGATAACAGGAAATGACGTAATAGATTCGTGATGATGCCACTTACTAACGAAGCAATGCCTAGCAAACTGGATGTCATTTATAAATCAAATATAAATGTACTACCACTGTGTAAAATATCTTGCTTATATCTGCTTTATTTACAAAGCTGTGCACTGTTTTGTAGCGGCTACGTTTTTGGAACACCCTGTATAGGGGTGGGGTTCATTTCATGGCATCGGATCCCTACGTCCATGTCCAGTTGGGTGGGGCTAGATATATCACATATCTTGACAGCAGCTCTTCCTACATCATTCATTCTACATGTACTTTGGGTTCCAGGACATCGGTCTACTGGGTCCGAGCCAGGGGTCGGGCTAGAGGTCACAATCTAGAACACCTTAACTATTATTTTCTTTATCATTCCTAAATAGAAACAACTTAGGAAGATGGTCGGTCATTCATCTTTAAACTTTGAAATTCTGACACTGACTTATGTGGCATAAGGTTGAGGCTGGGTAAAGCTAATTTCAGTAGTTTTGCCATATATCTTGAGACACAATTAGCATTTGGGCATACTTCTTTCTGATTATAAGTGACTGTGATCAGACCTTTGACCCCAGAGTACTTATAGGTCACTTTGACCTCATTTCATTGTTCAGTGATTTTCCTTTATATCTTAACACTAATTGGGTATATGATCATACTTTTTCACATTATGAATGAGTACGACTAGACCTTTGACTTCAAAATACTTATATAAAAAGGTGTACCCTAATTTCATGGTTCAGTGATTTTGTCTTCAGCAATTATGTCTTAATCTCAGCACTCATTGGGTATATGATTATACTTCTTTCAAAATCATATTGAGTGAGTATGATTGGTTGGGATCTAACGTTCCACTAACAGCTAAGGTAATTTGGAGACGGGACGTTGGTTTATAGTTCCATCCGACGGACTGGAGAAGTTCAGGATCGAACCTGCGACCCCTGGTTTACAGGAAGAGTGACATAACCACTGCAACATGAGGCTTCATGACATTTTACCACAAAGTACTTATAGATCACTGCGAGCTAATTTCTTGGCACAACTTTCAGGCAAAACGATGTATGAGCATGGTGCTTTGGTTTACAAGTCGAGTTGGTCCTGATGTAGATAATGGTAGATAATGACGTCACCGGGCGGACCAATGTATGGACCAATGTTGGCAAAATTTATAACGTGGATCACATTTTTAGTTAAAACGTACAAGTAGGCAATAATCCGGAGCGGCGCAAACAGAAAGAAATTCCAACTCCAAAATCGAAGTGGGAAAATAAGGTACTTATACTTAGAAGACATATTGTAAGCCGAGTGTGCAGCTTTTTCCCAATAGGCGGCCACTTAGTTACCCGAACTTGTGCAGATTAGAGAATACAAATATTTAAACGTACATAAGGTTCAAACAGCACAAAAAATCGACTCCAAAGTTCGGTTTACTGTGTGACCGCCTATTGGGAAATAGCTGCTAACTTGGTTTAACGATATGTTTTCTAAGTATTGGTACCTGATTGTCAATTTATTTTTTCCCATCTCGGTTTTTGGACTGGTATCTATTTTGTTTCTGATTGTGCCATTTCCTGACCATGGCATACTTTTACCTTACTATACATTGAAACATATATAATACAAACGCACTGGGCCTGCTATTTCAGAGAAGATTCCATTTTTCTTATTCTAAGGCTATGGGAACTATTGTTCCCCGGGTAGGGCCATTTTTTACCCCTGGGCGTAAATGGCCAAATATTTGTAGTGCTATTCGTAACATTGCTGTATACAAAACATACAAGATTTGGTTCTTAGTGGTTTCTGTGGTTTCAGAGAAGATGTTTTTCAAGCATTACCTATTATAAGTCTATAGTAAATAATCAAATTCCTGGGGGTGCGGCCTGTATGAAACCCAGGGTCAGTACTAATCACAGGATTTATAAGTAATATTACCTCACATAGCTACCGCCGGGGTGTGGCCAATGTTCGCCACCAGGGCATGCTTTGCGGGACCTATGTCAAGCTGCATATAACAATGTCGCATATCAAACACATAAGCTTTGGGTCTTCTGGTTTCAGAGAAGCTTTTTGCATGTTTTTCGCATTGTAAGCCTATGACAGGTTATGACGCGCTGGGGCGGAGCCTGTATGGACCCCAGGGGCACGGTTGGCAGGATTTACAAAGAGGAATACTATGCATTGCTTAAAGCTCTGGGTATTGTGGCTTTGGAGAAAAAGATATTTTCATGTTTTTCCTTTTGTAAGTCTATTGAAGCTATATGTGGCCGTAGCAACTACAGTGACGTGCGAAATTAATGTCCACAACCACAGAATCTCCATAGACCTCAATGTAATTTCACGTTTGAAAGAAAAAATATCCTGCCTCTTCTGGTCAACCGATTTTCACATTTTGGTGTCATTTGAAAGGTAAATAAATAAAGCAATAAACAATATATTTTCGTTCAATTCTATACATTCGTGTCAAGGCTGCATTTACTTAAAGAAAATGATTAAATGTGAGAATATTTTTACGGTTTTTGGACAACGTCACCATTGGCGTCAATGGGAAAATGATTTTTTTTTCAAAATTTCTTACAGTTTTAAATTGTTGTTTATGAAAAATGCAAAGTCAGAAAGTTTCATCAAAATCTTATTTATTGCTTGTTTCATTAACCTTCCAAATGAGACCAAAATTATGAAATTATGTTGACCAGGAGAGACAGAATGTTTTTTGTTGTAAACGTGGAAATACATTGAAGTCTATGGAGTTTGGGACATTGTGGACATTAATTTGGCACGTCACTGTAGAAGTCTGACCCAGAATCTTATGTAACCTTCCCCCGTCACTAAGCCCAAAATTAAACTATAAAAACATATTGTCAGTCTTGAAAACACACATCGAACTATTTTAGTTGCAATTGTGTAGTTTTCATGCAGAGAACTTTATATGGTTGTTTGCAATAATTCGCGATTTTCTGCTAAAATTCACTATTTACCCCAGAATTAACCTCCAGAAAACACATTGCAAATCTTGCAAACACCAATAAAACTATTTTAGTTGCCTTTTACAAACATTTTAAGTGTCTAAAATAACTATTGATGCCTTATGTCCGCCTAGAAAAACAGTCATGCACATATATGCCATATATTTCTGAAAATACACCCCGTTGTTAATTTCTGTTTCCCAGCTTCATTAGTACTCGATACAAATGTAATTCCAAATAAATTGAAAAGCCCGAATAATGATGTCAATCATTACTATACCATTTTATGTGAATGCGATTTTGTAATTTTCTTACAGAAATTTTTTTGAGGTGAATTTAAAAAAATCGCGATTTCTTTCATTAAAAAAAACATGATTTTCACAAAAACTAAAACACTTTGGCTGATGAAAACACATGTAAACTAAGAACACAATGTTGGCAATATTTTGACATGAGTTTAATAAGAAAATATCTATGTGACATTGATATTTGGAGGCAATGAGAAATTTCAGAAATTCGCAATTTTATTCTCAAAAATGTCTTTTCACCAAAACATCATAAAACGTGACTTGTTTAGAAAATTAATTCCAGTGATATGATTAACTCCAATGTTTCCTGTAATGAAATGTGTAATCAGAATCCATTTTGCTGTCGAGTAGCATAGCATCGAAAACTAAGCGACTTATTGTAGACTTTTTCCTCTAGTGTATACTATGCAAAATAAATTTAGCAATTTTCCTTACAGCTGTCAGACTCTGCGCAAAATGAATAAAAATAATGTTTTTAATATGGGCATAATTTCAACATTTCGACAAGATCTTGCAAGCGAAAACTTTTGAAAAAATCAAACGTTACAGCGATACTGACGTGACGTCAGAATTAAAGACTCGTGATAAAAACTGACAGGCCTGCTTTTAGTGGAAAACCGAAATCATGCAACTGTTTAGTCATCAAAATAAAGGAAAAACAAAACAACGTTTTGAAACGAAATTTTATTTGTCGAGAAATAAAGATCCAAAATTTTTGAATTTGACGTTTCCATCTGCCTCCTTCATTACTGCCTTACAGTAACGTTTCTTATTGGAATTTCCTGGAAAAAAAACCGGCATTGACTTTAATTTCCTTGTGCACACCAATGTGATAAAATAAAGTGGTTTTGCAAAATTTCCTTTCGTAGATTCAAAACGTAAGCTAAAACAATGAGTTAAACGTCAGCGTTATCACACTAGCATGATCCGTTATGACTCAAAAACTTACAGTAAAGGTTTTACTCGTCACGGTACTGGCTACATTCTGTTTCGTTGGTCTTTGTTCGTTGTTCTGAAATCCATGGAAACCAAGAAACCCGAAATGAAGACAACTTCGACCACATGACGTCAACCTGAAGGTTTTTTTCTGCCTAATACAAATTGACTAAACAAAAGTCAGTTGTTTTCATTGTGTTTAATGGTTGTGAATTTTGTCTTCACATCCCTTCTGTATTTCTTGGTTGTTCCAAGTCTCTTGAAAGGATGGCAGTTTATTATTCATCGTACCTAAGACATCATGTACCTAAGACCCTGTTCTTGTCACTTAAATGAAAGAAATGTCTATAGTTACTCTAAGATGTGAAAAAAATATAAAACATCAAAAATTGCTACATTAATTTTGCATACTGTACGTGATATGACGTGCGTTGCTACTCCTGTGAGCTTACTTTTCAGAAAAAAAAAAAAAAAACTTTTAAACAACTGACAATTATTGTTCGCTTTGATCCACTTTTATTTGTAATAAATCCCAAAATTCTCTACGCTGCAGTTTGTTTCCACCAAAAGGCTCAGGAAGCTTGACAATTTATCTGCAATTTTGTTGAATCTGCTGTTCAACCAGTTGCTGTAACTGTTGCTGCTGGCCCAGCAATTGGCTCATTGTGGCTGATCTGTCTAGACGTGACGTCATTGGTTCGAATCCGGTTCGCGGGACCACTTGTGACGAACAAAGTGCCTGATTGTTAATTCAGTTTTTTCACATCTCAGTTTTGGCAAGGGACTCTCTTTCTGATTGCTCCTTTTCCTGCTCTTTGCCTACTTGTACCTTCCTGTTACAAGGTACAAGTACACAATGATCAGGACACGGCGCAGTCAGTAAGAAATTCCCAGCTTCCTTTTCAGATAACAGAACTTCAATTTCTGACAAGAGTTGGTTACTTTGATCCAATTTTATTTGGACTCACTCCCAAAATTCCCTCCATTGCAGTTTGTTACCATCAAATTGCTCAAGAAGCTTGACAAAGTCTGCTATTTTGTTGTACTGCTGTTCATCCAGTTGCTGTAAATGTTACTTCAGTCCATGTATCGCTCATGGTGGCTGATCTGTCTAGACATCACTGGTTCGTATCCGGTTCGTGGGACCACTTTTAGCGTACAAAATGTCAAATTATCCCTAATTCTGTTTCCGGGTTCCGGTGCCATATAGTGTGTCGATGGATTATAAAGTGTAATAATTTCTAATGTCTTAATAGTAAATCATCTTTCTATTGCTACAATAGATACAACACAAGCTCAGCTGCAAATGTCAATTTACAATAGTTTACTAACTATCCGGAGTGTTTTACTACGTCAGCGAAATGGCAGCGATTTTATAGAATAGACTTAAAGAACAAATAGTACCAGGGGGTTCAAAACGTTCGAGGAAAAGTGCTGCCAAATTTGTTATTGTCATGGGAAATATACGTTCTCTTTGCATGTTGTAAGTTAACATATAGTTAACATATGCTAAAATTTGAATAAAATCAGATGAAAATAAGGCATTAAATCACATGCGTGTCTAAGGTAACTACAGTAAAACCGGCCCAACGTCATTACAACGTCATGCTTTTCGCATTCATTTCGCTGTTGGCTAGCATGTAAGCATTTTCGGAATCTGCCTGGCATACGTGCGTCTAATTGTCAGTTCTGTGTGTGAAATGCGGTGAATTGTGCCGAAACACCAATTTGATATGTTGTGTATTTCACGAATTATACTCTTTGCTATAACGACGATCATTTTCGATAGTATGACGTTATTTGACGTTATGCTGCGCGAGTTCATGGACGTTTTTCTGGTAGTGTAGAAATCATGCATACTACTTGTTGATTGCCGTTACTACAAAAAGCAGAAGTGTGTGGCAAACCAGGTGGTCAGAAAACAAAAGCAGTCCTACTGGGAAGTGGCATATCCAGTTAAAATTCAAACATCAAAGAGACCAAATTAGATGATTGACACGTCCTTAAAACATAACAGTAAATGTAGTATTTGATCTTACCATAAACACTGTCGAAGGAAGTATTGATTTTTAAGGAGCAATCTTCATAAAATAATGTAGGTAAAAAATACTGAATTCTATTGTGAAAATTATTTTGTTGATGATGATGATTGTGAATGTGGTTCCAATGATAATGGTGATGATTATTAATGGTCTAGTTCAGTTCCATATACTAGTTTCTTCTAAACTGTCAAGTGTTCCTTTGAAAGTACTTACGGTAACAGTATAGGCAATTTCAAAGACTACCTTTACTGTTATTCAAAGGACCTGTCAATCTCAGTAGCTTTGGCTCTCTTTCCTGTCCAGGTGTTTTGTCACACACTTCCGCATTTTGTAATACCTAGTTTTCTTGTTGCCATATGCGATTTCTGCTCTTAGCAGTGTTTCTTTATTTTATCAGGACTCTTTATATCAACTTCCCGGCAAAACGATTAATTCTTTGTCACAGCGACCGAAAACATGTCCGTGCAATATGATCAGAGGCAGTAAATACATATACGTAAATCCTGATGAGACGGTTACATGTAAATCGCTATCATCTTCAAAACCCTTCAATAGATTGGGATTAAAATAAACAGTCATAAAACCGTATATAAAACCAAACATATCCACGAAACACGATTGAAACGTCGCATGCAGTTTTGCCAGACAGCATACATCAAGTTTCGTTCTCATTTAAAAAAAAAATAAAACATTATGGAGTGTATCTCAAAATAATGAATATTTTGTTTCTCGAAAAAGCGGTTGAATTTTTTCAAAGATTTCTTTCGGTTTTTGGTCACTGGAAACAGCTTCTATTCGAACGCCCTATATATCAAAGTACCTATTTTAACATGTATCGGCTTATTACAAAAATGATGTTTTGTTTAAAACTTTTTCAAAATGCTCAAATGGTGGAGTGTCTTTCCAAAATAAGAAAGGAACTGAATTTGAAAATCAAATAAAGAGGGACACCCTTGGCAACCAGCAGTTTATGATAGTGATGGGGCTTGTCATAGTTATTGACGAAACGTATATAAACCCCTCATACCCCACTTTTATATAGAAAAATTGACGTTAACAAACCTTGTCTTTGTTTTTCTTGTTTCTTGTGTAATTAATGTACGCACTCGTGAAAATTTTGATGTTTTCAACTCACTCGATGAAATATATTTGGTATTCACCTCAATAAAAGTATATATCCTCTATTTATTGTTGTTTTTTATCATAAAATTCATAATTATTATAATTATGATTATTATTATCATTATTATTTCCATGCGGACTTCAAAATATTTACGTTAAAAGAACTTTTGTCGTCAAAGGTTACATGAGGATTATCCTACAGAACGGCATTATCCTTTGTCGTTATTCGCCGTGCTAAAATTAATTAATGAAATTTAATAAATAAATTTCTTTCTCTGACAGTAATTCAGCTGTCTACGACATACTGATTTATTCGGGGCAAAGAAATAAAAACTGAGCTGGGAAAACAATTAGTTTTGTTATTTTTTTATCTGTGGCCATATGAAAACTAGCCCATGCAATAAAATAAGATTTTTTAAAGCTATAAAATGATCAGCAATTTTCAGTAAAACGTGGTTCCATCAATCAACGTTTTGAAGCAAAAATAAGAAAAAAAAAACAAGGTTTGTTAACGTCAATTTTTCTATATAAAAGTGGGGTATGAGGGGTTTATATACGTTTCGTCAATAACTATGACAAGCCCCATCACTATCATAAACTGCTGGTTGCCAAGGGTGTCCCTCTTTATTTGATTTTCAAATTCAGTTCCTTTCTTAACAAAAAACATCATTTTTGTAATAAGCCGATTAATGTTTGATATATCGGGCGTTCGAATAGAAGCTGTTGCCAGTGACATCCGAAAGAAATCTTTGAAAAAATTCAACCGCTGTTTCGAGAAATAAAATATTCATTATTTTGAGATAAAAAGGTACAAGTAGGCAAAGATCAGGAAAAGGCGATATCAGAAAAAAGATTCCCACTCCAAGAACCGAGGTGGGAAAAAAAAAACTAACAATCAGGTACTCATACCACGAAACATATCGCAAGCCGAATGAGCAGCTATTTTCCCAATAGGTGGCCACTCAGTTACCTTAACTTAACTAAAACTATGAAAACACACATAAGGCGCCAACAGCACAAACAAATTTTTAAACACCAATGCATAAAACAAAAAGATCGACCACAGAAGTATCGTTTTTGAACGATCAGTAACACAAAGTTACTGGCGGGCTTAAACCGGTTTTACAGACGCCTAACCTCACCCTCATCTTCTGCAGTGGGTCATAACAGTTAGTTAGTTATTCGGTCCTCGTGATGAATCTCTAACTAGTCAATGAATCATCAAGAACTAACAAGTAAATCATGATAAACATCCTGATGAATCAAAAACCAGGACTCACAGATTGAGTAAGCTGCCCGACGATGGAGATCCCTGGGCACCGAATAACCTACTAACTCCGGAGCAAAAGAAAAACACCAGTAGGACCCTGGTGGGCCAAGCAACACACAAGAAGCTCCGGCCCCAACCAACTAAAATGGATAGCTTTAAGTCGGGGCTATCGTAGAGTCTGACGCCCGACCCACCGGCGTGAAATTAAAGAAGGCAGCATAGTTATCAACCATGATTGGGTTAAAAACTAAGCATGCAGACTGTCGCATAACATTCAAGTTATAACCTATACGTCTGTAACGTGTTATGATATTTCTGAACTGAAAAGAAAAATCATTTATTCCTATAAGATTCTTAAATTTGTAAACCAAGTCACCATAAAATTCAGGTTCCGAAAGGCCCTCACTTAAAAGCGTCTTTAACTCAACATTATATTTGGAAATCAATTTATAGTGTCTACGATAAAATTTGGAAATGGTTTTTCGAAGTTTATGATACCGATAGCCCTGTTGGAGAAATTTTGCCGTTAAACATTTATTTCGAGCGTTGAAGTCTGTAAAATGTTTGCAGACTCTAGCAAACCTAATAAGTTGCGAAATGTATACACCATAAGAAGCACGACGAGGAACGGTACCATCCAAAAACGGAATATATCAAAATCAAAGTCATCGCGCTTATCATAAATTTTAGAAGAAACAAATCCATTTGCAACAGATGGATGTAGATCTATAAAGGGGGCTTCGGTATCTGAGATATTGGTTGTTCAACTGTAGTTCAGGTGGATAAATTTGATTGACCATACCTTCAAAATACGGGTTGTCAATGTTCAAAAGGTCATCGAGGTACCTAGATGTGTAATTGAAAGCCTCGATAACATCAGCTTGATTATCATGATTAAGAGAATCCATGAAATCTCTTTCATAGCAGTTTTAAAATAAATCAGCTATGAG